>CM039673.1:92253175-92879199 GCA_022496015.1 Hordeum marinum | reverse complement strand
ATACAATTCTACATGGATAAGAAACGATTATCATGAACAAAGAAATATGTTAATAACTAATTTATTATTGCCTCTAGGGCATATTTTCAATAGTCTCCCACTTACACTAGAGTCAATAATCTAGCTCACACCACCATGTGATTTACATTGTTATAAATCTAACACCAAAAGAGTTCTGCGGTTCGATCATGATTTGCATTTGAGAGAGGTCTTTAGTCAATGGGTCCACGACATTCAGATCAATTTGTACTTTGCAAATCTCTATGTCATACTCTAGACACTGCTACCACACTCCACTTGGAGCTATTTCAAATGGCTGCTCCACTATACGTATCCGGGTTGCTACTAAGAGTTATCCAGATTGGTGTTAAAGTTTGCATCGACGTAACCCTTTATGATGAACTATTTATAACCTCCATAATTGAGAAATATTTCCTTAGCCTTCTAGTTACTAAGGATAATTTTGCTCGATGTCTAGTGATCCACTTCTGGATCACTCTTTTACCCCTTGACAGGCTCATGGCAAGGCACACACAGGTGCGGTACACAGCATGGCTTACTACAGAGAGCCTATGGATAAAGCATAGGAGACGACGTTCATCCTTTCTCTTTCTTTTGCCATGGTCAAGCTTTGAGTCTCACACAACTCCAGACCTTACAAATCAGGCAAGAACTCCTTCCTTGACTAATCCATTTTGATCTCTTTCAAAATCTTGTCTAGGTATGTACTCATTGAAAGTCTCATCAAGCATCTTGATCTATCTCTATAGATCCTGATGCCCAACAATTAGGTAGCTTTATCCAGGTCTTCCTTTGTGAAACTCTTTTCAAACAACTGTTTATGCTTTCCAGAAATTCTACACCATTTCCAATCAATAATATGTCAACCACATATGCTTATCAGAAATTCTATAGTGCTCCCACTCACTTTCTTGTAATTACAAGTTTCTCATAAACTTTGTATAAACTCAAAAATTTCATCACCTCATCAAAGCATATATTATTCTAACTCCGAGATGCTTGCTCCAGTCCATAGAAGGATCGCTAGAGCTTGCACACCTTTTAGCATCCTTAGGACTGACAAAACCTTTTGGTTGTATCACATACAACCTTTCCTCAAGTAAACCGTTAAGGAAACGATGTTTTGACATCCATCTACCAGATTTCATAATTGAAAAATGTAGCAACTGCTAACATAATTCCAACAGACTTTTAACATCACTACGGGTGAGAAAGTCTCATCGTAGTCAACTCCTTGAACTTGGCAGTTGCGACAAGTCAAGCTTTATAAATGGTGACATTCACCATCAGCTTCTGTCTTCATCTTAAAGGTCCATTTGTACTCAACGACCTGCCATTCAACGGGCAAGTCTACCAAAGTCCATACTTGTTTTTCATACATGGATCCTTTCTCGGATTTCATGGCCTCTAACCATCTGTTGGAATCCGGGCCCATCATCGCTTCTCCATAGTTCATAGGTTCATCATTGTCCAACAACATGACCTCTAAGACAGGGTTGTCGTACCACTCAGGAGCAGTACGCATCCTTGTCGACCTATGAGGTTCCATAGTAACTTGATCCGAAGCTTAATGATCATCATCATTAACGTCCTCTTCAACTAACGTAGGCTCCACACAAACAATTTTCTGCGCTGTGCTACTCTCTGGTGGAAACAAAGGTTCAACAACCTCATCAAGTTCTATATTCCTCCCACTAAATTCTTTCCAGAGAAACTCTTTCTCGAGAAAGGACCCGTTTTAGCAACAAACACTTTGTGCTTAGATCTATCATAGAAGGTTTACCCAACTGTTACATTATGGTATTCTATGAAGATACATTTGTCTACTTTGGGTTCGAGATCATTAGGTGAAAACCCTTTTTCACATAAGCGTCGCAGCCCCAAACACTAAGAACTGACAGCTTAGGTTTTCGCCAAACCAAAATTCATACGATGTCATCTCAACGGATTTAGATGGTGCCCTTTTTAAATTGAATGTAGTTGTCTCTAATGCGTAACCCCAAAACAATAGTGGCAAATCGATAAGAGACATCATAGTTCACACCATATCCAATAGAGCACGACTATGACGTTCGAACACACCATCATACTATGGTGTTCCAGGTGGCGTGAGTTGTGAAACGAATTCTACATCGTCTTAAGTTGTATACCCAACTCGTAACTCAGATATTCTCCTCCACGATCATATCGTCGACATTTTTCTTCTTGTCACGATGATCTCAAACTTCACTCTGAATTTTCTTGAACTTTTCAAACGTCTCAGACTTGTGTTTCATTCAGTAAATATACCGATATCTACTCAAATCATCAGTGAAAGTAAGAAAATAATGATATCCATCGCACGCTACAACACTCATTGGACCGCATACATCAACATGTATCATTTCCAATAAGTTACTTGCCGCGCTCCATCATATTGAAAACGGGGTCTTTGTAATCTTGCCCACGAGGCATGGTCCGCATGTCTCAACCGATTCGAAATAGAATGTCCATCAGATGGAGTTTCTTCATGTGCTTTACACCAATATGACATTTAGCGGCAGTGCTACAAGTATGTGGTACTATCATTATTAACTTTGCATCTTTTGGCAACAATGTTATGAACATGTGTATTACTACGATCAAGATTCAATAAACCATTCTCATTGGGTGCATGACCATTGAAGGTATTATTCATGTAAACAGAATAAGCATGATTCTCTAACTTAAATGAACAACCGTATTGCAATAAACACAATCTAATCACGTTCATGCCCAATACAAACACAAAATAACATTTATTTAGGTTCATCACTAATCCCGAGGGTAGAGAGAGCGTGCGATGGTGACCACATAAACCTTGGAAACACTTCTAAAACTCATCTACACCTCACCCTTAGCTAGCCTTTGTTTATTCCATTGCTTTTATTTCGAGTTACTAACGTTTAGCAATCGAACCGGTATCTAATACCTAGGTGCTACTAGGAGTAGTAGCAAGGTACACATCAATAACACGTATATCAAATATACTTCTGTCGACGTTGCTAGCCTTCTTATCTACCAAGTATCTAGGGTTGTTCCGCTTCAGCGACCGTTCTCCTCATAATAGAAGCACTTAGTCTCAGGTTTGGGTTTAACCTTGGGTTTCTTTACTAGAGCGGAAACTGACTTTCCATCCATGAAGTTTCCCTCCTAGCCCTTGCCTTCTCTAAACTAGTGGTTTCACTAACCATCAACACTTGATGCTCCTTCTTGATTTCTACCTTTGCGGTCTCGAACATCGCGAATAGCTCAGGGATCATTATTTCCATTCATCATGAAGCTCTAGTAGCTTGGTGACAGTGACTTGGAGAACTATATCAATCACTATCTTATCTGGAAGATCAACCCCCACACGATTAAAGCGATTGTAGTACCCAAACAATCTGAGCACATGCTCACCGATTGAGCTATTCTCCTTCATCTTGCAGGCAAATAATCTTCTTGGAGGTCTCATACCTCTCAAGACGGGCACGAGCCTGATATACCAATTTCAGCTCTTAAAACATATCATATGTTCCGTGACGTTCAAAACATTTCGAAGCCTCAATTCTAAGCCGTAATGCAAGATGCACTGAACTATCAAGTAGTCATCAGAACATGACTGTTAGATGTTCACAGCATCCATAGTCACTGTTTGAGGGGGTGGCGCACCGATCAGTGCATTAAGGGCATAAGCCTTCTGTGCAGCAATGAGGAAAATCCTCAGATCATGGACCCAATCCTCATTATTGCTACCATCATCTTTCAACTCTATTTCTCTAGGAACATATAAAAAATTCAAGGGAGCTACAACACGAGCTAGTAATCTACAACATAATTTGCAAAGCCATTTTGACTATGTTCATGATGATGAGTTTAGTTAATCATATTACTTAAAAACTCCCACTCAAATTGACATCCCTCTGGTCATTCGAGTGTCACATGATCCAAATCCACCAACTCAAGTCTGATCATCACGTGAGTTGAGGTGGTTTCAATGGTGAACATCTTCATGTTGATCATAACTACTATATGATTCATGTTCGACCTTTAGGTCTTTTGAGTTATGAGGCCATGTCTGTACATGCTAGGATCGTCAAGTTTAACCCGAGTGTTTGATGTCTACTATGCAACCTTCTTCCTGTAGACTCGTGTTGGGCCTCCAAGCACAGAGTTTTGTAGGACAGCAGCAAATTTCCCTCAAGTGGATGATCTAAGGTTTATTAATCCATGGGAGGCGTCGGATGAAGATGGTCTCTCTCGAACAACCCTGCAATCAAATAGAAGAAATCTCTTGTGTCCCCAACACACCCAATACGATGAAAAATTGTATAGGTGCAGCCGTTCGGCAAAGAGATGGTGATACAAGTGTAATATGGATGGTAGATATAGCTTTTTGTAAACTGAAAATATGAAAATAGCAAGGTAACAAATAGTAAACAATGAGAAAAACATTGTATAAATGCTTGGAAACAAGGCCTAGGGTCCATAATTTTACTAGTGCAATTTCTCTCAACAGTATTGGCATAGTTGAATCATATGTAAATACCTCTCGTGCGACAAAGAGTTCACACCAAAGTCACAAATAGCGGAGAACTAACGAAGAAATTATTGCAGGGTACAAAACCACCTCAAAGTTACCTTTTCTGATCAATCTTATGACATGTCCCTATAAGTATCACAAACAGCCCAAGAGTTCATACTAAAATAACACCTTAGGACACACATCAACCAAAACCCTAATGTACCTAGATACTACAATGTCACCACAAGTACCCATGGGCTTGATTATACGATATGCATCACATAATTTCAGATTCATCATGTTCAATCCAACACCAAGAACTTCAAAGAGTGCCCCAAAGTTTCTATCAGAAAGTCAAGAAACGTGTGCCAACCCTTATGCATAGATTCCCATGGTCACAGAACCCGCAAGTTCATGACCAAAACATACATCAAGTGGATCAATAGAACATCCCATTGTCACCACGGATATCCCATTGCAAGACAAACATCAAGTTGATACGTCTCCAACCTATCTATAATTTATGAAGTATTCATGCTATTATTTTATCATTCTTGGATGTTTTACAATCATTTTATAGCAACTTTATATCATTTTTTGGGACTAACTTATTGACCCAGTGCCCAGTGCCAGTTGTTATTTTTTGCTTCTTTTTTACATCGCAGAAAATCAATATCAAACGGAGTCCAAACACTACAAAACTTTTTGGAGATTTTTTTGGACCAGAAGGAACCCAATGGCCAGAGCTACACCTGGGGGTGCCCCGAGGGGGGCATAACCCACCAGGGCGTGCCAGGGCACCCTGGCGCACCCAGGTGGGTTGTGCCCACCTCGGTGGCCTCCCGCACCCCCTATTTGCACTATTAATTCCCAAATGTTCCAAAACCCTTCGGGGTAGCCCTAGATCGGAAGTGCTGCCACCGCAAGCCTCTATTGCCACCGAAAACCAATCGGGAGCCCCCTCCGGCACCCTGCCGGAGGGGGAGATCATCACTGGTGGCCATCTTCATCATCCCGGCGGCCACCACAATGAGGAGGGAGTAGTCCACCCTCGGGTCTAAGGGTTTGTACGAGTAGCTATGTGTTTAATCTCTCTCTCTCTCTCTCTCTCGTGATCTTGAGATGTCACGATCTTGATTTATCATGGGCTTTGTTAACATAGATGGATCACATGATGTTTCTCCCCTCTATACTCTTCTTGTGATGAATTGAGTTTTCCCTTTGAGATTTCATTGTTATCAGATTGAATATTTAATGGATTTGAGAACACTTGATATATGTCTTGCAATTGAATACTCGTGGTGACAATGGGGTATCGTATTGATTCATTTGATATGTATTTTGGCATTCAACTTGCGGATTTCGCGGTGACATTGGGGTAATCTATGCATAGGGGTTGATGCACGTTCTTGTCTTTGTTTCTCCGGTAGAAATCTTGGGCACTCCTTGAAGTTCTTTGTGTTGGATTGAGTATTATGAATCTAAAATTATTCGGTGTTGTTTTAGTATGAACTCTTGATTAGATCGATCGGAAAGAATAGCTTCTGTTATTTTAGTATGAACTCTAGGATAGATCGAACGGAAGGAATAGGTTTGAGGTGGTTTCATACTTTAAAAACAATTTCTTCTTATGTTCTCCGCTAGATAAGAACTTTGGAGTGATTCTTCGTTGCACGTTGAGGGATGGTTATATGATCCAACTATGTTAGCATTGTTGAGAGATTGCACTAGCAAAAGTATGGACCCTAGGCCTCATTTCAATCATTGCAATATCGTTTGTGCTCGCTTTTGTTATTTGCTACCTTGATATTTTTATTTATTCAGATTACCAAAATATATTTCTACCATCCATATTACACTTTGCCGAACTAGTGCACATATACAATTTGTCATTGTATTGGGTGTGCTGGGGACACAAGAGATTTCTTGTATTTGGTTGCAGGGTCATTTGAGAGAGACCATCTTCATCCTACACCTCTCACGGATTGATAAACCTTAGGTCATCCACTTGAGGGAAATTGCTACTGTCCTACAAAACTCTACGCTTGGAGCCCAACACGTGTCTACAAGAATAAATTTGTGTAGTAGACATCAAGCTCTTTTGTGGCGTCGTTGCTAGGGAGGTGAGTGCATAAAGGTATATATTTAGATCTTAAAATCGAATCTTTTAGTTTCTTGTTTTATCACTAGTTTGGTTTATTAAAGAAAACCAGAAAAAATGGAATTGAGGTTGCATCATATTATTGATCATCTTTATAATATATTTGTTGAAAATAATGGATCGGAAAATTGTCCTCAATTGTTAGAAGAAGAAGTCAATAAATTTTTTGGCAAAAAATATTTGAATGATGAGCATGATTGCAATGTTGTTAGTATAAATTCTTTGATTATCCAAAATGTTAATGATGATTGCACAAGTCATGACAAAAATGTTTCTTATAAGCATGTCAATTTTTGCGGAGTGAATTGGGAGTGCAAATGCACACCAAAAAGGAAAGATAGATCATGTAAGAAACATAAATATTTAGAAACGAAAAATTTGCAAGAGAGGCTAGATGATTGTGTTGAAAGATGGAATTTCTTTTGCCATCCTTGTGAACTTTGCAATGAATGTGGTCATTTAAATCTCCAATGCAAATTATTTCATGATCGAATCATGTCCAAAAATTGTGAGAACTTGATTACCCTTGAGCATCATAAAGAGCTTAGTCTTCTTTGGGGGTATGAAGAAATGAAACGTATAACTAAGGGTTTTCCAAATCCCGAGAGATTTCTTAATTTTGAACTAGAGGAAATTTATATGTTTTGTGGGGTAAATTGCATTGAGAATCCTTATATTTCCAACTATCTAAAGACAAGAAAACAAATAGAATATGAAGGGAGTACTAATGAAAGGGAAAATATTTCCCAATACCCTCCTAGTGTTTATTATGATGAATGAGGTAACGAGGAGGAGCTTCCTATCCAATCAATCTCTTCAACAAGAAGCTTGAAAAAAATAATTAAACCCACATATGATGTGGTGAAGAAGAAAAGAAGAACGAATAGAGGTAAAAAGGTATCTCTCCCAAATAATGTTGCTCCCATCACCATTGTGCCTCATGAAAGTGAATCAAATATGTCGATGGAGGATGATGATATTGAGTATGATTTTGTGATACCTACTGCTTATTGTAATGATTATGATTGGGAGGGAAATGATGTCCCTTATGATCTTGAGAATCTTTTTAGCACTTTCTTGGAAGAATATGGTAATAATGTTTGCTATACTATTGGTGCCATTCGTGCTATTGATAAGAATGATTGTGATGATATGCAAAACCACAAGCTTGGGGATGCTATGTTTAATGAGTATGATATGTTTGAAGATTTATTTGCTAGAAATAATGCTTGTCCTAAGCTTGGGGATGATTTTATTAATGAATATGATCCTTTGATTCCTTCTACTTTTGATAATAAAATTTATTATGATGATAGCATGCCTCTTATTTAGATGATTACATTGATGAAAGTGGGTTTGGAAGAGTGTCAACTCTAGGTAGTATTGATCCAACTGTTTTGGAGGATGTTGAATCTTATTACTATATTGATGAAAGTGGTTTGGAGAGGTCATGACTTTATTTAGTGATACATCCACTATTTTGGAAGAGGTTTCAATTGACTATCACAATAAAGTTGCTATCTATGATGATTATTATGATGACATGTATGCCATAAAGAGTAATAAATTTTCTATGCTTGTGCATCATGAAATGAGTGTTGTATGTGATAGTTATATTATTGAATCCATTAATGATGCCTCTGAAAATTATTATGAGAGAGGAACTTATGCTCTTACATATCTCAATAATATCAAGTTTCTTCTCTATGTGTTGATTGTTTTGAAGTTGTACTTGTTTTGCCTTCCTATGCTAGTTGGTTCTTGTTTTCATGGGTTGATTGCTCACAAAATCCCTATGCATAGTAAGTGGGTTAAACTGAAATGTGCTTGACATGTTTTTCATGATGCTCTCTTCATGTTTCAATTCTTTTTTTATGCGAGCATCATTGAAATCATCATGCCTAGCTAAAAGGCATTAAAGAAAAGCGCTTGTTGGGAGACAACCCAACACTTTTACCTACTTTTTTTGTGTGTTAACATTATTAGGCTACTGTGGTAATCATGTTTTATAGTTTTTGTTTCAATAAAGTGCCAAGTAAAGCCTTTGGGATAGTGTGGATGATAGTTGACTTGATTCTGTCCAAAAACAAAAACTTTTGCACCTAGTCCAGGAATTTCTATAATTCACTGGAACGTGATTTTGACCTGGTATTTTTACAGATGATTTATACACAAATTACCTACGCTTCCCTAATGTTTCAGAATTTTTATAGTTGCATAAGTATGAGAACAATTTAGATCTTTACAGACTATTCTGTTTTTGACAGATTCTGTTTTCAATGCATAGTTTGCGTGTTATCTAGTTTCTATGAATTATATTACTCAATATAAATTGTGTAAATTATATTCTACAGTATTCATTGTGTGAGAAAAATTATGTATCTTGTCTTGACAGTACCAAAGTGAATGGTTTGCTCTTTATCATACTAACTCATCTCACGAAGTCCCATTAAGTTTTGTGTGATTGAAGTTTTCGTGTTTTGGATGAGATATCCATATGAGTAGAATAAGGAGGGAAAAGGCCCTAAGCTTGGGGATTCCCAAGTCACCCCAAGATAACATTCAAGGAACATCCAAGCAACTAAGCTTGGGGATGCCCCGGAAGGCATCCCCTCTTTCGCCTCCAACATTACCGGTAACCTCACTTGGAGCTATATTTTCATTCGTCACATGGTATGTGTTTTGCTTGGAGCATCATTTTACTTTAATAGGATTTTATTTCTGTTATTTATAATAATTTTTTGCATATTTATTTTCAATAAAAATGTCAAGGATAGCCTTTACCATGCTTATTTTGCAAGTCTACATGTTGCTGTTTGAAAACAAAAAGTTTATCGCTGTTGCAAAAATTACCTAGAAAAGTCAGAATGTGATAAATTGTTGAAACTTTTTGCAAAATGAGCTCTGATAAATTTTCTACAGTGTGTTAAATTTTCAGAATTTTTAAATTTGAATAAGTATGTATACTCTTGCATTCTTTATAGACTGTACTGTTTTGGCAGATTGTTGTTATGTTTGCATTGTTTGCATATGTTTGCTTGGTAGTGATTCTATTTGAGGATAGGATTATTAAATATGCGGAGGCATTTAGTATGCAATGTTGAATAATAATTTTAGTGTTTTTCTACAGTAGATAATGATAAGGTTTTTGCATTAGTTTATACTAACTTATCTCACGTGTTCTTGTTGAGATTTGTGTGGATGAAGTTTTCAGTATTAGGTAAACCGTGATATGAAGGGAATTAAGGAGAAACAAAATCTCAATCTTGAGGATGCCCAAGGCATCCCATGATAATATTTCAAGAAGTATCAAGCATGTAAGCTTGGGGATGCCCCAGTAGGCATCCCACCTTTCTTCATCAACAATTATCGGTTAGTATCGGTTGATCCTAAGTTTTTGCTTATTCACATGATGTGTGCTATTCTTGAAATGTTATTTTGTTTTGTTTTGCTTGAACTTTTAATAAAATAATTAGATCTTAATTTTTTTAAATAAAATGGTATCCTCAAGTAATTAACAGGGAGGCTAAGTAAGCGGCATTCACATCCCGTCAACGAAGCTCTTTTCTATGTCATTTACTCTTGTGATTCACTTATATCCTATGAGTAAATTCTTGAATAAATTGAATGTCATGAAGTTGAAACCATATCATGCCTAGTGGTAGCTTCACATTGGGTTTATAAAGTTAAATCTTTTGAGGCTTGACACTCACAATATTGTCCATACAAGCAATTCACGAATAACTAGTATAAGGAAGAGAACTTTCACATGCAGATACACTATCCTGGAAATCTTTTGTGATTGTGATCCCCCATCAAAATATTACATGCAAAAATTGTTGACATTGGACAAGGAATACAATGTAATGATTTATGTTTTTTCATATTCATATAGAAGTTATATTGTCATGGATCCTTCAACATGTGGTGCTTGCCCCCCATCTTTGCTAGCCAAAAATTCCGCACCAAGTAGAGATACTACTTGTGCATCCTAAAACCCTTAAACCAAAATATTATTTTCAAGAGTCCACCATACCTACCTAAGGATTGAGCAATATCCTTCAAGTAAGTTGTCATCGGTGCAATAAGGCAATAGAAATTGCTTCTAGAAGTGATTGATCATTTAGTGTAAGAGAAAATTGAGCGTTGTACAAACTTGTGATGGTAAAGTAATAAAGCGATGGACTACATAATAAAGGTTACTATCATAAATAAGGCGACGGACTACATAATAAAGCGACGGACTATCATTTAGGGGCAATCTAATGTGACGTTCTTTTGCACTAAGGGGTTGAGCATACGAACAAATAAGCGCATGGCAACCTCTGCTTCCCTCTTCAAAGGGCCTATCTTTTACTTTCCATTATTTACTTTTATGCAAAGAGTCAAAATTTTATCTCTATTCCTTTTTATTTTTCTCCTTTGGCAAGAATCATGTGGTGAGGAAAGATCTAGAAACATATGTCCAGTTGAATATGGGTAGCATGAGTTATTATTGTTGACATCACCCTTGAGGTGAATACGCTGGGAGGAAAAACAATAAGCCCCTATCTTTCTATGTGTCCGGTTGAAATATTTTTCTCATGTGTATGCGATGAGTGTTAGCAATCATAAAAGACTAGACGATGGTTGAGTATGTGGAGCTCTTACTTAAACTCTGTTGAATCAGTTGAATTGCAATTGCTTGGTGACTGAGAACATAGGTTGTTGAGTTTCAAGAGAATTCATGGTTTGAACCTTAACATGTGAATTGGTTGCTACTTTAACATGAGAAGTTTTATAAGAAATAATTGCTATTATGATGCTAGGAAAAGTGATTGAAATTATCATTGATCAAACTTATGCACTTTGCTAGCATTCACACTTCAAAAATTATTTCTTTTATCATTTACCTACTCGAGGACGAGTAGGAATTAAGCTTGGGGATGTTGATACATCTCCAACATATCTATAATTTATGAAGTATTCATGCTGTTATTTTATCATTATTGGATGTTTTACAATCATTTTATAGCAACTTTATATCATTTTTTGGGACTAACCTATTGGCCCAGTGCCAAGTGTCAGTTGTTGTTTTTTGCTTGTTTTTTACATCGAAGGAAATCAATATCAAACGGAGTCCAAACACCACAAAACATTTTGAAGATTTTTTGGACCAAAAGGAACCCAATGGGCCAGAGCTGCACCTAGGGGGTGCCCCGAGGGGGTCACAACCCACCAGGGCATGTTAGGCTCCCCCTAGCGCGCCTAGGTGGGTTATGCCCACCTTGGTGGCCTCCCGCACCCCCTCTTTGCACTATAAATTCGCAAATATTATGAAACCCTTCGGGGTAGCCCTAGATCGGAAGTTCCGCCACCGCAAGCCTCTGTAGCCACCAAAAACCAATCGGGAGCCCGTTCCGGCACCCTGTCGGAGGGGGAGATCATCACTGGTGGCCATCTTCATCATCCCAGCGGCCACCATGATGAGGAGGGAGTAGTCCACCCTCGGGGCTGAGGGTTTGCACCAGTAGCTATGTGTTTAATCTCTCTCTCTCTCTCTCGTGATCTTAAGATGTCATGATCTTGATATATCATGGGCTTTGTTAACATAGATGGATCATATGATGTTTCTCCCATCTATACTCTTCTTGTGATGAATTGAGTTTTCCCTTTGAGATTTTGTTGTTATCGAATTGAATACTTTAATGGATTTGAGAACACTTGATATATGTCTTGCAATTGAATACTCGTGGTGACAACGGGGTATCATATTGATTCATTTGATGTGTATTTTGGCATTGAACTTGCGGATTCCACGGTGACATTGGGGTAATCTATGCATAGGGGTTGATGCACGTTCTTTTCTTTGTTTCACCGGTATAAATCTTGGGCACTCCTTGAAGTTCTTTGTGTTGGATTGAGTATTATGAATCTGAAATTATTTGGTGTAGTTTTAGTATGAACTCTTGATTAGATCGATCGGAAACAATAGCTTCTGTTATTTTAGTATGAACTCTAGGATAGATCGAACGGAAAGAATAGCTTTGAGGAGGTTTTGTACTCTACAAACAATTTCTTCTTATGTTCTCCGCTAGATAGGAACTTTGGAGTGATTCTTCATTGCACGTTGAGGGATGGTTATGTGATCCAACTATGTTAGCATTGTTGAGAGATTGCACTAGCGAAAGTATGGACCCTAGGCCTCATTTTCAATCATTGCAATATCGTGTGTGCTCACTTTTGTTATTTGCTACCTTGCTGTTTTTATTTATTCAGATTATAAAAATATATTTCTACCATCCATATTACACTTTGCCGAACTAGTGCACCTATACAATTTGGCATTGTATTGGGTGTGTTGGGTTCACAAGAGATTTCTTGTATTTAGTTGCAGGGTTGTTTGAGAGAGACCATCTTCATCCTACACCTCTCACGGATTGATAAACCTTAGGTCATCCACTTGAGGGAGAATTGCTACTATCCTACAAAACTCTGCGCTTCGAGGCCCAACACGTGTCTACAAGAATAAAGTTGCATAGTAGACATCACAAGTGTTCTCAAATCCTTAAAGACTCGATCTGATAAGAAAACTTCAAAGAGAAAACTCAATTCATCACAACAAGACAGAGAGTGGAAAACTCCATGTGATTCATGTATATCAATAAAGCTCGCGGTACATCAAGATGGTGCCATCTCAAGAATACGAGAGAGAGAGAGAGAGAGATCAAACACATAGCTACTGGTACATACCCTCAGTCCCGATGGTGAACTACTCCCTCCTTGACATGGAGACCGTTGGGATGATGAAGATGGCCTCCGATGATGGTTTCCCACTCCAGCAGGGTGTCGGAACGGGCTCCCGATTGTTTTTTCATGGCTCTTGAGGCTTGTGACGGCGGAACTCCCAATCTAGGTTTCTTTTCAGAGGTTTCTATAATTATAGGAATTTTTGGCGTCGATCTCACGTCAAGGGGGGCCACGAGGCAGTGACAAGCCTACTAGGCACGACTATAGGGGTGGCCGCGCCTGACAGGCTTGTGACCTCCTCCTGGCTCTTCTGACCCAACTCCAATGCTTCGGGGGTCTGTTTTGGTACAGAAAAACCATACTAAATTTTCAGCCCATTCGGAGAACTTTTATTTCTGCACAAAAAACGACACAATGGTGGTTCTACTGAAAGCAGCGTCAGTCCGGGTTAGTTCCAATAAAATCATACCAAAATCATATAGAATTATTGTAAACATGGCATGAATACTTCATAAATTATAGATACGTTGGAGACGTATCAGCATCCCCAAGCTTAATTCCTGCTCGTCCTTGAGTAGGTAAATGATAAAAGAAATAATTTATGAAGTGTGAATGCTAGCATAGTGCATAAATTTGATCAATGATAGTTCCAAACACTTTTTCTAGCATCAATACATATCATAAACAGTAGCGCATCTCATAAAACTTCTCATGATAAAGTAACAAGCTATCCACATGTTAAAGTATGCTTTCAGTCACCAAACAATTGCAATTTATCTTAGTTTTAGGAAGGGTCTATGTAAGAGTTTTGATTTAGCAAATTCCACATGCTCTACTATCATATAGTCTTCCATGATTGCTAACACTGAAAGCATATTTTTAGAGAAAATGGCATCCATCAAACACAGAGAAAGATAGGGGCTTAAAGTTTCTCCTCACAACTTATTTATCATATAGATAATTCTCAACAATAATAATTCATGATCAAATATATTTGAATGGCCATATATGCTTGGATCTTTCCACAACACACAACGCTTGCAAAGAGAAAAAGGCAAAATATAGGAAGTGGTGAAGATCACCATGACTGTTGCATAAAGGTAAGCACTAGAAAGTAAAAGATAGGCCCTTTGCAAAGGGAAGCATTGATTTGCAGAGGTGCCCGAGCTCGAGCTTTTAAAACAAAGATGAATATTAATATTGGGCGGTATGCTTTCATTGTCACCATAACAACCGAGCGATCTCGATATCTTCCATGCTAGATGTATTATAGGCGGTTCCCAAATAGAATGGTAAAGTTCTTACACCCCCTCCACCAATCAATCACACTCCACGGCGAGCCGAATCCACGAGTACCGTCCACACCAACAACATTCCTTGAGGAGTTTTGTTTAATTATTTGCATTTTTTTCTTTGATTTCGGGATTGGGAATCCCTATTACCGGCCACTTTCTTGTGAATGATAGTGAATCAACACATATCGTGAGAATAACCCACCTAGCATGGAATATACTGATAGCCCCTAGTCATTATATGAGTGATTCGAGCATACAAAACAGAATATTATTTGAAGGTTTAGAGTTTGTCACATGCAAATTTACTTGCAACGGTAGGTAAATACCGCATATAAGTAGGTATGATGGATCATATGGAACAACTTTGGGTTTAAGGGTGTCTGGGTGCACAAGTAGTATTTCTACTTGGTGTGGAAGTTTTGGCCAGTATGAGGTGGAAGCAAGCACCACATGTTGGAGGATCCATAACAATATAACTTCTATACAAATATACCCAAGCATAACTCATTACGTTGTCTTCCTTGTCCAACTTCAACTAATTTTCTCAAGTTCGAAAATAATTAATGGGTAATAACAATCATATAAGATGTCCAAGATAGTATATTTATTGTGAAACATCTCTTCCTTCAATATTTTTTTCATGAATGGTTCAAGTGACCAATGCGGTGTTTGCTAATTTTCAATAAATTTTACCACCTATAGTTCTTATATGTGAAGTCATTAATCCCCAAGGGATAAGCATATAAAACATATATAATTTTTGATTTATGATATTCAATTCATTCAATGATTTACTCATAGGATATAAGTGAAGCACGAGAGTAAATGACAAAACTACTCCAAAACATATAAGTGAAGATCAATGAGTAGTCAAACAATTAAGTAGCTATGTGAGGAATTTACCTCTCTCTCTCAATAAAGATTTTAAGATCTGAATATTTTATTTAAAAATCAAGCAAAACAAAATAGTACTCCAAGAATAGCACAAATCATGTGAATGAATAAAAATTTAGGCTCAACATAGGCTAACCGATAATTGTTGATGAAGAGAGATGGGATGCGTAGCATCCCCAAGCTTAGATGCTTGAGACTTCTTGAAATATTTACTTGGGGTGCCTTGGGCATCCTCAAGCTTGAGCTTTTGCATCTCGTTCAATCCTCTCACATCATGGTTTCACCTATTCTCAAAAACTTCATGCACACAAAACTTAAAAAGAACTCGTGAGATAGGTTAGTACACATGAGAACCAGTCAATAATTCATGTACCGACAAGACAAGTTGCACAATCATTTTAAAACACTAGGTATTGTATACTATCATTTCCAAAATTTATATCTACCAATATACCCTATGTAAACTATAGGACAAGTAGATAAAAAAACTATGACAGCAATCTGTCTAAAAATAACAGTCTATAGCAATTTATGAAAATAGTGTACTTATGTAACTAAACAAATTATGAAATTTTAGTACATGAAAATTTATATTAAAATACTGTCTAAAAATTTCAGAAACTTTACACTTTCCAGTAAAATATGAAAATTCAAATAGTACAGAAGAAGCTTCTGTTTTTACCCAGCACATATCAAAACATGCAATGCAAGCATCCTAAGGCAATTCTTGGAACTTTTTATTGAAAAACAAGATTATAAATAACAACTAATAGAGAACAAAAAAATGAAATGACGCTCCAAGCAAAACTCATATTATGTGATGAATAAAAATATAGCCCCAAGTGAGATATACCGATAGTGTTGAAGATGAAAGAGGGGATGCCTTCCGGGGCATCCCCAAGCTTAGACACATGAGTATTCCTTGAATATTACCTTGGGGGTGCCTTGGGAATCCCCAATCTTAGGTTCTTGTCACTCCTTATTCTCCTCATATTGCTGTCTCACCCAAAACTTGAAAACTTCAATCACACAAAACTTAACGGAACTTTGTGAGAGGGTTAGTGTAATAAAGATAGATCATTTACTTAAGTACTGTCAAGACAAGATTCATAACTGTTAACACATGATACCTACTATATTCCATCATTCCCACAATTTATATTACTCAATATAAGTTATAGGAACACTTGAAACAAGCAAACTATGCAAGCAAAACAGAATCTATCAAAAACAGAACAGTCTGTAGAGATCTGAATGATCACCATACTTCCCCGACTCGAAAAATTCTGAACTATTAAGAAAACTCAAGTAATTTGCATATAAATGTTGTGTAAAAATTTCAGAATTTTTTGTCACTCCAGTAAAACCCCATAATTCATATACTAGACGCAAAATGTTCTGTTTTTGCATAGAATCAAACAAGCAAGTATCCAGACTATGCCAAAGGCTTTACTTAGCACTTTATTGAAATAAAAGACACAAAACATCATTAATACAGTGTTGGGTTGTCTCCCAAAAAGACACAAAACAATCATGTGGACACATAAAAACATAAGGTAAAAGTGTTGGGTTGTCTCCCAACAAGCGCTTTTCTTTAATGCCTTTTAGCTAGGCATGATGATTTCAATGATGCTCGTATAGGAATAATAATTGAAACATGCAAAAGAGCATCATGAATATCATGACAAGCACATTTAAGTCTAACCCACTTCCTATGCATAGGGATTTTGTGAGAAAACAATTTATGGGAGCAAGAATCAACTAGTATAGGAAGGCAAAACAAGCATAACTTCAAAACTTTGAACACATAGAGAGGAAACTTGATATTATTGCAATTCCTACAAGCATATGTTCCTCCCTCATAATAATTTTAAGTAGCATCATGAAGGAATTCCACAATATAACCAGCACATAAAGCATTCTTTTCATGATCTACAAGCATAGAAACTTTATCACTATCCACATAACCAAACTTCTTCTCATTCATAATTGTTGGGGATATGACCCCGTGGTAAGACCCGCTCAGGAGGGGCCGGGTCATACCTGGCGGCTCGTTATCAAGTGTGCCGTGAGAGGAAGGCTAGGCCGCATGGCGGCTTACCAGATGGGCTGAGACAGAGACCCAGAGACAGAAGATGGCATTAGACCCGGGCGGGTGAGCCGCCTAGAGACGGCTTGCCAAAGGAGGCAAGGCAGCTTAGAGACAGGAGCAGACACATTGTAAGAGTTGGTTTGGGACTCGTGTAACCCGGGGCTTTGACCTTCGATATAAAGGCAAGACCCAGGGATGGTTTAAACAGACACCAATCAATCGAGATCTAGGTCAAGTGAATACGCTCCCTTGTAATTGATACTTCAATCAATATACACAAAGAAGGACGTAGGCTTTTTCCTCTTCCCGAGGGGCCGAACCTGGGTAAATCCATGTCTTTCGTCCCGATCAACCCCTTTGAGTCCACCGCCTTAGCGATGGTCTCGAACCTAAGTCTTCGGACATCTGCCGTATTAAAACCATGACATTTGGCGCCCACCATGGGGATCACGTGCGGTGGTGTTGAGTTCTCAAAGGGCTCTCTCCCAGGGATCGAAGTATACGCCGTTAGCTTAATGACGAAGAGTCGTCGCGGAAAGCACTATATCGATAATTCAGGATGGGGGCCGGAGGCCGGCTCAATCGAGTACGGGTATCGGGTTCCCATCGACAAGATGCACATGTTCATCGGCAAGACTGACAAATCCACACCCGGGCCAGACATCTGCATCGACCTCCTCGAGCCGGCCCGGCGCATGAAACCCGCACGTGTTCAACCCGGGTGGAAGAGTGTTTTCGTCGGCTTTATGCAGGACAGGGAAGATTCCATGTCAGGAGGGGAAACCTTGGCTTTCTCGGATGAGGATCCTCTAGTGGAGATGCGGAGTCAATCTATCAGCTTCACGACGGCGGGTTAGGGGGCTATGCCGACGGTGACAGTATTCCGGAGCCCTATGACCTGCCGAGCCGAGCCGCCGTCTTCATGGCAGGCCCGACACCGGCTTTTAACAGCACGACATTTGGAGCAGCGGCAGGAGCTGCCACACCCGAGGCTGAGCCTCCTAAGTCGTCGGCTCAAGTCTTGCTGGAACTCATGGATGAGCTGACAGCCCTGATGGCCACAGAAGTGACAACTGAAAATCAAGCAGAGCACAATGTCGAGATTATCCAGATCAAGGGATAGATGGCTCAGGCCCAGGAGCAGGTTCAGATGAATGCTGAGTCGGAATGCTTGAGGGTGGAGGCTTTCCATTTTAGCTTGGACTAGTGAGCTTCAGAGCCATTTCAATGGAGGAGGACCCAAGTCGGTCTCCCTATTCAGCCTCGAAATCTCTTCAACACTCCTGGAGCCAGACCAAGTACGCTGCCAATGGTAACTCGGGCCACGGAGGCGCCGCGGCAGCCGGCCCCGCTGCGGAGGAACCGGACCCCGCCGCGATGCATCGTGATGTCGCCTGGCCATTACTCTAACCCGATGGAAAATATGATAGCGGTGGCCGCTAGGCTTGACGCCCTCCCCTTGGCCGAAGGAACACCATTTGCTGAAGAGGCACGGAACACAATTAGTTTGTTACAGACAGCGGTGGCCCAGCAAGAGAAGTATACCTATAGCCAGAGCATGGTGCACTCTACGTTGGTTCACAACTATAGCTACAGCCGACACAGAGTCGCTGGCGGTTTCCAGCAGCAAGCAGAGGCAAAACCCGCCCAATGATAACACGCCTGAAAGGGGTGTTCAGGGGATCATGGATAGGGGTCGGACTCAGCGAGGATCAACACCAGTGATGGATTACACGGATATTCTTGAGCCGGCGCCAACACCCCCCCCCCCCGCCCCCCCGTCAGCACTTCATCCAGAGGAGTTGGTGTGCCGTGTCTCACGGCGTATTTAAGGAATGAAATTTTGCCTAAGGACTTCAAAGGGCCGCGGAAGGTGCCTAACTACACGGCTGATCTACCCCCGGAAGCCTGGATTGAAAGCTATGAGCTTGCCATGGAGATGCTGGATCTCAGTGAGGCGGTTTGTGCAAAATACTTTATCATTATGTTAGAAGGACCAGCCCGCGCTTGGTTGATGGGTTTGCCGCCTAACACCATCACGTCTTGGGCCGAGTTGAAAACATGCTTTATCAAAAATTTCAGGGGGACCTGCAAGCAACCCATTACAATCATAGATCTTGATCACTGTGTACAGTAGGAAGGTGAGTCGGCCCATCATTGAGTCTAGTGGGTCTCGACGGTGATCCACTCGTTTGAGAATATTTCGGCATCTCAAGCGGTTCTGCTTTTGGAAAGGAACTGTCACTTTTTACCACTTAAACAGAAGCTTGGGAGGCTGAAGCGTTCTTGTCAGGATATGGGTGAGCTCATGACGGCTCTCACCAAATATGCAGACTCAGATACCACCAAAGACTCGGGCTCCGATGATGAGAAATCAGCTCAGGGTAGGAAGAGCAACAATGGCAACAATCAACAGCATAACAGGGCTGGAAACGACAACCAGGGCAAACGAAAGAACCCGGATGGCGGATCAGAGTTAGTGGCGAACACCAGTGCCGAGAACAATCGTGCCAGGGGCAATGGAAATTTTAGGCCACCGTTCAAAAAGGTTAAGGCACCTCAGCCTTTCAAGTTGGAAGAGGCGCTCAACAAGCCTTGCCCAGCCAGCTTGATAAGCTGGCAACTCATACATGGAAGGATTACATCATTATGCTATAGTTCCGAGATTACAGCCTTCATCAGCACTGTAACAATGGTAATGTTCTGTCGGGTGGTTCAGGTCCGGGCGGCTCAGGAGCCGGTTTTGGTGCCGGCGGGTCAGGTTCAGGTCACCAAGTGGGTGGAGGCTGAGCCAGTTAGTAAATGTGATGCAGCCATGACGGTTCAGTTTTTCAAAAAATTGCTCTACCGTTTCAGTTATCCTTATAGTATCATCACGGACAATGGAACAAATCTGTCCAAGGGGGCTATGAAGGCATTCTGTGAAAGTGAGCACATCCGGCTTGATGTCTCTGCTATTGCTCATCCACAATCCAATAGTAAGGCGGAGTGTGCTAACCAGGAAGTCTTGAGAGGTATCAAGCCCCGGCTTATGGTTCCTTTACAATGAACGCTGGGTTCTTGGGTTGAGGAGTTACCCTCCGTCCTCTGGAGCTTCAATACTACCCCCAACAGATCAACAGGCTATACGCCTTTCTTCATGGTTTACGGTGCGGAGGCCGTGCTACCAAGTGACATACGTCATGACTCGTCGCGGGTGGCGTCTTATGTGGAAGCTGATAATGAGACAACACGTCAGGACACGTTAGATGCGTTGGATGAAGCGCGTGATCTTGTAGCAGCTCGGTCGGTGATTTATCAACAAGACTTGCATCACTATCATAGCCGCAGGGTTAAGACCCGAACATTCCAAGGACTCGACTTGGTGTTACGTTTGATTCAAGATCAGACGGATGCGCACAAGCTATCTCCCCCTGGGAAGGATCTTTTGTGGTCAACAGAAATCTGAACAATGGGTCGTATTATCTCATTGACGTACGAGACGAGTCATGTACTTCTAGGCAGGAGACCCACCTGCCGTGGAATATCGCTCATCCGCGGCCTTACTATACTTGAGTCATCGACTCCCATCTTTGTACATACATACTTCATTGTATTTTTTTCATATAATAAAGTTGGCATCCCTGCAAGTCGGGACCTCTGCCATTTCTTTTGCATTACAGATTTGTGCAAAGATGAACACTTCTACATGGTCACTTGGGGGCTTCCAACCCGCCGGGTTTAGCTTGCTCACCCTCTTGGTCGGCTCTTCAGCCACAATAGTAAACAGGATGGCGACTTACAAGTTGGCGGTCCACAAGACGGTGGCTTACAAGTTGGTGGTCTACAATACGGCGGCTTACAAGACAGTGCACAATTTGATGTCATCGACAAGGTCGCTTGGGGGCTTCAAATTCACCGGGTTAAGCTTCAACCCTCTCGATTGGGCTTTTCAGCCACTATAAGTTCGGGTTGCGTACCCAAAATTTGACTCCGTCAACAAGGTCAAAAGGGGTGCAGGTTATACCCCCTTTTGATGCCTCTCCAACAGGTGACCCAACGAACTCTTACCAGTTAATAACCGCTTAGAGACACTGTCTATCCAACGTACCGGATAGTTAATCTCGCCAAGAGACCTTGAGCACTGGTTAAGGTTCAAACAGTGGACTGTGTCATGTGAGAGGAGGCTTATGGGCCCTAGGGATACTCATGCCCTGCTACGTCTCTTTCTGGGATGTTGCGCTCTTCAATCTCGCCTAGAAACTGAGCATTGTTATGAGTTCAAGAAGCGAGTCCTCCTAGAAGAACCAGTGTCCATGTCTCTTTCTGGGACGTAGCGCTCTTCAATCTCGCCTGGAAACCGAGCGTTGTTATGAGTTCAAGCAGCGAGTCCACCCAGAGGAACCGGTGGATGTGTCTCTTTCTAGTTCGTTGTGCTCTTCTCACTTAATCTCGCCTAGAGACCTAAGCCGCTCAAATGAGTTGACGGTCACTCTTGTTAGAGACCCTGCACCGGTATGAGTTCAAGCATCAAGTCCCGCCAGGAAGAACCATCATATGAGTTTTTGAAAACAAAAAGGAAGAAAAGCAAGAACATCATACATTACATCGTACATTGCATCATACATTCTATCATACATTACATCATGCATTGCATCATACATACATATCATGCCGGTCTTTCAAACCGGGTCAGAGCACGATTATGAAAAAAGAAGCAAGGCTATAAAAGATTTTAACATCTCTGGGTTGTGCTTTTTCAAGCCGCCCTGACGACAATGCAGAATATATTATGTCTTGTTTACTTTTGCAGGTTTTATCTCCTAAGATGAACTGCTGTTAAGTATGGTGAAAGACATTCTGAGAAGAATGCAAGTCAGATCAGAGTGTATAAGATGATTCTGAAGTCATGTGTGCATGATGGCATGGCTGGGGCAATCAAGTTCTGGTACGCCTATTACAAAGCTCTCCAGGAGCTCAAAAGACGAAGGATTTAAAGTTTTTTGTACATTTCCAAATCTTGGCGGCTCAGCAGGCCGGGTTACATTCAATCAAGAGCGACAAAGTTTTAACTCGCTGGCGGGTCATCCTACGTCGAGTCTTCGTGCTCTTCGATCTGAAGATTATCCACATCCCAGTTGCAGTTTAATAAGGCTTCGAACTGAGCTTCATCAAAAAGAGGAGACGAATCAACTTCAGGGGCAATGAGCGGCTTACGACATGCAAGGATCAAGTCCCTGGCTTCAAAAGTTGGGCAGCGCAAACGTTGATTGTTTGCATCGTAAGCCGCCTGGTAGGGAGTCAGATCCATCTCATCGACAAGGGTAGAGGCAAGTATCCTAGAGGCCCTTATGCATTTGGCGTAGTCAGCTTCAGTAAAGTCTATGACGTCATCCTTTTTGGAGGGGAAGCCGTTCATCATTTCTTCGGTAGTTAGCTCAGGAGCAAAGGCCAGGGACCGGCTTAGCGCAGCTATTGCGCCCTTCCTAGCAGCCGATCGCCTCATTTCTTCAATCTGCTTGGGCAGAGTGGATAAGACTTCTATGACCCCCTTGATGAACTTGGGAACATATTTGGCAGTCATCATGGCTTTGATGATATAGAGGGCTCCACTGTATAGTTGCTTAGTCAACGTATATACTGCCTTCAATTTCATCAAACTATCAGAGGATAGCTGGCGACTTCTCTTGCCTGCAAAGAAAGGTCCAAAGTGATAAGCCGCCTGAAAGATATTTTTTATTTTACAAGGAAATTTTCTAAGCCGTGCATACATACCAAAGATAGCGACAATCATCTTGGATATATGACCCTTGAGAGTTTTCAATTCTTCTGATGTGAGCTTACGCTGCTCTTCGATGTCGTTGGCACGCTTTGACAGGGTGGCTTGTTCACATTCGGCAGTCTCCTTATAAGTAGCAAAGTCAGTTAGGAGCTTCTCAAGTTTTTCAACAGCCACCCATAATTTTTCTTCTGTCGTGGCTCAAACATTTTGTTGGGTGGTAAGATTTTCCCTTAAGTTGGCTCGCTCAGACTCAGCTGCATCTAATGGCTCCTGTATTATATCAGTGACATATCATAAAACTTAAGTCGCCAGGATGAAGTAATAATGAAGCTATTCTAATACAAGTCCCAAGAAGATTACAAGCAATATACTTGGCACTTGGTGGCTAATTTTTGTGTTTTCTCTCCAAGTCTACATGGAAATTCTGGCTCATCATTTTCATAATGACTCGGACTTGGGGGCTACACCCGGCGAGCTTTTAAAACATGAAAGTTCTGGTTCATCATTCTCATAATGACCCGGTCTTGGGGGCTACACTTGGATCTAATTTTCAAGTAAGTACCGGCTTATATACATATTAACCCGTGATTTGGGGGCTATAGGCTAAGGTATTTGCAATACGACAAGATTCGAAAGACCCGGTTCATTATTTGCAATATTAAACCAGCTCTTGGGGGCTACATAAGGATATAAGGAAAAAAGCAAGAGAAGAAGAGTACCTCATATTTTTTCTTCATTAAGCCAACAAGATGGATTCCATGTTGTGACTGGTAGAAAGATGATTCAAGTAACCAGCATGCATACCATCCACAGTCATTTTCTCTAGCATGGGAAATCCGAAATCAAGTTTCTCTATAGAACAAGTGTCAATCTTGCTGGCTTGTTTTGTCAGTACATGAGGTGTAGGAGATTGGTAACCCGTCCCAATGATGGTAACTTCAGGATGAGACGGGTCTTCGGCGGCTGTTGAAGGACTGGGCGGCTTAAGATCAGCCGTTGGACTTTCAGGAGCCGCCATGCAGTGCTCTTCCGGCTTAGGAGGTGGAGGAGTGTGACCAGGTCCATCCGTGTTAACATCAGAAGGTTCAGCATAAATAGAAGAGTCTAGCTCAGCATTCTCCGACTTTTGGATGGTAGGAGGAATGGTAGACTCGCCTGTCTTCCTTCGCTTTGCTTGAGCCCTAGAAGTAAAAAGAGTCATTACACAGTACAAGGACAATACGGATAATATACATACTAGAAGGTGAAAGGCATACTCTTGGTTGATCTTAATAGGAGGAAGCTTCGAGGCAGTTGAGTCACCAGACGAAGGGGGTGACTCCTATAAAATTGAGATAATAAAGCATAAGAGTAAGGTGACAGTACAGGAGTAAAAGGCGGATATTAGACTTGGTTAAAAGGGCACCTCGGCAAGTCATTTTCGTGGAGCCGGAGAGTTTGGTAAGCCGACCATAAGATCTTCAGAACCTGTGCTCCGGGTCTGACGTGAGATGCAGATCTGGGATGAGAGAATATTAACTCCATATGGATAGCCACAACATAACAACGTTCCGAGATTAATAGGAGTATTTATCAGTCTACATTGCGAAGAACGATATGATGAACAACGAAGAACGCTAATGGAAACCCGATGAACTCGAGGGGGGATCCTATGCGGGAGGGGTTCTGATCTAACGAGGATGAGAGGAGTACCTTGCCAGTGAATGACATTCTGACCCGACAAAGAGCCCTTCTCTATGAACTCAAGCAGGAATTTCTCAGACACTCCGGAGCCGACCCAATCACAGGATGAGGGCGCTCGTGACATTGTGGCGGGTCAATCTGTGAGAAAGTGCAAGGTATGGCGAGTTAGGAAATCTAAAAAAATCAAAACATCTACGGTCAGTATGATGGAGGAAAGCTAAGCCGCACACATGTTTTATCAGAGAGCCGGCAAGGTAACGGCGGGTTAAGTTGGCAGGATGATGCCAGAGATATTACTAAGTGTGAAAAACAGGTTTCACATGTTATTACCATTGCCACAAGATCTACATGCGAGGAAAAATGAGATATAATTAAAACCTAGAAGAGGAGCCGTGGAAGAACAGGCAGGTTGGCACACAGAAAAGAGTGAGATGCAGATCTGGGATGAGCAAATATTAACTCTGTATGGATTGCCGCGACGGATTAACAACATTGCGATATTAATGGGACTATTTATCAGTCTACATTGCGAAGAACAATCTGATGAACAACGAACAACGTTAATGGAAACCCGATGAACTCGGGGGGATCCTATGCGGGAGGGGTTCCGATCTAACGAGGATGAGAGGAGTACCTTGCGGATGATAATAATAGTGGGAGAAAACTCAACAAAATAACTATCATGTGACACTTTATTGACATAACCACTTTGAATATTAAAATCATGATGACAAGTTTCATGGTTGTCATTACTATTTATGGCATACGTGTCATCGCAATAATCATCATAGATAGGAGGCATGTCATAATCATAATAGTTTTGCTCATCAAAACTTGGGGGACTAAAAATACCATATTCATCAAACGTAGCTTCTCCAAGCTTGTGGCTTGGCATATCATTATCATCATGAATATTCATAGAATTCATAGTAACAACATTGCAATCATGCTCATCACTCAAAGACTTAGTGCCAAACATTTTAATAACTTCTTCTTCTAACACTTGAGCACAATTTTCCTTTCCATCATTTTCATGAAAGACATTAAAAAGATGAAGCATATGAGGCAACCTCAATTCCATTTTTTAGTTTTCTTTTATAAAACCAAACTAGTAATAAAACAAGAAACTAAAAGATTCAATTGCAAGATCTAAAGATATACCATCAAGGACTCTCCTCCCCGGCAAAGGCGCCAGAAAAGAGCTTTGATGTCTACTACGCAACCTTCTTCTTCTAGAGTCGTGTTGGGCCTCCAAGCGGAGAGTTTTGTAGGACAGTAGCAAATTTCCCTCAAGTGGATGACCTAAGGCTTATCAATCCGTGGGAGGTGTAGGATGAAGATGGTCTCTCTCGAACAACCTTGCAATCAAATACAAGAAATCTCTTGTGTCCCCAACACACCCAATACAATGGCAAATTGTATAGGTGCACTAGTTCGGCGAAGAGATGGTGATACTAGTGTAATATGGATGGTTGATATAACTTTTGTAATCTGAAAATATAAAAACAGCAAGATAAAAAATAGTAAATAGTGAGCAAAACATTGTATAAATGCTTGGAAACAAGGCCTAGGGTCCATACTTTCACTAGTGCAATTTCTCTCAACAATATTGACATAGTTGAATCATATGTAAATACCTCTCGTGCGACAAAGAGTTCACTCCAAAGTTACAAATAGCAGAGAACTAACGAAGAAATAATTGTAGGGTACGAAACCACCTCAAAGTTATCTTTTCTGATCAATCTTATGAGTTGTCCCTAGAAGTGTCACAAACAGCCCTAGAGTTCGTAGTAAAATAACACCTCAAGATACACATCAACCAAAACCCTAATGTCACCTAGATACTCCAATTTCACCACAAGTACCCATGGGCTTGATTATACGATATGTATCACATAATTTCATATTCATCATGTTCAATCCAACATAAAGAACTTCAAAGAGGGCCCCAAAGTTTCCACCGGAAAGTCAAGACAAAAACATGTGCCAACCCCTATGCATAGATTCCCAAGGTCACGGAACCCGCAAGTTGGTCACCAAAACATACATCAGGTGGTTCAATAGAACATCCCATTGTCACCATGGATATCCCATCGCAAGACATACATCAAGTGTTCTCAAATACTTCAAGACTCAATCCGATAAGAAAACTTCAAAGGGAAAACTCAATTCATCACAACAAGATAGAGAGGGGAAAACTCCATGTGATTCATCTATATCAATAAATCTCGCGGTACACCAAGATCGTGCCATCTCAAGAACATGAGAGAGAGAGAGATCAAACACATAGCTACTGGTACATACCCTCAGCCCAGAGGGTGAACTACTCCCTCCTCGTCATGGAGACCACCGGGATGATGAAGATGGCCTCTGGTGATGGTTTCCCCCTCTGGAAGGGTGCCGGAACGGGCTGCCTTGGTTTTTCGTGGCTCTGGAGGCTTGCGGCGGCGGAACTCCCAATCTAAGTTTCTTTTCGGAGGTTTCTATATTTATAGGAATTTTTGGCATCGATCTCACGTCAAGGAGGGCACAAGGCGTTGACAAGCCTGCTAGGCGCAACCAGGGGGTGGCCGCGCCTGGCAGGCTTGTGACGTCCTCATGACTCTTATGGCCCAACTCCAATGCTTCGGGGGTCTCTTTTGGTCTAGAAAAATCATACTAAATTTTCAGCCCATTCCGAGAACTTTTATTTCTGAACAAAAAATGACACCATGGTAGTTCTGCTAAAAACAGCGTCGGACCGGGTTTGTTCTAATAAAATCATACCAAAATCATATAGAATTATTGTATAAAATGGCATGAATACTTCATAAATTATAGATACGTTGGAGACGTGTCAGTGTTCCGCATGTGCAACACTGGCTTGCACCCATTGTATGTGAACGTAGAGTCTATGACACCCGACCATCACATGGTGTCTCGACACGACGAACTTTCGCAATGGTGCACACTCGGGGAGAGCACAATTCATATTGAAATTTAAGTGAGGGATCACCTTATAATGCTACTGCCGTCATAAGCAAAACAAGGTGCATAAAAGGATTAACATCACATGCAAATCATAAGTGACATGATATGACCATGAACTTGTGCTTTTCATCTTCATCTTCAAAGCACCGACATGATGTCCATCGTCACCGGCATGACACCATGATCTCCATCATCTTGATCTCCATCAACGTGTCGCCATCGGGGTTGCCACGCCGACTGTTGCTTCCACGACTATTGCTAACTCATAGCGATAAAGTAAAGCAAAAATGGCGAAAATAATTAAAGACAACCCTATGGCTCCTGCCGGTTGCCGTACTCATCGACATACAAATCATGATATTCTATACAAAACATGATCATCTCATACATCACATATATCTCATCATGTAATTGGCCATATCACATCACAACATACCCTGCAAAACAAGTTAGACGTCCTCTAACTGTTGTTGCAAGTTTTACGTGGCTGCTACGGGTATCTACTAAGAACAATTCTCAACTTCGCATAAACCACAACGGTGATACAGAAATTTCTATTCAACCTTATCAAGGACCGTCTTTGTCAAATCCGATCCAACTAGAGAAGGAGAGACAGACACCCGTTAGCCATCTTTGTGCAACAAAGTTACACGTCAGTCGATGGAACCGGTCTCTCGTAAGCGTACGAGTAAGGTTGGTCTGGGCCGCTTCATCCCACAATACCGCTGAATAAAAACACGGCCAAGGGAGGAAACAATCTGAGCATCAACTCCCACAAACTCTTTTTTGTTCTACTCGTGATCTCATCTACACATAGACCTAGCTCATGATGCCACTGTTGGGGAACGTCGCATGGGAAACAAAAAAAATTCCTACGCACACGCAAGATCTATCCATGGTGATGAGCATCTACGAGACGGAGAGTGGATCTACATACCCTTGTAGATCGCTAAGTGGGAAGCGTTAAGAAATGTGGTTGATGTAGTCGAACGTCTTCGCGATCCAAATCACCGAGCGACCCACGGTCCCATCACGATCCATCTCGCTATCCAATCACGAGTTGTCCCGCGATCCCATCACGATCCATCCCATGATCAAATCACGAATTGTCTCGCGATCTTGATCACGGTCCTTCCGATCTAGCGCCGAATGGACGGTGCCTCCGTGTTCAGCACACGTACAGCTCGATAACGATCTCTGCCTTCTTGATCCATCAAGAGGGAGCGGAGAGGTAGAAGAGTTCTCCAGCAGCGTGACCGCGCAGCGGTGATGGTGGTGAAACTATTTCAGTTGGGCTTTGCCTAAGCGCTACTAAAAACTAGAGGAACTAGTCTATCGGGAGAGAGGGCTGCACTATGGACTTTTGGGTTGAGTACGTTTGCCCTCTATCCCTCCAGTATATATAGGAGGAGGGGAGGGAGGCCAACGCCCTATGGCTGGCCCCTTTGCCTTAGCCGCAAAAGGAGAGGAGGAGTCCTCCTCCAATCCTAGTACGATTAGGACTCCTTCTTCCCACTTGGAAACTCTCAAACCTCATGGGGTTTAGTGGAGGCTTTGGCCAGCCCACTAGGGGCTGGTTTGTCTCCTCCCACAGCCCATGAGTCCCCTTGGGGCGTGACACCCCTCCCGATGGTCCCCCGGTACCCTCCCGACACTCCCGCTACACTATGAAGTACCCGAAACCTTTCCAGTGACCAAAATAGTACTTACTATATATCAATCTTTACCTCTGGACCATTCCAGAGCTCCTCGTGACGTCCGGATCTCATCCGGGACTCCGAACAACCTTCGGTCACCATCATACATAACTCTATACTACCGATACGTCACCGAACCTTAAGTGTGCAGACCCTGTGGGTTCGAGAACTATGTAGACATGGACGAGACACCTCTACGGTCAATAACCAATAGAGGGACCTTGATTCCCATATTGGTTCCTACATATTCTACGAAGATCTTTATCGGTTGAACCTCTATGTCAAGGATTCAGCTAATCTCGTATGATGTTCCCTTTGTTCTTCGGTATGTTACTTGCCCGAGATTCCATCGTGGGTGTCTCTATACCTAGTTTAATCTGGTTACCATCAAGTCTCTTTAATCGTTCCGTAATACAAGATCCCATGAGTAACACTTAGTCACATTGCTTGCAAAGCTTATTGTGATGTTGTATTACCGAGTAGGCCCTCAGATACCTCTCTGTCACACGGAGATACCTATAGAGCACCTTTATAGTCATCTAGTTACATTGCGACATTTGATACACACAAGGTACTCCTCCTGTGTTAGTGGATTGCATGATCTGATGGTCATAGGAACAGATACTTGACATGCAGAAAACTATAGCAATAAACTGACACGATCATATGCTATGTTTATAGTTTGGGTCTTGTCCATCACATCATTCTCCTAATGATGTGATCCCGTTATCAAATGACATCTCATGTCCATGGCTAGGACACCTTGACCATATTTTATAGATTGTTCTAATAGTCCCTAGTTGTTAAGGTTATGAGGACACATATTGTTTACTAGTATACGATTCAGTTGATGACTATGTTTCACAAGTCATGTGCATAGAGATGCTAAACTGATAGTATGGACTCGGGGATTGAGATCACCGAGTCGGATAGATCCACTTTGAGACACATGGGGTTATTGTCATCTATTAGCCTCAAGTACAACATATATGCCATGTCCAATACCTGAGGTCCTCGCATGTTCTCGGGATGAGGATCGACTTACTTAGGGTCTATCAAACGCTACTCCATAACTGGGTAGTTCTAAAGGTAGCTTTCGGGTGAGCCGTGAGACATCCACAAGACATAGTTGACCAAGATGGGATTTGCGCCTCCGTGAGGAGAGATATTCTCTGGTCCCTCTCAAGTGATCAGGTTCATAAAGCATGGCCATGCGACATGGGTTAAGTGTTAACCTGGTTCCGGAATTTGTATCATCGTTCCAAGAAGAGATGTCGAGCTACCACAAGGGTGAAAAGTACTTGCCTTGAGATTCAAAACCTATATCATGAGACAAAAGTAATGTTGTATATGACACATTGTCAAGGTTCGTCTAATGACTTTGTGCACACATGGAAGTCGGCATGTTCTGCTAGGAGCCGCTACCGACTATCTATTCGAGTCATGTCCATGTGTACGTGAACCTATAGGGTCGCACACTTAAGGGATTGCAGCCCATTCAGATTAGATCCGAATGGAAAATGGCACTAGACTCGTCGCGGGCCTCAAGTGTTGAGCCCACCTCGGAGGTCTATATAAACGGGAGTGGGCGCACCTTTCAGGATTGATTCATTTTCTTCCCTCGACAGCCACTACCACTTCCCATGCAACCATGTCGTGCAATCAGACCTAGGAGTCTGCCGCTCGATGCTGCCCCCATACGTGTGGATATGTAGCGACCCAACCTGACAGGTCGAATCTCCAGTGTTTCTGTACCATCCCAAGATCATGCTGGTACACACACGGTACATCAATGTATATATCAAAGTGAAATCACACAGCTTTAATAATCGAAAAATCTCATATCGAGTCCTTTATTACAATAAGAATTACAATAAAGTGGCTGAAGGCGAACTCATGAGAATAACTAATCTTGCGGAAGCTTCAAAGGTAGTTGAGTCCATCTGACTCCAAGGGCATCTCACCGAGCGTAGAGCGTATCTTCTACATCTTGTAGCACCGCCTGTCCAGGGTCACCACGATATCCAACCAAGCCAGAGCCCATCATGGCTTGTGGTTGTGTAGGTAATCCTGAGGTCTTGAAGCATCCATCCATCTCTTTGTGCCTGGGTGGACCTTTCCGCATGAATACTGGCACTTCTCCAAATACATCTAGGCTAGCCACTGGTTTCTCCAGGGCACCGTTCAACCATCATCCACCCAGAGGTATGTTGAAAACTTGGAGTCTTGAAGACTTGATCATCATGTAGGTCTTGAAATTATTAACTCACAACTCCCATGAATCACACAACCAACCCCGTCTACTAATAGCATAGCAAAATTTAAATCAACGTTACCCGGGGCCAATGTGTCAAAGGGTTGAGGGGTGCCTACCACATGATACTACATCAAGTAACCAAGTTTCCAAATTACCTACTTTGCATGCAATTGGGGAGATGGTAGAACTAATGCAATAAAACATAGGTATACATGGTCAAAGTGACTTGCCTTGTTAACGATCCTCGTATTCAAGTGACTCTAGATAACAAGCTTCGCACTCCGGATGATCTAACGAATCAAACAAAGCACATAATAAGCATAAACACAATACAATTCATAATGAATCAAAGAAAAACATTCTATCGATCGGACAGGGTCTACGTGGCATGCTGTGATTGGCCGCGAGGGTGTGCGTGCAGGAGCTAGCGAGCGGTTGGCCGAGACTTCACGCGTACCGGTTCGGGGTTTTAAGTGATCTAATCTCGCGCGTTGGATTGGGATCGGATGGCTACGGCGAGGTGCGGTGACTTACAACGGTGGGGGTCGGGGTTCCGGCGAGGTCGGCGATGGCCGGTGGTCGGAGGTGCTCGGGGACGAAGGTGCGGTGGTCGGGGGCGGCGGTGAGTCTCCAGCGTCGATTGGTGGCGTCGGAGGGGGCTGGGGGTGAGTCTGGCGACGGGAAGGAGCTCGGGGAGGTCTGGTTGGGTGCCAAACTCCGGCGAGGTGTGGGGCAGCGTTCCGGCGAGGGGAGAGGGGGGTTTCGGGGGTGGAACGGAGAGCGGAGGGACGGGGCTTTATATAGGGGCGGTGCGGTGGTCGGGGAAGGCACGAGGGGCGAGATCTGCGGGGAGAGATCGCCGGCGACGTCGTCGGGCGCGGGGAAGGGGACGAGCATGTTAACGCCGCGGTCGGACGGTGGGTCCCGCGCGTCAGTGTTTGTGGGACGTGTGGTTAGCGCGTCGGTGGCCGACCCGGAGTAATTTTGGGTCTTAAAGGTTGTCGGCCGGCCCGGTTCGGTTTAAATCATTTCCTTTTCTATTTCCAGAGCAATAAATACTCTTTTAATGCATTCAAAATATTTCCAAACATAGGAAATATATATATCAAAATGATCAGGAGAATTAATGCTATTTAATGAACATTTTTCCTATGTCATATTGAATATCTTTTTAAAATTTATTTACAGAAAAAATGCCTAATTGATTTTAAATCCTTTTGAGATAAACTTTCAAATAACCCCTTGGTTTTATTGCTCAAATATTTCACCAAGATGCCCCTGGTGTGGAGTGTCATGTTACTCCCCTCTTTCGTTGAACATTACCAAAGGTTTTGAAATAGGTGAAACAAATACATGGGAAAAAAATTGAAATGGCCTTTCAGAATTTCAAAGGAATCACTTCAACCATTCATTGCATTCAAACAAAGTGATGATGATGCATTGCTATATTTCATAACATTCCAAAATGAAATTTTGGGATGTTACAAACCTTCCCACCTTAAGATGAATCTTGCCCTCGAGATTCGGGTTGGCTAGAAAATAGGTGCGGGTGGTCTCTACGAATATCTTCTTCGCGTTCCCAGGTGGCTTCTTCCTCGGTGTGGTGACTCCACAGAACCTTACAGAACTTGATGGTCTTGCTTCGGGTAACTCTGTTGGTAGTCTCGAGGATTTTGACAGGCTTCTCCTCGTAGGTCAGGTCACTGTCAAGTTGTATGGCCTCTAGGGGCACTATGTCTCTCAAAGGAATATCAGCCATCTCAGCATGGCATTTCTTCAGCTGGGAAACATGGAAAACATCATGAACTCCAGACAGTCCTTCCGGCAATTCCGGCTTGTATGCAACTTCGCCTCTACATTCAAGAATTTTGTAGGGGCCTATGAATCTGGGTGCTAACTTTCCTTTAACACCAAACCTCTTGATTCCTCGAAGTGGGGACACATGAAGATATGCTCGATCTCCCATTTTAGATGTCACCTCCTTGTGTTTGTTATCAGCATAGCTCTTCTGCCTGGATTGAGCTATCTTGAGTCGCTCTCGAATCAGTTTGACCTTTTCTTCAGAATCTCGGATAAGGTCAAGACCAAAGAGTTTTCAGTCTCCAACACCATCCCACATCAATGGTGTTCTGCACCTCCTTTCGTATAAAGCTTCAAAAGGGGCCATCTTCAGACTAGTCTGATAACTGTTGTTGTATGAGAACTCTGCGTAAGGTAAGTTGTCATCCCAACTGGACCCATAGTCTAGCACACAAGCTCTCAACATGTCTTCCAAGATCCGATTGACTCTCTCTGTCTGTCCATCGGTCTGTGGATGAAAAGTTGTACTGAACTCCAACCTTGTACCCAAAGTTTCATGTAGCTGATGCCAAAACTTTGAGGTAAATTGTGTTCCTCTATCTGACACGATACTCCTCGGAACTCCATGAAGACATACGATCCTGGTCATATATATCTTGGCTAACTTAGCACTGGTATAGGTGGTCTTCACTGGAATGAAATGAGCCACCTTGGTCAAGCGATCGACCACTACCCAAATAGAATCATATCCTGAACGGGTCCTAGGTAGTCCTGTGATGAAGTCCATACCAAGCTTATCCCATTTCCACTCCGGTGGTCTTCACTGGAATGAAATGAGCCACCTTGGTCAAGCGATCGACCACTACCCAAATAGAATCATATCCTGAACGGGTCCTAGGTAGTCCTATGATGAAGTCCATACCAAGCTTATCCCATTTCCACTAGGGTATCGGCAAAGGTTGGAGTAACCCTGCAAGTTTCTGATGTTCCGCCTTTACTTGCTGGCAAACATCACATACCACAACATGTTCGGCAATATCCTTCTTCATTCCTGTCCACCAGTAACTTTCCTTCAAATCCAGGTACATCTTGGTGTTGCCTAGGTGTATCGAGTATGGTGAATCGTGGGCTTCTTGAAGTATCAACTTCCTGATCTCAGGGTCATTGGGCACATAGATTCGGTTCTCAAACCATAGAGTACCTTGTTCATCTTCATGAAAGTCTTTAGCTTTTCCTTCTTTCATTTTCTGCTTTATCTCAGCTATATCCTTGTCCGATTTCTAGGCTTCACGAATTCTTTCGGTCAAGGTGGACTGAATCTCTAGTGTGGCAACATATCCTTTTGGAACTATCTCTAACCAAAGCTCTCTGAGATCATTGGTTAACTCCTGGGGTAGTCCTCCGGCTATGAGTGTGTTCACATAACTCTTCTGACTCAAAGCATCTACCACAAGATTTGCCTTTCCTGGATGGTAGTGCAGTCTCATGTCGTAGTCCTTGATTAACTCTAACCATCTCCTTTGTCTGAGGTTCAACTCCTTCTGTGTGAAGATATATTTCAGGCTATTATGATCAGTGTAAACATCACAACTATTTCCGATAACACTACTGGAATTCAGTTATTTGCCATGTGCCAGGCCTTTGCCGTCCGCTGACACATGGCAAAGATGCTCTTTGCCCTTTGCTGTCCCAAAGCAGACGGCAAAGAACTGGCACATGGCAAATAATGTCTTTGGCATGTGCCAGTTCTTTGTCGTCTGCCCACTCACGGCAAAGAGGGCCAGGGCAAACGACAAAGGGCTAAGGTGGGCCCCACCAGGCCTTGGCCCTTGCCAGGTACAAATGGGGGGGTCTTTGCCGTCCGGGACGCCTTTGCCGTCGGCCGTGTCCATCTTTGCCGTCGGGGGGCAGACGGCAAAGACCCCCCCTATTAACGGCCGTTATACCCCACTCTCTCTCACCCTCTCCCTCCCTCACTCTCTCCCGCATCTCCCTCGCGCCGCCGCACCGCTCCTCCGCTCGCCGCCGCGCCACCCCTCCCCCTCCCGATCGCCGCCGCGCCGCCCCTCCCCCTCCCGCTCGCCGCCGCGCCACCCCTCCCCCCGCTTGCCGCCGCGCCGCCCCTCCCCCTCCCGCTCGCCGCCGCGCCGCCCCTCCCCCTCACGCTCGCTGCCGCGCCGCCCCTCCTGGCCGACGCCCCCTCCCACCTCCCTCCCGGCCGCCTCCCTCCTCCCACCCCCTCTCGGTCGCCGCCCCCTCCCATGTGCTCCCTCCGGCCGCCGCCCTCCTTCGCACCCTGCCGCCCCGGCACCCCAGCGCCCTCCGGTATGTTTTTTTGTTTTTGTTTTTGTTTTGTTTTCTTATTTTTTTCTGTTTAATTGTTAGATTATATTATGTATGTAGTTTAGTGCTAGGTTTAGTGTTAGATAAGATTAGGTTAGTGCTAGGTTTAGTGCTAGATTAGTTTAGTGCTAGGTTTAGTGCTAGGAAGAATAAGTAGAAGGAGGAAGAAGAAGATGAAGGAGAAGAAGAAAAGGTAGAATAAGTAGTGGCCGACCCCCGATGCCACTGACCCCCGACCCCCGACCCCCGACACCACTGACCCCTGACCCCCGACGACACTGACCCCCGACCCCCGACGCCACTGACCCTCGACCCCCGACGCCACTGACCCTCGACCCTCGACCCCCGACACCACTAACCCTCGACCCTCGACCCCCGACCCCCGACGCCACTGACCCCCAACCCCTGGCCCCCGACACCTCTTCGGGATCTTGTTGACCGAAAAGACTCCCGAACCCCGATGCCAGTGACCCTCGACCCCCAACGACACCGACACCTGACTACCGACGCCACCAACCCCCGACCCTCGACCCTCAACCTCCAACGCCACTGACACCCGACTACCGACCCCCGACGCCACTGACCCTCGATCTCCGACCCCCGATGTCACTCACCCTTGACCCCCGACCCCCTACCCCCGACCCCCGACGCCACTGACCCCCAACCCCCGACCCCCGACGCAAGTGACCCTCGACCCCCGACGACACTGACCCCCGACCACCGACACAACTAACCCCCGACCCCCGACGCCATCGACACCCGACACCACCGACCATCGAGGCCATCGACACCCAACACCATCGACCAGCAACGCCACTAAGCCGACGGGTCGTAGTTTTGTAAATTATGAGTTAGGTCACATATTTTCCGATTATGTTAATTATAAAAACATCATATTTGTGTTCATTGGGTGAATTTCAATGTGCAGTTGTTCGACGACCTCCACGAGCTCCGCCCCTGCGTTTGTTGGTGAGCACAAATGACTTCTCCTCCTACCCCCTTAATTTGCTCTGTTCCGGTCTTCGTGCCGATGAAACTTGCTAGCTATAGGTTTCTTCAATCATGAGTATGCGTGACCAGTATGCGTCTCCCGTTTGAAGGGGCGACATCTATAAATATGCATGTCTTTGCATATTTATAACCGCCATCCTTTCGAATTGTCCAACATTATCCATGGACAGCCCGAGTATGTGTAGATTGGGTTTGTTTTCCCGTATGATGTGCTCCGGATCCGATGCGGAATTTCTTCAGTGCCTCCATGTTGTTCTCCGGGTACACATCCTCTCTGCTTATTGCCGAGACGTGTATCAGGAGAACAGCGGGGAGGTGCTGCCGAAATTCTGCATCGCATCTGGAGCAGAGCATGGGAAAACGAACCCAATCTACACATACTCAGGTGGGATTAGGACCTATCTTTACCTATTAGCGTGTAGGTTGCATGGACGTAATAAAACTGACAAACTTGATTAGCGGATGAATATAGGTGATGAATTATATATTAATTTATTTCTTGTGCGCCCATAGGTAGCTAGGCAACATGAGTGATTGTGCTTGGATGTACACTGGTCACCCTAGTCAGAAAGACATGACCAATGAATGGTTAACAAAAACCAGGGGGTTTGTGAGAGCTGCAATTGCAAATGGCCAGCAAAAAACATGGTGCCCCTGTCCCAACTGCGACAACTAGAAAAAGCAGACAGAGTTTGAAATGGGTAAACACCCGCAGAAGTGGGGTTTTATGCCTAATTATACGGTGTGGACTTTTCATGGTGAGTCTGACCAACGTGCCAGAGCTGAGGTGATTCGTCGTCGCACCGACGAGCATGGTACGGGGATCGAAGACATGGTGCAAGACTTTGATGATGCTCGAGATTCAGACGATGAGATGGAGGAATCTACAAAGGCCTTCTATGAAATGTTGGAGTCTTCAAAACGTCCTCTCCATGAGCAGACCGAGCTTTGTCAGCTGGATGCCATCGCACAAGTAATGGCTCTGAAGGCTCAATTCAACCTAGGCAGAGAATGCTACGACGCGATGATGACGATATTTGGACGCTTTCTACCCGAAGGCCATGTACTGCCTGCAAACCTGTACCAGTCAGAGAAAATACTCAGTGTACTTAAGATGCCCTATGAGAAGATACATGCCTGTGAGAATGGATGTGTCTGATTTAGGCTTGAGTATGCGGCCTTGAACTATTGCCCCATTTGCAATTATTCCAGGTATATTGTGGTAGACAACGGTATGGGTGAGAAGAATCAGACCAAAATCCCCATTAGTGTTCTTCGGTATCTGCTAATCGTACCAAGACTTCAACGTCTTTTCATGGTCGAAGAGACGGCCAGACAGATGACATGGCACAAATTGGGCAAAAGAACCGAACTAGATGCGGATGGGAACAAGATGTTGGTACACACTTCAGATGGTTTTGCGTGGAGGCACTTCGATGCATTACATAAGGATAAATCGGAAGATCCAAGGCATCCAAGAGTTGCCATCAGCACGGATGGGTTCAATGTGTATGGTATGACGGCAACACAATACAGTTGTTGGCCTGTATTTGTCATTCCACTCAATTTCCCACCCGGAGAGATTATGAAAAGAAAGAACATTTTCCTGACGTTGATAATTCCAGGGCTCAACTATCCGGGGAAGAATATGAATGTGTACATGCAGCCGCTTAAGGACGAGTTGCAAGAAGCCTGGGATAATGGGATCAAGACCTAAGACGCCGCTACCAAAACAAATTTCAAAATGCATGTGTGGTACATGTACTCGACGCATGATTATCCGGCGTATGCGCTATTCTCTGGCTGGTGTGTGCATGGAAGGTTCCCATGCATCACATGCAAGGCAGCTCTTCAGTTCCGTTGGCTGCAGGCTGGTCGAAGTATTCTTGCTTCGACATGCATAGACAATTCCTGGATCCTGACCATAAGTTCAGAAAAGACAAGAAGAATTTCATCAAAGGTAGAGTTGTCAAAAACACTGCACCAGCTGCGTTGACAGGCTAACAGATCCTGGATCAGATAAACGCTCTCGAGCCGAATCCTGAACGTCCAGGGTATTTCAAAGGGTATAATACGGAACACGCCTGAACTCACAAGTCATGTTTGTGGGATCTGCCTTACTTTAAAGACCTCCTCTGCCCACACAACATCGACATGATGCACACTGAAAAGAATATTGCGGAGGCCATTTTTGGTACATTGTTCGGCATAGAGGGGAAGTCAAAAGATAATCCTAAGGCTAGAATCGACCTGGAGGCTCTATGTGATAGACCGTTACAAAACTTGCAACAACGGAAAGGAAAGCAAAGCATAGCGAAGCCAAAGGCATGGTTCAATCTTGAAAGGCCAGCTATGAGGGAAATGCTATTGTGGGTGAAAATGCGGTTGATATTCCCCGATGGGTATGCTGCGAATCTAATGAGGGGAGCGAGTCGTGAGAAATTGAAAATATTTGGTCTCAAGAGTCATGATTGGCACATATGGATTGAGAGGGTAATGTCGGTGATGTTGCGTGGCTTTATCCCTGAGGATGAATGGCTAGTACTGGCAGAGCTGAGCTATTTCTTCTGTTCTCTTTGTGCGAAAGAACTATCACCTGTCGTGCTAGATGAAATGGAAGAGTTGGCGCCGGAGTTGATCTGCATATTAGAAAAGATCTTTCCACCGGGCTTCTTTAATCCAATGCAGCATTTGATTTTGCATCTCCCGACCGAGGCAAGATTGGGGGGCCCGTTCAAAATCGATGGTGCTTCTCAACTGAGAGGATGCAGAAGACGCTTCGAGCTAAGTGTAAAAATAAACGTAGAATTGAAGCATCGATGGCTGAGGCATTCATTACCGAGGAGGCGGCAAACTTCGTGACAGCACACTACGAAGCCAAAAATCATCATTTGCATAACCCAAAGCCTCGGTACAATGATGACAATCCAAAAAAAGGTCGATCCAACCTCAGCCTATTCAAAGGGAAGCTCGCACCATCCGGTGCTTCGAAAGGGAAATCGTTGGATGTCGAAGAATGGCGCACCATTTCATTGTATATCTTCACCAACCTAACAGAAGTACGGCCGTACATTGAGTAAGTTCTCGGTACATTATTGTTCCGCAACTTCTAATTCCTTTCAACTACTCTTATTCCCAGATATTTGATATAGTCGATACGTTGCCGAATTCTCGGATGGAGCGGTCATCGAAAAGGATTCCGTCGAAGAGTATGAGATTCTCTCAAAGCATGGAGGCGACTATCCCGGTTTCATCTCTTGGTTCAAACAAAGGGTAATTCATTACCATTAATGGTCCATTTGATTTCTTGGTCTAATTTTTGGCTAATGCATCCATTCTTTCGTATTAAACTTGTAGGCTGATGCAGAGTCTATGGACGCTGAGTTGAGACAAGTCGCTAATGGTTTTGACTATAAGGTCCGTTCATTTCACAAATACAACATCAACGGGTATCACTTTCGTACCTTTGGCACAGAGCTATCTATGACCGACCTAAAGAATACAAATTGTTGTGTCTCTGCTATCGGCGAAGGAGGCACCGAGTATTATGGAAGAGTTGAAGCAATTTATGAACTTCTATTCTATGGTGAAAACCCACCGACCGTCGTAGTCTTCAAATGTCATTGGTTTGAGCCAAGGGAGACTAGAAGGACTCATGAACATATAGGACTAGTCAAAATCAACCAAAACACCCAATTAGATGTTCCCGTCTTAACACCTGAGCCCGAACAGGAAGAGCAGGAAGAAGAAGAGGTTACTGCTGCGGATGACCTGTCACTTCTTGACCGATTACATAATGGTGGCCTTCCACATGTTCTTCCTGATAGTGATGATGATGATGCATTTATTGATGATAGTGATGATCATGATGCATTTATTGACCCCGAAGCATATATAGACGAGCACGATTAGTTCATGTCAGGTATTCAACTATTACTATATATAAATTTTGAGTTCGTGTTAGGTATTCAATTTTTATTAGTCATGTTGGTATTTATGACGATGATACACTTAAATTATATACATTTATTACTCATGTTGGTATTTATGTTGTACTAATTTCATTTACTCTTTGTCCTGACAGGTGTTGAAAGATGGTGGGAAAGGGTCGAAAGCACTCCGTGGCTCCTTCTTCGTCGGCGGGTCGTGGGATGGGTACTTCCATTCCCGAGTCGCCTCTTCGGAGAGCGTTGCTCTCTACTCTGCATGGAGTGGCCGCTTCTTCGACTCTCGCGGCCCCCGTGAGAGGAGATCGACTCCCCGCGAAGGCGAGAGGTACTAAAGGTATTACTCATGTTGGTATTTATGTTGTACTCATGTTGGTATTTATGCTGTAGTCATGTTGGTATTTATATACATTTTATTACTCATGTTGGTATTTATGTTGTACTAAAGGTACACGTGCCCGCGGGAGAGGTACGGCGGTGGCTGCCACACCTTCCTCGCCTTCACTCCAAGCTGATTCACCTGAGCACAAGACTTCTAGGGTGGACGAGCATCAGGTCGACGAGCCTCAGGTCGACGAGCCTCAGGTCGACGCGCCTTAGGTCGACGCGCCTCAGGTCGACGCGCCTCAGGTTGATGTGCCTTCGACCCACGAGACTCGTGTCCCAGAGGATTCATTCCAGGCGACTCCAAAGCAAAGCAGGGATGAGGGTACGTCCGCAGAGACCCAGTGGGATACCTGGGCTGATCAGGGTCAGCCTGAGCCAAGTGGCCATGCTGATAGCGACGAGGAGCTGGGTGAGGGGCTACCGTCTACTAGTGTGGTAGTTCGGGGCTCCCACTCATGCCGGCGACCCACGAGCAGAGGTGGTCGATTAAGCCAAATGGGGAGAAGTAAGTTAATTTACTCTTATTTAACCTTTTGCCTTCATGTTTTCTCAAATATCAATTGTTTTGGCTTTAATTTGTCATACTGCAGGGGTTGGATTGTTGCCAAGGGTGTCCGCAAGCCCAACAGCGTCCTTGGTGTGCTTTGCCGTAAAAACTTCCCGGGGTTTGTTACATTGCCCGGTCGGGAGCGAGAGGTAGGAATGACCTGGGAGCACTACTTGGGTGCCCCGGCCCCGCTGGCGGTGGAGATCGACGGTGTTTTGTGCCACACGAGGGCCGACATGGTGATCCGACAGTTCTGGGTAATTTCTCCTTTACACAATTATAAACAACCGTAGCTAGTTATTGTACTAAGTGGTGTTGTCTCATTTGCAGACCTACTACAGGTGTGAGGAGGGATACGAGGAGGACACGGCAAAGGTTATCGATATCGAATGTCGCCGCCTACTTCAAAACTTTTGGCACGAGGCTCGGGTGCAGGCTGTTCGAGACTACTATATGTTGGAGACGGGAGGCCCCATGGCTCGATCGCCATTGGAGACGGCCTTATACGTTGTCCTAGCACTCTCCGGGAGATAAAGGCACGCCAAACGAGCTCCTGTCCTGAGATAACACCTCGTCCACGGCCAGTCGAGCTCGCCATCGAGGTTAGTTTAATGGACTCAACTATCTTTCCGCATTATGTTGTGCGTGGGAACCAATATGATTACAATGCTAACAATGAGTTCTGTTGCAGGCTGCTATTCTGAAGGAGAGAGATGCAATGCAAGCGGCTTTGGCGGAGAAGGATAAGGAGATGAAGGAGCTGGAGGAGAGGATGACTGCATTGCTAGAGGCGGAGAGGGCACGGAATGATGCGTCTAACAGGGCCATGTACGAGCTCTTCATGGTGAGTTTCTTCTTCATATTATTTCAAATCTTGCATTTTAATGTCCGTTTCATTAATAACAAAAAAGTTGAATTGTCGAAACCAAATGTACAGTCTATGTGCGAGAAGACCGGACAAGTCCCTCCGGCGATGCCAGTCATTAACATGGCGGGGACGGTGAGTTTCATTTCAATGAAGTGATCTTAAGAGTGTCATCATGCTAACGACACATTGCAAACGATGGTTTGGTACGGATGCAACTTGAATAATATGTATGTACTATGGATGAAAGTTATTTTAATATGGTTATGAGTATGGAAACAAATTTATTTCTGTCAAATATATATATATATCCTGATTATTGTGAAAATTGTTGGATATAATAGAAAATAAAGTAGGTGAGGGGGCAATTTTGAGCCTTTTCCATGAGGGGGTAGACGGCAAAGGGGTGAGGAAGAAAGGCTGGGTGCCCCTTTGCCGTCTGCCCCCTCAAGGCAAAGGGGTGAGGGCAGATGGCAAAGCCCTAAGGGCAGACGACAAAGGGATGAGGGAGAGGGGCTGGGTGCGCCCTTTGCCATGAGGGGCAGACGGCAAAGCGGGGTAAGGGCAGACGGCAAAGGGGTGAGGGAGAGGGGCTGGGTGCCCGTTTGCCATGAGGGGGCAGACGGCAAAGGGGGCTAAGGGCAGACGGCAAAGAGGGGTAAGGGCAGACGACAAAGAGGAGAAGCCTGCCGTTAGCACTTAACGGGATAACCTATCGATATACCGTCTCATTTTATTTGCCGTCCGCCCCTCATGGCAAAGATTCTTTGCCGTCCGCCTTACAAAAAGCAGACGGCAAATAACCTCTTCACCGAATATTTTTTTGCCGTCTAGTTTGCCGTGAGCTGACTGATGGCAAAGCCTTTGCCGTCCGTGTTTCCCCCCTTTGCCGTCAGCCATAGTGGACGGCAAATTCTTAGATTCCTGTAGTGTAAGGAAATGTCTCCAGGTCTTGAGTGCGTGCACTACGACTGCAAGTTCCAAATCATGGGTGGCATAATTCAACTCATGGGGTCGTAGCTGTCTAGATGCATAAGCTACAACTTTTCCCTCCTGCATGAGTACTCCTCCAAGTCCTTGGCGTGATGCGTCACAATAAACCTGGAAATCCTTCCAAATATTTGGCAGTATCAACACTGGGGCTGTGACCAAACGTTTCTTCAACTCCTAGAAACTGGCCTCACATTCCTCGGTCCAGATATACTTAGACTCTTTCTTCAACAATGTCGTCATGGGTTTGGCAATCTTTGATAAATTCTCAATGAATCTCTGGTAATATCCAGCAAGTCCGAGAAAACTGGGGATCTCCTTAACTGAGGTGGGTGACTTCCACTCAGTGACTGCTTCAACCTTAGCGGGGTCTACTGCTATTCCTTCTTCGGAAATAATGTGTCCAAGGAATCCGACTTCCCTCAGCCAAAATTCACATTTACTAAACTTGGCATATAACTGATGCTCTCTAAGCTTCTCCAGAACTAAACGCAAGTGTTCCTTGTGTTCTTCCTCGCTCTTGGAGAATATCAAAATGTCATCGATGAACACCACGATAAACTTGTCCAAATATTCCATAAACACTTTGTTCATCATATTCATGAAGTAGGCAGGAGCATTAGTCAAACCAAAGGACATGACCGTATACTCATATAAGCCATACCTTGTGGTGAAGGCTGTTTTGGGTATATCCTGTTCATGAATCTTCAGTTGGTGATACCCTGATCGAAGATCGATCTTGGAGAATACTTTGGGGCCGACTAGCTGATCAAACAGGTCATTAATCATCGGCAGAGGGTACTTATTCTTGATAGTCACCTCGTTCAATGCACGATAATCGACCACCATCCTCAAGGATTTATCTTTCTTCTCCACCAAAAGAGCTGGGTCTCCCCAAGGTAAAGAACTTGGGCGAATATATCCCTTATCCAAGAACTCCTTAATCTGCTTCTTGATTTCTACTAAATCATTTGCGGGCATCCGATAGGGTCTCTTGGAAATTGGGGTTGTTCCTGGTAGTAGCTCTATCAGAAACTCAATCTCCCTATCTGGTGGCATGCGTGGTAATTCCTCCGGGAATACATCTGGAAAGTCTTGTACAACCGGCACTTCCTCCTGAACAACTCATGTGAGGGAATTTAACCGAGCACTCATCTGTGTGCGTCGGGATACATACTTAATCCTTTTGTTCTCCGGAGTGGTGAGTGAAATAGACTTGCTGGGGCAATCAAGGTTTCCTTCATACTTGGTCATCCAATCCATGCCTAGGATTACATCCAATCCCTGGGATTCTAAGACGATGAGGTCGGTAGGAAAAACATGGTTTCCTATGTGAAGTTTTAAGGCGTGGCATCCTATCCCTGCCATCATCATACCTCCTGGGAAATTGACCTTAATGGGCTGACTAAGGGTTCTGGTGGGTAAACCATACTTTTCCACAACTACCCTTGATATGAATGAATGAGTTGCACCAGAATCAAAAAGTACCATAACTCGACGTGAATGCAATAAAAACTTACCAACCACAGTCTCAGGCTGATCATAGACTTCTTCCACATCAAGGTGGTTCACCTGAGCACGAGGAAAAGGATTTGGCTTCTTAGCTGCGGAGTTGTCGTTGTTGTTGCCATTTCCATTTCCTTTCTTGTTCTGAGGGCATTCAGTGGCATAGTGCCCTGTCTTCTGGCACTTGAAACAGGTGATATGGTTCAGATCCTTCTGAGCTGGAGCAGGACGGTGTTGGTTGCTACTCCCACTTCCATTACCATTCTTGAAGTTGCCATTGTTGGGATGATTATTCCCATTTCCTCCATGGTTATGGCCTCCATGGTTGTGCACCGGATGAGTGTGTCCTCCATACTTACCGGTCCCTGATCCGGTATTTCCTGAGTACGGGGAGTAGCGGGGCTTCTGTTGAGCTCCAGAGTGAGACTTCCCATGTCCATACTTCCTCTTGCGGTTTTCGATTTGCTGCTGCTTCCCCTCCAAGATGAGGGCCTTGTCTACCAGCTCCTGTAGTTGCTGAAAGTAGCCACCATCAGCTGCACGCTCAACTCATCGTTGAGTCCATCCAAAAACTTCTCTTGTTTGGCTGCATCATCGGCCACATCTCCTGGTGCATAACGATCCAACATGCTGAAATCATCCACGTACTAGGCCACGGAATGGTTCCCCTGGCGTAAGTTGCGAAACTCACGCTTCTTCGGAAAGCTAGCTTGAACTGCTCCCAAGTCAGACCAGCAATGGGGTACGTGGTGGTGTACTTCTCCCACCATGAAGCTGCTGGTCCTTCCAGTTGATGGGCGACAAAGCGCACCTTTTCAGCCTCAGTGCATCCCGCGGTGGTGAGTTCCCTCTCCATCTTGCGGAGCCAATCATCTGCCACAATGGGCTCAGTGCTGCTGGACAAAGTTGGTGGATTCAGCCTCAGAAAATGGGTGAGGTTGTCGCCTTGAGGTGGAGGGTGGTTATTGTGGTTGTTGGTCTGGTTCTGAATCAACATGTGCATCAGGGCGTTCTGCTGCTGGAGAAGTTGTGTGAGTTCCGACGGGAAAGTGAAGTCAGGCTCACGTCGCGGAGGCATCTTGCTGTTTTCAAAGGGGTGAGAATTAGAATAGAACAATGACCTAAAAGGAAATTCACTACCCATATGCAATGCAACAAACATATCACACCAAACACTCATTCATTTCTTCAACTCAAGGTTCAAACATTGAGATACAAATCTCCAAATCAAACTAAGCATTGACCTACGCTTTAACGACGAAAATAAAGATACATGGGGGCATAACTAAAGTTCTCCTCAAAAGTACATGGTGAAGTGGCCTCCTCCGGTGACGCTCTCCTCATAGTCATCATCGTTGCTGATCAAGGGATCCATGTCTCCTTCTGGATGAAGATTTTCACCCATGTCCATCTGTTCCTCCAGAGTTGCAATGCGAGTGTTCAGCTTATCGATCCTCTCTAAGAGATCCTTTACTTCATACTCATGCTCGTACTTGGCTTCCCGTAGGTCGGCTTCGAGGTCAATCTCGCGGTTCATCAGCCTCTTGATCGTCTTCGTGTCGGCACGTACACGAAGCTCCAAGGTCCTGATGTGCGTCTCTAGAGTCTGGATATAGGAAATGGTGGTGTCGTCAGTGGGAGTGGTTATGATATTTCCATTCGCATCCCTGCGACAAACCACGTTGAGTCCTAGTGAAATGAGTCCACCCCTGTATTCCTCCTGAATACGTCCAAGGGCGCGATGAATTTCCATGTCTCTCCCAAGTATCCAGCTGGGTGCCACAAACTTGAAGTCGATGGGTTCCTTACGATTTCCAAAGGTCTTCCGGGGATGTGCACCTTGATCCTGTAGCGTCTGTCTTGTGGAAAAGACATGATAGGAGTCATGGTGATGCTTGGCAAGGCAATCCTTACGTCCCTGACAATCCTCATCAGCTCCTTGCCAAAGGGCATCGTCGCGTCAGGCTGACAAAACTCCGTGATCAAAACTGGGATGAAGGTGGCCATCTATAAATTTTGAAATAAATCGGAGGGAAGTCAGAAACAAGTAGATGAGAGTATAAGGATTTTAAAGACAAAAGAAGAAAACAATCCTAAGGCTTTTCCAATCCTAGAGGTTACGTCCTACGGTCAGCGTGTGCTCTGATACCATTTCTGTAGCGACCCGACCTGAAAGGTCGAAACTCCGGTGTTTCTGTACCATCCCAAGATCATGCTGGTACACACACGGTACATCAATGTATATATCAAAGTGAAATCACACAGCTTTAATAATCGAAAAATCTCATATCGAGTCCTTTATTACAATAAGAATTACAATAAAGTGGCTGAAGGCCAACTCATGAGAATAACTAATCTTGCGAAAGCTTCAAAGGTCGTTGAGTCCATCTAACTCCAAGGGCATCTCACCGAGCGTAGAGCGTATCTTCACTCCTGGTCGGAAAAGTACTCTGCAACATGATACGTTGCCGCCGTGTAGGTCAGCATATTGAATATGCCGGCAATGTCACAAAAGAGGGGGTAAAGTAATCATCTATTTTATATGTATATATGGCAGGTGGGGTAGTAAGTTTTTGCATAAAGCTAATTTTTTTCCTACAACAAGAGAGGGCAAAAGCATAATTACTACAATGTTGGTTGATTAATGAGATGGTTCCACCAACCAATTCTCATACCCAAGTTGTCATTAATAAACCCACGTCAATACAATTAATTGTGTTGAGAGTTCAAGATAGTTTTAGTTCCTTTGGCTCAAACTGTCCATGACCGTGGACACTGCTAATCGATTAGGTTTGGGTACTCTGTAGAGTTTTGCACACGTGCCCCACAAGATTTGATCGCCTCCGTTGGATTTCTCGCACTTCAGGTTGTTTGAGAAACGGATGACCAAAACATGGTCTTCTAAAGGGTTTCCCCGAGACTCTGTCGGTGCCCATCCTTTCCTACCATTCTTCTACATCTCGTAGCACCGCCTGTACAGAGTCACCATGATATCCAACCAAGCCAAAGCCCATAATGGCTTGTGGCTGTGCAGGTAAGCCTTAGGTCATGAAGCATCCATCCATCTCTTTGTGCCTAGGTGGACCTTTCCGCATGAATACTGGCACTTCTCCAGCAACATCTAGGCTAACCACTGGTTTCTCCAGGGCGCCGCTCAACCATCATCCACCCAGAGGTATGTTGAAAACTTGGAGTCTTGAAGACTTGATCATCATGTAGGTCTTGAAATTATTAACTCACAAATCTCATGAATCACACAACCAACCCCGTCTACTAATAGCATAGCAAAATTTAAATCAACGTTACCCGGGGCCAATGTGTCAAAGGGTTGAGGGGTGCCTACCACATGATACTACATCAAGTAACCAAGTTTCCAAATTACCTACTTTGCATGCAATTGGGGAGATGGGAGAACTAATGCAATAAAACATAGGTATACATGGTCAAAGTGACTTGCCTTGTTAACGATCCTCGTATTCAAGTGACTCTAGATAACAAGCTTCGCACTCCGGATGATCTAACGAATCAAACAAAGCACATAATAAGCATAAACACAATACAATTCATACAACGGCAAGGTAAACAAATACTTCAACAAACAATAGCACAATCAAAAAGAAGAATCACTTAAAGTATAAGACTCTAAAATTTTTGGTGTCAAAACTCTACTAAGACATAACAAGTCAAAAATTTGTTTTGAACAACTAGGCATTTAGATAACAGAAAAGTAAATATAAAATTTTATTTGAAAACAGAAAGTATTTCATTATAAAAAATTTGTGCAAAAAGAGTTACTACAAAACTTTATTTTCTAAACAATACTAAAGGTGAAAATAAGATGTGCCTATTCAAACTAGAGCACAAAACAATTTGAAAAAAAAAATTATTAACGTAAAATAATACACCTAATGTTAAATCAACAGAACCTAATGAAATCCAAAAACAAAAGTTAAACTAAATCAGGTTCAAACTAAACTAAAATCAAATTAACTAAACTCTAAACAGATTCTGTTTTTGTCAAAAACCCTAACCAAATTCATCCTAAAATTTCTCAAACTATGTAGGATGATAGGTCTAACTAATACAAAACAGTGGCAAAAAGATTCACTCAAAAATGAATTTTTAAACTCATGTTATAAAGATTTTAGTAATTTAAGAAAATTTGGTTAGATTCAAATTTTAAAGTTCAATTTTGAAATCTAAGCATACAGACATAAACTACAACAACTTTGTGAACTAATGCAAAAAGAACCAACTAAAAACACCAAATATTTTAAAAAGATATGACAAAAACAAAAACAGATTGTAATCTGTTTTCTAAAACAGAAAAGAAAAAGAAAAACGTTCTATCGATCGGACAGGGTCTACGTGTCATGCTGTGGTTGGCCGCGAGGGCGTGCGTGCGGAAGCTAGCAAGCGGTTGGCCGAGACTTAACGCGTACCGGTTCGGGGTTTTAAGTGATCTAATCTCGCGCGTCGGATTGGGATCGAAAGGCTACGGCGAGGTGCTGTGACTTACAACGGTGGGGGTCGGGGTTCCGACGAGGTCGGCAGCGGCCAGTGGTCGGAGGTGCTCGGGGACGACGGTGCGGTGGTCGGGGGCAGCGTCCGAGAGCTTCAAACGGCGGCGGTGAGTCTCCGACGTCGATTGGTGGCGTCGGAGGGGGCTGGGGGTGAGTCTGGCGACAGGCAGGAGCTCGGGGAGGTCCGGTTGGGTGCCGAACTCCGGCGAGGTGTGGGGCGGTGTTCTGGCAAGGGGAGAGGGGGTTTCGGGGGTGGAACAGAGAGCGGAGGGATGGAGCTTTATATAGGGGCGGTGCGGTGCTCGGGGAGGGCACGAGGGGCGAGATTTGCGCTGAGAGATCGCCGACGACGTCGTCGGGCGCGGGGAAGGGGACGAGCGTGTTAACGCCACGGTCGATCAGTGGGTCCCGCGCGTTAGTGAGTGTGGGACGCGTGGTTAGCGCGTCGGTGGCCGACCCGGAGTAATTTCGGGTCTTAAATGTTGTGGGTCGGCCCGGTTCGGTTTAAATCATTTCCTTTTCTATTTCCAGAGCAATAAAAACTCTTTTAATACATTCAAAATATTTCCAAACATAGGAAATATATATATCAAAATGATCAGGAGAATTAATGCTATTTAATGAACATTTTTCCTTTGTCATATTGAATATCCTTTTAAAATTTATTTTCAGAAAAAATGCCTAATTGATTTTAAATCCTTTTGAGATAAACTGTCAAATAACCCCTTGGTTTTATTGCTCAAATATTTCACCAAGATGCCCCTCGTGTGGAGTGTCATGTTACTCCCCTCTTTCGTTGAACATTACCAAAAGTTTTCAAATAGGTGAAACAAATACATGGGGAAAATTGAAATGGCCTTTCAGAATTTCAAAGGAAGCAGTTCAACCATTCATTACATTCAAACAAAGTGATGATGATGCATAGCTATATTTCATAACATTCCAAAATGAAATTTTGGGATGTTACAGGATACCTTGGAGGCATCGCATCTACGGTGCTTGGACGAACTGTTTGATGGATCCGCGAGGAGCTGCTCATGGGAGATCAGCTACACGAGGAGGAGACGAATCGCCTGATCGACTACACGCATCACCAACTCTACTTCCGCTGCGGTGACTGCGCGTCTAGTGGTAAACCCGATCCTGTGATCTATTTCCAATAGCATGTTCTTGGGTGTGTGGTAGAAATTTTATTTGGCACTATACCGCGTGTTCCAACACTACGTACTATCTAATATACTACTTTTCGTCGTCGTCGGAGATGGCCTGAGTTGCTTGCCTTAGAGCCTGAGCCACCTCCTCTGTAGCACGCGCCGCCTCCATCTGCTGCTGACGAAGTTGCCTGGCCTCCACAGCCGACTCCGAGCGGATGGAGTTTAGGATGGTCTGCTGCTCCGACCACAAATCAACGTCATCCTCCATGTCGGCGCCTCCTGCTCCTCCCCCACATCCAGCAGTAGTGCCTCCTCCTCCACTGGTTCCTTCTGGTCCTTCCCGACACCTAGCGGTCGCGCCTCCTCCGCCGGCTCCTGCCCCTCCTCCTCTTCCTCCCCCACCTCCTCCTCCTATTCCTCATCCACCTCCTCCTCCTTCCCAAAATCCTCCTCTGAATCCAGAGGTAGCCCCGCAGCCCTTAGAATCTGGACCTGCTCAAGGAGCAACCGTGTAATGGCGGTGGCGTGGGGGCATGGCTGACGGGCTCGGGCGGTGACGGCGGAAGGAAGGAGGTGGATGTTCTAGGGCTAGGGTACGTTGGCCGACTTAAATAGCCGGCTATGATCTCGGGAGGGGAGCATGAGCAATGTCACACGGCATTCACACCGTGGTGACAGTCAAGGCGCCCATCGGACCGTTGGGTTTCCGGGCGAGTCCGCATGGGGCCCCATCATACGTCCATTTTGCATCATGTTTTCCTACTGTTATTTATAATGTTTTTATACATAATAATGCTTTGGGGAGTAATTCTAATGCCTTTTCTTTCATAATTTGCAAGGTTTACACGAAGAGGGAGAATACCGGCAGCTGGAATTCGGGACCTAAAAAAGCATATCAGAGATACCTATTATGCACATCCCCAATGGAGCTCAAACTTTATGGAGAATTTTTAAGGATTACATTAAAAATACTGGAGCAAAAATCTATCGGAGGGGGCCACCTGGTGAGGAACATACACCAGGGCATGTCAGCCCTATGGGTGGTTCTCACCCTGGCCCACCTCCGGAGCCCATCTCTGGTATAAATTCAGATTTAACCTAGAAAAAGATGAAGACAGGACTTTCGGCATGGAACGTTGCCGTCTTGAGGCAGAACTTGGTCAGGAGCACTTTTGCCCTCCGGCGGAGCGATTCCGTCGGGGGAACTTCCTTCCCAGGGGGGGAATCGAAGCCATCGTCATCACCAACAACCCTCTCATCTTGGGAAGGCCATTCTTCATCAACATCTTCAACAGCACCATCACCTCTCAAACCCTAGTTCATCTCTTGTGTTCATACTTTGTTCCGGCACCTCAGATTGGTACATGTGGGTGACTAGTAGTGTTGATTACCTTGTGTAGTTGATTACTATATGGTTTATTTGGTGGAATATTACATGTTCAGGTCCATTGTGCTATACAATACACCTCTGATCTTGATCATGAGTATTATTTTTGAGTAGTTACCTTTGTTCTTGAGGTCATGGGAGAAGTCATGTTGCAAGTAATCATGTGAATTTGATATGTGTTCGATATTTTGATCACATGTATGTTGTGATTCCCTTAGTGGTGTCATGTAAACGTCGACTACATGACACTTCACCATCCTTGGGCCTAAGGGAATGCATTGTGGAGTAGTTATTAGATAATGGGTTGCTAGAGTGATAGAAGCTTAAACCCTAGTTTATGCGCTACTTCCTAAGGGGATGATTTGGGTCCATATGTTTAATGCTATGGTTAGACTTTGTCTTAATACTTTTCTTCTAGTTGTGGATGCTTGCGAGGGGTTAATCATAAGTAGTTTGTTAGTTCAAGTAAGAAGAACACCTTAGCATGGTCCCACCCACATATCAAATTATCAAAGTAGCGAACACGAATCAAACCAACATGATGAAAGTGACTAGATGAAATTCCTGTGTACCCTTAAGAACACCTTGCTTATCCTAACAGATTGTTTTCGCCTGTCCTTTTCCTCAAAAGGATTGGGTTACCTTGATGCACCTTATTTACCATTATCGTTACTTACTCGTTACAAATTACGTTGCTATCAAACTACTTGCTACTTACAATTTTAGTGCTTGTAGAAATTACCTTGCTGAAAACCACTTATCATTTCCTTCTGCTCCTCGATGGGTTCGACACTCTTACTTATCGAAAGCACTGTGATTCATCCCCTATACTTGTGGGTCATCAAGACTCTTTTATGGCGTCGTTGCCAGGGAGCAAAACACTCTTGGTAAGTGGAAATCGGTAAGGAAAAACTTATACTACGTGTTCAAATTTACTGTCACTTGTTACTATGGAAAGCAATCCTTCGAGAGGGGTTTCAGGGTATCTTCACCTTGACCATTAACACAATTAGTTGCCCCCAGCCTACAGCACCCACTAAAAATATTAGTTATGAAATTCCTTCGGGTATTTTAGAACAACTTCTAATCCTTATGCAGGAGACGGAACTGAATATCCTGATATGCACCTAATACATGTGGATGAAATTTGTGGGTTATTTAAGCTTGCAGGTTTATCTGGAGATGAATTTAAGAAGAAGGTTTTCCCTTTATCTTTTAAGGTAAAAGCATTTACATGGTATAGGCTATGTGATGATATTGGATCATGGAACTGGAATCGATTGAAATTGGAATTCCACCAAAAGTTTTATCCTATGCATCTAGTTCATCGTGATCGGAATTATATATATAATTTTTGGCCTCGTGAAGGAGAAAGCATCGCTCTAGCTTGGGGGAGGCTTAAGTCAATGTTATATTCATGCCCCAATCATGATATCCCAAGAGAGGTTATTATTCGGAATTTTTATGTTGGCTTTCTCATAATGATCAATCCATGATCGATACTTCTTGTAATGGTTCTTTTATGAAGAAGACTATTGAATTCAAGTCGGATCTCTTAGAAATAATTAAACGCAACTCTGAAGATTGGGAACTTGGCGAAGGTAATGAGTCAGGTATTAAGCTTGAGTTTGATTGTGTTAAATCTTTTATGGATACGGATGATTTTCACAAGTTTAGAACTAAATATGGACTTGACTCTGAGATAGTAGCCTCTTTTTGTGAATCATTTTCTGCTCATGTTGATACCCCTAAGGAGAAGTGGTTTAAATATCATCCCCCTATTAAAAAATAAATTAAAGAACCGTTAATAGCTAAATAAGAAACTATCACTTACAATGTTAATCTAGTTGTGTCTACTACTTATATTGAGAAACCACCTTTCCCTATTAGTATAAAGGAACATGCTAAGGTATCAACCGTGGTTCGCAAGAGTAACATTAGAGCATCTAAACCCTCTGAACAAATTAAAGTAGAACCTAGTTTTGCTATGGTTAAAGATCTTTTGGTAGAAAATATTGATGGCATGTTATTTACTTCTGTGATGAAGCTACTAGAATTGCTAAACCCGATGAAAAAGACAAACATAGACCCGTAGTTGGCATGCCTGTTGTCTCAGTTAAAATAGGATATAATTGTTATCATGGCTTATGTGATTTGGGTGCTAGTGTGAGTCCTATTCCTTTTACCTTATATCAAGAAATTACAAATGACATAGCACCTGCTGAAATAGAAGATATTGATGTTACTATTAAACTTGCTATAGAGACACCATCACACCACTTGGGATTGTTAGAGATGTTGAACTCTTGTGTGGGAAAATAAAATATTCTATTTATTTTCTAGTTCTTGGTTCCCCACAAGATGACTTTCGTCCCATTATCTTGGGTAGACCTTTCTTGAACACTGTTAAAGCTAAGATAGATTGTAAAAAGGAAACTGTTAGTGTTAACTTTGGTGATGTGTCTCATGAGTTTAATTTTTCCAAGTTTAGTAGACAACCCCGTGATAAAGAATTACCTAGTAAGGATGAAATAATTGGTCTTGCTTCTATTTCCGTTCCTCCTACTGATCCACTAGAACAATATTTGCTAGACCATGCAAATGATATGCACTTGCGTGAAAGAAATGAAATAGATAAAAAGTTCTTTGAACAACAGCCTCTACGAAAGCACAATTTGCCTATTGAAACTCTGGGAGGTCCTCCTCCACCTAAAGGTGATCCTGTGTTTGAATTAAAACAATTGCCAGACACTATGAAGTATGCTTATCTTGATGAGAAAAATATATATCCTGATATTATTAGTGCTAACTTTTCAGAAGATGACAAAGAAATATTATTAAAAATTCTGAGGAAGCATCGGGCTACTACTGTATATACTCTTGACGATCTTAAGGGCATTAGTCCCACTCTATGTCATCACAAGATCAATATGGAACCTGATGATAAACCCATTGTTGATCACCAACGACGATTAAATCCCAGTATGAAAGAAGTGGTAAGAACTGAAATATTAAAGATTCTGGAAGCACGTATAATCTGTCCCATAGATGGTAGTAGATGGGTAAGTCTATGTGTCCCATAGAAGGGAGGTATTACTATTGTCCCTAATGATAAAAATGAACTTACCCCCACAAGGAATTGTTACTAGCCATAGAATGGTAATTGGTTTTAGAAAATTAAATAAAGCTACTAGAAAATATCATTACCCTTTACCTTTTATTGATAAAATGCTTGAAAGATTATGTAAGGACACACACTTTTGTTTCCAGGATGGATATTCATGTTTGTCTCAAATACCTATGTCATAATCTGATAAAGAGAAAACCACCTTTACTTATTGATGCAGAGCATCCCACCATCATCCCCATGAAGACTACACCATCAAGCCAACCCCCGAGTGGCCCTATAACGAGAGCACATGCATGCGACATTGAAGCTAAGGTGAACTAACTCCTCTTCGAGTATGACTTTGATGGCAAATGAACTTGGATGCTACCTCACAATGAAACCTTGTGTATCCTTAGGTACGAGGGAGACGACCTCGAAGGGCCAAGGAAACATACCCAAGACCAAGGCCAAGGAGGAGAAGGAGCTAGCACCAAGCGCAAGTATCTGCATATCCTGGAACTTCCGGCCAGCCTGGAACTTCCGGACCACCGTCAACCCAAGGCCGAGTCCAGGGATGCAGACTTTCGGGTTAGCCCGGAACCTTCCCAAAGCGTTCAGCCCCAGAACTTCCGGCCGGCCCGGAACTTCCGACCCTCCACCAGCCCAGCCATTGAAGCCTGTGCCAACACTCGGAAAAGCCCGAAACCCGCTCGGAACCAACCCGGAAGTTCCGGTCTAGCCTAGAACTTCCAGTCGTCACAAAGTGATGCCACTCGGGCTCGAGGCCCATGTACTCTTTCACTTACCCCATCGCCCCTAGATCATATATACTCTTCTTCCACCTCGAGTTAGGGTTAGCTAATGTTTGCTCTCAAGCATAGCTCCATTACTTGCTTCTCCTAGGGAGTTTGCCCTCCTTTGGCAGTAGATCCAAGTGACGCCAAGGCCCCTCTAGAGGGAAGATACCATGTGGATTCAAGGCTCCTCCTACAGAGTCATAGAACGCTACCGCTACTTGTTTTGTTTGTTGATTTGGGATCTTGTACCTCTTATGATGTTATTGATGTGTGATTGAGTTTGCTCTTGGGTGTTTCCCCTTGTTCTTCCCTGTGTTCTTCATGTTTTCCCCCTCCAATTTGTGAAAGATCTACCACTACGGGTTTGCCTCGTATCATATTGGTACCATGAGCCATGTTGATTAGGAATTTGGAGCCCCCTCCCTTCGTTTCTAGCCTAATTTTGTTTGATTTCATCCCAATTTTGAAACTCCCCACAAAAATAGCCTTACCCAAAATTTCTTGGATTTGTTGGATTTGATGAGATTTTGTTGATTTGGATCCGTGGATTTCATTGTGGACGTGTGGATCTAGCTTTCCATCCAGCCAATCCCCACCATTTTTTTTTCACCGTTAGATTTGGATTTTTCCTCTCGATTTTCCGCCCAAGTCCAAGATCTAGAAATTAGGGTTCGTCCCAATTTTCCCGACCCCCGGAACTTCTGTCTCCACCCAGAGCTTCCGGCCATCGAACACTCCGTCCCCACCCCCCGACCTTTCGGCCCTCGAAACCTCCGCACAACCCGGACCTTCCGGCCTTTCCGGAAAGTTTCCCCTTGGCAGTTTTCTTTTCCCTTGGTTTTCCCCACCACAGATTTCCTGCCAACTTCCACCATTTCTTTTGCAACCCATTTGCATTTGATATTTTGAGTCACGAGCCTCGCCACTTCCTAAGGTGTTTCAGCTACTTAAGAGTGGTTCTTCATCAACATCGCCGCTCATCATCGCCCTGGATCGTCGTCAACCAACTCTTCATTAACACCACACCATAATCAAGGACAATAAACAAGATTACACTCTTGACTTATACCCTTGCCATTGCATTGTTACCCCGAGCCTATTTGCGTTACTTGCCTATTGGTACTAGCCATTGAGTATTGTCAGGCCACGCTACTTGTGCACATTAGTGATACATACTCTGCATAGGTACAATTGCATGCATATACATCTTAGTATCATCTCTTGTGTTATAAATTACCCGCATACATAACTGCTATCTTGGTGTGCATGTCCCGCATAGTGACAATCCAAATATCATTGCTAAAAGAAAGATAAGCAAAGATTTTAAGCAGGGACAAAAGAGCAATAGCATCGCAAATTTGCATATCATACTTGATCATCTTGGATCACTTAAGCGAGTGACTCATGCCTCATACATACATAGCCAGTTAGGAATAGGAACACGACACGTTTTGTTTCTTATAGGTTGTGCACAAGTTCGTATCACGCCCATTTGAGCAATCGTGCTAGTGTCTCTCTAGTGTTGTGCAACACGGGCGTTTTTCGTGGATTCCACATTTTGTGATCATTTCTTGGTTGCACAACCCCACTAATCTATTCATGTGTGTGTGTTTTCGAGTTCACTCATTGCTATTGATTCACATTGTCTTACTTGCGACTTTATGAATCTCTTTCAACTTTATTGCATCATATTCTCGAATTGCTTGAAATTTTGTGACACCATCCTAACCAAGCTACTCCATAAGCATTATTTGTATAGGTGTGAGAAGGGCCAACTCGGTACCAATTCTACTATTTCCACGATTTCACATTGAGTGATTGGTCCTCATTTCAATCTTCGGAACGGTATTTGGTATTGTGTTTTCTCAGTCTTCCACTTATATATACTTGAGTGACATGGATAGGAACACTATGACAACCCGTTCTTCGGGGAGCACGACGACGATGCGAACAACTACGTCACCAAACTACAATTCTTCGGCGCACAAAAGGGAATGCGCCAAGCACATGATGTTATCAGGGACCGCATTGAGCACCTCGCCACCAACATATGTGAATCCGAGGAGCGAAAGCAGGACTTCATGACAACCCAAATGGACGAGCTCCATGCCTTGATGGTGAATCGCACATCATCCACTTCTACCTCAACTCGATGGTGCACCGCAAGTCGATAGTCATCCAAGCACTCCTCTAGCAAGAGTCCTCCTCCTCGATCTCGACCACAACAATGTGACGCACGTCGCCTCTCTCAATACTCGAGCAACCCCTTCCATGACAACGAGCCTCAAGGTCTACATCACAAGTGTGATCACCATCACCAACAAGAGCAAGACGCATACGAGAAAGAATACCTACGTCTCCGCCGTGAGGAAGATTGGCGCCATGAAGAGCAAGCAAATGAGGCACATCGCGTGCTTCGCGAATCAACCCATGCCTAGAAAGAACGCAACTAACTAGCTCGCGAGGAACAGGAAGCTCTACGTTGAGAATGTCAAGAGGAAGCCGCACGTCAAGAGGAGCACCAAGAACGCCAACAACGGATGCGACTGATACATCTCCATCGTATCCACTTTTCCAAACTCTTTTGCCCTTGTTTTGGACTCTAATTTGCATGATTTGAATGGAACTAACCCGAACTGACGTTATTTTCAGCAAAATTGCCTTGTTGTTGTTTTTCTGTAGAAATAAAAGTTCTCGGATTGTCCTGAAAATTTATGGAGAATATCTTTGGATTTAACAAAATATACTGGTGCAAGAATCAACGAGAGGGGGCACCTGTAGGCCACAAGCCTGCTAGGCGCAGCCACCCCCCTAGTTGCGCCTAGTAGGCTTGTGGGGCCACTGTGGCTCCTTCAACCTCATCTCCAACTCCATATAACCTTATTCACGGAGAAAAAAATCAAAGAGAAGAGTTCATCATGTTTCACGATACGGAGTCACCGCCACCTCCTGTTCTTCCTCAGGAGACCACATTTGGAGTCTGTTTTGGGCTCCTGGGAGGGGAAATCGATGCCATCGTCATCACCAACTATCCTTCATCATCAATTCCATGATGCTCTCCGCTGTTCGTGAGTAATTCCATCGTAGGCTTGCTGGATGGAGATGAGTTGGATGAGATTTATAGTGTAATTGAGTTAGTTTTGTTAGGGTTTGATCCCTAGTATCCACTCTGTTCTGACATTGATGTTGCTATGCTTTGCTATGCTTAATGCCTGTCACTAGGGCCCGAGTGCCATGATTTCATATCTGAACCTATTATGTTTTCATGAATATATATGTGTTCTTGATCCTATCTTGGAGGTTGTACACACCGCTTACGAGTTATGATCCGCATCCCCGAGGGTGACAATAACTGGGATTATTTCGGGTGATTACCGTAGTTTGAGGAGTTCATGTATTCACTAAGTGCTAATGCTTTGGTACGGTTCTCTTTTAAAAGGAGGCCTTAATATCCCTTAGTTTCCATTAGAACCCCCCTGCCACGGGAGGGTAGGACAAAATATTTCATGCAAGTTCTTTTCCATAAGCACGTATGACTTTATATGGAATACATGCCTACATTACATTGATGAATTGGAGCTAGTTCTGTGTCACCCTATCTTATAACTGTTGCATGATGAATGCCATCCAACATAATTATCCATCACTGATCCATTGCCTACGAGCTTTCCACATCATCGGAAAGGCTCCAAGATTGGATCTCTCGGGAACGAAGGCTTTTGGTGGCAGAAAGTATTTGCGTGGCTATTTTTGATGTTGCGGGAATATTTGGGTATTTATAGGCCAAGAATTAGGGTTAGGAGACCTGCTAGGAGGCGGCAAGCCTACTATGTGTGGCCAGGAGGGCCCGCGCCTATCAGGCTTGTCGCACCCTAGCTGCTCCCCTGACGTGCACTCCAAGCTTGGATGACTTGTTTCCTTCCAGAAAAATTCCTTCTACAGGTTTTATTTCGTTTGGACTCCGTTTAATATTTCATATCTGCAAAACTCAAAAATAAGGAAAAAATAGAAACTGGGACTCGGCTCTAGATTAATAGGTTAGTCCCAAAATAATATAAAATGGCATATTAATGCATGTAAAACATCCAAAACAGATAATATAATAGCATGCCATCATCAAAAAACTTAGATACGTTGGAGACGTATCAGACGATAGTATGTCGATCATCCTTGGTAGACCCTTTTTGAATATTGTAGGGGCTATTATTGATTTCAATAAGGGCAATGTCACTCTTCATATTAATGGTAATGAGCATACGTAACACTTTTCGAAGAAACAACCTCAAATTCATAGTATCAACTCCATTGAAAAAATTCCAACAATTATTATTGGAGACTTTGAATTCCCTCTTCCTACTGTCAAGAAAAAATATGATACACTTATTGTTCAGGATATACATATCTCCATTGAGGTAACTTAGTGTTATTCGAAAATTCTTCGGTTTCATGTTATTCCAAAGAAGTTTATTGATAAGACTTGATCAACCTTATTGATGGATTCCTTTTGATGAGCCTGAGATGGATGAATTTAGAAAGCACCACTTCCTGTAACCAACTTCTATTTTCTATTAGTTAGATGAAATTAAGTAAAAATGCTATTATTTTTCTGTTTTCTGAGTTTCCCGTGCAGTAAAAAAGTGACCTGAAAATAAAAGTTTCAAATGTCCTGAAAATGGAGTATGGTTTTTTCTCGAATTTTTAAAAATATCTGGCACTGAGCACACTACAATGGGCTGCACCAGGGGGCCACAAGCCCACAAGGCGTGGCCACCCCCTGGTCGCGACTAGCAGGCTTGTGGGTTCCACGTGCTCCCCTTCACTTATTCCAGCACCCATTCACTTCATCTTCCTCCAGAAAAAATCCCACCATTGCTCAAACCCGTGGTCTAGCTCATTTTGCTGCCATTTTCGATCTTCTTGTGCAAAGCTTCATTCGCAAAACTATTTTGGGAGGTTGTTCCTCTGTATGTGACTCCTCCAATGGTCCAATTAGTTTTTGTTCTAGTGCTTTATATATTACAAAAAAATTCTGCCGAGGTGACCTTGTTCTTGAGCTTGCATGTCAAATTTATATGGTCCCAAGTAGTTTTGATGCATAATATAGCCTCTAGGCACTTGAGGGAGTAGTTGCTATGAGTTTTGTTGAGTTTTGTTCACCTTTATTTTGAGTCACTAAAAATTTCAGAATTTTTCAGAAAAATAAAAAATCTTGAGGAAGATGTTTCAAGGGGGTTCATCGAGCAAGAAGGCCCCGAGACTCGCGATACATGAGCCCGACCTTGAACCACTGAGGGAAGCACAAGTACGGCCTTGTGAATGGCCATCGGATAAATTCATGAGGGATGCCAGTTTCAAGGAAGAATTCTACGCATACATAAGAAATGTTGGCCTTGAGGAATTCGTGCCGCACAAATGCAAGCAATACTATCAACTCACGGAAACTTTCGTGCGGAGGTTTGCATTTTTGCTCAATCGTAATAATCCTTCCGTCATATTTGACCTTTATGACAAATCATATACTTTGGACATAGAGGATTTTAATCATGCATGCAAAATTCCACAATGGGGCAGCAATATTGATCCGCAGAAAACTGAATATAATGATTTTCTTGCTAGTATTACCATCGGAGAAACTAGAAATATTACACAGGCTACCAGGGGGGGCATTCACTTACCTGTCATACACTATTTTGCTCTATTCATAGGTAGATGTATTAATGGTAAAACTGAGCATAGCCACCTTTGTGCAACCGGTCTAAGTATTCTTAAGACTGCAGTAATGGGCGAAATGCGATATATCTTGGGAGCCATTATTGCTAGAAGGTTGCATAATAATGCTAAGGATGGTGATTTCTTTGGCGGGATTTATGCCACTCGTTTAGCTAATTATCTTGGGGTACCCATATGCGTAAATGATATTGAGTTACCACCTGCTTTTCTTGATTATGAGGCTTTGGTACGTTTTCAGTTTCTTGAAAGGAACAAACAATCTCTCCAATACCGACTAATTTTTGATAGACGGTGTGTTGTCTATGTGACCCTTCCTGCTCATTCCTTCTTTAACTTTCAGGAAAAACAGAGTTACTTTATAACTAGAGAGGAGGCAAACGAGTACGAGAGGAATGCAGAATCAGCTCGCCTTTCACGCTGCAGTCGTTCAGGCGGTAGCCACCGCAGCCCAGCATAACCCCGGCTATGACTTCAGATATTACCCGAGCCAGCCATGGCCATAGACCAACTTAGTCCAAAAGCCTAAGCTTGGGGGAGTACGTATTTCTCACCGACTTTACATTCATGCTCACACACTCATCTTAGTAGTTGGTGTTCATACTCTTTCATTGTACTATCCATGGTAGTTTTTTTCCTTGTTTCGCTTTCTTCTTGTGTGTTTATTTAACTTTGAGAAAAATACAAAAAATAAGTTCTAGCTTTATCTTCTAGTTGCTTAGTTGTAGTATTGAAAATAAAACCCAAAAAGATTTTTTGTTCTTCTTTTGCTTGTTGGGAGCTTTCCCATGTAAATAGTTTTTTCTCGTTCTTTTTTTGATTTTTCTTTCTTTGGGTTGTAAGGAGAAGACCACAATGAAAATGTCAAGTGGCTCTCATATGCATTATTGTTTACCTATTAGAGAGCCCATGTCACCTTTTCTTCTCCTTTGAGTTATTGTTTGCAGATTCCAGCTTAGTCCAAGGCACATGCACTCTTATTATTATCCACACCATTCGGTCATGCAAGTGAAAGGCAATAATGACGATATTTGATGAAAAGATTGAGATGGAGAAAAGATGGTATGAACTCGACCTATCTTGCTTTTGTAAATATGATTAGCTCATCGTTCGGAATTCAGTTCATTATGGGTGAAACATATTTGCAATGACAATTAGAGATTATAGTTATTCATGCCATGCTTAATTATCTAAGAGTGGATAATGGTTTGTTTTGGGTGCCAACTTGCATATTAAAATGGTTGTGATGTAGTATGATTGGATGGTATCCTCCTCTGAACGATTCAAGTGGCTCAACTTGGCACATGTTCATTCATGTAGTTGAAACAAAATCAACATAGCCTCTACGATATTTACCTACCTATATGCGGTTTTTACCTTCCGTCCCAAGTAAAGTTGCATGTGCCAAACTATAAACCTTGAAATAGACACTTTGTTTTGTATGCCCAAATCGCTCATGTGGCGACTGGGGGCTGTCAGTATCTTCCATGCTAGGTCGGTTATTCTCACGATATGTGTTGATTCACTATCATTCATGAGAAAGTGGCTGGTAATCGGGATGCCCAGTTCCATGCTCGAAATAAAAGCAAAATATAATTAAACAAATCTCCCCCATAATTGTGTTTGTATGGACGGTACCCGTGGATTCGGCTTGTCATGGAGTGTGACTGATTGGTGGAGGGGAGTAGAAACTTTATCATTCTGTCTGGGAACCGCCTATAATGTATCTAGTATGGAAGATGTTGAAAACCTCTTGGTTGTTATCTGAGCAATGAAAGCATACCGCTCAAAAATCATTACTTACCTCTGTTTTAAAAATCGAGCTCTGGCACCTCTACAAATCAATGCTTCCCTCTGCGAAGGGCCTTTCCATTTACTTTATTGTCGAGTCATCATCCTCTTATAAAAGGCAATAGTTAGAGAGCACCACCATCATTTCTATGCTTTGCTGGTAATTGATATTGAGTATGAGCATGACTGGATCACCTTCACCGTGAATTACAATGTCTAGTCAATCCTTGTCCTTTAGAAGTGCTCTGCATTTATGTTTTGCGGTCTGAGAAAGGGCTAGCGAGATATCATATCATCATATTGTATCATGATTGTTTTGAAAAAGTGTTGTCATCCAAGAGTTATTATTATCGCTCGCTAGTTGATTATGTCATTGATATGAGTAAATGCAAGACCTAAATGTTATTGTGAACGTGGTTAGTCCATGATCTTTGCTGAAAATCTGAACATCAGTTTGACATATTTACAACAACAAGATCAAATAGAGTTTGTAAAAGGTTATCTTTATCTCTTTCAGTTTATTAACTGAATTGCTTGAGGAAAAGCAATGGGTTAAGCTCGGGGGAGTTGATACATCTCCATCGTATCCATTTTTCCAAACTCTTTTGCCTTTGTTTTGGACTCTAATTTGCATGATTTGAATGGAACTAACCCGGACTGACGTTGTTTTTAGCAGAATTGCCTTGGTGTTATTTTTGTGCAGAAATAAAAGTTCTCACGTTGTCCTAAAAATTTACGGAGAATATTTTGGATTTAATAAAAAATACTGGTGCAAGAATCAACCAAAGGGGGGCCACCTGCAGGCCACAAGCCTGCTAGGCGCGGACACCCCCTAGTCATGCCTAGCAGGCTTTGGGGCCCCTATGGCTCCTCCGACCTCATCTCCAACTCCATATAACCCTATTTGCAGAGAAAAAAATAGAGAGAAGAGTTCATCGCATTTCACGATACGGAGCCACCACCACCTCCTGTTCTTCCTCAAGAGACCTGATCTGGAGTCCGTTTTGGGCTCCGGAGAGGGGAAATCGATGCCATTGTCATCACCACTTCCATGATGCTCTCCACCATTCGTGAGTAATCCCATCGTAGGCTTGTTGTATGGTGAGGGGTTGGATGATATTTATCATGTGATCGAGTTAGTTTTGTTAGGGTTTGATCCCTAGTATCCACTATGTTCTGAGATTGATTTTGCTATAACTTTGCTATGCTTAATGCTTGTCACTAGGGCCCGAGTGCCATGATTTCAGATCTGAACCTATTATGTTTTCATGAATATATGTGTGTTCTTGATCCTATCTTTTAAGTTGTAGACACCTATTACGAGTTATTATCCGCATCCCCCAGGGTGACAAGAACTAGGATTCTTTCCGGTGATTACCGTAGTTTGAGGAGTTCATGTATTCACTAAGTGCTAATGCTTTGGTACGGTTCTCTTTTAAAAGGAGGCCTTAATATCCCTTAGTTTCCATTAGGACCCCCCTGCCACGGGAGGGTAGGACAAAATATTTCATGCAAGTTCTTTTCCATAAGCACGTATGACTTTATATGGAATACATGCCTACATTACATTGATGAATTGGAGCTAGTTCTGTGTCACCCTATCTTATAACTGTTGCATGATGAATGCCATCCAACATAATTATCCATCACTGATCCATTGCCTACGAGCTTTCCACATATTGATCTTTGCTAAGTTCCTTCTCCGCTGCTACTGTTACAATCACTATAAAACAGCTGTTGTTACTTTTGCTACCGTTATCGTTACTTCCATACTACTTTGCTACTGAACACTTTGTTGAATATATGAAGTATTTCAGGTGTGGTTGAATTGACAACTCAGCCGCGAATACTCGAGAATATTCTTTGGCTCCCCTTGTGTCAAGTCAATAAATTTGGGTTGAATACTCTACCCTCGAAAAAATTTCGATCCCCTATACTTGTGGGTTATCAGCGACCATGACGTCAACAACACCCAAGGCAAGAGGAGCAACACATTGATGAGCTCGCTCCAAGGGAAGAGCAATATCAACATGACAACAATGCCCCTCCACGACAAGAAGTGCGCCCTCAAGCAAATCCCGTTGACCACGTGGATGATCAAGCTCAAGGATTATGTCTACTACGCAACCTTCTTCTTGTAGACTTGTGTCGGGCGTCCAAGCGCAGAGTTTTGTAGGATAGTAGCAATTTTCCCTTAGGTGGATGACCTAAGGTTTATCAATCCATGGGAGGTGTAGGATGAAGATGGTATCCCTCAAACAACCTTGCAATCAAATACAAGAAATCTCTTGTGTCTCAAACACACCCAATACAATGGCAAATTGTATAGGTGCACTAGTTTGGCGAAGAGATGGTGATACAAGTGTAATATGGATGACATAAAAACAGCAAGGTAACTAATGATAAAAGTGAGCACAAACGGTATTGCAATGCTTAAAAACAAGGCCTAGGGTTCATACTTTCACTAGTGCAAGTTCTCTAAACAATACTAACATAGCTGAATCATATGCAAATACCTCTCGTGCGACAAAGAGTTCACTCCAAAGTCAGAAATAGCGGAGAACTAATAAATAAATTATTGTAGGGAACGAAACCACCTCAAAGTTATCTTTTCTGATCAATCTTATGAGCTACCCCTATAAGTGTCATGAACAGCCCTAGAGTTCGTACTAAAATAACACCTTAAGATACACATCAACCAAAACCCTAATGTCACCTAGATACTCCAATGTCACCACAAGTGCCCATGGGCTTGATTACACGATATGCATCACACAATTTCTGATTCATCATGTTCAATCCAATACAAAGAACTTCAAATAGTGCCCCAAAGTTTCTACCGGAGATTCAAGATGAAAACATGTGCCAACCCCTATGCATAGATTCCCAAGGTCACGGAACCCGCAAATTGATCACCAAAACATACATCAAGTGGATCAATAGAACATCCCATTGTCACCACGGATATCCCATTGCAAGACATAGATCAAGTGTTCTCAAATCCTTAAAGACTCAATCCGATAAGAAAACTTCAAAGGGAAAACTCAATTCATCACAAGAAGATAGAGAGGGGAAAACTCCATATGATTCATCTATATTAATAAAGCTCGCAGTACATCAAGATCGTGCCATCTCAAGAACACGAGAGAGAGAGATCCAACACATAGCTACTGGTATATACCCTCAGCCCGAGGGTGAACTACTCCCTCCTCGTCATGGACACCGCCGGGAAGATGAAGATGGCCTCCTATGATGGTTTCCCCCTCCGGCAGGGTGCCGGAACGGGCTCCCGACTGGTTTTTCATGGCTACAGAGGCTTGCGGTGGCGTAACTCCCAATCTAGGTTTCTTTTCGGAGGTTGCTATATTTATAGGAATTTTTTGCGTCGGTCTCACATCAAGGGGGGCCACCAGGCGATGGCAAGCCACCAAGGCGCAGCGAGGGGGTGGCTGTAGGATCGAAAGTAGTACTAGAGGGGGGGTGATTAGACTACTTGGCCAAATAAAAATCTACTTTTTCCCAATTTTAAATCTTGGCAGATTTTAGAATTCATAGGATGTCAAGTACACCCTACACATGCATGTCTAAGAGTATAGCAGCAGAAAGTAAAGACAAGCATGTAAGTAAAGAGAGGGTAGGAAGATCAAACACAATTGGTGACACGATGATTTTTCCTGTGGTTCCGATAGGTGTCACTATAGTACATCCATGTTTATGGAGTCTTCAACCCATGAAGGGTTCCACGAAGAAGCAACCTTGACTATACCATGATGGCCTACATGCACGGAGGACTAGCCTAACTCGGGGTAGATCTTCACGAAGTAGGCGATCTCCTTTCTCTTACAAACTTCTTTGTTCACTCCACAACACGAAGTAGGAGGCTCCCAAGAGACACCTAACCAATCTAGGAGGAACCACCCTCCAAAAGGTAATAGGCTCGATAGTGTCGATGAACTCCTTGATCTTGTGCTTCAAGATGATAGACTCCTCAACACACAATCACTCTCTCACAGATTTGGCTTGGTGTAAGAGATTGATTGGGTGGAAAGCAACTTGGGGAGGCTAGAAATAAAGATTCATATGGTAGGAGTGGAAGATCTTGACCTCAACACATGAGTAGGTGGCTCTCTATCTCAGAAAATCAGTAGGTATGAGTGGGGAACAGTTCTGAGTGCTTCTCTTGCGAGTGAGTGGTGGTGGATGGGTATATATAGGCATCTCGAAAAATCCAACTATTACACACAAAATGACCAACTCAATGACACCAATGTGTTCGGTGGAACCAAAGTGACCAAAAGGTGGCAACTTTTGAATCTCGGTGAGACCGATATAGGAATCTGGGTTGCACCGATAAGGTGACCAACAGTCAGATTGCCCAATCTCGGTGACACCGATCCAACAATCTCGGTGGTACCGATATTGTGAATTTGTGTAACAGAAAGTTGGCAGCCTAACTCGGTGGCATCGAATGCAGAATCAGTTGCACCGAAGTGGCTAGGGTTTGGCTGAGTGTGTCTACGGTTTGGAATCGGTGGCACCGAGTGGAATGTGTTGGTTGAACCGATTTTTGAGTATTTGTCTTTGGACAGACTTTTGTGGAAGAGCTTGTGGGTGTATATGGTGACTATCACTTGTGCACGTATGAGCATTTTGTTCACCAACAAAACCTTACCCCCCTTTTAAAAGTATTGGCTTTCCTATGGACTCAAAGTGATTTCTCACAAATGTAAAATGTAGAGTCCTTTGCTTGAAGCTTTGCCAATCTATTCCCTTGCATCTTGGATTATTCCACAATCCTTTTGCCAACCCATCATTGAACTTTTCCTGAAACATACTTAGTGGAAACATTACTTCAATGGCATATATTTGTTATTAATTACCAAAACCACCAAGGGAGCAAATGTGCTTTCAGTGGCCGCACCCTCCTGGCTTGTGGCCTCCTCGTGGCTCTTCTGGCCCAACTCCAATGCTTTGGGGGTCTCTTTTGGTCCATAAAAATCATACTAAATTTTCAGCCCATTCCGGAAACTTTTATTTCTGCACAAAAAATGACACCATGGTAGTTCTTCTGAAAACAGCATCAGTCCAGGTTAGTTCTAATAAAATCATACCAAAATCATATAGAATTATTGTAAACATGGCATGAATACTTCATAAATTATAGATACGTTGGAGATGTATCACAAGACAAGGCCAACGTCAACAAGAAAACTATGCTCCCCCACAACAAGGATACCGCAATCAAAACAACAATGAGGAAAATCGCTTTGGCAAGCTCAAGTTCACTATGCCTAAGTTCTCCGGAAGCAACAATCTCGAAGACTATCTCTCTTGGGCACTTAAGGTTGACAAAATATTCTGTTTGCACTACTATGAAGAAGCCAAGAAGATTGCCATGGCCTTCCTCGAGTTCCAAGATTATGTGCTCATTTGGTGGGAACAAGTGATAGAGCAAAGAAGACAAATAGGTGACCCACCAATCACCACTTGGGCACAAATGAAAGATCTCATGAGAGCTCGATTCGTCCCAACACACTACAATCGTGATCTCTTCAAGAAGCTACAACTACTCAAGCAAGGCACCAAGTCGGTGGAAGAGTACTATCAAGAGATGGAGATGGCCATGATAAGAGCCAATGTGTAGGAAGACAATGAGCAAACTATGGTGTGTTTCTTGAATGGTCTCAATTACCAGGTCAAGAAAAATGCGGATTTCCAACCCTACTCCAACTTGCTCGACCTAGTGCATCAAGCCACCAAGGCGGAGCATCAAGTTCAAGAGGACTACAAGTACTCCAAGACCTCCTACAAGACCTACGATGCAACTACTCATGCTTCTCCAACTACGACACCTTCCTCTACAAGAACTTCCATGGCAAAAGATGACAAGTCCAGCTACAAGGACAAGTCTTCTTCATCATCCCGCAATGCTCCTACAAGAAAAACAAGAGCGTCATCCTCTACACCAACACCAATGACGCGAAAACAAGCTCCATCAAATGGTTCACGTGGCAAGGCTGAGGACACAAGATGTATGAGTGTCCCACAAGGCGGACCATGATCCTTCAAGATGATGGTTCCTATGACTCCATGAGTGAAGATGAGATGGAAGCCTTGGAACAAGTGGCTATGCACCAACAAGTCAATGAAGATGAAGACTCTCAAATCTTTTGTGACAACGATCTGAGCCCCGCTCTCGTTATCTCAAAGGTTTTAACTCTATAACAACAAGAATACGGGAACCAACGTTACCACATCTTCCACACCAAGGCTGGTATCCAAGGAATATCCATCAAGGTCATCATCGGCGGAGGAAGTTGCCACAATTTGGCAAGTGAGGAACTTTACTCAAAGTTGCACTTGGTCAAGAAAAAGCACCCTCGCCCCTACAAGGCCCAATGGCTAACTGACTCTAGAACCATACAAGTCGACCACATCGTGCAAGTTCCCTTCAAGATTGGAGCTTATGAAGACACCATGGATTGTGATGTGGTGCCCATGTCTGTTTACCACCTACTCCTTGGGAGACCGTGGCAATTCGAAAGTGGTGTCCTACACAATGGGCGCACAAATCAATATAGCTTCAAGATGAAGGGCATCGAATATGTGCTTCGCCCTATGTCTCCAAGTCAAGTAACCGCCAACAAGCAAGCTTCGTCCCATCATGGAGAGAAAAGTGAGAGAGTGATCCACCTCAAAGCAAGTGAGCACCACAAGCCAAACTTGAGTGACTCCACGATGAGGAACATGATTGACCTAGTCCTTTTTGCCACAAAAAGAGATTTGAGGGATGTGAGTGAGAGTCCATCGACCGTCCTTCACTACGTGATAGTGTGCAAGGATGACGTTACCTGATCTAACCCTTCAAACATCTTCCTCTTGTGTTATCTCAATTGTTGCAGGAAGTCCAAGATGTTTTTCCCGATGAGCTACCTCTGGGACTACCACCAAAACGAGGGATCGAACACCGCATCGACCTCATCCCGGCGCATCGCTCCCTAACAAGGCTCCCTACCACATCAACCCCGACGAAACAAAGTAGATATAAAGGCAAGTCCAAAAACTCCTAGATAAAGGGCATGTACGTGAGATTTTGATTCCTTGTGCGGTTCTCGTGATCCTATTGCCTAAACAAGATGGTAGTATGTGCATGTGTTCCGATTGCCAACCTATAAATGCTATCACCATTCGCTACCGTCACCCTATCCCATGCTTAGATGACATGCTAGATGAACTTAGTGGTGCCACTATATTTTCCAAAATAGACTTGAAAAGTGGTTACTACCAAATTTGCATACAAGAGGGTGATGAGTTCAAAACGGCTTTCAAAACTAAATTTGGTCTCTATGAATGGTTAGTAATGCCCATGGGTTTATCTGAAGCATGGGTACATTCATGCGCATGACGCATCATGTTTTGTGCCCAACATTCGATATTGTGTTGTGGTCTACTTTGATGACATCCTTGTTTTTAGCAACTCACAAGAACAACACGCCACACATGTTAGGGACGTTTTGCAAACTCTTCATAAAGAAAAACTTTATGAACACATGGACAAATGCATTTTTGGTGTTGACAAAGTTGTTTTTCTAGGATCGGTGGTTTCCTCTAAGGGTGTCCATGTTGATGAAACAAAGATTGAGGCAATTAAGAATTGGCCCACACCCACCAATTTGCAACAATTGCGTAGTTTCTTAGGACTAGTCGGTGTCTGCCATCGGTTTGTTAAGGACTTTAGCACCATTGCCACTCCTCTACACGATTTGATCAAGAAAAATGCACCTTTTGTTTTGGGACCATCCAAAGACACCGCTTTCCATAAACTTAAGAATTTTCTCACTCACGCACCTTTTCTTGCCTTGTCTAACTTTGACAAAACTTTTGAAGTGCATTGTGACACTAGTGGTAATGGCATAGGAGGCGTGTTTATGCAATAAAAGCACCCAATTGCGTATTTTAGTGAGAAACTTTCCGACGCTCGACTCGATTATCCTACCTATGACAAAGAATTGTATATGAAAGATGGGAAAACCTTGTTGGGAAAACTACTATATGAAAGATGGCTAGCTTATGCGTGCTAACAAACTTTGTATTCCCAAGTCTTCTCTTCGTTTGTTTCTTTTGCAAGAGGCTCATGGTGGAGGACTAATGGGTCACTTTGGACGCGACAAGACATATATCACCCTCTCCGACAAGTTCTGTTGGTCAAAGATGCTTCGTGATGTCACACGCTTCACCAACCGATGCTCTACATGCCGCAAAGCAAAGTCAAAAGCTCCATCACATGGTCTTTACATGCCTCTTCCTATACCATTTCAACCATGGGAAGATATTAGCATGCATTTTGTGCTTGTTATTCCATGAACAAAGAATGGCCATGATTCCATTTTGGTTGTTGTGGATAGTTTTTCCAAAATGTCTCATTTCATTCCTTTCCACAAGATAGACGATGCTTAACCTATTGCCAATCTCTTTTGTAGTGACATCTGATGCCTACATGGAGTGCCCAAGACCATTGTCTCGGATCGCGAGTCAAGATCTTAAGCTACTTTTGGAAGACTCTTTGCGCCAAGCTCGGCATCAAGTTACTCTTCTCTTCGTCCTACCATCCACAAACCGATGGCCAAACGGAGGTGACGAACCAAACGCTTGGGACCCTCCTTTGTGTGTTGATAAAGAAGAACATCAACAATGGAAAGATTGCCTCCCCATCGTCGAGTACGCCTACAATCACGCACGACACTTCACCACCAACAAGTCTCCCTTCGAGGTGGTCTATGGCTTCAACCATTTCTCCCCATTGGACATTCTCCCTCTACCACTACAAGAACGCGTCAACATGGATGCAAGTGCAAGGGCAAGCTACATCAAGAAGATGGACGAAGATACAAGGAACACCATCGAGTGCCAGGTGGAACACATCACCGCCAAGCGAAGCACCAACAAACACCGCATGGTGTTCGAGCCCAATGACCTTGTGTGGCTACATCTTCGGAAGGAGTGTTTTCACAATGACCACAAGTCCAAGATTCTACCTCGAGCCGATGGCCCATTCAATGTGTTGGAATGCTACAACAACAATGCCTACAAGATTGACATTCCACGCGACAAGTACAATGTGAGCGACATCTTCAACGTTTTTGACCTCTCCCCATTTCATGGTAATGAAGATCTTGATCCGAGGAAGGATCTTCCCCAAGGGGGAGAGTTGATGTGGAGCATCCCACCATCATCCCCATGAAGACTACACCATCAAGCCAACCCCCAAATGGCCCTATGACAAGAGCACGCACACGCGACATTGAAGCTAAAGTGAACTCACTCCTCTTCGAGTATGACTTTGATACCAAAGGAACTTGGATGCTATGTCACAATGAAACCATGTGTATACTTAGGTACGAGGGAGATGACCTCGAAGGACCAAGGATACATCCCCAAGACCAAGGCCGGGGAGGAGAATGAACTAGCACCAAGCGCAAGTCTCTGGATACCCTGGAACTTCCGGCTAGCCCGAAACTTCCAAACCACCGTCGACCCAAGGCCAAGTCCAGGGATGTAGACTTTCGGGTTAGCCCAGAACCTACCCAGAGCGTCCGACCCCCGGAACTTTAGGCCGGCCCGGATCTTCCGGACCTCCATCAACCCAGCCACCGAAGCTTGCAACCACACTCGAAAAAGCCTGGAACTCGCTCGGAACCATCCCGGAACTTCCGGTGCCCGGAACTTCCGGACGTCACAAAGTGATGCCACTCGGGCCCGAGGCCCATGTACTCTTTCACTTACCCCTTCGCCGCTAGACTATATATACTCTTCTTCGACCTCGAGTTAGGGTTAGCTAATGTTTGCTCTCGATCTTAGCTCCATTACTTGCTTCAACTAGGGAGTTTGCCCTCCTTTGGGAGTATATCAAAGTGATGCCAAGGCCCCTCTAGAGGTAAGATCCCCCATGGATTCAAGGCTCCTCCTCCAAAGTGATAGAACACTACCACTACTTGTTTAGTTTGTTGATTTCGGATCTTGTACCTCTTGTGATGTTATGGACCTAGTTGATGTGTGATTGAGTTTGCTCTTGAGTGTTTCCACTTGCTCTTCCCCGTGTTCTTCACATTTTCCCCCTCCAATTCGTGAAAGATCGACCACTATGAGTATGCCCCATATAACTTATCCTTTTGGAACATGCTTATAGATGTATGCCTTTTGGTTTATGGAATGCACCTACTACCTTTATAAGATGCATGCCATCTATATTCTCTGATTTTTGTGAAAAGATTTTGGAGGTTTTCATGGACGATTTTTCCGTTTACGGAACTTCTTTTGATGATTGCTTAAGCAACCTTGATCGAGTTTTGCAACGATGTGAACAACCTAATCTCGTCTTAGATTGGGAGAAGTGCCACTTTATGGTTAATGAAGGTATTGTCTTGGGGCATAAATCCCCAAACGAGGTATTGAGGTGGATCAAGCTAAAGTTGATGCAACTGAGAAAATGCCATGTCCTAAATACATTAAAGGTGTTCGAATTTTCCTTGGTCACGTTGGTATCTATAGGAGGTTTATTAAAGACTTCTCAAAAATTTCTAGGACTCTTACTAATCTTTTACAAAAGTATATCCCCTTTGTTTTTATGATGATTGTCTGGAAGCCTTTGAAACACTTAAGAAAGCCTTAACCACTGCACCTACTATTCAACTACCTGATTGGAACTTGCCTTTTGAAATTATGTGTGATGCTAGTGATTATGTTGTTGGTGTTGTTCTAGGACAAAGAGTTGATAAGAAATTAAATGTTATCCATTATGCTAGCAAAACTCTAGATAGTGGCCAAAGAAATTATGCCACTACTGAAAAAGAATTTTAAGTAGTCATGTTTGCTTGTGATAAATTTAGATCTTACATTGTTGATTCCAAAGTTAGTGTTCACACTGATCATGCTGCTATAAAATATCTTATGGAAAAGAAAGATGCTAAACCTAACTCATTAGGTGGGTTCTATTGCTTCAAGAATTTGACTTACATATCAGAGATAGGAAAGGAGATGAGAACCTTGTAGCTAATAACTTGTCTAGGTTAGAAATATTCTTGATGACCCACTACCTATTGATGATAGTTTTCCTGATGAACAATTAGCTGCAATAAATGACTCTCAAAACACTCCTTGGTATGCTGATTATACTAATTACATTGTTGCTAAATATATTCCACCTAGTTTCACATACCAAGAAAAGAAAAGAAAATCTTCTATGATTTAAGACATTACTTTTGGGATGACCCACATCTTTATAAAGGAGTAGATGGTATTATTAGACATTGTGTACCTGAGCATGAACATGAACAAATCCTATGGAAATGTCATTCCAAAGCTTATGTAGGACATCATGCGGGAGATATAACTGCTCATAAGGTACTACAATTTGGTTTTTGTTGGCCTACTCTCTTCAAGGATGCCCGTAAGTTTGTCTTTTCTTGTGATGAATGTCAAAGAATTGGTAATATTGATAAGCGTCAGGAAGTGCCTATGAATTATTCACTTGTTGTTGAACCATTTGATGTTTGGGGTTTTGATTATATGGGACCTTTTCCTTCCTCTAATGGATACACTCATATTTTGGTTGTTGTCGATTATGTCACTAAGTGGGTAGAAGCTATTCCAACAAGTAGTGTTGATCATAACACTTCCATTAAAATGCTTAAAGAAGTTATCTTCCCGATGTTTGGAGTCCCTAGATATCTAATGACTGATGGTGGTTCACATTTTATTCATGGTGCATTCCGTTAAATGCTTGCTAAATATGATGTTAACCATAGAATTGCATCACCCTATCATCCTCAATCTAGTGGTCAAGTTGAACTTAGCAATAGATAAATAAAATTGTTATTACAAAAAACTGTCAATAGGTCCCGAAAGAATTGGTCTAAGAAATTAGATGATGCACTTTGGGCTTGTAGAAAAGCTTATAAAAATCCTATGGGTATGTCTCCATACAAGATGGTATACGGAAAAGCTTGTCATTTGCCTCTGGAGTTAGAACATGAAGCATTTTGGGCAATTGAAGAACTCAATTATGACTTCAAACTTGTTTGTGAAAAGAGGTTATTTGATATTAGCTCACTAGATGAATGGAGAACCCAAGCTTATGAAAATGCCAAGCTATTTAAAGAAAAATTTAAAAGATGGCATGACAAAAGAATCCAAAAGCAAGAATTCAAAGTTGGAGAATATGTTCTTTTATACAATTCTCGTTTTGGATTTTTTGCAGGAAAACTTCTCTCCAAATGGGAAGGACCATATGTTATCGACGAGGTTTATCGTTCTGGATCTATTAAGATTAATAATGCCGAAGGTACTAACCCGAAGGTGGTCCATGGACAAAGAATTAAACACTATATCTCAGGTACGCCTATTAATGTTGAAGGCAGTGGTATCCAAACCATGACACTGGAGGAACACATAAGAGAAACCTTCCAGAACACTTGAGAATCATGAAAAATAAGGGGTACATGATACGGTAAGTAAACGGACTCCAAAAAATCCGCAAAAATATTTTTTATTAGTTTTGGAATATTTTAAAATTTTGGAAAATAAGAAATAAACCGGAAGGCAGCCGAGGTGAGCATGATAAACAAGGGCGTGCCTGCCCTCCCTGACGCACCCTAGTGGGTGGTGCCCACCTTGGGAACCTTCCTGACTTCGTTTTCCTTTCGTTTGCTTGATTTCCAAGTATAAAAATTCCCTATATATATCCCCGATTGTTTTGACCACCTCATTGCGAGATTTTCCTCTGCTCTTGTTTCGTGTTTTTTTCTTGTCAGATCTAGTTTTCCATGGCTTCACCAAGTTATCCCAAGGACAAGTTCTTCGAGAAGGTTATCAACTCGTACTTGTCGGAGGTGACGAAGCACCCTCAAGCCATTGAGATGCGAGAGGGGGTGCTCCACATCCGGGATGTTCAAGGGCCCAAGAAGACGGGAAGCGTGGAGGCCAGGTTGGAAGCAATGGAATAAGACATCTTCAAGTGCAAAGGGATGGTGGAGTGTGGACTTAGTGCCAATCACTCCATGATCACGGAATTCACCTGTGATCACATGGTGGATGGCCAGTCCATGAAAGACATCGTCTTCACCTTCAACGAGGAAATCATCTTTTTGCAGAGTCAAATTTATGATCTCCAAAATCAAGTTTTTGAATGTGAAACTAGATTTAAAGGTATGAGTTTAGCTGCTAGTTGCGGGACTCCAGGGACTCGTGCATCAACTTTTGATGGTGATCCCTTGCCCTAGAAGCCGGAGGACAAACCTACTACCGCTTCATCACCACCTCCTTCATCATCACCACCACCAAAGGAGGCTTGAGTACATGGGTATGGGTAATCCCCTTGGATTGAGCCAAGCTTGGGGAGGTGCCCCGGTATTGTATCATCATCCCTTTTTACCTTTGCTTTTTATTTTGATCCTTAGCTTTTTCGTGATTTAGTTGAATAGAAGTTCAGTATGATCTATTTTCGAGTGCTAGTTTCTTGATCTATCTATCTATGTAATCAATTGAGAGTTATATAATAAAGTTTAGTTTGAGTTGTTGCCTCTTTACTTTCTTGTTTCAATCATAATAAAGAAAATAAAGAAAAAAATCATAGGCTAATCTTATGGTGAGTAATGACATCACATATTGAAAAGTGTAAGTAGTAAAAATTATTGGAGATTGGCAAACATAGCATTAGTCAATGATGTAATTTATGAAAGAATTAATTGGGGAAGAGAAGATTCACATGCAAATACACAATCTTGGACGTATTTTATGATAGTGATCCCCATTAAATATTATATGCCAAAATTGTTGATGTTGGACAAGGAAGACAATGTAATGATTTATGTTTGTTCATATTCACACAGAAGTTATATTTTCATAGATCCTTCAACATGTGGTGCTTGCTCAATATCTTTGCTAGCCAAAAATTCTGCACTAAGTAGAGATACTACTTGTGCATCCAAAAACCCCAAACCCAAACTCATATTCGAGAGTCCACCATAATTACCTGCCGGTGTTCTGGGATCGGGGGTACCCAGACCTACCTGCCTACGAACTAGCGCGTGGCCCACCTCGATGGCCGGTACGGCCCAGCAGCGAGGCCCCCCAAGTCAAGGCCCTCACGAGAGCCTCGGCCTCGTGAGGATAACAACGCCAAAACCAACAAAGGACTAGCATCCCCCAGGCTGCCTCTCAAGGAGCAAAGATTTCTATGCAGGCACAAGGCCTCATGAGGCCAGGATGATGTGGGCCATGAGGACTGAGGTCAGGCGGGCGCCAGCAGGCGCAGAGGAGGACAGCTTCCCCTTTCATGCTAAGGAGGCAAGGACGAACGCGGATTCCAAAGGAATCTCCAAAGGTTTCCCTACCAGTGCAACAAGACCAGGACCACAAGCTCGGCAGGACGGATGTCATCGTCGAGCCCACCTCTGTGTCATGCCCGGGAGCTTTGCAGGCGAAGACCACCTTTAGTCAGGATTAGATGTACCTCCTGTCCCCTTTAAAATTTGGTCGTTGTGGGATCCCATCCTACCTATGCGATAAGGGAAGAGGACCAAGGCCACTACAAATAGGGACTAGCCTCCACCATAGAGAGAGATCGATTCATCCCCACCAAGAGCCCTCACGAGGTAGCTCAACCACTGTACTAGTCCATCCTCAACCTCCTCGTGAGGCCAATCCACAAAAAGCAGGAGTAGGGTTTTACACCACAAGGTGGCCCGAACCTCAGTAAATCTCTGTGTTCATCTTCTTCCCCGCTCGCACGCACTCAACGAGGCTTGTCCATAGGGTGACCAGTTGAGACTTTGATCCGGTTGAGATCTTCACACACGCCCCAGAGTTCGAACCTCGTTGGGTATGTACAGCCCCGATTCCGACATTTGGCATGCCAGGTAGGGGCGTCTCGTAATCCTCTTCCGGTTCCGCTTCGTCTCCACTTTGTCGCTCCCATGGCCAACGCCCGTCGAGTCCATGCCAAGTGTCGAGTTGCTCGCGTTGCCTAGACATTGCTCGCGAGTCACGACGCCCTGTGCCGCTCCACCTCTCCTGCAACTAACGCTACCATTGACCCGGCTACTCACGAGCAGTAGGGCTTGTCACTGCAGCCCTCCGTGCAGCGTGATGGTCGCACCACTACTCCGTCCTTCACTCTCGCCATGGCATTGTCCCCCCGTGCTCACCACGGGTTGGCAAGCACACAGGCTGTGCTTCTCAAGGCATGTAAGGTGCCTTGTGGTCGGTTCATCACGCGTTTCATGGCCCCTGAGCCTCGCGCGATCACTTGCATCCTCGGCAGATTGCGGGCACCCACGTCCGATCGCCATGTCAAGCAGCTTCTCCGCCAAGCGGGCGTAGCTCAGCCGAGGCCTGAGGCCTTGCGAGGCAGGACGAGGCTAGAGACCGACATCACCTTCGACTCCAGGGACCATCCCAGGACTACGGTCGCCGCTGGTGCACTCCCCATGATGTGCACGCCCACCATCAGCAATGTTGTGATCACCAAGACCCAAATCGATGGCGGCGGCGGCCTCAACGTCCTCTCGGTGGAGGTCTTCGACATGCTCCAGGTGCCTTATGACCAGCTCGCGCCTATCAGGTCCCTCTCAGGGGTGGTCCAAGGCTTCACCACCCCTTTGGGGTAGGTGCGCCTCCCGGTCACCTTCGGCACTCGCAACAACTACCACACCGAGTTGATCGACTTCAACGTGGCTCACGTCGGCTTCTTGTACAACGCCATCATGCGGTATCCGGCCCTCGCCAAGTACATGGCGGCAAGGCACCCAGGCTATAACATCATCAAGATGCCTGGTAGCAGCAGCATCATCTCCGTGGTCGGAGACACCAAGGATGCGGTTCGAGCCCTCAAGCTCATCTACAAGGATGTTGCGGCCTCATGTTCCGGCGCCGAGGGCGCCACCCAGGCTCTGCAAGCCGCAGAAGCCTCGCGCCCCAACATCGAGGGCGACACGCCGGCTCCTAAGGCCACAGCAGCCTTGTGCCATGGCGCCGAGGGCGCCGTGCAGGCTCTGGAAGCCACGCCCATGAAGAAAAAGTAGTTGTTCTCTCAGGACCGGGTTGAGAAGAAGCAGGTGTTTGTTGATGGTGGGAGCTTGGGGCCCACCTTCACCATTGGCGTTAGCCTTCCGCCAGAGTTGGAGAAGGCACTCGTTAACTTCCTCTACGCGAACAAGGACGAATTTGCATGGGAGCCGTCTGACCTAGTGGGCGTCCTGAGGGAGGTGATCGAACACCACTTGATGGTGTGTCCCAACACGTGCCCGGTAAAGCAAAAGGCAAGGCGACAAGCACAAGAGAAGCAAGCATTTATCGTTCAAGAGGTCCGCAAATTGCAGGAAGCCAGTGTTATTCAGGAAGTGTGATACCTGGATTGGCTGGCCAACCTTGTGATCGTCCCCAAGAAGAGTGAGAAGGAGGGCATGTGCGTCGACTTCACGAGCCTCAACAAGGCTTGTCTGCGGGATCCCTTATCGCTCCCGCGCATCGACCAGATCGTGGACTCCACTGACGTGGCTTGAGACTATGTCGGTAGTTCCCCAAAGAGGAAGGAATGATGCAGCACAGCGATGGTAAGTATTTCCCTCAGTTTATGAAACCCAGGTATCAATCCATAGAGTAATATCACGCACCCACATAAACAACACATGCACACAAATAACAAATACTTGCAACCCGACGCGAAAGAGAGGTTGTCAAGCTCTCCACGGTAATAAGATAGATTAGCTAGTGATAGTTTTGGAAAATAGATCTCGCAAGAATACAAAATAAAATAGATAAATAATAAGTGCAGCAAGGTATTTTTGGGCTTTTTGTATTGATAGATATGAAAACAAAAGATGCAAATAGTATATCGAAAAGGAATATGATCGAAAAGTAGACCCGGGGGCCGTAGGTTTCACTAGTGGCCTCTCTCATGAGTATAGCACACGGTGGGTGAACAAATTACTGTTGGGAAATAGATAGAATATCAAATAATCATGATGATATACAGGCAATGATCATTATATAGGCATCACGTCCAAGACAAGTAGACCGAAACGATTCTGCATCTACTTCTATTACTCCACACATCGACCACTATCTAGCATGCATCTAGTGTATTAAGTTCATGAAGAAATGGAGTAATGTAATAAGAGCGATGACATGATGCAAACAAGATCTATTCATGTAGGAATAGACCCATATTTTTATCCTTAATGGAAACGATACATGTGTGCCTTGTTGCCCCTTCTGTCTCTGGGAAAGACCACTACAAGATTGAACCCATTACAAAGCACCTCTTCCCATGGCAACAAAACTCGATCTAGTTGGCCTAACTAAACCAAAGATTCGAAGAAGAAATACGAGGCTATAAGTAATCATGCAAATAAGAGATCAAAGAAGACTCAAATCATATTCATGGATAGAAACTGATCATGAACTCAAAATTCGTCGGATCCCAACAAACACACCACAAAAGTCATTACATCAAATAGATCTCCAAGAGACCATTGTATTGAGAATCATAGAGATATAGGAAGCCATCTATCTACTGCCTATGGATCCGTAGGTCTATGGTGGACTACTCACGCATCATCGAAGAGGCACCTATGAAGAAGATGAACCCCTCCATGATGGTGTTAGATTGGACCTCGAGGTTTTGGAACTTGCGGCGGCTAGAATTGTGTTTCATCGACTCCCCTAGGGTTTTCCAAATATTTGGGAATTTATAGGCTCAATAGTCAGTTGGGGGAGTCTCGAGGTGCCCACCCTCTAACAGGCCACGCCAGGGGTCTCTAGCGTGCCCTGGTGGAGGGTGGCCACCCTGGGCCCCCTCTTCTAGTGATCTTTGGTCCATCTTGTTCCTTCTAGTCCATAAAAATTCTCCAAAAATCCCCACAGCATTTGGGCTCCGTTTGGTACTGATTTTTTGTGAAGTAAAAAAACAAGCAAAAACAGCAACTGACACTTTGGCACTATGTTAATAGGTTAGTCCCGAAAAATGATATAAAGTTGCTATAAAATGATTGTAAAACATCCAAGATTGATAATATAACAACATGGAACAAGCAAAAATTATAGATATGTTGGAGACTTATCAGCATCCCCAAGCTTAATTCCTACTCGTCCTCGAGTAGGTAAATGATAAAAACAGAATTTTTGAGGTGGAATCTTGCCTAACATGTTCATCATATATTCTTTTCTTTATAGCATGGACATTTGGATTTTTCATATGGTTCAAAGCAATAGTCTAATTTTGACATGAAAACTTTAGTGCTCAAGCATATCAACAAGCAACCATGTCTTTCAAAATATCAACGCTAAAGCAAGTTATCCCTAGCCCATCATGCTCAATCATTGATCCATTCACAATACACACTCAAACATTAGCTATACCTAATGCTCAAGTACAATCATAGTGCCCCCTAGTTGGTGCTTTATAAGAGAAGATGGAGACTCAAATTGAAAAAAAAATTGCATAAAGTAAATAGATAGGTCCTTCGCAGAGGCAAGTAGGGATTTGTAGAGGTGCCAGAGCTCAAGTGTTTAAATTGACAGAGAAAAATATTTTGAGTGCCATGCCTTTCCTGTCAACGAAAATGACCGAAAGATTTCAATATCTTTCCACACTAGATGCATCATAGGCGGTTCCCAAAAAGAAAATAATGTTTATTCCTTTTTCCACCATACTTTCACTTTCCATGGCTAGCCAAATCCACGGTTGCCTTCCATACCAACACTTTCCACGGAATTTATTATTTGGCAATATAAAGTAAATTTCTCTTCTTTTTCATTTCATTTCAGGAACGGGCATCCCTATTACAACAATAATCTCGTGCAATGACAAGTGAATAAACACTCATCTTGAGAATAACACATCTAGCATGGAAAAAATATCGGTCACCCCCTACAGTTTCATGAGCGGTACGAGCACACAAAAAGAAAAAATATTTTGAAAATTAGAGATGGCACAAACAAATTTGCTTCGAACGGCATGGAAATACTATATATAGGTAGGTATGGTGGACTCATATGGAAAAAATGGTTTTAAGGATTTTGGATGCACAAGTAGTATTTCTACTTAGTACAAGTGAATGCTAGCAAATAGATTGGGAAGCATCCAACAAAGAAACAAAAATTCACATAAGCGAGCATTAAGCATAACTAACACTGAATAATGCACCATAAGTAGGATGTAATTTTGTTGCACAACTATTGACTTTCGTGCTTGCATAGGGAATCACAAACCTTAACACCAACATTCTTACTAAGCCTCATTACTCATCAACATAACTCACATATCACTATTGTCATGTCTCAAAACTATTACAAAGAATCAAGTTTAATTTCTCTAATGATCTTCATGAAAGTTTTGTTATATCCCTCTTGAATATCTATCACTTTAGGACTAGTTTCATTTATTGCAATTGCTTTTGACAAGCTCACATGGATATAAGTGAAGAACATTAGCGTGCAAGTTTCATCTCTCAAAATAATATAAGAGAAGGCATGAGAGTATTTCTTCAAAATTAATAACTCTCAAATTCATATAAGTGAAGCATGAAAGCATTTATTCAAACATGTGAAAACAGGCCATGCTCAAAAAGATATAAGTGAAGCACTAAAGCAATTCCTTTGCTCAATAGTTTTAAGTGAAGCATAAAGGGCAATTCTAAAAAATCATAGCATATTTTGGCTCTCTCAAGTAGGTGTGTCCATCAAGGATACTAATGAAAATGCAAAAAGGGTGATGCAGCAAAGTAGATAAATATTTCCCTGGGTTGTTGAGAACCAAGGTATCAATCCAGTAGGAGGAACAAGCAAGTCACCAATGGATGCACCTACACAAACAATCAAACTCTTGCACCCAACGCAATAAAGGGGTTGTCAATCCCTTCACGATTATTTGCAAGGATTAGATCCGATAGAGATAGATGTAAACGATAACGGAAAGTAAAAGGTAAATAAATTGCAGCAAGGTATTTTTGGTATTTTTGGTTTATAGATCTGAAAATATATTATGGAAAGTAGACCTGGGGGCATAGGTTTCACTAGAGGCTTCTCTCTTGAAGGGAAATGTCATGGTGAGTAAACAAATTACTGTCAAGCAATTGATAGAAAAGCGAATAATCATGTAGTTATCCAAGGCAATGATCATGCATATAGGCATCAGGTCCATGTCAAGTAGACCGAAATGATTCTGCATCTACTACTATTACTCCACACATCGACCGACTCATGCCTGCATATAGACTATTAAGTTCATGAAGAACAGAGTAACGCATTAAGAAATATGACATGATGTAGAGGGATAAACTCAAGCAATATGATGAAAACCCCATCTTGTTACCCTTGATGGCAACAATACAATACGTGCCTCACTACCCCTACTATGTCACTGGGTGCGGACACCGCAAGATTGAACCCAAAACCAAGCACTTCTCCCATTGCAAGAATTACAAATCTAGTTGGCCAAACCAAACCAATAACTCGAAGAGACTTATAAGGATATGAAATCATGCCTATAAGAATTCAGAGGAGATTCAAATAATATTCATGGATAATCTGAACATAAAGTCACAATTCATCGAATCTTGACAAACACACCACAAAAGAGGATTACATCGGATAGATCCCCGTGAAGATCATGAAGAACATGGCATTCAAGATCAAAGAGAGAGAAGAAGCCATCTAGCTACTAGCTATGGAGTTGTAGGTCTGTGGTGGACTACTCATGCATCATCAGAGGGGCAATGGTGTTGATGTAGGTGCCCTCCGTGATCAAAAACCCCTCCGGCAGATTACCGGAAAAGGCTCCAAGATTGGATCTCTCGGGAACGAAGGCTTCTGGCAGTATAAAAGTATTTGCGTGGCTATTTTTGATGTTGGGGGGATATTTGTGTATTTATAGGACGAAGAATAGGGTTAGGAGGCCTACCGGGAGGCGGCAAGCCTGCTAGGCGCGGCCATGGGAGCCGGGCCTACCTGGCTTGTGACTCCTTGGTAGGTGCCCTAGTGTGCACTCCAAGCCTGGTTGATTTGTTTCCTTCCAGAAAAATTCCTTCCGAAGGTTTTATTCCATTTGGACTCCGTTTAATATTCCATATCTGCAAAACTCAAAAACAAGGAAAAAAACAGAAACTAGCACTAGGCTCTAGATTCATAGGTTAGTCCCAAAAATAATACAAAATAGCATATTAATGCATATAAAACATCCAAAACAGATAATATAATAGCATGACATCATCAAAAATTATAGATACGTTGGACATGTATCAGCATCCCCAAGCTTAACTCCTGCTCGTCCTCGAGTAGGTAAGTGATAAAAACAAAAATTTTGATGTGTAGTGCTACTTAACATATTTATCCATGTAATATTCTCTATTATGGCATGAATATTCAGATCTATAAGACTCAAAACAAAAGCTTAATATTGATATAAAAACAATAACATTTCAAGCATACTAGCAAAGCAATTGTATCTCTTCAAAATATAATTTGCAAAGAAAGTTATCCCTACAATATCATATGGTCTGGCTATGCTCCATCTTCCCCATACAAAGTATTTATATCATGCACAACCCCGATGACAAGTCAAGCAATTGTTTTCACACCTTTATTTTCTCAAACTTTTTTAACTCTCACGCAATACATGAGCGTGAGCCATGGATATAGCACTATAGGTGGAATAGAATATGGTGGAGGTTGTCAAGGAAAGGAAGAAGATAGTCTCACATCAACTGGCGTATCAACGGGATATGGAGATGCCCATCAATAGATATCAATGTGAGTGGGTAGGGATTGCCATGCAATGGATGCACTAGAGCTATAAGTGTATGAAAGCTCAAAAGGAAACTAAGTGGGGGTGCATCCATGAAGATAAATTCCCACTAGTATATGAAAGTGACAAAATAGGAGACTCTCTATCATGAAGATCATGGTGCTACTTTGAAGCACAAGTGTGGTAAAATATAGTAGAAATGTCCCTTCTCTCTTTTTTTGGTGGGCATCTAAGGCCTCTTTTATATTATTTTTTTATTTGGGCTTCGCTGGCCTCTTTTTTTCATAAAGTCCAGAATCTCATCCCCACTTGTGAGGGAATTATAGTTTCCACCATCCTTTCCTCACATGGGACATGCTCTAATAATGATAATCATCACACTTTTATTTACTTACAACTCAAAATAAAATTACAACTTCATACCTATGACAAAATATGACTCTATATGCAATATGGAAGTGATGGTGCAAGTCATAAAAGGAAACGGTGGAAGTTGCATGGCAATATATCTCGGAATGGCTATGGAAATGCCATAATAGGTATGTATGGTGGCTGTTTTGAGGAAATATATATGGTGGCTGTTTTTAGGAAGGTATATGGTGGCTGTTTTGTGGAAGGTGTTTGTTGTACCGGCAAAAGTTGCGCGGTACTAGAGAGGCTAGCAAAGGTGGAAGGGCGAGAGTGCATATATTCCATGGACTCAACATTAGTCATAAAGAACTCACATAATTATTGAAAAAGTCTATTAGTCATTGAATCAAAGTATTAAATGCATGCTCCTAGGGGAGAGGTTGGTAGGAGTTAACCATCGCGCGCTCCCGACCCTCACACAAAGGTCGACAATCTATAAACAAATCATGCTCCGACTTCCATACATAACGGTTCACCATACGTGCATGCTACGGGAACCACAAACATTTACAGAAGTATTTTTACCAAATCACAATTACTTCCTAACATGACTCTTAGCATTACCATCTTTATATCTCAAAACTTTATGCAAGGAATCAAACTTCTCAAAAATACTCAATGCACTTAATATGGAAGTTTTTATTATATCCCTCTTGGATGCCTATCATATTAGGACTAAATTCATAACCTAGACCAATTACCATGCTGTTTTAGAGACTCTCAAAATAATATAAGTGAGGTATGAAAGTTCAACTATTTCTATAAAACGCAAACACCACCGTGCTCTAAAAAAATATAAGTGAAGCATATAGAGAAAAATTGCCTAAGTCAAAAGATATAAGTGAAGCACACAGAGTATTCTAATAAATTCACGATTTAACATGTGTCTCTCAAAATATGTGTGCAGAAAGTATGATTGTGGCAAACTAATAAGCAAAGACTCATATCATACAATACGCACCAAGCAAAACACATATCATCTGGTGAATAAATACATAGCCTCAAGTAAATTTACCGATGGATTGAAGACAAAAGAGGGGATGCCTTTCGAGGCATCCCCAAGCTTAGGCTTTTTGTCATCCTTGAATATGACTTGGGGTGCCTTGGGCATCCCCAAGCTTAGGCTTTTTCCACTCCTTATTCCATAGTCCATCAAATCTTTACCCAAAACTTGAAAACTTCACAACACAAAACTTAACAGAAAACTCGAAAGATCCGTTAGTATAAGAAAATAAATCACCACTTTAGGTACTGTTTTGAACTCATTCTTTATTTATATTGGTGTTATACTTACTGTATTCTAACTTCTCCATGGTTCATACCCCATTATACAACTCATAGATTCATCAAAATAGGTAAATAATTCAAAGAAAACTGAATCTTTCAAAAACAGAACAGTCTGTAGAAATCTGAAAACTACATATACTTATGTAACTCAAACAATCCTAAAAACTTAGGACAACCTGAGAAATTTATATATAAGTCTTGTGTAAAAATTTCAGACTCATTAGACGCTCTGAAAAATTCAAAACATTCCTGGACTGAGCACAAAAGTTTCTGTTTTTCAGCAAGATCAAATCAACAAATACTATAGATCACCCCAAAGGTTTTACTTGGCTCAAACACTAATTAAAACACCAAAACAGAATTACTACAGAAGTAATAATGTGTTAAACACTCGAAAACAGAAGCAAAAACAGAACACAAAAATAAAATTGGGTTGCCTCACAACAAGCGCTATTGTTTAACGCCCCTAGCTAGGCAAAACGCAATAGATCTAGGTATTGTCATCTTTGGTATGCAATCTAAAAGTAGCTCTCATAATAGATTCATAAGGCAATCTTATTTTCTTTCTAGGAAAGTGTTCCATGCTTTTCCTTAATGGAAATTGAAATCTAATGTTTCCTTCTTTCATGTCAATAATTACACCAATCGTTCTAAGGAAAGGTCTACCAAGAATAATAGGACATGCAGGATTGAAATCTATATCAAGAACAATGAAATCTACGGGCACATAATTCCTATTTGCAACAATAAAAACATCATTAATCCTTCCCATAGGTTTCTTAATAGCGGAATTCGCAAGATGCAAATTTAAAGAGCAATCATCAAGATCATGGTAACCTAGCACATCACATAAAGTTTTCGCAATCGTGGAAACACTAGCACCAAAATCACACAAAGCGTGGCACTCATAATCTTTGATTTTAATCTTAATATTAGGTTCCCACCATCATGAATCTTTCTAGGGATAGAAACTTCTAACTCATTTTTTTCTTCAAAAGATTTCATCAAAGCATCAACGATATGTTTAGTAAAAGCCTTATTTTGACTACAAGCCGGCGACGAGGTCGGGCGAGAGGAAGAGGGCGACCGCGCGGGCGAAACTGTCGGTCGGGGTGGGGTCCAGTGTCAGCGAGAGGGAAAACTTCCGTTACGCGTCGGTCGGCCGGCTTCTAGTTAATGCGCGAAATAACTGCCGTGGGCCGGCCCGTTTAATACCGGAAACGGTTACCGTTTCTTTTTAATAATATTCCAGAGACATTCGAAAGCTTTTAAAGCATTCAAATCGTCTCTAAATATAGGGGTATTATATATCAAAATTAACAGAATAATAAATGCTATTTAATGAACATTTCTATTCTGTCATTTGAACAATTTTAAAAAAATAATTTTTTCAGAAATTGCCTAATTGTTTTTAAACCCTTTTTGCAAATATTTTCAAAATAACCCCCTGGTTATTTTTGTTCAAATAAACCACCAATTAGTCCCTGGTGTGGAGTGTCATGTTCCTCCTCTCTTATTTGAACTTTTAACCAAAATTTCAAATAGGTGAAAGCAACTTAGTGAAAAGTAGAAAGAGCTTTCTGAAATCCAGAAGAGACATTTCAACAAACACATACAATCAAGCAATGATGCTGCTAGATGCATAGCTATAATCATAACATTCCAAAATGGAATTTTGGGATGTTACAAACCTACCCACCTTAAGATGAATCTCGCCCTCGAGATTCGGGTTGGCTAGAAAATAGGTGCGGATGGTCTCTACGAAGATCTTCTTCGCGTTCCCAGGTGGCTTCTTCCTCGGTATGGTGACTCCACAAAACTTTACAGAACTTGATAATCTTGCTACGGGTAACTCGGTTGGATGTCTCGAGGATCTTGACAGGCTTCTCCTCGTAAGTCAGATCACTTTCAAGCTGTATGGCCTCTAGGGGCACGGTGTCTCTCAAAGGGATATCAGCCATCTCAGCATGGCATTTCTTCAGCTGGGACACGTGGAACACATCATGAACTTCGGATAATCCTTCCGGCAATTCCAGTTTGTATGCAACTTCGCCTCTACGTTCAAGAATTTTGTAGGGGCCTGTGAATCTGGGTGCTAATTTTCCTTTAACACCAAATCTCTTGATTCCTCGAAGCGGGGATACACGAAGATATGCTCTGTCTCCCACTTCATATGTCACTTCTTTACGTTTGCTGTCAGCATAACTCTTCTATCGAGATTGAGCTATCTTGAGTCTATCACGAATCAACTTGACTTTCTCTTCAGAATCTCGGATAAGGTCAGGACCAAAAAGTTGTCGGTCTCCAACACCATCCCATGTCAACGGTGTTCTGCACCTCCTTCCGTATAAAGCTTCGAAAGGGGCCATCTTCAGACTGGTCTGATAACTGTTGTTGTATGAAAATTCTGCGTAAGGCAAGTTATCGTCCCAACTAGATCCATAATCTAGCGCACAAGCTCTCAACATGTCTTCCAGAATCTGGTTGACTCTCTCAGTCTGTCCATCTGTCTGCGGATGAAAGGCTGTACTGAACTCTAGCCTTGTACCCAAAGTTTCATGTAATTGATGCCAAAACTTTGAGGTAAATTGTGTTCCTCTATCCGACACGATACTCCTCGGAACTCCATGCAGACATACGATCCTGGTCATATATATCTTGGCTAGCTTAGCACTGGTATAAGTGGTTTTCACTGGAATGAAATGAGCTACCTTGGTCAAGCGATCTACCACTACCCAGATGGAATCATAACCTGAACGGGTCCTGGGTAATCCTGTGATGAAGTCCATACCAAGCTTTTCCCATTTCCACTCGGGTATCGGCAAAGGTTGGAGTAACCCTGCTGGTTTCTGATGTTCTGCCTTTACTCTCTGACAAACATCACATATTGCAACATGTTCCGCAATATCTTTCTTCATACCTGTCCACCAATAACTTTCCTTTAAATCCAGATACATCTTGGTATTGCCTGGGTGTATCGAGTAAGGTGAATCATGGACTTCCTGAAGTATCAACTTCCTGAGCTCTGGGTCATTGGGCACATAGATTCGGTTCTCAAACCACAAAGTTCCATGTTCATCCTCACGAAAACCTTTAGCTTTACCATCTTCCATTCTCTGTTTTATCTCAGCTATCTCCTTGTCCAATTTCTGGGCTTAACGAATTTTTTCGGTCAAGGTGGACTGAATTTCCAGTGTACCAACATATCCTCTTGGAACTATCTCTAGCTTGAGCTCTCTGAGATCATCGACTAACTCTTGAGGTAATCCTCCAGCTGTGAGTGTGTTCACATAAGTTTTCCGACTCAAGGCATCGGCTACGACATTAGCCTTACCTGGATGGTAGTGTAATCTCATGTCATAGTCCTTGATTAACTCTAACCATCTCCTCTGTCTGAGGTTCAACTCTTTCTGCGTGAAGATATACTTCAGGCTCTTATGGTCGGTGTAAACATCACAACTATTTCCGATAAGAAAATGTCTCCAAGTCTTGAGTGCGTGCACTACGGCTGCTAGTTCCAAATCATGCGTGGCATAATTCAACTCATGAGGTCGTAGTTGTCTGGATGCATAGGCTACAACTTTTCCATCCTGCATAAGTACTCCTCCAAGTCCTTGACATGAGGCATCACAATAAACTTGGAAATCCTTCCGAATATCGGGCAAGATCAATACTGGGGCTGTGACTAAACGTTTCTTCAACTCCTGAAAACTGGCTTCACATTCCTCAGTCCAAACATACTTAGATTCTTTCTTCAACAACTCTGTCATGGGCTTGGCAATCTTTGAGAAATTCTCAATGAATCTCCGGTAATATCCTGCAAGTCCGAGGAAACTGCGGATCTCCTTAACTGAGGTAGGGGACTTCCACTCGGTGACGGCTTCAACCTTAGCAGGGTCCACTGCTATTCCATCTCCAGAAATAACATGTCCAAGGAATCCGACTTCCGTCAGCCAAAATTCACAGTTGCTGAACTTGGCATATAGTTGATGCTCTCTCAGCTTCTCCAGAACTAAACGCAAATGTTCCTTATGCTCTTCCTCGTTCTTGGAGAATATCAGAATGTCATCGATGAACACCACAACAAACTTGTCTAGGTATTCCATGAATACTTTGTTCATCAAATTCATGAAGTAGGCAGGAGCATTAGTCAATCCAAAAGACATGACCGTATACTCATACAAGCCATACCTCGTGGTGAAAGCTATTTTGGGTATATCCTGTTCACGAATTTTCAACTGGTGATACCCTGATCGAAGATCGATCTTGGAGAATACTTTGGCTCCTACTAGCTGATCAAACAAATCATTAATCATCGGCAGAGGGTACTTGTTCTTGATAGTCACCTCGTTCAAGGCACGATAATCGACTACCATTCTCAAGGTTTTATCCTTCTTCTCCACCAAAAGAACTGGGGCTCCCCAAGGTGAAGAACTTGGGCGTATATATCCTTTGTCCAATAACTCCTTAATTTGCTTCTTGATTTCCAACAGATCATTTGCGGGCATCCGATAGGGTCTCTTGGAAATTGGGGCTGTCCCTGGCTGTAGCTCTATTAGGAACTCAATCTCCCTATCTGGTGGCATGCCTAGTAATTCTTCCGGAAATACATCCAGATAATCTTTTACCACAGGTACTTCCTCCTGAACAACTCCTGTGAGGGCATTTAACCTAGCACTCATACGTGTGCGTCGGGATACATACTTAATCCTCTTGTTCTCCGAGGTGGTGAGTGAAATAGACTTGCTAGGGCAATCAAGATTTCCTTCATACTTGGTCATCCAATCCATGCCTAGGATTACATCCAATCCCTGGGATTCTAAGACGATGAGGTCGGTGGGAAAAACATGATTTCCTATATTGAGTTTCAAGGCATGGCATCCTATCCCTGCCATCATCATACCTCCTGGGGAACTGACCTTAATGGGCTGACTAAGGGTTTTGGTGGGCAAACCATACTTATCCACAACTACCCTTGATATGAATGAATGAGTTGCACCGGAATCAAAAAGTACTGTAACAGGACGTGAATGCAATAAAAACTTACCAACCACAGTCTCGGGTTGATCATAGACTTCTTCCACGTCAAGGTGGTTCACCTGGGCACGAGGAAAAGGGTTTGGCTTCTTGGCTGCGGAGTTGTCGTTGTTGTTGCCGTTTCCATTGCCTTGCTTGCTCTGGGGACACTCAGTAGCATAGTGCCCTGTCTTCTGACACTTGAAACAGGTAATGTGACTCAGATCCTTCTGAGCAGGAACTTGACGGTGCTGGTTGTTGTTCCCATTGTCAGTCTTGAAGTTGCCATGGTTGGGACGGTTGTTCCCATTTCCTCCATGATGGTGGCCTCCATGGTTGTGCACAACCTGAGTGTGTTTTCCAAACTTACTGTTTCCTGATCCGGTATTCCCTGAGTACGGGGAGTAGCGAAGCTTCTGATGAGCTCCAGAGTTGAACTTCCCCTGAGTGTACTTCCTCTTACGGTTCTCAATCTGCTGCTGTTTACCTTCCAGAATAAGTGCCTTATCCACCAGCTCTTGGTAGTTGTTGAAATTAGCCACTACCAGCTGCATGCTCAACTCATCTTTGAGTCCTTCCAGAAATTTCTCTTGCTTGGCCGCATCATCGGCCACGTCTCCTGGTGCATAACGTGCCAATGTGTTGAAGTCGTCCACGTACTGGGCCACAGAGCGATTACCTTGGCGCAAGTTGCGAAACTCGCGCTTCTTTAGACTCATGGCTCCAGCTGAAACATGAGCGGTGCGGAAAGCAAGCTTGAACTGCTCCCAAGTCACTTCTGCAATAGGATAAGTGGTGGTGTAGTTCTCCCACCATGAAGCTGCTGGTCCTTCCAGTTGATGTGCGGCAAATCGCACCTTCTCAGCGTCAGTGCATCCAGCGGTGACAAGTTCTCTCTCCATCTTACGGAGCCAGTCATCTGCCACAATGGGCTCAGTGCTGCTGGAGAAAATTGGAGGGTTCAACCTTAGAAAACGGGTGAGATTGTCAGACTGGGGTGGATGGTGGTTGTGGTTATTGTTGTTCTGATTGTTGGTCTGATTCTGAATCAATAACTGCATCAGTGCATTCTGCTGCTGAAGAAGTTGAGTGAGTTCCGGTGGGAAAGTGAAGTCGGTCTCACGTCGTGGAGGCATCTTGCTGTTTTCAGAGGGATGAGAATTAGAATAGAACAAGGGTCTAGAAGAAATTCACTACCCATATGCAATGCAACAAACATATCACACCAAACACTCATTCATTTATTCAATCAACGTCAAACATCGGGAATACAAATCTCAAACAACTAAGCATCGACCTACGCTTTAACGACGAAAATAAAAGATACATGGAGGGCATAACTAATGTTTTTCCTCAGAAGTGCATAGTCGTAGGTCCTCCGGTGGTGCTTTCCTCATAGTCTTCATCGTCGCTGATGAAGGGTGCCATGTCTCCTTTGGGATGAAGGTTTTCCCCCATGTCTAGCTGCTCCTCCAGAGTTGCGATGCGTGCATTCTGCTCATCAATCCTCTCTAGGAAGTCCTTCACTTCATGCTCGTGTTCATAGTTGGCCTCTCGCAGATCAGCTTCAAGGTCCAGCTCGTGGTTCATCAGATTCTTGATTGTCTTCGTATCAGCACGAACTCGAAGCTCCAGAGTCCTGATGTGAGTCTCCAGGGTCTGGATATAGGAAATAGTGGTGTCTGCAGTGGGAGGAGTTATGATGTTTCCATTGGCATCTCTGCGACAAACCACGCTGAGTCCTGGTGAAATGGTTCCACCTCTGTATTCCTCCTGAATACGTCCAAGGGCACGATGAATGGCCATGTCTCTTCCAAGTATCCAGCTGGGTGCCACGAACTTGAGGTCGATGGGTTCCTTCCGGTTCCCAAAAGTCTTCCCTGGAATATGCACCTCAATCCTGTAGCGTCCATCTTGTGGAAATGACATGATAGGAGTCCCGGTGATGCTCGGCAAAGCAATCCTTACGTCCTTGACGATCCTCATCAGCTCCTTACCAAAGGGCATCGTTGCGTCAGGCTGGCAAAACTCCGTGATCAACACTGGGATGAAGGTGGCCATCTATAAATTTTGAAATAATCGGAGAGGAGTCAGAAACGAATAGATGAGAGTATAAGATATTTAAAGACAAAGAGAAACAATCCTAAGGCTTTCTAATCCTAGAGGTTACGTCCTACGGTCAGCGTGTGCTCTGATACCATTTCTGTAGCGACCCGACCTGAAAGGTCAAGTCTCCGGTGTTTCCGTACCATCCCAAGATCATGCTGGTACACACACGGTACATCAATGTATATATCAAAGGGAAATCACACAGCATTATATTAATCGAAATCTCATATCGAGTCCTTTATTACAATAAATATTACAATAAAGTGGCCAAAGGCCAACTCATGAGAATATCTAAATCTTGCGGAAGCGTCGACGGTAGATGAGTCCATCCGACTCCAAGGGCATCTCACTGAGCATAGAACGCGTCCTCACTCCTGGTCGGAAAAATACTCTGCAACATGATACGTTGCAGCCGTGTAGGTCAGCATATGGAATATGCCGGCAAAGTCACAAGAGAGGGGTGAAAATAATCAGCTAGTCTATATGCTTATATGGCAGGTGGTGGTGTAAGTTTTTGCGTAAAGCCAAGTTTTTCCTACATCAAGAGAGGGGCTAAGCAAAATATTACTAAGTTGGTTGATTAATGAGATGGTTCCACCAACCAATTCTCATACCCAAAATTATTAAATACCCACATCATCATATTAATTGTGTTGAGAGTTCCGGAAGTTTCAATTCCTTTGGCTCAAGTCGTCCATGACCGTGGAGACGGCTAATCGATTAGGTTTGGAATACTCTGCAGAGTTTTGCACACGTTCCCCACAAGATTTGGTCGCCTCCGTTTGATTTCTCGCACTTCAGGGTGTTTGAGAAACGGATGACCAAAACATGGTCTTCCAAAGGGTTTCCCTGCGACTCTGTCGGTGCCCATCCTTTCCTACCGTTCTTCTACCTCTCGTAGCACCGCCTGTCCAGGGTCACCACGATATCCAACCAAGCCAGAGCCCATAATGACTTGTGGCTGTGCAGGTAAGCCTTGGGTTTTAAAGCATCCATCCATCTCTTTGTGCCTGGGTGGACCTTTCCGCGTGAATACTGGCCATCTCCAGCATCACCTAGGCAAATCCACTGGTTTCTCCAGGGTGCCGTTCAACCATCATCCACCCAGAGGTATGTTGAAAACTCGGAGTCTTGAATCTTGTTCATTATGTAGGTCTTGAAATTATTAACTCTCTCAACTCTCATGAATCACACAACCAACCCCGTCTACTAATAGCATAGCAAAAGGTAAAACAACGCTTCCCGGGGCCAATGTGTCAAAGAGGTTGAGGTGGGGGTACCTACCACATGATACTACTACAATGTAACCAAGTTTCCAACTAACCTATCTTGCATGCAATTGGGGAGATGGTAGAACTAATGCATAGAAAACATGGGTAAAAGTATGATCAAGGTGACTTGCCTGATTGATGATCTTCGTACGTGAGTGACTCTAAGTAACAAGCTTCGCACTCTGGATAATCTAACGAAGCAAACAAGCACTCAATAAGCATACAACAGAAAATTGTAACTCACAAACATCAACCAAGAACTAGTAAACAATCAAGACAAAACAATGCACAAATCTCAAGTAAGAAAACACCCAAAGTTTTGTTTTCAAAAGGTGAGGAATGAAATCACTACTGACATAATGAAACCATTTGTAATAACAAAACAATTGTTGTCAGCAAGGAAACAATAGAATATTTTATTAATAAACAGAATATAATCAATTTAAGTTTGTTGGGAAAAGTTTAATAAAGTTTATACAAGTTTGTGATAAACACTATATGAATCAACTATAGTTATATTAACAAAAGAAAGAAAAACTAAACTTATTATTTATTTGTAAAACATGTTCTTAACAGGAAATAATTTACAATTAAATCTGTCTTAGAAAACAGAATTAAAATATACAAAACTTTGTTTGAAAGCAAAACTATTACTAGTTAGTTGTTTTAATCAAATTATGCCTGTTTGAAAAATACATTGTGATTCCTATGTTAAATAAAATTAAACTAAGCAAATTTATATTTTTATTATCAGTGAGTGAAAACACTAAATGTTTACTAACAGAACCTAATAAACAAATAAAACCAATTCTAAATCAAACTAATTAAAATTGAGTATATAAAACTATATTGTAATACTAGGCAGATTCTGTTTTTGGTTAAAACATTAATCAAATATATCCTAAAAATCTTCAAACTAAGCATGAAGGTAGTCCTAACTAATACCAAACAGTAGCAAAAAGATTCATATCAAAATCTATTTTCAAACTCTAGTTATTCAGATTTGAAGATTTTAAGCAAATTTGATTCAATTCAAATTTTATAGTTCAAATTTGAAACTTAAAAGTACAGGGTGAAACTACATGAAAATTGTGAGCTATTGCAAAAAGAATCAACTCAAAACACTAAATAGATTAAAAGTTATAAGCAAAACAAAATTTGAAAACATTCTGTTAATTAAAACAAAACTGAAAAAGAAAAAATGATTTGCGACGGTCAGGGGGCTACGTGGCGCTGTCCGATTGGCTAAGGGGGGTGTGCGCTCGAGGATTACGGGCGGGCGACCGATCGGTAGTGGGTACCGGTTCGGAATTATTTCCGATCTAATCTCAGGCGTTGATTCTGGATCCGAGGGTTGGGAGAGCTCACAGTGTTAAGAGGTCGCCGGCGAGGGATCTCCGGCGAGTACGAGACGGCGACGTTGTCGGTGTTGGCGCTCCGGTGGTTGAGGGATGTAGCGAAGTGGCCCGGGCGACGGGGCTTGACGTCCGGCGTCGATTGGTGAGGTCGGAGGGCGAGGGATGGACGGAGACGGTGGCTACGCTCGACGGCGAGATTCGGTGGTGGCGCTACTCCGGCGAGCAATTGCGCAGCGCCTCGGCGAGGGAGAGAGGGGGCTCGGGGGTGAATGGAAAGAGGAGAGGCAGCGCTATTTATAGAGGGTGCGGGGAGATGCGGGGGAAGGAGAAAGGAGAGAGATCCGGTGGAGTAACTGCCGGCGACGAGGTCGGGCGAGAGGAAGAGGGCGACCGCGCGGGCGAAACTGTCGGTCGGGGTGGGGTCCAGTGTCAGCGAGAGGGAAAACTTCCGTTACGCGTCGGTCGGCCGGCTTCTAGTTAATGCGCGAAATAACTGCCATGGGCCGGCCCGTTTAATACCGGAAACGGTTACCGTTTCTTTTTAATAATATTCCAGAGACATTCAAAAGCTTTTAAAGCATTCAAATCGTCTCTAAATATAGGGGTATTATATATCAAAATTAACAGAATAATAAATGCTATTTAATGAACATTTCTATTCTGTCATTTGAACAATTTGAAAAAAATAATTTTTTTCAGAAATTGCCTAATTGTTTTTAAACCCTTTTTGCAAATATTTTCAAAATAACCCCCTGGTTATTTTTGTTCAAATAAACCACCAATTAGTCCCTGGTGTGGAGTGTCATGTTCCTCCTCTATTTTTTTAACTTTTAACCAAAATTTCAAATAGGTGAAAGCAACTTAGTGAAAAGTAGAAAGAGCTTTTTGAAATCCAGAAGAGACATTTCAACAAACACATACAATCAAGCAATGATGCTGCTAGATGCATAGCTATAATCATAACATTCCAAAATGGAATTTTGGGATGTTACATATGATGTTTAATACACCTCTGATCTTGAGCATCCATATTATTTGTGAGTAATTAGCTTTGTTCTTGAGGTCACGAGAGAAGTCATGTTGCAAGTAATCATGTGAATTTTATATGTGTTCGACATTTTGATGATATGTATGTTGTGATTCCCTTAGTGGTGTCGTGTGAACGTCGACTACATGACACTTCACCATCCTTGGGCCTGAGGGAATGCATTTTGGAGTAGTTATTAGATGATGGGTTGCTAGGGTGGCAGAAGCTTAAACCCTAGTTTATGCGCTACTTCGTAAGGGGTTGATTTGGGTCCACATGTTTAATGATATGGTTAGACTTTGTCTTAATACTTTTCTCGTAGTTGCGGATGCTTGTGAAGGGGTTAATCATAAGTAGGTTGTTAGTTCAAGTAAGAAAAACACCTTAGCACCAGTCCACCCACATATCAAATTATCAAAGTAGCGAACACGAATCAAACCAACATGATGAAAGTGACTAGATGAAATTCCCGTATACCCTCAAGAACACTTTGGTTATTATAAGAGATCGTTTTGTCCTGTCCTTTGCCACAAAAGGATTGGGCTACCTTGTGGCACCTTATTTACTGTTACCATTACTTGCTTGGTAAAGACTACCTTGCTATTAAACTACTTGCTACTTACAATTTCAGTGCTTGCAGAAATTACCTTGCTGAAAACTGCTTATCATTTCCTTCTACTCCTTGTTGGTTTGACACTCTTACTTATCGAAAGGACTACGATTGATCCCCTATACTTGTGGGTCATCACCTCGTCGTTAGGACGATGTGGTAGGCATGCCCGGGAGCGCCCGGGCTCCCCATATCCGCCCCATATTTGGGCTGGATATGAGGGGTGTCGGTCAGCCCAGGCGTTCAAGGCCGGTTTGAGAGGCCCGGTTGGATCAGAATTACGTGACCGGACAGTGACAGGGCGGCCTGCCCGGGCGTTTGAGTGGGTATTATGGGTCTGGCTGTAGATGCTCTAAAGAGAACTCTCCAAACACTTTTCTAGTTGTCGAGCACCAGCTCTCGGCTTACCTGACACTAGCAAATCTATAGGAGCTGCCACGTGTCACCTTTTGCCTGGAACTATGGCCAAGAACTATGCCAAATATGCACCAGAACTACCCTGGTACTCCTTGATGAGTACCGTCTCTAGGTTTTTGGTAAAAAGTCATATGACCTGCCAACACCTAATAGGTATCCTAATTGCCAAAAGTGACTCTCGAAAAATAGTACTTTGTCGAGTGTCCCTCTAGTAAAATGGCATTGTGAGCCTGGTTTCCAATTGTTTCTCGGTAAAACTGTCGAGTGGCTCTATTCAGGCCTGGATAAGAATTTAAACATATGTCCTCTAGATTAGCCTGATCCCATTTGATTTGATGGAAGGTTTTTGCCCCCGCAAAAAAGAATTACATATAGAAATTTGTATACTTTATACGAATCACATACATAACAACAAAGTCAAAAAAATCATTATATATGGGAAAAACATCATGCTCGATCACATCAGACTAGTACGAATGACCTGATGTACTTTTTTATACTGGCTATGTGGCAACCCCTCCGGAAGGATAAGGGGAGGACCTAGGCCAGTAAGAATAGAGGACGACCACGTCCTAGCAAAGGGCTGAACTCATTCCGCAACAAACCATGTATATTCTAATTCGCAAACCGAGAACACCATAATACCTGTTGGAAATATGCCCTAGAGGCAATACATAAAGTGTTTATTATTATATTTCCTTGTTCATGATAATCATTTATTATCCATGCTATAATTGTATTAATTGGAAACACATTACATGTGTGGGTAAATAGACAACACTTTGTCCCTAGTATGCCTCTAGTGAACTAGCTCGTTGATCAAAGATGGTCAAGGTTTCCTGGCCATTGACATGAGATGTCATTTGATAACGGGATCACATCATTAGTAGAATGATGTGATGGACAAGACCCAAACTACAAACGTAGCATAAGATCGTGTCAGTTTATTGCTACTGTTTTCTGCATGTCAAATATATGTTCCTATGACCATGAGATCATGCAACTCATGGATACCGGAGGAGTGCCTTGTGTGTATCGAACGTTGCAACGTAACTGGGTGACTATAAAGGTGCTCTACAGGTATCTTCGAGGGTGTCTGTTGAGTTGGCATGGATCAAGACTGGGATTTGTTACTCCGTGTGACGGAGAGGTATCTCAGGGCCCACTCGGTAATACAACATCACAATAAGCCTTGCAAGCAATGTGTCTAAGTGTTAGTCATGGGATCTTGTATTACGGAACAAGTAAAGAGACTTGTCAATAACGAGGCTGAACTAGGTATGGAGATACCGACGATCGAATCTCGGGAAAGTAACATACCGAAGAACAAAGGGAACATCATACAGGATTAACTGAATCCTTGACATATAGGTTCGACCGATAAAGATCTTCGTAGAATATGTAGGAACCAATATGAGCATCCAGGTCCCGCTATTGGTTATTGATCGTAGAGGTGTCTCGGTCATGTCTACATAGTTCTCGAACCCGTAGGGTCTGCACACTTAAGGTTTGGTGACGTTTCGGTAGTATAGAGTTATGTATGGTGGTTACCGAAGGTTGTTCAGAGTCCTAGATGAGATCCCGGACATCATGAGGAGCTCCGGAATGGTCCGGAGGTAAATATTGATATATAGGACGTCCTATTTTAGTTGCCGGAAAAGTTTCGGGCTCATCGATAGTGTACTCGGAGTGCCGGTAGTGTACCGGGAGACCATCGGGAGGGGTATTTCGACCCAAGAGGCTCCATGGGCTATGGGAGAGTGTTTACCAGACCTTAGTGGGCTGGTGGAAGTCCCACACAAGGCCCATGCGGTTTGGGAAAAAAGGCCCAAAGAGAAAACGTGGAAAAAGGCAAAAATAGGGTGAATCCTAGTCCTACTAGGATTGGAGGTGGAGTCCACCTCCTCCACCTGGTTCAGCCGACTCCTTGGAGGCTTGGCCCTTGTGTCAAGCCTCCTCCTCTCTTCCTCTTATATATACTGAAGGTTTTAGGGTTTTTGCACAGAATTTTCAGCCACGTGCTGCCCGTTCCTCCAGTGCATAGTTTCTCCTCTAGATTGGATTTCTGCAGTGCTTAGGCGAAGCCCTGCCGGAATAGCTCCACCACCATCGCCGAAGCGCCTTCAAGCTACCGGAGAACTATTCTTCCTCTCCAATCCTTCTTGCTAGATCAAGACGGTGGAGATCGTCATCAAGCTGTACGTGTGCTGAACGCGGAGGTGTCGTCCGTTCGGCGCTAGATCGGAAGGATCGTGATCAAGTTCGTGGAAAGGATCGTGATCAAGTTCGTGGGACGGATCATGATCAAGTTCGCGGGATGGATCGTGATTGGATCGCGGGACAGATTGTGATTGGATCGCGGGACACTCGGCGATTTGGATCACGAAGACGTTCGACTACACCAACCACGTTTCTTAACGCTTCCCGCTTAGCGATCTACAAGGGTACATAGATCCACTCTCCCTCTCGTAGATGCTCATCACCATGGATAGATCTACGCGTGCGTAGGAAAAAATTTCTTTCCCATGCGACGTTCCCCAACAGTGGTATCAGAGCTAGGTCTATGTGTAGATGAGATCTCGAGTAGGACACAAAAGGTTTGTGGGCATTGATGCTTAGATTGCTTCCTCCCTTGGTCGGATTTTGGTTCAGCGGTATTGTGAGATGAAGCGGCCCGGACCAACATTACTCGTACACTTACGAGAGACCGGTTCCCTCGACCGCAACTTGTTGCATAGATGGCTTGCGGGTGCTAGTTTCTCTCGCTTTAGTTGGATCGGATTCGACAAAGGCAGTCCTTGAGAAGGTTGAAAACCAACTAGTGTATCACCGTTGTGGTTTTTGTGTAGATGAGAATTGTTCTTGCTAGATACCCGTAGCAGCCACGTAAAACATGCAACAACAATTAGAGGACGTCTAACTTGTTTTTGCAGGGTATGTTGTGATGTGATATGGCCAATTACATGACGTGATATATGTGATGTATGAGATGATCATGTGATGTATAGATTATCACGACTTGCATGTCGATGAGTACGGCAACCGACAGGAGCCATAGGGTTGTCTTTAATTATTGTATGACCTGCGTGTCAATCATTAAGCGCTATGTAATGCTTTACTTTATCGCTAAACGGTAGCAATAGTAGTGGAAGCATGTTGGGTGCGACAACCCCGATGGCGACACGTTGATGGAGATCAAGATGATGAAGATCATGGTGTCATGCCAGTGACGATGGAGATCATGCCGGTGCTTTCTAGATGGAGATCAAAAGCACTAGTTCATGGCCATATCATGTCACTTATGAATTGCATGTGATGTTAATCCTTTTATGCACCTTGTTTTGCTTAGGACGACGGTAGCATTATAAGGTGATCCCTCACTTAAATTCAAGATAAATTGTGTTCTCCCCGAGTGTGCACCGTTGCGAAAGTTCGTCGTGTTGAGACACCACGTGATGATCAGGTGTGATAGACTCTACGTTCACATACAACGGGTGCAAGCCAGTGTTGCACGTGCAGAACACTCGGGTTAAACTTGACGAGCCTAGCATGTACAGACATGGCCTCGGAACACAAGAGACCTAAAGGTCGAACATGAGTCATATAGTAGATATGATCAACACGGCTTCCCTGAAATCATATGTCCTTGATGCACCGCTTGGTGACCAACCAGAAGACATGACCTCCGAAGACGTTAAGAACGCTTGGGAGGCACGTACTGGAGATTAGTCAATAGTTCAGTGTGCAATATTGTATGGCTTAGAACCGGGACTTCAAAGATGTTTTGAACGTCATGGAGCATATGAGATGTTCCAGGAGTTGAAGTTTATCTTTCAGAAGGATGCCCGGATCGAGAGGTATGAAACCTCTGATAAGTTCTATGTTTGCAAGATGGAGGAGAACGGGTCTATCAGTGAGCATATAATCAAAATGTCTGGGTATTCAACTCGTCTAGCGGAGTTGGGAATTGCCCTTCCGCCAGAGGCGATCACTGACAGAGTTCTTCAATCACTGCCACCTAGTTACAAGAGCTTTGTGATGAACTATAACATGCATGGGATGAACAAGTCAGTCGCCGAGCTGTTTGCGATGCTAAAAGTCGCTGAGTCTGAAATCCGGAAAGAACATCAAGTGTTGATGGTCAATGAAACCACTAGTTTCAAGAAAAATGGCAAGGTCAAGGGCAAGGGCAAGAAGGGTAAAACCAAGAAGGATGACAAAGCAGTTGCTACTCCTGTAAAGAAGCCCAAGCATGGACCTAAGCCAGAAACTGAGTGCTTTCATTGCAAGGGAACTGGTCACTGGAAGCGGAACTGCCCCAAGTACCTGGCTGACAAGAAGGTGGCCAACAACAAACAAGGTATATATGATATACATGTTATTGATGTGTACCTTACTAGCTCTCGTAGTAGTGCCTGGGTATTTGATATCGGTTCGGTTGCTCACATTTGCAACTCAAAGCAGGAACTACGGAATAAACGAAGGCTGGCAAAGGACAAAGTGACGATGCACATGGGAAATGGTTCCAAGGTTGATGTGATCGCCATCGGCACGCTCTCTCTTCGATTACCATCGGGATTAGTGATGAACCTGAATAATTGTTATTTAGTGCCTGCGTTAAGCATGAACATTATATCTGGATCTTGTTTATTGCGAGAGGGTTACTCATTTAAATCAGAGAATAAAGGTTGTTCTATTTATATGAGTAATATCTTTTATGGTCATGCACCCAATGTTAGGGGTTTATTCATATTGAATCTTGATAGTGATGACACACGTGTTCATAACATTGATGCCAAAAGATGTAGAGTTGATAATGATAGTACCACTTTCTTGTGGCACTGCCGTTTAGGTCATATTGGTGTAAAACACATGAGGAAGCTCCATGCTGATGGACTTTTGGAGTCACTTGATTTTGAATCACTTGACACATGTGAACCATGCCTGGGCAAGATGACTAAAACGCCGTTCTCTGGAACAATGGAACGGGCGAGTGACTTATTGGAAATCATACATACTGATGTGTGCAGTCCAATGAATGTTACAGCGCGTGGTGGATATCGTTATTTTCTCACCTTCACTGATGACTTAAGTAGATATGGGTATATTTACTTGATGAAACACAAGTCTGAAACGTTTGAAAAGTTCAAGCAATTTCAGAGTGAAGTTGAGAATCATCGTAACAAGAAGATTAAATTCCTGCGATCTGATCGAGGAGGTGAATATCTGAGTTATGAATTTGGCAGTCACTTAAGACAGTGTAGAATTGTTTCACAGTTGACACCGCCCAGAACACCACAACGTAATGGTGTGTCCAAACGTCATAATCGAACCTTATTAGATATGGTGTGTTCTATGATGTCTCTTGCTGATTTGCCACTATCGTTTTGGGGTTATGCATTAGAGACATCTGCACTCACTTTAAATAGGGCACCATCAAAATCCATTGAGACGATGCCATATGGTCTGTGGTTTGGCAAGAGGCCAAGGTTGTCGTTTCTTAAAGTTTGGGGATGTGATGCTTATGTCAAAAAGCTTCAGCCTGAAATGCTGGAACCCAAAGCGGAAAAATGCGTCTTCATAGGATACTCGAAAGAGACAGTCGGGTATACCTTCTATCTCAGATCCGAAGGCAAAGTGTTTGTCGCTAAGAACGGAACATTTCTTAAGAAATAGTTTCTCTCGAAAGAATTGAGTGGGAGGAAAATAGAGCTTGATGAGGTTATTGAACCTTTACTTCAACCAGAAAGTAGCGTAGCGCAGAAAGATGTTTCTGTGGAACCTGCGATGGTAGAAGAAGAAGTTAATGATGATGATCATGAAGCTTTGGATCAAGCTACTATTGAACCTCGTAGGTCGACAAGGCTGCGTACTACTCTTGAGTGGTACGGCAACCATGTCTTGGAGGTCATGTTGTTGAACAACAGTTAACCTACGAGCTATGGAGGAGCAGTGATGGGCCTGGATTCCGAGATGGGATCCATGTATGAAAACAAAGTATGGACTTTGGAAGTATTACCTGAAGGGCGAAAGGCCATTCAGAACAAATGGATCTTTAAGAAGAAGACAGACGTGGACGGCAATGTCACCGTCTATAAAGCTCGACTTGTGGCAAAGGGTTTTTCACAAGTTCAAGGAGTTGACTACAATGAGAACTTCTCGCCCGTAGCGATGCTTAAGTCTGTCAAAATCATGTTGGCAATAGCTGCTTATTTCGACTATGAAATTTGGCAGATGGATGTCAAAACAGCGTTCCTCAACGATTTCCTTGAGGAAGAGTTGTATATGATGCAACCAGAAGGTTTTGTCGATCCAGAGAATGCTGACAAAGTTTGCGAACTCCAGCGATCCATTTATGGGCTGGTGCAAGCATCTCGGAGTTGGAATAAGCGTTTTGATGAGGTGATCAAAGCGTTTGAGTTTATACAAGTTTATGAAGAAGCTTGTATTTACAAGAAAGTGAGTGGGAGCTCTATAGCGTTTCTAATATTATATGTGGATGACATATTGCTGATTGGAAACAATATAGAAATGCCGGAAAGCGTGAAGGAATATTTGAACAAGAGTTTTTCAATGAAGGACCTAGGAGAAGCTGCTTTCATATTAGGCATTAAGATCTATAGATATAGATCGAAACGCTTGATAGCAATTTCACAGAGCACATACCTTGATAAAGTTTTGAAGAAGTTCAAAATGGATCAGTCCAAGAAGGGGTTCTTGCCTGTGTTACAAGGTGTGAAGCTGAGTAACACTCAATGCCCAGTGACTGCAGAAGATAGAGAAAAGATGAGTGTCACCCCCTATGCTTCAACCATAGGCTCTATCATGTATGCAATGTTGTGCACAAGACCGGATGTCATCCTTTCCATAAGTATGGCCGGAAGGTTTCAAAGTGATCCTGGACTGGAACACTGGACAGCGGTCAAGAATATCCTTAAGTACTTGAAAAGGACTAAGGAAATGTTTCTCGTTTATGGAGGTGATGAAGATCTCGGCGTAAATTGTTACGTCGATGCAAGCTTTGACACTGATCCGGATGACTCTAAGTCACAAACCGGATAAGTATTTATTCTCAACGGGGGAGCGGTAAGCTGGTGCAGTTCCAAGCAAAGCATGGTAGCCGTTTCTACATGTGAAGCGGAGTACATCGCAGCCTCGGAGGTGGCGAAAGAAGGTGTCTGGATGAAGCAGTTCATGACAGATCTTGGAGTAGTGCCCAGTGCACTGAATCCAATGAACCTGTTCTGTGACAACACAGGTGCCATTGCTCTGGCCAAGGAACCAAGGTTTCACAAGAGGACCAGACAAATAAAGCGACGCTTCAACTCCATCCGCGATTACATCAAGGAGAAGGACATAAATATTTGCAAGGTGCACACAAATCTGAATGTTGCAGACCCGTTGACTAAACCTCTTCCAAGGGCTAAACATGATCAACACCAGAACTGCATGGGTGTTCGATTCATTACAATGTAAATCACATAGTGATGTGAGCTAGATTATTGACTCTAGTGCAAGTGGGAGACTGTTGGAAATATGCCCTAGAGGCAATACATAAAGTGTTTATTATTATATTTCCTTGTTCATGATAATCGTTTATTATCCATGCTATAATTGTATTAATTGGAAACACATTACATGTGTGGGTAAATAGACAACACTTTGTCCCTAGTATGCCTCTAGTGAACTAGCTCGTTGATCAAAGATGGTCAAGGTTTCCTGGCCATTGACATGAGATGTCATTTGATAACGGGATCACATCATTAGTAGAATGATGTGATGGACAAGACCCAAACTACAAACGTAGCATATGATCGTGTCAGTTTATTGCTACTGTTTTCTGCATGTCAAGTATATGTTCCTATGACCATGAGATCATGCAAATCACGGATACCGGAGGAGTGCCTTGTGTGTATCAAACGTCACAACGTAACTGGGTGACTATAAGGGTGCTCTACACGTATCTTCGAGGGTGTCTATTGAGTTGGCATGGATCAAGACTGGGATTTGTTACTCCGTGTGACGGAGAGGTATCTCAGGGCCCACTCGGTAATACAACATCACAATGAGCCTTGCAAGCAATGTGTCTAAGTGTTAGTCACAGGATCTTGTATTACGGCACGAGTAAAGAGACTTGTCAATAACGAGGTTGAACTAGGTATGGAGATACCGACGATCGAATCTCGGGCAAGTAACATACTGAAGAACAAAGGGAACATCATACAGGATTAATTGAATCCTTGACATAGAGGTTCGACCGATAAAGATCTTCGTAGAATATGTAGGAACCAATATGGGCATCCAGGTCCCACTATTGGTTATTGACCGTAGAGGTGTCTCGGTCATGTCTACATAGTTCTCGAACCCACAGGGTCTGCACACTTAAGGTTTGGTGACGTTTCAGTAGTATAGAGTTATGTATGGTGGTGACCGAAGGTTGTTTGGAGTCCCGGATGAGATCCCGGAAGTCACGAGGAGCTCCGGAATGGTCCGGAGGTAAAGATTGATATATAGGAAGTCCTATTTTAGTCGCCGAAAAAGTTTCGGGCTCATCGGTAGTGTACCGGGAGTGCCGGGAGTGTACCGGGAGACCATCGGGAGGGGTATTTCGACCCAAGAGGCTCCATGGGCTGTGGGAGAGTGTTTACCAGCCCTTAGTGGGCTGGTGGAAGTCCCACACAAGGCCCATGCGGTTTGGGAAAAAAGGCCCAAAGAGAAAAGGTGGAAAAAGGCAAAAATAAGGTGAATCCTAGTCCTACTAGGATTGGAGGTGGAGTCCACCTCCTCCACCTGGTTCGGCCGACTCCTTGGGGGCTTGGCCCTTGTTCCAAGCCTCCTCATCTCTTTCTCATATATACTGGAGGTTTTAGGGGTTTTGCATAGAATTTTCAGCCACGTGCTGCCCGTTCCTCCAGTGCATAGTTTGTCCTCTAGATCGGATTTCTGCAGTGCTTAGGCGAAGCCCTGCCGGAATAGCTCCACCACCATCGCCGGAGCGCCTTCACGCTGCCGGAGAACTATTCTTCCTCTCCGCTCCTTCTTGCTGGATCAAGACGGCGGAGATCGTCATCAAGCTGTACGTGTGCTGAACGCGGAGGTGCCGTCCGTTCGGCGCTAGATCGGAAGGATCGTGATCAAGTTCGTGGGACGGATCGTGATCAAGTTCGTGGGACGGATCGTGATCAAGTTCGCGGGACGGATCGTGATCAAGTTCGCGGGACGGATCGTGATTGGATCGCGGGACAGATCATGATTGGATCGCGGGACGCTCGGCGATACACCAACCGCGTTTCTTAACGCTTCCCGCTTAGCGATCTACAAGGGTACGTAGATCCACTCTCCCTCTCATAGATGCTGATCACCATGGATAGATCTGCGTGTGCATAGGAAAATTTTTGTTTCCCATGCGACGTTCCCCAACAATACCATCCATAGTAGGAGTAGGGTATTACATCACACTGGTGGCCTGAACCTGGATAAATCCGGCGTGCCTTGCTTTCTGGTGTTTCCTTGCTAGTCACTCGACCCTGCGTTCAGTCTCTGACCGAACTCAGAAAAGGAGTGTCACATACTCCCTTCATTCCTAAATATAAGTCTTTTTAGAGTTTCCACTAGAAGACTACATACGAATGTATATAGACATATTTTAGAGTATAGATTCACTCATTTTGCTCTGTACGTAGTTCCTTAGTGCAATCTCTAAAAAGACTTATATTTAGGAACGGAGGAAGTACATCCTAATGTCAGGTTCCTACACACTGACAAGAAAGTTTACCCAAACAAACTTTGATGCAAAAATTGGACGATGAAAATAGAAGGTGTAGTTGTATAGCAATAGAATCATAACTTTAATTACTATCATGTGCTTTCTTCCCCTGACCACCAAACAAATGACTAGGATCCCCTGATGTGCTTTAGGGATGACTTTGGTCACTAGCTCACCTACACGTTAGTGACCAAAGCCACGCCAGGCGCACATCAGGGGACATGTGTCCCCAAACAAAACCTTATGTATTTGAATATGTGATCAATTAGAGCATATATGACTGTTCCCTCTGTATCCTCCCCAAACGCATGGGGCGGCTATCGTGTCACTGTTTGTATCGAAACATAGCATCCGACCAGGCTCCTCACAAGCAGCCCAAACACCTGGCTTGCCCGGCAACCCCCATATCCAACCCATATGCAGGGCGAATATGGGGAGGCACGTATGCGTCCAGATACCACCGCCACATTGTACCGGCCCTCTATGGTTCGTGCCACGCTTACAATTGTTCCCACGAAAACACTGGTCAGTCTGACAAACCCTAGTCAAACCCCACTCCTCTCAGTCATATTTCCCTCTCCGCTCCCCTTCGGTTTGTTCCTCTTCCCCTCCCTAATTCATTATGCCCCCTCTGCCATGGCCAGAAGCGAATCAAAAGATATCAACTGGGTGGGGTTGGTCGTCGACTCTTTGAGCTCATCTGACCCGAATGAGGAGGAGCTCGCGCTCTGCATTGCTCTCTGCCGCTCGCAGATGGATCAGGGCGTGAACTCCTCCACGACGTCTCTGTCGTCCTGGGTGGGGAGCTCCTCCTCCACGACAGCCTAACTCCATCCCACACGTTCCCTGCCATCCTCGACGAGGCAGCAGGGGCGAGCAGCGGCGCCCGACACCGCCAGTCGTTGCCCTTGCTAGGAGCCATTGGGTGCTGGTGCCTGTACCCCCTATCCCGCGACCGCGGCAGTGACAATCGAAGACAGAGGAGCACGCCTCGATAGAAGAAGGTCGCGCAAGGCGCATAGGGTAATGATTGTAGGTCATCCAGATTTACACTCGAGCCGCTACCGCCTGGTTCCAACAATGATGAGGTACTCTACGTCGCAATCTGACGCTCATACACCTCGATGGAGACGGATGCTTGACGTTGGCGTCGCAAGAATGCATCGGCACTCCGTTGAGTGCTCATGGAGTCCACAAATCTAGCGCGGCACAAGAAGGTGGCGGCGGAGCAAAACTGCACCGCCCACCGCATGGAGGGGTTCCCCAACTCGTCATCCTCCGACGACGACGACAATAGTGGCACGACGGACGACAACTCACCGGCCTCCGTGGATGCGTATGCCGAGGACAACCACCAAGACCCCAAGGGGAAGTGGTTGACGTGGAGGTGGTGAACACAGGCCACCCCCATGTGTATAATTATTTATTTTAGCACCTATATTAGTTAAGTTCGAACTATGTTCGTTGTCCGGTTTGGTATGTTTATATGTACTATGCATGAGATTGTATGTATTTGGACGCGGACGAGTTGTGCTTGCGGAGTGGGCAAAATGGCCCATGTCTAGTCAGTACCAGCAGAGGCGTCCGGACGCGCCTGCGAGCGTATAGGAGAGTAGATTAGGCAATCATGGTTTAGATGCTCTTAGGGCATGGTCAATGCATAACCTTAGGGTGATGCTCTACATGCCATGTAGGATCGGATGTAGGTTCGGATGGTGTAGCGGGATCCTCAGCAGGAGACGGGTGTTTGGAAATAAAAAAAATGTGAAGCTAAAAAGTTTGAGTAAAAAGTAGACTGTATGTGTACCGGAATCGTCTTTTTTATGAGGTCACTAGTAATAGCTTGCATTGAAGAGAAAAAAATTAATGTAAATGTCTCAAACTATTATTTTTCATGAGGTATATGTATCCATATGCCATCATTGTACATGTTTTTAGGAATTAGGATGGAGGTAGTGCTGACAAGGAGGCTTTGTTGGGGTGTGCGGGTCGAGAGGTCCGTGGTCGGAGAGATATGGCCAGCAAGAGTGGCGGGGGTGAGAGAGGTGATGGCTGAAGCAGTGTCGAAGATGACGGCCGTCGTGGCGTCGACGGTGATGGCCGGAGAGGTGGCCGAGCCCGTGGCAGGGGAGGACAGGGGGCGAGGTCGTCAGCCATGTGTGGCGTCTGGTACCAAAACGCTAAACTGTAGGGGTTGGGCATAGGCAATCCATCCGGAACAGTAGGGTGTTTAAGATCAATATGCGATCTTGTCAGCAGCAGAAGGGAGTTTAACTGTAAGATTCATCGAGCAGAGACGAAAGTTGGTCTTGGTGATCCGCCCGGCACTAGCTCCTCTTCCCTTTTGAGGACCGTGCGCAGAGAGGTAGTGAGTGGTCTTCATCCGGGACCGAATCTGATCCCTGTGTCATTTAGCCCACTGCCTCAAATGCTGTCAACAGTGGTACTGATCTCTACTCTAGCCGAAGAAGATTCAGCGCACGTATTCTGATCACTGGCAGAAATCGTGCAGACGCAACGGGGATGTAGCTCAGATGGTAGAGCGCTCGCTTAGCATGCGAGAGGTACGGGGATCGATACCCCGCATCTCCATGGTATGTGTTTTTCCTTCCTCAATAAATGGGGACCGCCGTTGTTGCATGGTTTTGAATGAGGTTCGGCTTGAACTCGCGACGTTGGTACGCAATCATGCACCTTTCCATGCCCATGTTGAACCAACCAACCGTGCGTGTCTTTTGAAACGACATCTCAGTTTTATAAAATCGGAGCACGGGACGCAACGGAGGCCACGAGTCGACCGGCAAGAAAAAGAAACTAACCCTATCCTCCCGCCGAGAGATCTCTCTGAAGAAAGCTCCATGATTTGCCATGACACCCGCTTTTTGTGCACCCCTCTGCTCTACTCTACTATACTCCTTGAAGAAAGAAAACTTTCAGCATGCGGTTGCATAAGCTACATACATAGAGTACATACGACTACTGAATCCATGCAATTTGTATACTGCCCCGTTACGACATTCGACGCCCCTTTCGTGTTTTTTCAGGCAACCCCTTGCTCTTTCCCCTTTGCTTTTTTACGACATTTCTGTTCACACCACAGTAGTAATTTACTGTTTGTTCTTTTGCATGGAGCCTTCTGAAAACATGAGGAGAAAACCCAATCACACATTCACACTACTGTCTGTCTAACTGAGCATACATAAGTAAGAAACACATCCACAATCAAGATCCTAACCACTAACCCCCGCCAAAATAAAAATCTTTGTAACCAGGGCTTCTCTCGGCACAACACAATAGGAGATCTCTCTCCACTACAAACACCTTATTTGAGACGGCAATAAAATGACACTGGCGACGACAACCAGCAGTACTCCAAGCCATAACAACAACAGCTAAGCCCTTTCAATTCATATTCTTTTCTTCCTATCCTCATCTGTACATACATCCGTCTACACAGCAGCTTAATACAACAACCATCATCAATCCACGTGGCACGAGGGCAGGGTACAAGCAAGCACTAGTAGCTACTACTGTAGTAGTCATAACCATTAAGCAACAACCTTCTTTTCATCTTCTTATTACCTCTTACACAAGGACGGTTGGCTGACTTCTCTTCCGTTCCGGTCGGTCGCAAGCCATCGTCATCCCCCTCAAGCCACCTCAAACACACAGAAACCAGCGAGAGATTGGCGGTGGCTTAGCCATCAGTCATCTCCTAGGTTTGAATTGATGCAACAATAATGCTCGTTTTCCGCCTCAGGCTTTCGGGATCAACCGGGAAGAAACTCCGTGCAACAGCTTTATGAACCCGAGGAAGCTCAGCTTCCCGTCGGTGTGCCTGATCCAGTCCTGGAGGACGACGTGGAGGGGCACCGACGGGCCGAGGCCAAGTTCCTGATGGACCACCAAAGACGCGACAGCGGTCAGTGAATATGTCAAGTGATCATGTGTAAATTAACTGTTCAGACTACAGTTCAGACTCGTACCGATGCAAGTTCTTCAATCACGATAGGCCGGTTGCCCTCCTTGTCGAACAGCTCATACGCGCGCCGAGCGTGCTGTTCCCAGGTCTCCAGAGCTTCCATCTGATATACGCTGATGGCGGAAGCCGCAAACTCTTCGAAATCCAATTTTCTGTACTGAAGGGTGCATACCTGGTACAACATGATGTTGGCAGGTAAGTGAGCGTCCCAGTCCAACACATCATACAGCTGAAGATATGGAGATGGCTTACCGTGTTAACAAAGTCGATAACCCTGGAATCCTTCATTGCGTCTGTGGAATTCTTCACCAGAGCCTGCAAGTTCCATTTTACATTTTCAGCAACTGCATGCTGTAAATTAGACTGAATGACGAATGTAATATTACTAACCGATTTCAAATTTTGCAAGGAGATATAACCACTCTTGTTTGGACCCAGCAATTCAAACTGCTCTTTCAGATAGAAGAGTTGATTTGCTGTCAATGTCTTAGCTAGGGCCTGCGAAATAAATGGACATCCATAAGACATGGATTCAGGACATAATGGTATGAAACTAACTGTGCAGACTAATATATTTATACAACAGCGATGTTAGGTATCTCAAGTACTCAATGCAAAAAAAAAACATTTGTGGGAAAGAAAATAAATTATGGATTGCATATTGAAGAACAAATTTGCAACAAATAATAAGTCTGTTTCAAGTGCATAGTGTATACCCTCAAAGCAGACTTCCGCAATGAAGATGAACTGATATAAGCTCTGATAAGCTTGTAGACTATCATATCTAAAGGAATCTTCACTTGTTGTGCATCTCGGATCCATGGGTGACCTGCAGGTACCATTGCACAAGTAAACAGTTAAGCATCATTCTGCAGAAGGATAGTCTTCCTAAGGAGGACATTACTGTACAGCAGTGCCAAACAAACATAGTTCTTACTGAGAGCTTGTGAGGCAGTCATCCTCTTGCGGTAATCCTTATTAAGCAGCCTTTTTACAAAGTCTTTGGCTTCAGCAGAAAGAGTAGGCCATGGGGCCTCATCAAAACTTGGTTCTGCCTTAAGCACAGCTCGGAATATTCCTGATTCTGTGCGTGCCCAGAAAGGTCGGCTCCCACAAAGCAAAATGTAGGCAATTACTCCAATGCTCCACATATCTCCCTCAGTGCCATAAGATCGATGAAGCACCTCGGGAGCAACATAATACGCACTTCCAACAATGTCATTGAGTCTTTCATCTGAAGGTGTAACAATTGTGCGGTGTCACAATACAGTCACATTTAAATGTAGTAAAAACAAAATGTTAAGCAAGAATCTGAATGGAACCATGTTAGACTAACCTGGCTTTACAAAGTCAGACAAACCAAAGTCTATGACCTTCAAGGGTGAGTTTTCCTCCTTCGATGAGAATAGAAAATTCTGGGAAAAGGAAACACAAATGTATTTAGTCATTGCAAAAGCTTTGTATTGCATCTGCTGACTGAACAGAAGTGATTTGGACAAAATATAAAGAAACAACAATCAAAGACAAATATGGTATGTCATTAAGAAACTCCCAGGTTCGATTAAAAAAAACTCTCAGGTTGATAATATTAACTAAAAGACAGTACGATGAATTAATATTAGCTGCTAACTGTGTGAAAACAAACCAACCTCTGGTTTCAGATCCCTATGAACAACACCTTGAAGATGGCAAAATGATACTACACTCAAAATTTGCAGCATAACAACCTTTGCATCCTCTTCGGAATACTTTCCACCTCTGCAAAACAAGAAACTAATTATCGTTAGAAGCCCAGCAGATTTAATCATAAGAATTGTTCCAATTTGCGAACACCGGTAGGATTGTACCTCGCCAATATCTTATCAAGTAGTTCACCTCCTTTACACAATCTGAAAAGAAACAAACATGATAAGTGATGGAAGTTACAGTAAGTGTCATTTGATATGCATGGTAAATTCTGAGAGCAATTGATCATAGTTTGACGAACTAGTATGATTTAAACCTTGTAATACAGACAAGAACAAGAATCTCATGCATTGCAACAACATACAAAGACAGAACTGAAAAGGACCTTATGCATGATTTAAACCTTGTAATGCAAGCAAGAACAAGAATCTCATGCATTGCAACAACATATGAAGACAGAACTGAAAAGGACCATATGTATGAAAGAAATGTGCACTTACTCCATAACTATATAAACATTGTCTTCATCTTCAAAAGCATCGTAGAACTGCACTAGGTTGCTGTGGCCCGTCAGAGAGCTCAATATCCTCACTTCTCTTCGGACATCTTCAATTGCAATAGCTGTTGTCATCTGCCCACACACGTCATTTGGTGAGACTAGAAAGCAGCTTTAACTTTAATATAACGAGTACTGTTTGCACTAAATAACTAACACACGCCATTTGGTGAGACTAGAAAACAGCTTGACCCACAATATGAATCTGTACGGTTTGGAATAAACAACTAACAGTAACAGGTACGCAAATGACTAAAAACAAGCAAACAGAGTCATAACAAGCAAAGTCGATACGATGAACTTAGTATGTTACTGGTAAGATCGTGCAACTAAAACAGTGACAAGCACAAAGTCAACCAAAAATAGCTCATTCGTCCTCCTTACACTTAGACGGGCAACGTACGTAGATTTCAAAACACAAATTATGACACCTTTGTCTTTGTGGCCTATCCAACAACCAGCTACTGTTGAGCCCAACGTTGTACAGCAGCGCACTAGACAAGCAATAAGTGATCAATTATAGGCACCAAGGAATAAAATGCCTCTTGCTGGCATCAGTGCAACCGCAACCCATTTATTTTACAATGAAACGAACCATGCCGAAACTGCAGTTGAAATCCTAAAAGGAAAAAAGATAACAATAATCAAACGATCCAGCCTGCTTCCTATCAATGCCAGTGAGCTCATCTTCTCTACTAGAAAGAATCGATCAAGAAAAGAAGAAGAAAAAACAGCATTGCTGCGATTGGCATTTGGCAGAGCACAAGCACATGCACATGGAATGTGAGTGCTGTGGCTGGCCATGCATGTACAACAGGAGGATTGCCAGCTCTGCTCATAAAAGCACTGGGCAGGCTGAGGCTCTACAGGGGCCAAATTAAATGGCACCTCATGCTACGATTGCAGGGAGGCGCATAATGAGCAAAGCTCTTTACACAGAATTGAAGTATCACTTTCGGCCTGCAGATCTAGCCGAGAGGCTGCTGCCATGAGCATGCCACGGAAGGTGAGGAAAGAAGATAAGAAGGGTGGAGGACATTGACATGGGGAGCTCGGTAACCATCTCCACTCGCCACCACCAATCCGCCATGACCACGATGTTTAAGCCAGCCAATGAATGAATGCACAGGGGCTTGTCCACGTCTGGATGGATGAGCTCCACCAGGCTCCATCGCCATGAATGAATGCCGCGGGGTGGCGGCGAGCTTTGCCGTACCGGCAAGGGCGAGGTCGTTCTCCCTCCCACCAACAGTCACGAGCGCCCCGGGAGCTCAAAGGAAAGATTGGGCTTGCTTTTCGCCAAGCAATGGTTGAACCAAGCGACGCTCCAACGAATAAGTAGTTGATAGGACTAGCACATATGCTCAACGGATCCGATTTCCCGAAATCTCAAGCAGAAAAAAAATGCTTAATCGACGAAATGCAAGTCTCGGTCAACACCTGGAGAACTCGAGATGAATCTAACGTGGTAGCCGAAGACGGATCTTGACGACAAAATGAGCAGAGACAGCATCATTCAGACGGACATGCCGATACCCAATCACGCGTAGAAAAAGAAGTGGTAAAATGCAGAGCATGCAACCGGACATGGACGGCAAGAGGCATTTCTGCAAGCAGGTCGAGAACGAGAGGGCGTGGCAATGGCGAGAGGGGGAGTAGTATCGGACCTTGGCCTTGGGGATGACCTTGACGGCGACGTCCTGGCCCTTGTGCTCGCCCTTCTTGGCCTTGGCGGCGCAGGTGTATCCGAAGTGGCCGCGGCCGACCTCCTCGCCGAGCTCGTACTTGGCGAAGAAGTGCTTGGAGAAGCCGAAGCCCTTGTCGAGGCCCAGCTCCGGCTCGCCGCCCTCGGGGATGGACGCCTCGTTGGGCTTGACGGAGCCGTGCCGCCGCGCCAGGAGCGCGCGGATGTGCTTGGCCGGCGAGGGCGGCGGGAAGGGCCGCTTGAACCCGCCGCGCGCGGGGGTGGACGCCACGCTCGAGTTGGCCGGCGAGCCGCCCTTGTAGCTCGAAGCCGGGAGCGGGCTCGGCAGGTAGAAGGGGAACTTGGGCTGCTTGGGCGTGCCAGGCTTCGCCGCGGCCGCCTGCGCCGGCGAGGCGGCGCCGGCGGCGCCGGAGGAGGCCGCGCGCGGCTCGTCCTCCGCCTCGGGCCCCGGGGTTCGCGAGGGCTTCCCGTGGCAGAGACCCATGGCGCGCCCGCGGATCAAGAACCGAGCTCAGCGGCCCCCGAATCGACGCAAATTCCGCAGAAAATCCCGCGGAATCGGCCCCCAGGAACGGCGTCAGAGAGCCTCCCCGCCGCCTTCAAGAACCCGAGAGATCATCCCAAATCCCTGCACCGCCAAGAAAGCAAGCAACCTCGCCCGACACGCCCCCAAAATTGGATCCCAATCACAGCGCCGCCAGAATCCTTTCCTTTCCTTGCGGCGAACCCCGCCGCAGCAGAATGCCGCCGGAGGAAGAAAGAGAGAGACACAGGGGGCTGGGCTGGCTTGGCTCGGCTCGGCTACGGATGGATCAGAGCGGCAGCGGCGGCAGGAGCAAGAACATATTCGGAGATTCTTGAAGTGACGAAACAATCGGCAAAAGCCGGGGGCTTCGAGCGAAAGGAGACGCCCAGCTGGTGAGTGAATCCTGTGTTGAATTGGGAGGGGGGAAGAGAGAGGTCTGCCTCTTGCCTCTGCCTCTGCCTCTGCCTGGCTGCTTTCTTTCTTTTGGTTTTGGAGGAGCTCTTTTCCTTTTCAGCCTCCTCTCTTTTTCTCCCTTTTCTTTTGTAGTTGTAGCTGTAGCCCCTCTCCAATGGCCGCTGTGCTGCCTGTGCTCGCTTTGGCGAGGGAGGGGAGAGCAATGGGGACCTGGGACCTGGGACCTGAGGCTGAGGAGGGGTTGGGGTGGGGGTGGCACACACAGCACAGCACAACGGACACAACATGGGTGATGGGTGGCTGGACCTGGACGCTGGAGAGGCCAACCATTTCTTTCTTTCTTTTTCTTTCCTTCTCCCCTGTTTCTGTTGCCATCTACTCCTTGTTTGCTGGTCGCCACTCGTCGGGGTGGAGAGAACACAGAAGACAACAACTGCACTGACAAAACTTCCACGGGATACATGCAACTTATTCGGCAGCATCGTCTACTTGGAGCCTCCTGGGTCTGTCCTAGAATGATCCTGCTCTCAAATAAGTAGAAAATTCTATCAACATTCAAACTTCAAAACCGCAAACGGTATAAGGTGCAGTAATATTTACAGTTTAATGCTGGTAACACAACTTTTTTTTTCCATTGTTACTGAAACAAAATACAAGTTTCTCTTTTTTATAGTTTCCAAAAAAAATTACTGAGAAAGAGGCCTCATGTCTGTCTCGCTCTGAATCTGAACTCTGAAGCCACCCTTCTCTTTCTCTCCAAACCAAAAAAGGCCAGGCCACGCCGCACAGGCAGTCCTTGTGAGAGCCGAGCTGAGCTCCTCCAATCCAATCCAATCCAATCCAGTCCAACCCAACCTCCCAAGGTATTAACTGGGGAGTAATGGAGGCATCAATGCTGCTTGCTTGGTACTACTACCCTCTGCTTTCCCCTCCTCCTCTCATTCATATCACATTACCTAAGCAATGTTGACTTGAGCAGGCCGCCTCTGGATTATATACTCCATTTGCTACTACTCAGATCTGAACAAGGCTTGCCGTCACTGTCTCACTGTAAACTTGCATCACTTCTGTTTTCATATATTTTTTTACCGGGGGTTTATAATGTAAATTTATGCCGACTTCACATGCTTTTCTGGCTATTAAGTAATAATTTGCATAATAAATGGCGTAAGTTAGTCAGAAAAAACCTCGGTGGTTCAGCTATTAGTTTACAGGTAAGGTCACTCTCACTCATGCACCTTTCGGTCCCCATACCCTATGTGTGTGTGTGTGTTAAACTTGTGAACCCTTCTCCTCCAACGTCCAGGTCCGGTTTGAAACCCGGAAATTAATTTCAGTTCCGGCGGAAAAAAGCGAGGCGATTTTACGAAAATTCTCGTGAAACCGGATCATTAACGCGTTCCGAACGGGACCATAGAGATTTTGTGCGGGGAAATTAAAGCGTGTCGGATTGGATTGCGACGTTTTATGTGTGACCGATTGGTCACGTTTTTGGACTCCCTGTGGTGGTGGAGTCTAGAAATGTTGATTTCCATGGATTAGAGGAAGTTTCTCATTAGAAATTTTGAGAGATTACGATGGGTGAGAAAGGGTGAGCATCTGATGAGGCACTCCACGGGAAGCAACCCATAACCCATGCAGTTGGTTTTCTGTAAAGGGAGTAAGATCCAGTGGACAGATGTCTTTAATCAATCATTTTCTCCTAATGGGAACACCGGAGAAAGCAGACAAAGCGTCCATTAACTGAAAAATGCAATGAGAAGAATTCTACTCACGCGTGATCTAGATTAAAATAAGTCCTGGGCTATGGTAGATTACATGGCCTTCTTTTCTTTCGTGAGGAAAAGTTCACAAACCGTAAAGTGATGTATACTGTTTTGAAAATTTTCAGAATATTTTGATCTAGAACAAAGCAAGGAAGTCAATATTATGTGATACTCCCTCTGTTCATAAATATAAGATGTTCTAACTTTTTTGTGAATCGGATGTACATAAACACGTTTCAGTGTGCTTGTTCACTCATTTCAGTTCGTATGTAGTTCATATTGAAATATCAAAAACATCTTGTATATATTTTCCGTGGCAAAACAACTTATATTTGTGAATGGAGGCAGTACTAGATAATTTGTATCAAACCTGAAAAATACTACTCCCTCCGTGATATAATATATGACGTTTTAGCAGTTTATTTGAGCTGCTAAAACGTCATATATTATGGTACAGAGGTACTACGTACTATTGTACTAAAACCCATTTTCAGACATCTGTATATAAATCTGATCTCTAATATAATTTATCATTTATGTTGGTAAAGACTTGCCCTCACCTACTACCTGTACTTACTACTTTTCCTGCAAAATTCCTGAACCTTTGTAGAGGATTCCATGGAATAATTCCTTTGTTTGCACAGACCACACATTATTTGCAGATACAAGGCCTGCTCTGCATTCTTGATTGGAGCAGTGCCTCTACATTGGGATGATTGATGCTGCCTCACCCTCACCTCACCTCCAAACAAAAAGAAGGAACAGGCAGCTTCAATGAAACTGTCTAATTCTGTTGTCCTCTCCCCTGCACCCCCCTCACATAAAAGAAGGAGGTTGGAACCAGTATTCTAAGCATGTTGGGACTAGGGCTGTCACCTGCCTAATTTTCAGGGATGGCCCACCCTCCAGCATCATTAGCCCTGATTAATTATTGGGACACCACTCACACTACATGCATGGCATTCTCCTGAAGTTTCTTCCTCTGATGCTTAACAAGCAGGAGCAGTGTACTATTTAGTACTACTATGATTTACAGTGGTAGTACTACTGATGTTGCACTCTGATCAACAAGGTTTTCATGGGTAACTGGAATGGGTGAAAAGTTTGTGGGTGTTGCCTAGTAGTGAGTAATTGTACATGTGATGTATGTGCATTGTGGCCATGGCATGGGGCACTGTGGCCTTCACCCTCACCAAATCCCAGATGAGCCAAGCAAACAGGACCATCCTCCTTCCTTTTATAAAAATAAAAATCAGTGGGGGGATAATTAAGTTGGGTATATAGATAGATAATGACATTGCTTTCACCACCCCACTATCTGCTTAAGCAAATTGCTTCCACATTTTGTCTGCCCCTTTTATGGAGGTCCACTTGGGGGAAAAGGGGCAGCTAATGGGGACAATTCAGTTGGGGAATAAAGGAGAGCAAAGTGCTAATCACACGCATGCTTACATCATATATATGCTTGCTCTCTTTGATGTATGGCGTTTTCAAGTAATATTTGTGGAGTATATTCCCTAACAGATACATGGAGCATACCATGTTTTGTTGGACTGACAAATTTAAACATGTTTTTACAAATTACAAATACCGAATCGGGCTCGACCCCGTCAAGTCAAATCGTGAGATTTTCCTTGTTGCGAAATGGGGTTCAATACGGCGGTATTTATAAATCTCATTAAATCCATCGAAAAACTTGTTTCAAATATATGTTCCGCCGGGCGAAAATGCTGGTTCTTCTACTACAGTACAGTAGACTACACTACACAATGAGCCTTGGTCTGAGTAATTAAAACCATAATCAACTTGTTAATTCTGCAGAGTCCAAGATCACAGCCAACAGCTCAGATACCCTAGCGCTAAAATAGTCCCAGCCTTGGGTTTCACCAGGCGCGAGCCCTGATTCCAAGTCCTATCTCCTGTGCATGCTAAGCAAGCAGGCCCGGAGCTCATCATTCCTGAGCCCTCCCCTAATGCGTCCGTCAATCATCTCGCCACCAAAAGATGAACATCCATCTGCACCCACACTCCCATGTTTTTGCGTCCCAGGAAAACAATCAGGCAAGTCGCATTGCTCCTGAGGCCTTCTGGAGTCCTTCCTTGTAATGTGAATATATGTGATGTTCATAAGTCGCATTGCTCCTGAGGCCTTTTACAGTCTGCACGGATCTCTTCGTCATCGGAGACAGTAAGCGTCGGGGCGGCGGCTCCAGGTGGTTTCTGTTGGTACGTTGAGATGACGATTTCGGAAACAATGTGAGTGGCAGCTCTATGAGGTGGGGCTCTATCTCGATATTGATTGGGTGGCATCCTTGTCCCGCTTGGGCGGTAGGGGTGTCGGCTCGGTCGATGCGTCCTAGAGGGGGCGGTCTGACTTTACGCCGGGGCGCCGCCCCGGATGTGGTGCGACGTTCGTGGTCTGCGAGCAGTTGTCCTGAGCAGTGTGGGCTGCAGGCAGCTAGGTTGTGCGGCGTTGCTGCTCGAGGGGAGCGGTGGTATGTCGGGGCGGCAGCCCCGGAAGGCGGTGCCGGTTGATTGCGCGGGGCGTGACGGAGCGGTGGATGTCGGGGCGGCGGCCTCGGGAGTATCACTATGGCGTCCAGACTTCTGTGGCAACGATGATGGTGGGAGCAAAGTCGGCGATGTGGCAATGGTTGCGGTAGTCGGCTCTTCTCCGGCGTGTCCACGGTATTGCCTCGGATTGTTTTGTTGTTGTGGAGTCGAAGATGCGGTGGCGGGCCCTGTGGTGTACGATGACTGGCTGCATGTAGCCCGTTCGGCGATCTTCTGTGGCGCCAGCCGTGCCTGGTTTTGTCCTTCTGAGTTCTCCGTCAGAGTCGGAGTTGCATTGTCTGTCATGGGTCGGCATGTCGTCCTTTAGGGGTGGGCTTTGTCCTGAGTGTTTCGTTCTACGTGAGTGAGTTTGACCGTTGTTGTTTCGGTTTTCGCCTGGTTTTCCGTAATTAACTGGGCAATTTTCTTCTGCTTATTTAATAGATGAGACAATCTTTGCCTTCGTTTCGAAAAAAAAAATGTGATGATGCTCCATATCCCCTGCGTATCCCTGTGACTGCAACACCGCCCGGCGGAATTGGTTGCACTGGATATCAACGGGGGAGCTTGCGGGAGAAGCGAGAGCCTGAGGAGGGGGGAAACACGGGGTGGTTGGGGCAGGATATGATAAAGATGGAGGAACATGGGGGTAACATGGACGCAATGGGGCTGCTTTCATGCCATTGCAAGAAACCGCCACCCTTCTTTGCGGTTGAGCCATGACATGCATCCATGCAATCCTTGTGGGTTGCAGCATGAGCTGCTTCCTACTACTACCTCTGGCTGCAATCGTCTCGGCCTGTGTCATCACCTGTGTGGAAGCCTCCATTTTCCTTTTACTTTTTCTGGGGGGATTGTTGGGTAGTCCAGAGCCAGGAAGCAATCTGCATTCTGCACCATATGATCTCACTCTGTTTACTAGTAGTGCTTAACCACGCCTGGTAAACTGCAACATCTTTGTCACCACTCACCACACACCAGGTAAATGGACTGGTTCTTGCACAGAGCGTGTGACATCATGGGAGGAGAAAGTTAATTAACGCGTCGTTGTCAGTAAAACCGTTTTTCTATGACCGTGGACTGGAAGGGGAGGACCAGGCCACAATTTTGCTTGTCTGGCTTGCTGTTCTCTCGTGATTTGGTTGTATCGGTCTTGAGGCGGTTTATGTCGTGTCTCCGCGGCTATCTTCCTTTTGGTTTACATTTCGAGGGAACCGCGCCGACCTCGACAAAATGTATTCCAAATGATACGCGGACGACAAATACAACAGAGCAACCTTTTGTTAGGTTTTGGGGTTGTGGGGAATGACCTCTTCCACTAGGGTTCGTTGCTCATGTTTAAACGTGTGGGGTTGTGCATCCGCGGGAGCTTTGTGGGTTTGTTACATGTCTTCTTTATTTGTAGGCGTATGTTAAGAAGTCACACTCGTGTAGGTGTGGGTGTGCATGTGTGGTTGGATGTACACACGTGTGCGCCTCTTCTTTGTTAACAACAACAAATCTCTTTTTCAAAAATAATAGTAATTGAAACAAAGTTATAAAAATCTACATGCTGTTGAAAGGAGAAATTGGCGGTTTAAAATAGAAATGTGGATGTGTGTCACTCTATAAAGAAAAGAAAAAATACTCATAATTTTTTTTATTATACTAGAGCATCTCAAGCAGGAATTGTAAACACAATCCAAATAGTTTTGAAGGGGTGAGGCCAAAATCCAAGATCCAACAAGCCCCTACTAGTGCCTTTAGGCCAACTCTAACGCACGACACCAAACGGACGTTCGTTTTGCCTGGATTTCGTCCGTTTGGGATGGGAATGGGGAGGCCGATGTCTTTGTCGGGCCGGCCTGACGTCGAGGCACCCAACGCGCGGCCCCAACCGCAAATTGTCCGCGGTGGACACAGAAAAAAAAACTAAAGCAACAGCTAAATAAGGCATTTTAACAGAAAAGTCATGTTCTGATCCCGAGCTCATTTGAGCTCGGGATGAACGGTAAAATCAAAAAAAATGAAAAACATTTCAACAAATTCTGATTTTTTTAGGTGCGAACATTGACAAAATTTCTCGGTGTTTGCAAAATTTTATCAAAAAATAACATTAGTAGAAGTCATGAAAAAATAAATAAATTTAGTACCCCAAAATGTTATCGAAAATAACACTTTTGAAGCATCAATTTTGTTATTTTTGCTACGACTTCCACAAATGTTATTTTGTCATGAAATTTGGTGAGCACTGAAAACTTTTGCCAATGTTTTCACTACAAAAAATTCGGAATTTTTTGAACATTGTTTGAATTTTTTTCGGTGTTACTGTTCACCCGGGCTCATTTGAGCTCGGGTGTAGAAACACCACGTCCATTTTAACATAGGTAAAAACTTAAAAGATATGAAGAGTCCGATGTCCTCACGGCCCAACTACAGTACCTAGTTTAATTAACATAAAAATGCAAAAGATAATGCGGCCGCCCCGCGCGCCGTAGAAGACCTCGTTGTCGTCGTTGATGCCATCGCAGCCGCCCTCTTCGGGCGCCACCATCCCCGTCGTCGCTCGTCAGGTCGGTGTAGGGTGGGGCGTCCAGAGGTGCGACGACGGCGGCCAGATTGGGCTAGGGGCGTACTGCGCAGGCGACGAGGCGACGGTGGCGAAGGTGCTGGGGGTGGCGACCACGACGCCCATGCACGCTCCTCCGCGGGCTCCTCCTTGACCTCCTACTTGATGTCCAGCTCCGGGACGTACACGTCCCTGGAGGCCGACAACTCAAGCATGTACTGCAGGCCTTGCCACTCCTCCTCCTGTTGGCGCCTGTACTCCCTCTCGTAGTCCTCCATGATGGCCCGCAGGAGCCGCTCCTCCTCATTGACCGTCATGGCGGGTGGTTGCGGGGGTGGAGGCGATGGGGAGGGAGACGACGTCGGCGTCAGGCCACGGATCCGCATGCGGCCATGCACCCTGGGCGGGCTTAGTGCACGCGTACGAGGCGCGGGCCGTGCACTGTGGGACGCACGGGGCGAGCTACCACGACCGGCAAAAAAGGTTTGCCGGCGCATGTCATGCTCATCCTGTAACCAAATGTCCCACAGTGGCGAGTCCACGGCATACCTGCGGTTGGCGAGGAGCTCGCGCGGGATCCTGGCATGGTGACGGGGGATCCCCTAGAGGCGGGCGCGGCCTGACGCCGATACGGGGGGAATGGGCACCCGATTTGGGCTTAGATGCCACCCATTGGGGAGGTGGGCATCTGACCACGGCGATGGAGTGCTGGTCTCCCAATACCGGCGGCACACCTTGACCTTGACGTAGGGCCCGAAACGTGGCATGACCGCAGGAGGGGAGATGGAGAAGGAGGCCGGAGAGGTGGAGTGGTTGGTCGCACTACCAGACGAGGTCCCTACCTCATGGTCGTGCTTGGCCTTCTTGCCGTGGAGTGACACTTCCAGAACCCCATGGAGGTGAGGGAGCGAGGTCGGCGGGCTAGGGTTTCGGCATCTCCGATGGGGGAGGCAGTGGTGGGGGAGTGGATGGGGACGGCGAGTGGAAGTCCACAACTTCCCCATAAAAAGGACGTGGTCGGGGGGGCGGCTGGGTGGCTGACTTGCGGGCCCAACCACCCGTGCGCATTGACTACGGTCGGTGAGAGGTAGTTGGACCGCCGACACGCGTGCCCATCCGTTTGGTGTCCGTTTGATTGCAAATTTGGCTCAACCATGCGCCTAGAATGTGTCGAGATGGGCCGAAAACAGACACGTTTTACGGATGGGGTTGCACGTTGGGCCATGTCTGTTGGGGAACGTTGCATGGGAAACAAAAATTTTCCTACGCATACGCAAGATCTATTCATGGTGATGAGCATCTACGAGAAGGAGAGTGGATCTACATACCCTTGTAGATCGCTAAGCGGGAAGCGTTAAGAAACGCGGTTGATGTAGTCGAACGTCTTCGCGATCAAAATCGCCAAGCGTCCCGCGATCCCATCATGATCCGTCCCGTGATCCAATCACGATCCGTCCCACGATCCAATCACGAATCGTCTCGCGATCTTGATCACGGTCCTTCAGATCTAGCGCCGAACGGACGGCACCTCCGCGTTCAGCACACGTACAGCTCGATGACGATCTTCGCCTTCTTGATCCAGCAAGAGGGAGCGGAGAGGTAGATGAGTTCTCTGGCAGCACAACAGCGTGGTAGCGGTGGTGATGAACTAATCCTGCAGGGCTTCGCCTAAGCACCGCAGAACTAATCTAGAGGAGAAACAGATCTAGAGGAAGAAGAAGGCAGCACGTGGCAATTAGGGTTAGCTTTCCCCTCTAAATCCTCTAGTATATATAGGAGGGAGGGAGGGGAAGAGGCAGCCTCAAACCCTCAAGGTTTGGTCGAAATTGGAGGTGGAGGAGTACCTACTCCAATCCTATTAGGAGTAGGATTCCTCCTTTCCACTTGGAAACTTTTTCCACCTCTCCACCTTTGGGTTTTTCCCACCCCTAGCCGCATGGGCCTTAGTGGGGGATTAGTACAGCCCACAAGGGGATGGTTTGAATCCTCCCACAGCCCATGAGGTCCTTTGGGTCGAGACACCCCTCCCGATGGTCCCCCGGCAACCTCCCGGCACTCCCGGTACACTACCAATGTGCTCGAAACTTTTCCAGTGACCAAAACAGGACTTCATATATATCAATCTTTACCTCCGGACCATTACGGAGCTCCTCGTGACGTCCGGGATCTCATCCGGGACTCCTAACAACCTTCGGTCACCACCATACATAACTTCATACTACCGAAACGTCACCGAACCTTAAGTGTGCAGACCCTGTAGGTTCGAGAACTATGTAGACATGACCGAGACACCTCTATGGTCAATAACTATTGGAAATATGCCCTAGAGGCAATAATAAAATGTTTATTATTATATTTCCTTGTTCATGATAATTGTCTATTATTCATGCTATAATTGTATTAACTGGAAACCGTAATACATGTGTGAATACATAGACCACAACAAGTCCCTAGTAAGCCTCTAGTTGGCTAGCTCGTTGATCAATAGATGGTCACGGTTTCATGACCATGGACATTGGATGTCATTGATAACAGGATCACATCATTAGGAGAATGATGTGATGGACAAGACCCAATCCTAAGCATAGCACAAGATCGTGTAGTTCGTCTGCTAAAGCTTTTCTAGTGTCAAGTATCGTTTCCTTAGACCATGAGATTGTGCAACTCCCAGATACCGTAGGAATACTTTGGATGTGCCAACATCACAATGTAACTAGGTGGCTATAAAGGTACACTATGGGTATCCCCAAAAGTATCTGTTGGGTTGGCACAAATCAAGACTGGGATTTGTCACTTCGTGTGATGGAGAGGTATCTCTGGGCCCACTCGGTAAGACATCATCATAATGAGCTCAATGTGACTAAGGAGTTAGCCATGGGATAACGTGTTACGTAACGAGTAAAGAGACTTGCCGGTAACGAGATTGAACAAGGTATAGGGATACCGACGATCGAATCTCGGGCAAGTATCATACCGGTAGACAAAGGGGATTGTATAGGGGATTGACTGAATCCCCGACATCGTGGTTCATCCAATGAGATCATCGTGGAGCATGTGGGAGCCAACATGGGTATCCAAATCCCGCTGTTGGTTATTAACCGGAGAGGTGTCTCGTCCATGTCTACATGCCTCCCGAACCCGTAGGGTCTACACACTTAAGGTTCGATGACGTTAGGGTTATTGGGAAATTGTGTACATGGTTACCAACAGTTGTTGGGAGTCCCAGATGAGATCCCATACATCACGAAGAGTTTCGGAATGGTCTGGAGGTAAAGATTCATATATAGGAAGTGAGGATTTGGTCACCGGAAGTGTTTCGGGCACCGCCGGTAATGTATCGTGACCACCGGAAGGGTTCCGGGGGTCCACCGAGAGGGGCCACCAGCCCCGGAAGGCTTAATGGGCCAAGAGTGGGAGGGAACCAGCCCCTAGGTGGGCTGGTGCGGCTCCCACCCCAGCCCAAGGCACAGCAAGGGTGGAGGGGGGGCAAACCCTAGGCATGGAGGGGCCCAAGGCCCACCCTAGGGCGCCGCCCCTCCTCCCACCTTGGCCGCCGGCCCTCCCATCTAGGGTTGCCGCACCCTCTAGGGTGGTAACCTTAGATGGGGTGCCTCCTCCTCCTTCCCCCTATATATATGTGGGGTTTTAGGGGGGCTGCAACACACCGATCTCTCTCCCTTGGTGCAACCCTACCCTTCCTCCTCCTCGTCCTCCGTAGTGCTTGGCGAAGCCCTGCCGGAGTACCACGCAGCTCCACCGTCACCACGCCATCGTGTTGCCGGAGCTCTCCCTCAACCTCTCCTTCCTCCTTGCTGGATCAAGGCGTAGGAGACGTCATCGGGCTGCACGTGTGTTGAATGCGGAGGCACCGTTGTTCGGCGCTTAGATCGGAATCCACCGCGATTTGAATCGCTGCGAGTACGACTCCACCAACCGCGTTCTAGTAACACTTCTGCTTTGCGATCTTTAAAGGTATGAAGATGCACTCCCCCTTTGCTCGTTGTTGGTTTCTCCATAGATTGATCTTGGTGACACGTAGGAATTTTTTTTATTTACTACCACGTCTCCCAACAATAACCAATAGCGGGACCTGGATGCCCATATTGGTTCCTACATACTCTACGAAGATCTTTATCGGTTGAACCTCTATGTCAAGGATTCAGTTAATCCCGTATGTTGTTCCCTTTGTTCTTCGGTATGTTACTTGCCCGAGATTCAATCGTCCGTATCTCCATACCTAGTTCAATCTCGTTACCAGCAAGTCTCTTTACTCGTTACGTAATACAAGATCATGTGGCTAACACTTTAGTCACATTGCTTGCAAGGCTTGTTGTGATGTTGTATTACCGAGTGGGCCCTGAGATACCTCTTCGTCACACGGAGTAACAAATTAGAGGACGTCTAACTTGTTTTTGCAGCATATGCCATGTGATGTGATATGGCCAAAGGATGTGATACGATATATGTGATGTATGAGATTGATCATGTTCTTGTAATAGGATTCACGACTTGCATGTCGATGAGTATGACAACCAGCAGGAGCCATAGGAGTTGTCTTAATTTATTGTATGACCTGCGTGTCGATCAAAAATGCCATGTAATTACTTTACTTTATTGCTAACCGTTAGCCATAGTAGTAGAAGTAATAGTTGGCGAGACAACTTCATGAAGACACGATGATGGAGATCATGATGATGGAGATCATGGTGTTGTGCTGGTGACAATGATGATCATGGTGCCCCGAAGATGGAGATCAAAGGAGCAAGATGATATTGGCCATATCATGTCACTATATGATGGCATGTGATGGTTATCATGTTTTACATCTTACTTGCTTAGAACGACGGTAGCTTAATAAGATGATCGCTCACTAAAATTTCAAGAAAAGTGTTCCCCCTAACTTGCACCATTGCTAAGGTTCGTTGTTCCGAAGCACCACGTGATGATCGGGTGCGATAGGCTTTAACTTTCGCATACAACGGGTGTAAGCCAGATTTACACACGCAATACACTTAGGTTGACTTGACGAGCCTAGCATGTACAGACATGGCCTTGGAACACGGGAGACCGAAAGGTCGAACATGAGTCGTATAGAAGATACGATCAACATGGAGATGTTCACCATTGATGACTAGTCTGTCTCATGTGATGATCGAACACGGGCTAGTTGACGTGGATCATGTGTCACTTGGATGACTAGAGAGATGTCTATCTAAGTGGGAGTTCATTAAATAATTTTATTATGTGAACTTGATTATCATGAACTTAGTCTAAAATTGTCTTTACAATCTATATTGTAGATCCAATGGCCTACGCTAATGTTGCCCTCAACTTCAACGCGTTCCTAGAGAAAACCAAGATGAAAGACGATGGAAGCAACTATACGGACTGGGTCCGTAGCTTGAGGATCATCCTCATAGCTTCCAAGAAATTATATGTCCTTGATGCACCGCTAGGAGACGCACCCATTTCCTGTTGGGGAACGTTGCATGGGAAACAAAAAATTTCCTACGCACATGCAAGATCTATCCATGGTGATGAGCATCTATGAGAGGGAGAGTGGATCTACATACCCTTGTAGATCGCTAAGAGGGAAGTGTTAAGAAACGCGGTTGGTGTAGTCGAACATCTTCGCGATCCAAATCGCTGAGCGTCCCGCGATCACATCACGATCCATCCCACGATCCAATCACGATCCGTCCCGCGAACTCATCACGATCCGTCCCGCGATCTCATCACGATCCATCCCGTGATCTCATCACGATCCGTCCCGTGAACTCATCACGAACCGTCTCGTGATCTTGTTCACGGTCCTTCCGATCTAGCGCCGAACAGACGACACCTCCGCGTTCAGCACACGTGCAGCTTGATGACGATCTCCACCGTCTTGATCCAGCAAGAGGAAGTGGAGAGGGAGAAGAGTTCACCGGCAGCGTGACGGCGCTCCGGCGATGGTGGTGGAGTGATTCCGGTAGGGCTTCGCCTAAGCACTGCGGAAAACCGATCTAGAGGAGCACCGGTGGAACGGGTAGCACGTGGCCGTAAATTCTGTCCAAAACCCTTCTATTCCACCAGTATATATAGGTGGAGAGGAGGAGGAGGGCTGGCGCAGGGCTGAGCCCCTCTTGGAGTCGGCCGAAGCCAAGGGGGAGGAGTCCTACTCCTCCTCCACTCCTAGTAGGAGTAGGACTCCCTTTTTGCCTTTTTCCCACTCTTTTTCCTTTGGGACTCTTCCCCCAGCCGCATGGGCCTGTTGTGGCTATTTCACAACGGTGCACACTCGGGGAGAACACAATTCATCTTGAAATTTAAGTGAGGGATCACCTTATAATGCTACCGTCGTCCTAAGCAAAACAAGGTGCATAAAAGGATTAACATCACATGCAAATCATAAGTGACATGATATGGCCATGAACTTGTGCTTTAGATCTCCATCTTGAAAGCACCGACATGATCTCCATCGTCACCGGCACGACACCATGATCTCCATCATCTTGATCTCCATCAACGTGTCGCCATCGGGGTTGTCACGCTCTGCATGCTTCTACTACTATTGCTACCGTTTAGCGATAAAGTAAAGCATTACATAGCGCTTAATGATTGACACGTAGGTCATACAATAATTAAAGACAACCCTATGGCTCCTGCCGGTTGCCGTACTCATCGACATGCAAGTCGTGAAATTCTATACATCACATGATCATCTCATACATCACATATATCACATCATGTAATTGGCCATATCACATCACAACATACCCTGCAAAAACAAGTTAGACGTCCTCTAATTGTTGGTGCAAGTTTTACATGGTTGCTACGGGTATCTAGCAAGAACAATTCTCATCTACGCAAAAACCACAACGATGATACACTATTTGCTTTTCAACCTTCTCAAGGACCGCCTTTGTCGAATCCGATCCAACTAAAGTGAGAGAAACTGCCACCTGTAAGCCATCTAGGCAACAAGTTGCGTCGAGGGAACCGGTCTCTCGTAAGCGTATGAGTAATGTTGGTCCGGGCCGCTTCATCTCACAATACCGTTGAACCAAAATCCAACCAAGGGAGGAAGCAATCTAAGCATCAACGCCCACAAACCTTTTGTGTTCTACTCGAGATCTCATCTACACATAGACCTAGCTCTGATACCACTGTTGGGGAACGTTGCATGGGAAACAAAAAATTTCCTACGCACACGCAAGATCTATCCATGGTGATGAGCATCTATGAGAGGGAGAGTGGATCTACATACCCTTGTAGATCACTAAGCACGAAGCGTTAAGAAACGCGGTTGGTGTAGTCGAACATCTTCGCGATCCAAATCGCTGAGCGTCCCGCGATCACATCACGATCCATCCCGTGATCCAATCACGATTCGTCCCGCGAACTCATCACGATCCATACCACGATCTCATCACGATCCGTCCCGTGATCTCATCACGATCCGTCTCGTGATCTTGTTCACGGTCCTTCCGATCTAGCGCCGAACAGACGGCACCTCCGCGTTCAGCACACATGCAGCTTGATGATGATCTCCACCGTCTTGATCCAGCAAGAGGAAGTGGAGAGGGAGAAGATTTCACCGCCAGCGTGACGGCGCTCCGGCGATGGTGGTGGAGTGATTCCGGCAGGGCTTCGCCTAAGCACTGCGGAAAACCGATGTAGAGGAGCTCCGGTGGAACGGGTAGCACGTGGCCGTAAATTCTGTCCAAAACCCTTCTATTCCACCAGTATATATAGGTAGAGAGGAGGAGGAGGGCTGGCGTAGGGCTCAGCCCCTCTTGGAGTCGGCCGAAGCCAAGGGGGAGGAGTCCTACTCCTCCTCCACTCCTAGTAGGAGTAGGACTCTCCCTTTTTGCCTTTTTTCCACTCTTTTTCCTTTGGGACTCTTCCCCCAGCCGCATGGGCCTGTTGTGGATATTCCACCAGCCCACTAAGGGCTGGTTAATACTCTCCCACAGCCCATGAAACCTCTTGGGTCGAAATACCCCTCCCGGAGGTCTCCCGGTACACTACCGGCACTCCCGGTACACTACCGATGAGCCCGAAACTTTTTCGGCGACCAAACTGGGACTTCCTATATATGAATCTTTACCTCCGGACCATTCTGAAGCTCCTCGTGACGTAAGGGATCTCATCCGGGACTCCGAACAACCTTCGGTCACCACCATACATAACTCTATACTACCAAAACGTCACCAAACCTTAAGTGTGCAGACCCTGCGGGTTCGAGAACTATGTAGACATGACCGAGACACCTCTACGGTCAATAACCAATGGCGGGACCTAGATGTCCACATTGGTTCCTACATATTCTACGAAGATCTTTATCGGTCTAACCTCTATGTCAAGGATTCAGTTAATCCCGTATGATGTTCCCTTTGTTCTTCGGTATGTTACTTGCCCGAGATTCGATCGTCGGTATCTCCATACCTAGTTCAACCTCGTTACCGGAAAGTCTCTTTACTCATTCCGTAATACAAGATCCCGTGACTAACACTTAGTCACATTGCTTGCAAGGCTTATTGTAATGTTGCATTACCGAGTGGGCCCTGAGATACCTCTCCGTCACACGGAGTAACAAATCTCAGTCTTGATCCATGCCAACTCAACAGACACCCTCGGAGATACCTGTAGAGCACCTTTATAGTCACCCAGTTACGTTGCGACATTTGATACACACAAGGCACTCCTCCGATGTCCGTGACTTGCATGATCTCATGGTCATAGGAACATATACTTGACATGCAGAAAACAGTAGCAATAAACTGACACGATCATATGCTACGTTTGTAGTTTGGGTCTTGTCCATCACATCATTCTCCTAATGATGTGATACCGTTATCAAATGACATATCATGTCCATGGCTAGGAAACCTTAACCATCTTTGATCAACGAGCTAGTCCATTAGAGGCATACTAGGGACATGGTTTTGTCTATGTATCCACACATGCATCTAAGTCTCCGATCAATACAATTTATAGCATGGATAATAAAAGATTATCATGAACAAGGAAATATGATAATAAATAATTTATTATTACCTCTAGGGCATATTTCCAACATTTCCCCAGCGACTCAAGACGTTATGAACGCCTGGCAATCATGTTGTGATGATTACTCCCTGGTTTAGTGCGGCATGCTTTACAGATTAGAACCGGGGCGCCAAAAGCGTTTTGAGCAACACAGAGCATATGAGATGTTCCAAGAGATGATAATGGTTTTCCAAGCTCATGCCCGGCTCGGGAGATATGATGTCTCCGACAAGTTCTTCAGTTGTAAGATGGAGGAAAATAGTTCTGTCAGTGAGCACATAGTCAAAATGTCTGGGTTGCACAACCGCTTGTCTCAGCTGGGAGTTAATCTTCCGGATGACTCGGTTATTGACAGAATCCTCCAGTTGCTCCCACCTAGATACAAGAGCTTTGTGATGAAATACAACATGCAGGGTATGGAGAAGCCCATTCCTGAGTTGTACTCGATGCTGAAATCAGCGGAGGTCGAGATCAAAAAGGAGCATCAATTGTTGATGGTCAATAAGACCACTAGTTTCAAGAAAGGCAAGGGTAAGAAGAACTTAAAGAAGGACGGCAAAGCAGTTGCCGCGCCTGGTAAGCAAGTTGCCGGGAAGAAGAACAAGAATGGACCCAAGCCTTAGACTGAGTGCTTTTATTGCAAGGGTACCGGTCACTAAAAACGGAACTGCTCCAAGTACTTAGCGGATAAGAAGGCCGACAACGTTAAAGGTATATGTGATATACTTGTTATTGATGTGTACCTTACCAACCCTCGTAGTAGCTCCTGGGTATTTGATACCGGTGTAGTTGCTCACATTGGTAACTCCAAGCAGGAGCTGCGGAATAAGCGGAGACTAGCGAAGGACGAGGTGACGATGCGCGTCGCGAATGGTTCCAAGGTCGATGTGATCACCATTGGCACGCTACCTCTACATGTACCTTTGGGATTAGTTTTAAACCTTAATAATTGTTATTTAGTACCAGCTTTGAGCATGAACATTGTATCTGGATCTCGCTTGATGCGAGATGGATACTCATTTAAATCTAAGAATAATGGTTGTTCTATTTATATGAGAGAAATGTTTTATGGTCATGCCCCGCTGGTCAATGGTTTATTTTTGATGAATCTTGAACGTGATGTTACACATGTTCATAGTGTGAGTACAAAAAGATGTAAGGTTGATAACGATAGTCCCACTTACATGTGGCACTGCCGCCTTGGTCATATTAGTGTCAAACGCATGAAGAAACTCCATGTTGATGGACTTTTGGAGTCTCTTGATTTTGAATCATTTGACATGTGCGAACCATGCCTCATGGGCAAGATGACCAAGACTCCATTCTCCGGAACAATGGAACGAGCAACTGACTTGTTGGAGATAATACATACCGATGTATGCGGTCCAATGAGCGTTGAGGCTCGCGGTGGCTACCGTTATGTTCTCACCCTCACTAATGACTTAAGCAAATATGGGTATGTCTACTTAATGAAACACAAGTCTGAAACCTTTGAAAAGTTCAAGGAATTTTAGTGTGAGGTAGAGAATCAACGTGACAGGAAAATAAAGTGCCTACGATCTGATCATGATGGAGAATATTTGAGTCAGGAGTTTGGCACGCATATAAGGAAATGTGGAATTGTTTCACAACTCACGCCGCCTAGCACACCTCAGCGAAATGGTGTGTCTGAACATCGTAATCGCACTCTATTGGATATGGTGCGATCTATGATGTCTCTTACCAACTTACTGCTATCATTTTGGGGATATGCATTAGAGACTGCCGCATTCACTTTAAATAGGGCACTGTATAAATCCATTGAGATGACACCGTATGAATTATGGTTTGGAAAGAAACCTAAGCTGTCGTTTCTGAAAGTTTGGGGATGCGATGCTTATGTGAAGAAACTTCAACCTGAGAAGCTCGAACCCAAAGCGGAAAAGTGTGTCTTCATAGGATACCCCAAAGAAACTGTTGGGTATACCTTCTATCTTAGATCCGAAGGCAAAGTCTTTGTTGCCAAGAATGGATCCTTTCTAGAGAAAGAGTTTCTCTCGAAAGAAGTAAGTGGGAGGAAAATAGAACTTGATGAGGTAATTGTACCTCCACTCGAACTAGAGAGTAGCGTAGCACAGGAAGTTGTTTCTATGGAGCCTGCACCGGCTAGAGAGGAAGTTAATGATGATGATCATGAAACTTCGGATCAAGTTGCTATTGAACCTCGAAGGTCCACAAGGACACGTTCCGCACCAGCGTGGTACGGCAACCCTGCCCTGGAGATCATGTTGTTGGACAACGGTGAACCTTCGAACTATGAAGAAGCGATGGCGGGCTCGGATTCCAAAAAATGGGTTGAAGCCATGAAATCCGAGATAGGATCCATGTATGAGAACAAAGTATGGACTTTTGTGGACTTTCCCGATGATAAGCGAGCCATAGAAAATAAATGGATCTTTAAGAAGAAGACTGACGAGGATGGTAATGTGACCGTTTATAAGGCTCGGCTTGTCGCTAAGGGTTATCGACAAGTTCAAGGAGTTGACTATGATGAGAGTTTCTCACCCGTAGCGATGCTGAAGTCCGTCCAAATCATGTTAGCAATTGTCGCATTTTATGATTATGAGATCTGGCAAATGGACGTCAAAACGGCATTCCTTAACGGTTATATGATGCATCCGAAAGGTTTTGTCGATCCTAAAGATGCTAACAAAGTATGCAAGCTTCAGCGCTCCATCTATGGGCTGGTGCAAGCATCTCGGAGTTGGAACATTCTCTTTAATGAGGTGATTAAAGCTTTGGGTTTATACAGGTTTATGGAGAACCCTGTATTTACAAGAAAGTGAGTGGGAGCTTTGTAGCATTTCTCTTATTATATGTGGATGACATATTGTTTCTGGGAAATGATATAGAACTTTTGGAAAACACAAAGGCCTACTTGAATAAGTGTTTTTCAATGAAGGACCATGGAGAAGCTTCTTACATATTAGGCATCAAGATCTATAGAGATAGATCGAAGCGCCTCATAGGTCTTTCACAAAGCACATACCTTGACAAGATATTGAAGAAGTTCAATATGAATCAGTCCAAGAAGGGGTTCTTGCCTGTGTTGCAGGGTGTGAGACTGAGTACGACTCAATGCCCGACCACGGCAGAGGATAGAGAAAAGATGAGTGTCATCCCCTATGCTTCAGCCATAGGCTCTATTATGTATGCCATGCTGTGTACCAGACCTGATGTGAAGCTTGCCATAAGTTTGGTAGGGAGGTACCAAAGTGATCCCGGAGCAGAACACTGGACAACGGTCAAGAATATCCTAAAGTACCTGAAAAGGACCAAGGACATGTTTCTCGTATATGGAGGTGCCGAAGAGCTCGTCGTAAAGGGTTACGTCGATGCTAGCTTCGACATAGATCCGGATGACTCCAAGTCACAAACCGGATACGTGTATATTTTGAACGGAGGGGTAGTCAGCTAGTGCAGCAGCAAGCAAAGCATCGTGGCGGCATCTACATGTGAAGCAGAGTACATAGCTGCTTTGGAAGCAGCACAGGAAGGAGTCTGGATGAAGGAGTTCATCACCGACCTAGGAGTGATTCCCAATGCGTCGGGCCCGATGACTCTACTTTGTGACAACACTGGAGCTATTGCCCTTGCCAAGGAGCCCAGGTTTCACAAGAAGACAAGACACATCAAGTGCCGCCTTCAACTCCATTCATGGATATGTCCAGGATGGAGATATAGATATTTGTAAAGTACATACGGATCTGAACGTCGCAGATCCATTGACTAAACCTCTCTCACGAGCAAAACATGATCAACACCAGAACTCTATGGGTGTTCGATACATCACAATGTAACTAGATTATTGACTCTAGTGCAAGTGGGAGACTGTTGGAAATATGCCCTAGAGGCAATAATAAAATGGTTATTATTATATTTCCTTGTTCATGATAATTGTCTATTGTTCATGCTATAATTTTATTAACCGGAAACCGTAATACACGTGTGAATACATAGACCACAACAAGTCCCTAGTAAGCCTCTAGTTGGCTAGCTCGTTGATCAATAGATGGTCACGGTTTCATGACCATGGACATTGGATGTCGTTGATAACGGGATCACATCATTAGGAGAATGATGTGATGGACAAGACCCAATCCTAACCATAGCACAAGATCGTGTAGTTCGCCTGCTAAAGCTTTTTTAATGTCAAGTATCGTTTCCTTAGACCATGAGATTGTGCAACTCCCGGATACCGTAGGAATACTTTGGGTGTGCCAAACATCACAACATAACTAGGTGGCCATAAAGGTACACTACGGGTATCCTCGAAAGTATCTGTTGGGTTGCCACGAATCGAGACTGGGATTTGTCACTTCGTGTGATGGAGAGGTATCTCTGGGCCCACTCGGTACGACATCATCATAATGAGCTCAATGTGACTAAGGAGTTAGCCATGGGATAATGTGTTACGGAACGAGTAAAGAGACTTGCCGGTAACGAGATTGAACAAGGTATAGGGATACCGACGATCGAATCTCGGGCAAGTATCATACCGGTAGACAAAGGGAATTGTATACAAGATTGATTGAATCCCCAACATCGTGGTTCATCCGATGAGATCATCATGGAGCATGTGGGAGCCAACATAGGTATCCAGATCCTCCTATTGGTTATTGACCGAAGAGGTGTGTGAGCCATGTCTACATGCCTCCCGAACCCGTAGGGTCTACACACTTAAGGTTCGATGACGCTAGGGTTATAGGGAAATTGTGTATGTGGTTACGGAAGGTTGTTCGGAGTCCCGGATGAGATCCCGGACGTCACAAGGTGTTCCGGAATGGTCCGGAGGTAAAGATTCATATATAGGAAGTGAGGATTTGGTCATCGGAAGTGTTTCGGGTACCACCAGTAATGTACCGGGACCACCGGAAGGGTTTCGGGGGTCCACCGGGAGGGGCCACCAGCCCCGGAAGGCTTCATGGGCCAAGAGGGGGGGAACCAGCCCCTAGGTGGGCTGGTGCACCTTCCACCCCAGCCCAAGGCACAACAAGGGTGGAGGGGGGCAGACCCTAGGCATGGAGGGGCCCAAGGCCCACCCTAGGGCGTCGCCCCTCCTCCCACCTTGGCCGTCGGCCCTCCCATCTAGGGCTGCCGCACCCTCTAGGGTGGGAACCCTAGATGGGGTGCCTCCTCCTCCTTCCCCCTATATATATGTGGGGTTTTGGGGGCTGCAACACACCAATCTCTCTCTCCCTTGGCACAAACCTACCCTTCCTCCTCCTCGTCCTCCGTAGTGCTTGGCGAAGCCCTGCCGAAGTACCATGCAGCTCCACCGTCACCATACCGTCGTTCTGCCGGAGCTCTCCCTCAACCTATCCTTCCTCCTTGCTAGATCAAGGCGTAGGAGACGTCACCGGGCTGCATGTGTGTTGAACGCGGAGGTGCCATTGTTCGGCGCTTAGATCAGAATCCACCGCGATCTGAATCGCTGCGAGTGCGACTCCACCAACCGCGTTCTAGTAACGCTTCTGCTTTGCGATCTTCAAAGGTATGAAGATGCACTCCCCTTTGCTCGTTGCTGGTTTCTCCATAGATTGATCTTGGTGACATGTAGGAAACTTTTTGATTTACTACTACGTCTCCCAACAATAACCAATAGCGGGACCTGGATGCCCATATTGGTTCCTATATACTCTACGAAGATCTTTATCGGTTGAACCTCTATGTCAAGGATTCAGTTAATCCCGTATGTTGTTCCCTTTGTTCTTCGGTATGTTACTTGCCCGAGATTCGATCGTATGTATCTCCATACCTAGTTCAATCTCATTACCGGCAAGTCACTTTACTCGTTACGTAATACAAGATCCCGTGGCTAACACTTTAGTCACATTGCTTGCAAGGCTTGTTGTGATGTTGTATTACCGAGTGGGCCCTGAGATACCTCTCCGTCACACGGAGGAACAAATCCCAGTCTTGATCCATGCCAACCCAACAGACACCCTCGCAGATACCTGTAGAGCACCTTTATAGTCACCCAGTTACGTTGCGACGTTTGATACACACAAGGTACTCCTCCGGTGTCAGTGAGTTGCATGATCTCATGGTCATAGGAACAGATACTTGACTTGGAGAAAACGGTAGCAATAAACTGACACGATCATATGCTACATTTATAGTTTGGGTCTTGTCCATCACATCATTCTCCTAATGACGTGATCCCATTATCAAATGACATCTCATGTCCATGGCTAGGAAACCTTAACCATCTTTGATCAACGAGCTAGTCTATTGAGGCATACTAGGGACATGTAGTTGTCTATGTATCCACACATGTATCTGAGTTTCTGATCAATACAATTATAGCACGGATAATAAACGATTATCATGAACAAGGAAATATGATAATAACTAATTTATTATTGCCTCTAGGGTATATTTCCAACAGTCTCCCACTTGCACTAGAGTCAATAATCTAGCTCACATTGCTATGTGATTTGTTATGAATCTCACACCCAATGAGTTCTGGGGTTCGATCATGTTTTGCATGTGAAAGAGGTTTTAGTCAACGGGTCTGGGACATTCAAATCTGTGTGTACTTTGCAAATCTCTATGTCATACTGTAGACACTGCTACCACACTCCACTTGGAGCTATTCCAAATGGCTGCTCCACTATACGTATCCGGATTGCTACTAAGAGTCGTCCAGATTGGTGTTAAAGCTTGCATCAACGTAACTCTTTACGACGAACTCTTTATCACCTCCATAATCGAGAAACATTTCCTTAGTCTTTTAGTTACTAAGGATAATCTAGACCACTGTCCAGTGATCCACTCCTGGATCACTCTTGTACCCCTTGGTGGACTCATGGCAAGGCACACACAGGTGCGGTACACAGCATGGCATACTATATAGAGCCTATGGCTAAAGCATAGGGGACGACCTTCGTCCTTTCTCTTTCTTCTGCCATGGTCGAGCTTTGAGTCTAACTCAACTTCACACCTTACAAATTAGGCAAGAACTCTTTCTCTGACTGATCCATTTTGAACTCTTTCAAAATCTTGTCAAGGTATGTACTCATTGAAAGTCTCATCAAGCATCTTTATCTATATCTATAGATCTTGATGCTCAACAATTAGGTAGCTTTATCCAAGTCTTCCTTTGAAAAACTCTTTTCAAACAACCGTTTATGCTTTCCAGAAATTCTACATCATTTTCGATCAATAATATGTCAACCACATATGCTTATCAAAAAATCTATAGTGCGCCCACTCACTTTATTGTAAATACAAGTTTCTCATAAACTTTGTATAGACTCAAAAACTTTGATCACGTCATCAAAGTGTATATTCCAACTCCGAGATGCTTGCTCTAGCCCATAGAAGGATTGCTGGAGCTCGCACACCTTTTAGCATCCTTAGGACTGACAAAACCTTCTGGTTGTATCACATACAACCTTTCCTCAAGTAAACCGTTAAGGAAACGATGTTTTGACATCTGTCGTGGGAACGAGCCTGACAGTAGATGGTAGGGTACGTAAGGGGAGGGCAGAGTCCTAGCTACGACGAGGGTGTACACACGGATGTATGAGTTTAGGCCCCTCTCGTGGAGGTAACAGCCCTACGTCTCAGTGCTCAGGAGCTTATGTCATGTGGAATATAGAGATTACAATGGTTGCAAACCCTTGTGCAGGAGGGGAGGGGCGGCTTATATAGAGTTTGCTGCCCCTCATAATTACCCAACATCTAAGGGTTCGATCGTGGGGTTAAAGTCTGCCATTACTGGTAACGTACGTAATAAAAGCTATTAATGATGATTGGACTAACGTCTGCCCGTTGGGCTCTTGACGGTGACTCATGGTCTTCTGGCATCGAGTGAGAACGAGGTCTTCCAAGTGACACGCGACTGCCGAGTGGAGGAAGGAGTCTCCGAGTGGATAGCTTGTCGAGTGACTTGACCGTCTCATGGAATCCAGTTGGAAGTTTATGCTTGATCTTCAAGTCCTCCAATGTAGTGTCCTTAGGTCGGGTATGTAGGCCTTGCCTAGGACCCTACCCTAGGTACATATCCTCGTCATTAGCCCCCGAATGTATCGGGGTTCGAGTGGTGATATGGGGGTATCAATGCCAATCTCGAATTAGGGCATCAAATCTTCCGAATGATATTCGGGGTTTCAATGAAACTTGCATGGACTGAACTCTGAGTATTGATGTCAATTCAGGATCAACATGCCGAATCTTTCGAATGATATTCGGGGCTTCAACGAAACTTGCGTTGATTGAATTCTTCTCCATTTGCCCGGATCCATTCAACCTTAAAAGTGTCCGAGTGGCTGTTCAATGCCTATTTTGCTCCGAGTGAACTGAAAGCATGTTTGGAGGTGACGGGTCGGTCTGTCAGACCCGGATTTTGCGGGAAACAAAAATTTGGGAAGCACGTGCGCGTGCGATGATGATGCCACGACCAGGGCAAGTGGAGGCACGATGCCTCGATTCTCGCGCCGGACATATCACCATGTACTGGGCGCCGTTAGCGGTTGGCGTGTGCGGTGATCTCGCGAGCCCACTGGTCAGCGAGACACTCGGCATAGTATAAAGCTCCACGTGCCGTGATTTGCACAGTACCTCTGCCCATTCTTTCTCCTTTCCTCCGCCTCCTCTGCCTCCAGCGCCCCACTCCATTCCTCCCTGACGAGAGCCGCCGCGCCAATGACAAAGAACGCGACGGAGAAGCTGGAGCGAGCCAAGAAGGGAGCGACAAAAGTCAAGGGTAAAAAGCCCTTGACCGCCCGGTTCACCGTGCCGGTGGGATGGATGCAGGGTGACTTCCTCCCTTCGGTGGTCACCCGCGAGGACATCGACGGCTTGGTTTCCGATAGGCTTGTGGCAGAAGGAGCTTGGAGGCTGCCCGGGGGAGAGCGCGAGCCGGAGCCATGCGACGGGGAGCGAGTCCTCCTCCTCTCCCATGTAGAAATAGGTTTCTCCATGCCCCCTCATCCATTCTTTAGAGGGTTCTTGAATTTGTTTGGCGCTCAGCTGCATCATCTCCCACCGAATACCATCGCGTACTTGTCGTCGTTCATAACTTTGTGCGAGTGCTTCCTAGGGTGTCCTCCCCACTAGGACTCTTTAAGCACATTTTTACGGTTAGATCTCATACGGTGAAGAAAGCAGACCTGTCAAATGGAAAAACCCATGTGTTGCAGCTGTGTGGGGGTTTGGGGCTTCAGAAGAGAGCGCAATGTTCTTTCCCTGCCATGACTTTCCCTGAATCCGTCAGAGGATGGTAGTCGACTTGGTTCTATTGCAAGGACGCAACTTCACCAAACATGTCGACTGGCCTTCCCCCCTACACATCTGACCGCCCAGCTGCCCCCAAGTCCCTAAAGGTGACTGAAGAGGAACAAGATCAGGTGGCGACCTTGGTGGACGCCATGGTGAAATCGGTCCGGGGTGGAGTGACTGGCCTGGATCTGTTGGAGACTTTTCTCAGTCGACGGATTCAGCCTCTCCAAGCCAGAGATCACACCATATGGCATTATGCGGGCACAGAGGACTCGACCAGGACGCATCCGGAGGAGGTTCCGCAAAAGGCTGTCGAGCAGTGGCTTCGCAGCATCACCGGGGCATGCGACAACCCCGTGGGAGCCAAGAGGATCCTACCTTACTCAGCCGAAAACCCGTCGAAGAATCTTGTAAGTTGCACTTTGTCAACTGAAGTACTTGTATTGTCGAGTGATATACATTGATTTTTAAACTGACTTCTTTGTTGGAATTATGTAGGAATGAACAAACTTGCACTCGCCAGTTCCCAATGGGAACCAACCTGAAGATGGCGTAGTGAGCGAGGGTGGTAGCGTGAACGGCGACGGTCCGTCTGACTCTGAGGATGAATACGAGGACTCCGACGAAGAGGAAGAAGTCAAGTCACCTCCCCGGCGTGAAGGCCGCACCAAGTCCCGCCAGGATCCGGCAGCTGTTGAGGACAGGGCTCCGGGCCCTAGTGAGAAGAACCCGAAGCGGAGTCGCCCTTCAAACGTTGAGTCGAGTGAGAGGCTGGCCAAGCAGCCCAAGCAAATCATGACCAAACCTCGCAAGGCTCTGCCTCGCATGAGGATGGCTGTACCTGTCATCTCCACGTAAGTATTTATTTTCGAATTCTTTCTGTCGACTGTGACCTTGAGTTGTAGCTAACCGAGTGTTGTTTGATCCGTCAGAGCTGCTACATCTGTAACCTTGCTTCAACGAGATGGAGGAGAGGCGATGGACATTGACACCGCTGATGCTGCCACTTCTCATAGAGGTAAATAAGTTCTTGATTCATCCAAATGGGTTCTGTCACTTGCAAAAGTTAACACTACCGGCTGATGTTGCAGAGATCATCCAGCTGGAAGACGACAAGGAACACCTAGACACTTCGCGCACCCACACCCGAAGAGCTTCATCAGCGTAGACACTTCAGTGTTTGACTGTAGAGTCCTCCCAAGGGATAGGTGACTCAACACAAATCAGAGCTGAACCTGTAGTACCTCTGTCGAATGCCCCTTCAGCTGTCTCGACCATCATGACATCGACACCAACTGGACCTGCTCAGACTGCTTCAACTGCCCCAACAACTACGGCGATCCCGCCTATGATGGCTTTCTCTCTGCATCGCATCCCGAAATATCAGACCGGAGCTGCGAAGGAGGCTATGATCCAGGTAGAACAGGTAATGATGCAAACCAAGGAGGCGTACGAGGCCAGCAAGCTGGCTTACGATGTCAGCGCAGCCCTCCGCACCAATGTCCGAGTAAGTTCGATTTTAAGTACATTTCTGATTGAATTCTTGTCTTTTCTTGACTGTACACCCAGTAGGTGCTTATTGTCCACTCGTAGAATGTTTGAAATTTCTCCACTCAAATAGGTCAGGTCTTAGTCGAGTAGGATTTAGATCGATAGTACGTATGGTACTAGAGTCGCTCGACATGTCGAGTGCATTTTTTTTCTGATGAGTTACTCGATGGATCAAGTGTTAACCATCTCAGTGGGGGCACTCTGAGTGCACCCACTGGGTGTAGTCCCCGAGACCACTGTCGAATGCTTGCATCGGTAGGGGTCTTAGAGCTTGTCGTATGCTTGATACGTTTACCTTTGGTCACACCACTCTACAGTTACGCTGTAGGATTCATGGACATCATTGATAAACCATGATATGACGCTACATAAGGATAGACTGCACTTCTCAGAGTGATGGATGTTTCTGCCACTCGACTAATCGAGAATTGACAGATCCAGTGGGGGCACGCTAAGTGCACCCACTGGGTGTAGGCCCCGAGACCGTTGTCGAGTGCTTGCACCGGCAGGGGTATTAGAGTTTATTGTATACGGGATACATTTCATCTTGGATCACACCACTCCGAAGCTACCTTGTAGGTTTCATGGATATTATTGACAAACCATGATATGACGCTACATAAGGATAGATTGAACTTCACAGAGCAGCGAGGCGCGTCACTCGACGGGTCGAGTGATGGGTGGATGTTCTGACAGGGCTGACCTTGTCGAATGTTTTAATAACTAGTGGGGGCATGCTAAGTGCACCCACTGGGTGTAGTCCCCGAGGCTACTGTTAATCACGGACGATAAGCAGTAGTCTTGAAAACTTGTCGTACGCGGAGTACTGGAGTCACTCGATATGTCGAGTGCATTTTTTTCTGACGAGTTACTCGACAGGTCGAGTGTTAACCGTCTCAGTGGGGGAACTCTAAGTGCACCCACTGGGTGTAATCCCTAAGACTGCTGTCGAGTGCTTGCACTGACAAGGGTCTTAATAGAGACATCTTTGAATTTGTTTACGGCGCACGGAGCGCCAGGGCCGCTCGACATGTCGAGTGGAATTTTTTCTTGAATTCTTCTTCCCCTAGACACGGGCTTCATGGACATCATAGGTCAACCAATATACGACGTTGTTCCAAGGTTGTAAGACAGTCATTCGACGGTGTTCATAGACCAGTCGACCGTCCTTGGCATTACTTGCTGATTGAATCTCTTTCTTTTGTTGGTTTCAGACGGCTTGTGAACTTGGGATGCAGTACAAGGATCTGGAGGATGAAAGGAACCAGCTACGTATGGATCTGGAAGCCTCCAACAATGCTCTAGAGCGAGTGCGTGCTGAGCTGAAGTCTCTGGGAGGTACTTACTGTTGACTTTCTGCATTTCCATCTTCACTTTTCATGTTTTGAACCGAGTTTTCTCACTCGAAAAGACGTGCGCAATGAAAAACATCGACCCCAAGCGCGACTCAACAATGTTGTTTCTTTAGATTCCATGAAGAAGGCACTGGAGGAGAAGGACAAAACACTCGCCGACGCCCAACGAGTGGCCAGGGACAAGACCGAAGCTGCAGATCGAAAGCTAGCGGCCGCCAAGAAGCTGGAGGAGGAGAACACAAAGCTGAAGCAGGAGCACGTGGACCTCGTCAAAAGGGCCGAGCAGCTGAACAAAAGGAGCAATGACCTGGAGAAGCACTTGTGCGAATTCTCGAGGAAGATGTATATCCTGCTCGACGGTGAGTGTTTCTTGTCGACTGAAGTTTGTAAAATCTTTGAAGGTCATATCTCACCGATTCCCCTCCCATTCCAACTCTTCAACAAAATTCTATCAAGACTTTGAGAAGGAGACAGAGGAGGTTGAGCCCAATCTGGATCCCACTAAGTCACCTGTCGTAGACGCAGTGGCCATGAACATGCTCAGACTCAATTTCCGGCTCCAGGGCATCCAGACATATCTTGTCCGACTGAAATCTGCACTGGAGAAAATTACAAGGAGCTATGGCCTAAGGACACCCTTCAGCTCGACCTCAACTCGATGATGGCTTGCCTGAACGAACTTCCAAGTCGAGTGTAGGCCTGGAAGAAATCTGCTACTCGCTGTGGGGCCGACATGGCGTTATCACTCGTCAGGGTCCATTGCAGGGACGTGAGGGAAGAGAAGTTGAAGGAGCTCCGGGTGGTTAACAGGAAGAAACTCTAGTTTGAGGACTTCCTGGAAACCTTCATTGAAGCAGCCACCAGAATTGCTGACGATATTGACTTGGACACTTTTGTTGAGCCAGCCAGCCTGTCAGATGCTTAAAAAACTTGGTCTTTGGAAGAAAAACTTTTATTCGCCTTGGTATGCTGAGTGGAATTGTATCCTTTAAAACTTCATTCAGGCCTTAGGCCTGAGCACATTTGCTTCTTTACGAAACGTTTATCCGCGATTTAACCTTTGGATTTTATTCGTATTTGGCTTTCAATCGTCTATTCGACTGAGTTTGTTTTTAGGCTTAGGCGAAAACATGTTTGTAGCTAAGCCCCCCAAGTGTGAGGACTGCCCACCACTCGACAGGGTTTTTAACTTAGGCGAAATGTGTTTGTAGCTAAGCCCCTGAGTGTGAGGATTGCTCACCACTCGACAAGGTTTTTAACTTAGGCAAAACGTGTTCGCAGCTAAGCCCCCGAGTGTGAGGATTGCTCATCACTCGGAGTAGTTTAGAACTTAGGCGAATGTCGATTCGCAGCTAAGCTTTCGAGTGAATGGACTGTTATCCACCTGACAAGATTTTTAACTTAGGCGAAACGTGTTCGCAGCTAAGCCCCCGAGTGTGAGGATTGCTCATCACTCGGAGTAGTTTAGAACTTAGGCGAATGACGATTCGTAGCTAAGTTGTCAAGTGAATGGACTGCTATCCACCCGACAAGGTTTTTAACTTAGGCGAAGCGTGTTCACAGCTAAGCCCCCAAGTGTGAGGATTGCTCGTCACTTGGAGTATCTTTGAACCTAAGCGAAGACGGATTCGCAAATAGGCCATCGAGTGAATGGACTGCTATCCACCCGACAGGGTTTTTAACTTAGGCGAAACATGTTCGCGGCTAAGCCCCTGAGTCTGAGGATTGCTCATCACTCGGAGTAGTTTAGAACTTAGGTGAATGTCGATTGACAGCTAAGTTGTCGAATGAATGGACTGCTATCCACCCGACAAGGTTTTTAACTTAGGCGAAGCGTGTTCGCATGTGATAGCCTGGCTTATTAGGGATGATAGACTACTCATATCAATAAGGAATTCCTTCTTTTCCGGGAGCCCATTCAAACAGAACTCCTGACTGGGAAGTTGGTCCCGGGTGCACATGAGTGAGGACAAAGTGTGCAGAAAAGACTAGTATTGATCTGTGAGGCCAGTCTAGATCCCGCCAGTAGTAACGACTACCGGCGGGTGTGTCCGGGGCATTACAAGTTGGTATCAGAGATAGGTTCCTTGCGGTTACACGGATGTTTGCCGACAGGTGCGCGGTCATGTTGTTCATGAATTTGGTGACCCGTCGTGGCACACGGAATGACACATGTATCGGGCTGGAAGCACAGACGTTTGTGCCAAGAGGGAACGTTCCTATGACCCGACGAGGACGTGGTTCCTCTGAGAGGTGGTGTATGTGATAGCCTGGCTAATTAGGGATGATAGACTACTCATATCAATAAGGAATTCCTTCTTTTCCGAGAGCCCATTCGAACAGAACTCCCAGGTTAAGCGTGAACGACTACCGGCGGGTGTGTCCGGGGCGTTACATCGCAGCTAAGCCCCCGAGTGTGAGGATTGATCATCACTCGGAGTATCTTTGAACCTAAGCGAAGACGGATTAGCAAATAGGCCGTCGAATGAATGGACTGCTATCCGCCCAATAGGGTTTTTAACTTAGGCAAAACGTGTTCACAGCTAAGCCCCTGAGTGTGAGGATTGCTCATCACTCGGAGTAGTTTAGAACTTAGGCGAATGTCGATTCACAGCTAAGTTGTCGAGTGAATGGACTGCTATCCACCCGACAAGGTTTTTAACTTAGGCGAAGCGTTTTTGTAGTTAAGCCCCCGAGTGTGAGGATTGCTCATCACTCGGAGTATCTTTGAACCTAAGCGATGACGGATTCGCAAATAGGCCGTCGAGTGAATGGACTGCTATCCACCCGACAGGGTTTTTAACTTAGGCGAAAGCATGTTCGCAACTAAGCCCCCGAGTGTGAGGATTGCTCATCACTCGGAGTATTCCCAAGAATGTGACTGTACGATTGGAACCGACAATATATATTGCAGAAATGTGAATTGTATTGATGAAGTATTCTTATTACATCAGAGAATTCTTATGTCTCAAGTATAAAAACACCGTAGCAGATCTACATTCCAGGCTCGTGGCTCGTCAATCCGCTCCATGAGATTGTACAGATGATAGGCTCCGTTGTTTAGCACCTTAGTGATGACGAAAGGACCTTCCCATGCAGGAGCAAGCTTGTGAGGTCGGTGTTGATTCACTCGAAGCACCAGGTCTCCCTCATGAAACGACCGACTCTTGACATTCTTCGCATGGAAACGCCGCAAGTCCTGCCGATAGGCGGTAGTCCGGATCAGAGCCATCTCTCGTTCCTCCTCGAGAAGATCTACACCGTCATGTCTGGCCTGTTCAGCTTCAGCCTCAGAATACAGCTCCACTCGAGGAGAATTGTGGAACAAGTCACTCGGCAATACGGCTTCAGCACCATAGACCAGGAAGAAAGGAGTCCGTCCAGTCGACCAATTTGGAGTAGTTCTCAGTCCCCATAACACATATGGCAACTTAGTTACCCAGGCACCAGCGGCATGATCCAGGTCACGCATGAGATGAGGCTTAAGACCTTGGAAGATGAGGCCATTGGCTCGCTCGACTTGCCCATTGGTTTGTGGGTGAGCGACAGATGCATAATCTACCCGAGTGCCCTAGGAGTTGTAGAAGTTCCTGAATTCTTCTGAGTCAAAATTAGTGTCATTGTCTGTGATGATGTTGTGTGGAATGCCGTATCCATAAATTATCTCCCTCATGAATGTGACCGTCGTGCGGGAGTTCAGCTTCTTGATTGGCTTGGATTCTATCCACTTGGTGAATTTGTCGACTGCTACCAGTAAGTGAGTGAATCCTCCTTTTCCAGGTTGAAAGGGGCCAACCATGTCGAGTCCCCAAACAGCAAACGACCAGGCAAGAGGAATTGTCTTCAGAGCAGATGTCGGCTTGTGTGACAAGTTTGCATAGAACTGGCAACCATCACAATGATCAACGATGTCTTTAGCCATCTCATTAGGTCGTGGCCAGTAAAAACCAGCTCGGTATGCTTTAGCGACAATCGTCCTTGAGGACGCATGGTGGCCGCAAGTTCCTGAGTGAATCTCGTCTAGAATCATTCAACCTTCCTCGGGGAAATGCAGCACTGTGTAACACCAGTCGCACTCTCTCTGAACAGCTGATCTCCCATCATAGTGAAAGCCTTGGACCTGCGCACAATCTGTCGAGCCTCTGTTTCATCTTCAGGGAGCTCTTATCTGTGGATATAGGCAATGTAAGGCACAGTCCAATCGGGAGTGATAACCAGAATCTCCATGACCAGGTCAATCACTGCAGGGACATCGCCTTCTGTTGGGTCAGTGGAACTCAAAGCTTGTGGGGGCTCTTCGGTGAAAGGATCTTCTTGAATCGAAGGAGTGTGCAAGTGCTCCAAGAACGCACTGCTGGGGACAGGTCATCGAGTGGAACCAATCTTGGATAGCTCATCGGCCGCCTGATTTTTCAGTCGGGGAACATGATGAAGTTCCAGGCCTTCAAATTTCTTCTCCAACTTTCGGACTACATTGAAGTATCCAGTCATAGTGGGGTTTCGAACATCCCACTCTTTCATCACTTGATTCACCACCAGATCTGAGTCGCCATAAACCATCAGGCGCTTGCCGCCGAGTGAGATAGTCATGCGCAACCCATACAAAAGTGCTTCATACTCTGCCTCATTGTTGGAGGAATCAAAGTGAATTTGCAAGACATAGATGAGCTTGTTGCCCCTAGGAGATATCAAGACAACACCAGCACCAGACCCATTCAACATTTTGGAGCCATCAAAGAACATTGACCAATGCGCCGAGTAAACTTGGATAGGTTGTTGCTGTTCAATCCATTCAGCCATGAAATCTGCCAATGCTTGGGACTTGATTGCTTTTTTGGCTTTGAGTCTGATGTCAAAGTGTCCAAGATCGATTGCCCATTTAGCCACTCGACTTGATGCGTCTCGATTATTGAAAATTTTGGACAAAGGAGCATCATTGACGACTGAAATCGAGTGGTCTTGGAAATAATGCGCCACCTTCTTCGCTGATAGGTAAATACCATAAACCAGCTTATGATAGTGTGGATATCTTTGCTTTGAGGGGGACAATACTTCCGAGACATAATAAACTGGGCACTGGACTTTATAAGCTTTACCCTCCTCTTCCCGCTCGAAGTTAGTACTGTACTGACGACCTGATTTGTGGCCGCGATGTACAGGAGCAAGGGCTCTTTGCTGGCAGGAGCGGCAAGCACCGGCTGGGTGGAGAGCAGGGTTTTGAGCTCAACAAACGCTGCTTCGGCTTCGGGAGTCCAGTCGAACGTGTGGGAATTCTTCATCAATTGATATAAAGGCAAAGCCTTCTCACCAAGACCAGAAATGAATCAACTCAATGCTGCCAAGCAACCTGTGAGCTTGTGAACGTCGTGCACTCGCACGGGAGTCTTCATACGGGTAATGGCGCTGATTTTCTCAAGGTTGACATCAATTCCTCGCTCGGAAATGAGAAAACTGAGTAACTTGCTGCCAGGGACGCCGAAAGTACATTTGGCCGGATTCAGCTTTATGTCGAATCGCCTTAGATTGGAGAATGTCTTGGCCAAGTCAGCCAGCAGGTCGGAACCTTTGTGGGACTTGACCACTATATAGTCCATGTATGCCTCGACATTCCGAGGGATCTGGTCGAGTAAACATTTTGGAATCATGCGCATAAAAGTAGCACCGGCATTCTTGAGACCAAAAGGCATAGTGATGTAACAAAAACACCCGAATGGGGTGATGAAGGCTATCTTTATTTTGTCTGGGCCATACAGACGGATCTGATGGTACCCATAGTAAGCATCCAAAAACGATAAACGCTCACACCCCGCGGTCGAGTCAACAATTTGATCTATGCGGGGGAGAGGAAAATGATGTTTTGGGCACACCTTGTTGAGATGTTTGAAGTCAATGCACATGCGCAACGACTTATTTTTCTTTGGCACCATCACAATATTCGAGAGCCACTCGGAGTGGTAAATCTCCCGAATGAACTTGGCTTGCAAGAGACGGGCCACTTCTTCTCCGATTGCCTTGCACTTCTCCGCCGCTGAGCGACGCAAATGCTCCCTGACGGGTTTGGCCTTCGAATCCACTCGCACACGATGCTCAGCCAGCTTCATGGGAATCCCTGGCATGTTAGCAGGCTTCCATGCAAAGATATCCCAGTTCTCACGGAGGAACTGGATGAGCTCGGCTTCTTATTTGCTGTCGAGTGTTGATGAGATATTCGTCGGGGCAGCAGTAGGATCTGTCGGATGGATGTGTAACTTCTTCACTTCCCCTGCCGACTGAAATGCCGACTCGGAAGCCGGCTTCTTTGCGCGGAGCAAATCAACAGGGTCGGCAGTTTTTTGTACTCCTCCAACTCAACATGGCCATCTGGTGATCGGCGATCTTGGAGCCTTGCTGGAGGCATTCTTCAGCCTGCTGTCGATTGCCTGTGACTGTGATCATGCCCTTAGGGCCTGGCATCTTCAACTTGAGATACACGTAACATGGTCGGGTCATGAAACGTGCATACGCGGGTCGACCCAGAATGGCGTGGTAAGCACTCTTGAAATCCACGACTTCAAATGCCAACTTTTCTTTTTGGAAATTTCTGTCGTTCTGGAATGCCACATCCAATGCTATCTGGCCGAGTGACTTGGCCTTATTTCCTGGGATGACCCCGTGAAATTGCATATTGCTTTCACTCAGACAGGACATTGGAATGCCCATCCCTTTCAAGGTATCCGCATAGAGAATGTTCAGGCCGCTGCCGCCGTCCATGAGGACCTTTCTAAGTTGAGTCCCCCCCACCGGATCAACTACCAGAGCCTGTCGACCGAGAGTGGCCACATGAGCAGGATGGTCTATCTGGTCGAATGTGATAGCATATTGGGACCACTTGAGGTAGGTGGGGGTATCCGGTACAACCATGTTGATTTCTCTGTTGATGACTTTCAGACGGCTCTTGCTCTCGACATCAGCAAAGATCACTAGTGTAGCAGTGATATCCGAGAATGTTTCTTTATCTTCATCTTCATCTCCCTTCTCAGGAGATTTATCACTCGGTGGGTCCCCCTTGAATTGCTGGATAAGGGTCCGACATTGTCGAGGGGTGTGCTTGGGAAAAATCAGATTGCCTTCCGCATCTTTCCTCGTGTGAATTACACACGGTTGATCCATGATATCAGTTCCTGACTGATTTTTCCCTTTCTTGGGGGCATACTATGCTTTAGCTTTGCCCTTGTTCTTTGACTGAGTCACCAGTGCTACCGCTTCTACTTGAACCGGATCTTTAGCTTTTCGCTTCTGTTTCTGATTGTTACTGCCACTAGCCTCATTGACGATTGTCTTTCCTTTGCCGCTACGGAGGCGGTCTTCTTCCTCGCCATTGGCATACCGAGTGGCGATTTCCATCATCTTGCTGAGTGAAATATCACCCATTCACCCAAACTTCAGATATAGCTCTCTGTATCTCACACCGGCCTTGAACGCACAAACAACCTGGTGTTCCGACACATTCTCCACTATATGATGCAGAGTGGACCATCGCTGAATATAATCTCTCAAAGTTTCATTGGGCTTCTGGACACAGTGCTGTAAGTCGACCAGACCTGTCGGACGCTTGCAGGTGCCCTCAAAGGTTCGGACAAACACTCGGGCAAGATCGTCCCAGCAATGTATACTGGAAGGAGCCAAACGATTCAGCCAAGCTCGACCTGAACCATCTAACATCAAGAACAGGTGCTTCATTGCAACATTGTCATTTCCGCCACCAATTTGCACAGCCACTCAGTAATCATCTAACCAAATCTCTGGCTTTGTTTCGCCAGTAAACTTCCCGATCCCCGCTGCCAACCTGAAGTTTGGGGTGATCTCTGCAGAACGTATGGCTCTGCTGAAACACTCAGGACCAGAAACCACAGCTGAGCTACCACTCGGAAAATCTCTGTCATGTCCTTCCCTGTGGGCTCTGCCCCTGTTAAACCACTTCTGAACGAGGAGGTCGCGGGCGTCAAAGCCCGCATTCCGCTCATCACCGAAGGAGTGCCTATCGTCCTGGCGCTGGGGCGCGTACGGACCACTCTGTGGAGGAGTGGGCACTCGATGGTGGTCTTCGTAGTGAAAGTGATCTCTGGCCTGCTCTTCACGGAAACATCCGCCCCAATGGCGCAAGGGCGATCCAGGGCTGTGTGCCGACTGAACGGTCTCTGCCTTGGGTGAATTGCTATGTATCCTATTGCGGGACTGAGAAACTACTGAATTCTGATGCTGCGCTGCATCTAACAGTGCTCTGATCTGCATCAACCCTCTTCCAGCCTCTGACCGGGACGGCTGAATGGAATCTGCTATCCTAGCAGCAACAACAACATTTAACACAAGAGTTCGATATACCTCAACGTCGTCGTGAGATCTAGTCAGAAACAGCTGTCGCTGATGTTGACTAGGGCATGGCAGGCGCTAGCGAGCGCGCTCATCAAGTTCTGCCTGGAGTTCTTCCAGACGAATGTGCACGGCCTCCAAAGGTTGAGCCTTGGCAGTCGCGCCAATGATGGGAGTATGAAGAACCTCCTCCTCGTGGCGCGACTACTCATTCGACGGACCGCCAGCCTCGCGCCTGCCACGGCCAAAGCCAGGCGGTGAACTCTGATGAGAGCCCGCCATCAAGACCTCCGCTGCGGGATCGCAACTTTCGCACTCGGAAGGCACGTCGGACGGATCAGAATCTGACTCGAACACACCATGAAGGGACTCGGCGGGCTCGAGTGTTGCAATCTGCGGAGAAATTTGACGCGCCAGTGTGTGTTTGACCCAGCGCTGAAGTCATGAGCGTCCGGACCGCTTGCGACCGCGAACAGCGAGGGGAGCCGACGTGTAAGGAGTCGAAGGATGACACAGCAACACACCATAGGAACTTGCGCAGAAGTGCACGGCCCCACGGTCCGGGAGCGCCTCGACATCGAGAGGCGCTTCCTGGAGCCATGCCGAATCGTCGGCGATGAAGGTGAGCGCTCCGAAACGGATCTCATGGCCCAAAGCAAAAACACCGCCGGAAGACATGTCGAAGGATGGAAAATGCAACCTTGCCGGAAGTCGCTTAGACGACTGCCCCACGGTGGGCGCCAACTGTCGTGGGAACTAGCCTGACAGTAGATGATAGGGGTACGTAAGGACAGGGCAGAGTCCTAGCTACGACGAGGGTGTACACATGGATGTATGAGTTCAGGACCCTCTCATGGAGGTAACAGCCCTACGTCTCAGTCCTCAGGAGCTTATGTCGTGTGGAATATAGAGATCACAATGGTTGCGAACCCTTGTGCAGGAGGGGAGGGGCGGCTTATATAGAGTTCGCTGCCCCTCATAATTACCCAGCATCTAAGGGTCCGATCGTGGGGTTAAAGTATGCTGTTACTTGTAATGTATGTAATAAAAGCTATTAATGACGATTGGACTAACGTCTGCCCGTTGGGCTCTGACGGTGACTCCTGGTCTTCTGGCGTCGAGTGAGAACGAGGTCTTCCGAGTGACACGCGACTGCCGAGTGGAGGAAGGAGTCAGATGAGTGGATAGCCTATCGAGTGACTTGAACGTCTCATGGAATCCAGTCGGAAGTTTATGCTTGATCTTCAAGTCCTCCAATGTAGTGTCCTTAGGTAGGGTATGTAGGCCTTGCCTAGGACCCTACCCTAGATACATATCCTCGTCAACATCCATCTGCCAGATTTCATAATTGAAAATGCAGCAACTGCTAACATAATTCCAACAGACTTTAGCATCGCGACGAGTGAGAAAGTCTCATTGCAGTTAACTCCTTGAACTTGTCGGAAACTTCTTTGCGACAAGTCGAGCTTTATAAATGGTGACATTTACCATCAGCGTCTGTCTTCATCTTAAAGGTCCATTTGTACTCGACGACCTGCCGTCCAACAAGCAAGTCTACCAAAGTCTATACTTGGTTTTCATACATGGATCCTTTCTCGGATTTCATGGCCTCTAACCATTTGTTGGAATCTAGGCCCATCATCGCTTCTCCATAGCTCGTAGGTTCATCGTTATCCAAGAACATGACCCCTAAGACAGGGTTGTCGTACCACTCAGGAGCAGTACACATCCTTGTCGACCTACGAGGTTCGATAGTAACTTGATCCGAAGCTTCATGATCATCATCATTAACTTCCTCTTCAACTAACGTAGGCTTCATAGAAACATCTTCATGCGCTGCGCTACTCTCTGGTTGAAACAAAGGTTCAACAACCTCATCAAGTTCTATCTTCCTCACACTCAATTCTTTCGAGAGAAACTCTTTCTCGAGAAAGGACCCATTTTAGCAACAAACACTTTATGCTTGGATCTGAGATAGAAGGTTTACCCAACTGTTCTCAGGGTATTCTATGAAGATGCATTTGTCCGCTTTGGGTTCGAGCTCATTAGGTGAAAACCTTTTTCACATAAGCGTCGCAGCCCCAAACATTAAGAAATGACAGCTTAGGTTTCTATCAAACCATAATTCACACGGTTTCATCTCAACGGATTTAGATGGTGCCCTATTTAAAGTGAATGTAGTTGTCTCTAATTCATAACCCCAAAACGATAGTGGAAAAACGATAAGAGACATCATAATTCACACCATATCAAATAGAGCATGACTGCGACGTATGGACACACCATCACACTATGGTGTTCCAGGTGGCGTGAGTTGTGAAACAACTTTCACATTGTCTTAAGTTGTATACCAAATTCGTAACTCAGATATTCACCTCCACGATCATATCATAGACATTTTATCTTCTTGTCACAATGATCTCAAACTTCACTCTGATTCTGCTTGAACTTTTCAAACGCTTCAGGCTTGTGTTTCATTAAGTAAATATACACTATATCTACTCAAATCATCAGTGAAGGTAAGAAAATAACGATATCCACCGCACGCTACAACACTCATTGGACCGTATACATCAATCTGTATCATTTCCAATAAGTTACTAGCCCGCTCCATCATACTGAAAACGGGGTCTGTAGCCATCTTGCCCAAGAGGCATGGTCCGCATGCCTCAACCGATTCGAAACCGAATGAGTCCAAAGATCCATCAACATGGAGTTTCTTCATGCGATTTATACCAATATGACATTTAGCGGTAGTGCCACAAGTATGTGATACTATCATTATTAACTTTGTATCTTTTGGCATCAATGTTATGAACATGTGTATTACTACGATCAAGATTCAACAAACCATTGTCATTGGGTGCATGACCATTGAAGGTATTATTCATGTAAACAAAATAACCATTATTCTCTAACTTAAATGAATAACCGTGTTGCATAAACACGATCCAATCATGTTCATGCTTAACGCAAACACCAAATAACATTTATTTAGTTTTGTCACTAATCCCGAAGGTAGAGAGAGCATGCGATGTTGATCACATCAACCTTGGAAGCATTTCCAACATACATCGTCACCTCACACTTAGCTAGTCTCTGTTTATTCCGTAGCTTTTATTTCGAGTTACTAACATTTAGCAACCGGACCGGTATCCTATACCCAGGTGCTACTAGGAGTACTAGCAAGGTACACATCAATAACACGTATATCAAAATATACTTCTGTCGACGTTGCCAACCTTCTTATCTACCAAGTATCTAGGGTTGTTCCGCTTCAGCGACCGCTCTCCTCATAATAGAAGCACTTATTAGTCTTGGGTTTGGGTTCAACTTTGGGTTGCTTTACTAGAGCAGCAACTGTCTTGCCATCCATGAAGTTTCCCTCCTTTCCCTTGCCCTTCTCGAAACTAGTGGTTTTACTAACCATCAACACTTGATGCTCCTTATTGATTTCTACCTTCGCGGTGTCAAACATCGCGAACAGCTCAGGGATTATTATTTCCATCCCTGGCATTTTATAGTTCATCACGAAGCTCTAGTAGCTTAGTGACAGTGACTTGGAAAACTATATCAATCACTATCTTATCTGGAAGATCAACTCCCACTCGATTCAAGCGATTGTAGCACCCAGACAATCTGAGCACATGCTCAACGATTGAGGTATTCTCCTTCATCTTGCAGGCAAAGAATCTTGTTGGAGATCTCATATCTCACAACACGGGCATGAGCCTGAGATCCCAATTTCAACTCTTAGAACATATCATATGTTCTCTGACGTTCAAAAACGTGTTGGAGCCTCAATTCTAAGCCATAATGCATGACACACTGAACTATCAAGTAGTCATTGGAACGTGCTTATCAGATGTTCACAACACCTACAGACGACGCTAGAGGGGGTGGCGCACCGAGCGGTGCATTAAGGGCATAAGCCTTCTGTGCAGCAATGAGGACAATCCTCAGATCACAGACCCAGTCCGCAATATTGCTACCATCATCTTTCAACTCTATTTCTCTAGGAACATATAAAAAAATTCAAGGGAGCTACAACGTGAGCTAGTAATCTACAACATAATTTGCAAAGACACTACTGACTATGTTCATGATAATGAGTTCAATTAATCATATTACTTAAGAACTCCCACTCAAATTGACATCCCTTCGGTCATTCGAGTGATACATGTTCCAAATTCACCAACTCAAGTCCGATCATCACGTGAGTTGAGGTGGTTTCAATGGTGAACATCATCATGTTGATCATATCTACTATATGACTCATGTTCGACCTTTCGGTCTCTTGTGTTCTGAGGCCATGTTTGTACATGCTAGGCTCGTCAAGTTTAACCCGAGTGTTCTGCATGTGCAACACTGGCTTGCACCCGTTGTATGTGAACGTAGAGTCTATCACACCCGATCATCACGTGGTGTCTCGACACGACGAACTTTCGCAACGGTGCATACTCGGGGAGAACACAATTTTTACCTTGAAATTTAAGTGAGGGATCACCTTATAATGCTACTATCGTCCTAAGCAAAACAAGGTGCATAAAAGGATTAACATCACATGCAAATCATAAGTGACATGATATGACCATGAACTTGTGCTTTTGATCTCCATCTTGAAAGCACCGGCATGATCTCCATCATCACCGGCATGACACCATGATCTCCATCATCTTGATCTCCATCAACGTGTTGCCATCAGGGTTGTCGCGCCCACCATGCTTCTACTACTATTGCTACCGTTTAGCAATAAAGTAAAGCATTACATAGCGCTTAAAGATTGACACGCAGGTCAAACACAACCCTATGGCTCCTATCGGTTGCCGTACTCATCGACCTACAAGTCGTGATATTCTATACAAAAACATGATCATCTCATACATCACATATATCTCATCGTGTAATTGGCCATATCACATCACAACATACCCTGCAAAAACAAGTTAGACGTCCTCTAATTGTTGTTGCAAGTTTTACGTGCTGCTACAGGTATCTAGCAAGAACAATTCTCACCTACGCAAAAACCACAACGGTGATGCATAAGTTGCTTTTCAACCTTCTGAAGGACCGCCTTTGTCGAATCTGATCCAACTAAAGTAGGAGAAACAGACACCCGCCAGCCATCTTTGTGCAACGAAGTTACACGTCAGTCGATGGAACCGGTCTCTCGTAAGCGTACGAGTAAGGTTGGTCCAGGACGCTTCAACCCACAATACCGCTGAACCAAAACACGACAAAGGGAGGAAGCAATCTAAGCATCAACGCCCACAAACTCCTTTGTGTTCTACTCGAGATCTCATCTACACATAGACCTAGCTCATGATGCCACTGTTGGGGAACGTTGCATGGGAAACAAAAAAATTCCTATGCACACACAAGATCTATCCATGGTGATGAGCATCTATGAGAGGGAGAGTGGATCTACATATCCTTGTAGATCGCTAAGCAAGAATCGTTAAGAAACGCGATTGATGTAGTCGAACGTCTTCGCAATCCAAATCGCCAAGCATCCCACGATCCCATCACGATCCGTCCCGCGATCCAATCACGATCCGTCCTACGATCTCATCACGATCCGTTCCGCGATCCAATCACGAATCGTCTCGCGATCTTGATCACGGTCCTTCAGATCTAGTGTCGAACGGACGGCACCTCCGCGTTCAGCACACGTACAGCTCGATGACGATCTCCGCCTTCTTGATCCAGCAAGAGGGAGCAGAGAAGTAGATCTCATGGTCATAGGAATAGATACTTGACATGCAGAAAACTGTAGCAATAAACTGACACGATCATATGCTACGTTTATAGTTTGGGTCTTGTCCATCACACCATTCTCCTAATGTCGTGATCCCGTTATCAAATGACATCTCATGCCCATGGCTAGGAAACCTTAACCATCTTTGATCAACGAGCTAGTCTATTAGAGGCATACTAGGGACATGGTGTTGTCTATGTGTCCACACATGTATCTGAGTTTCCGAGCAATACAATTATAGCACGGATAATAAACGATTATCATGAACAAGGAAATATGATAATAACTAATTTATTATTGCCTCTAGGGTATATTTCCAACAATGTCATCTGTCCATTTGGGCCCAAACGGACGCGTCCGGACAGGATGGGGTATAGCGTTGGAGTTGGCCTTAAAAAGGATGGCCCTCAACCCCCCCCCACCCCACAGCCCGGTCCTAGGGGATCTAGACCACAACATCCATCAATAGTTAACAGGCCTAGTGGATAGTTCATCGCGATCCTCCATTGTACTGCCTCTCCTTCCTTTCGTGTGGCGCCGCCATCATCATCGCTCTCTTATACGTCCCCTCTTTCCCTCTCAAAACACACTCTGTCACCGCTCGATCCCTAGGCTAATGCGGCCCGCTTCTACGTAGACCGGCATGACGTGTCCTTGGCCCATATGCCCCTTTGCGAGCCCACCTCTCTCTCTCTCTCTAATGTCCACAACCATGCACATGTTCCCCACAAACACGCCACCCTGTACCCTTTACGTCAAGCACGATATGCACGACACGTCGGAGGAGAAGCCTCGTCCGAGGTGCGATGCACAAGACATGTCGGCGAGATCTTTCAAAGACCCAACACCCCACATGCCCAGGAGAGACCCTGTCAGGGTGCACAACGGCTATGGCATGCAAGACCACCCCTAGGGCCTCATGGATTGCCATTGTCGAACACAAAGAACAACGAAGAAGATAAAAGGTAGGGAGATAAAGAAAAGATAAAGAGTGGTAGATGCATGTGCCTCATATATAAATGCATCTACCACTTCGAGATGATTTGTATATGACTTCAGATTGAGATGATCCAAAAAGCAAAGTTGTTAGTTTCAACAAGGAGAAAAATAATTCATACTCAACACTTTCCTGCCTGAACCCATCTTGAAGCCGATCTATGTTACACTTTATATCAGAAATGTATCATCCATGTCTAGGACCAGACGGTCTTATTTCAACATTGGAGGTTGCATATTAACCTGGATGGAGATGACGCAGAAAAAATGTTGGTCATTTCGACGAGATGAAAAACTTTTGTGTTGAATGTTTTTTTTATTTGACTCCATATTGAGGGCTCAATACCCCATGCCTCACCCCAGACATGTATCACTGCAACCGAATTTTGGTTTAAGAAGATCCATGAGAAAAATCGTTCGCCTAAATGAGAGCAAGAGTTTTCATGTTGATCACTTTTTCATTTAAGACAATCTCGAGGATGCAACCATGCAAGCCAAAAAAAAAAATGTTAACACATCCCTCGTATTTTTTGGGGCAAAAATAGCGTGTCAAAAAATAAGTTGCCCCAAGTTTGTCTAATGACGATGTCAACACTCAATCGTCCACTTTATGTGCTTAGGATGATAAGTCTACAACAGCCATGTTTATGCTTAGCACGATAATCATATATTGGCCATTGCTTGTTGGGCTTCTTGATGCAAACTTGGATGAAATTTCTTCAATTCCTTGTTTGTTTTTTCAAGCATTTGAAAAGGATATCATCAACAATCGGGCAATAAAGATCATTATACCGATAAAGATCATTATGTACTCTAGTTGTAAGCCCTCAAATATTCCTCCTACCTTACCGGAGGAAATGCAGACGGTTGAAAATATTTTAGTGCTACTTGTTAGCTATTCCCTTATATAAGCGTCAGGTACTAGATTTCCTCTTCCAACAAATCCCTTTCGCAAGTGCTTGTACTTGAAGATGAATCCTCGTTAGCCATTCCTTTCAAAACGATTGTACATGGACGTGCACGACCAATTATGTACGGCCGGGGTCATGCATACATGAGGTGGTCGAGTCGGAAAATCAAAGGAAAAACAGAGATGTTTGACTAATCAAAGCTGCTGGAACTGAATCAACTGGTCTACGATATATTTGGACCCAATCAAAGTACTTGTCATTATACACTACTAATGTGTGTGTGTGTGTATGTGTACAAAAGCGCGTTGGACAGACAGCTACAACTACTCCTGATTCTACCAGTACTACTCATCGTATCTGTATGCATACACACACTATACTAACCAGAAGACTAATTGCTCATATCGTTTGCATGGTTAATGAGACAATGAATCCCAGTCCAAACCTAACAACGACCTAGACAAATCCCTGCGGTTGCAACCAATTAGATCGTGGACATCTTCATCACCCACACGCTAGCTACATCGTCCGTCACAGCTCACGTGAGCTTGCATTGCATTGCATTGCATTAGAGATGCACATCATTCAACCTCTTAATTTCATGATCAGTTCCTTCAACCGCTAGCCTACTGCTCCCCAGCCTCCACTGAACAGCGGCAACTCGTTGTCATGAGCCCATGACGCCATTGACCTTGCTTTGTGTTTACACCTGACACGCTATCATGCTTTGCTTGAAGTTGAACCGATCAAACACCACCAAGCATAACTAAGCACATATAGGATGGTAAAATGAGCATAGGCTCATCCTGTCATCCATGGTTGGTTGCCCCGTCATCCGTGGATAGTTTCCGTCGTGTTTGTTCGGGCTGCAACTTTTGCGGGAAAAAACGCGGCTTGCGACGGGTTGCTTCGAAGGCAGCCCGCCGCTCCGCAGTGTGTACATTGGAATATCTCCTAATATAAATGACAGGGTCAATTAATCAACTTGTGCGCCAATTAAAAGCAAGAACACTTTTGAGGTGGTGCTTGGCATTTGCCAATGGGTCTCCACTGGTCGGCAGTGTGTGTGAGGTCACGGTTTCATCACCAATGGTGCTTCCATGTCATGCCATGCGTGTGACCAACAACTCCATCAGCTTATGCGCTGAGCACATACGCTTTCCAGATTCCCATGGCATCACCTTCCCCTTCCCTGAATTTTTATACCTATCCACCAGCAGAAGAAAACAATCAGGCTTCTGAATTAACCTCTTGTCATGGCTGACCCAAACACTATCTCAAGACTGTCTCGCACACCTACCGGCCGGCCGGGGCGGCTGGTCGTCGCCGGCGGTGGACCGGACCGCGACGGCGGCCGGTAGCCTAGACGTCACCGGCGGCCAGATGAGATCTCCTTGAAGGCCAAGTTGGCAACCTGCAGAAGCGTGTGTATGTAGCGATGTACGTATGTATCCATCCTGGTGGCTGGACCATGTCCATGCTGGTGCTAACTGACAGGGATGTTGCCACCGTCCGGGGATTGCTATTAACGCAAGCAAACAGACAGCAGGACAGAAGGAAAATCTTGTATTTATCAGTTGGTCTCCGGTCATCCTGAGTCGAGTTTGGTACTCACTGCTGCTGCTTCTACATGTATAGTAGTACTAGTACAAGAAATGTGTATGTGCCGTTGTTAGCCAAGGATCCTCTGTGCCCTTGACAGTGTGGCCATTGCCGCGAGAGACGTGTTACGTTATACTTCTTCCGTTCGGAAATACTTGTCCTGAAAATAAATAAAATGAATGTATTTATAACTAAAATAAGTCTAGATACATCTATTTCTAAAACAAATATTTCCGGACAGAGGAAGTATTTCTTTCTTTCTTTCTTTTTTAAATGTTGGCAGTTGCTCTGTCAAGTTCGTTGATCAGAAGAGAGCTAGTACAGACAGACAGCCCAAGCGGGAAAAACCATACATGTGAAGATGCAGGCGAAAATAAAAAACCAGAAAAGAGGAAAAAAGGAAAAAAGACCGGTTGCTAGAACTCAACCAGGATCAAAAGGGACGTTGGCGCCGGCTATGTTCCATAGACGGATTTCATCTTTGATCTTTCGAACAAGAGTTGTTTTATGCACCACCTCCTGTTGAAACAGACGCCTATTCCTTTCTCGCCAAATTTCCCAAGCGGTGAGCTGGATGAGCGACAAGGTGCTCTTCTTTGTTGCCGTGGAAGCTAGACAGAAGCATCTGCTCATCCAATCTTTGATGTCCGAGTCTCCATTCCATGTTGCTGGGTGTAGGGATGGAAAACTGGTTGTAGGTGCGATCGACTCCCAAATGCTCCTGGACCACGGGCAGTCAATCAGAAGATGGTAGGGGGAGGGGGCAAAATGGATAAAACTAACCTCCACAGGAAATTATTTCACAAACTAAACTGTTGGTGAAAGAATTTTACCGTCGACCCTTTTGTGTAGCGCTCGACGGCTAGGCACCACGCTACGCTATGCAGCGCCTGACCGATAGACCTACACATCTAGCCAGCATGGCACTCAAGGCCAGGCCCGGTCCCACCCCTGGCAGTGCAATGCCTAGACGATAGGCGTTAAAGCTGCTCAATGCAGCGCCTAACCGTAGGACGCCACACCCAAGGCCCACGACGCTCACATTTTTCCTAAATCATGTTGCACTGTCTTGCGTGGCTCCTAGATCTCGGGCTCTATGGTCTTTAAATCTGCAAAAAAAACATAAACAAATTCACAGATTAAATGAAGATTTATAGCACTTTACGGATTCAATAACACTACATACTAACAGATCGAACGAGCATTGCGACAAGTTGAACATTACTTCGAATTCAACATAACTACAAGGTCAATGACATAATTACAAGTTCAGCATGACAATGAGTTCAACAAGTACAAGTTCAACGCAACTACAAACGGACAACTTGTTTAACTACATAAGAAAACGATTACAAGTCGAACAACACTACTTCTTCCTTCCTCGCGTAGACTTGCCTCTCCTTCTTAGTAGGAAGCTTCTCCCTCAGCACCGACTCTGGTCCCACCTCTTCCTTCGCATCCTCATCATCTGCATCATCTTCCAAGTCATCATCCATACCCCTCATCCTCCTCATGCCTGTTGGCCTCCGCGAGCCCTCACCGACCGACTTCTTTACTCTATTGTTGAAGTCATCGGGTGTATAGCGCTTGATTCCCATCCTTGGCTTCAACATGTATGCGGATCGAACTTGATAGTCCTGCAAGGTCATGTCGTCATCAACCTATCATAAAAAGGTGATGCTATGGTAACGATCACGTGTCATACCTCTGCGGAGACGAATGTGTGCTATTGGCATACCTCTGTGGAGACGACATCCTCATCCTCCAGATGAGCTATCGAGGTAGTCTCATCCTCTGGATGAGACCCATGGTCAGGTGGTGTAGCCGTCCTAGACTGTGAAGGTTCTGAATATTTGGGGTCACGACAACCGATAAGGTTTGATAACCGCCTTAACATTTGGCCCTGACGCTGTAACATGGACAAGTGAATGAGATATGTAACTTAGCAAGATATGTAACATGGACAAGTGGATGAGATATGTACCTTAATGAAAGCTCAAAGTGCACCTTCACCCTTGTTTTTCCCAATCGAGGTTGTGCCCAGAATAGTCTGGCTTTTGTCAGCTTGTTTTTTGATCTCCTTGCGTTGTGGATGAAATGACATCAACATGTCAGGCAAACAAAGATGTGTAATAGTGCCAATAGGAAAGGGCGGAGGGGAACACTTTACCACAAAGTCCATCATTGGAGCAAAAGGGACTCGGGTCCCTTCCTTGACATATCTGTTGTATTCGGGCAAGCTCATCGAAGACGGTGGGATCTTCCAAAATCTCCTCATCATAGGCTGGCGGGCATATCTCCACACGAGTATTTCCAAGATACCATTTAAGGTAGTTTTTGAACGCGATTGTGCAGTACTCACGTAGCTAGGATCCTGCACTAGCTTAGCTTGCTCCACACTAAGCTCAAACATGATGACATATTTCTTATGATTTTTGTCCTAGTCCTTGATCTTTTGCTGTTTTTCCCTATCCAACATGCATGTAAAAAAACAAAATATTAGCACCATCAAAAAGGACCTCATGATGCTAAGTGCACATGGTTCATGCTCTCTTACCTGTGAAGGTCGCTGCCCATGTCCTCCCACTCCGTCGGATGAGCCTGGAACAAATCAAACTACCGGTACACACAATGTGGCAAGTGAAGCTGAACCGCCCAATTACATCTGAGTGGGCACCGCATAAGCCAAAGATCCCTATCCCGCAAGCACATCGGATTCAGGACGAACCCGTCTGCATCACCTAATATATCCTTGGCACCATATGGCTCCCATTCCACCTAGAACATAGCACAACAACGCATAATTGATGTAGAGTTTTCATAAAAGCATGAGAATGAGTGATGTAATGTCAATGTTTACCTTCTCAGCCCCGTAAGTGTGTCCAACTCATTGGTGTACTGCTTATACATGAGATTAATATCGCTCATCATCTCGGATATCACATCCCACTTGTAATCCCAAGTGAGGAGCCGTAGGTCGTCTCCTTGTTCTTCTCAGGGCTTGAATTATACATCTGTTGGGCGTCCAACCGGTAGGCGGTCCCGGCTCCATACCGAAAGTAGGAGCATACAACCACCAATACGTTCGTCCTTTGAGATCCTACAACAAGCATTGTCCAACCGCACATAAAGGAAAACATGGTTCAACTAAGGGCAAGATTGCGTTGGTAATGTAGAAAGGAAGTGAAAATGTACAACTGATTACTTGTCGATACGAGTAGGCTAGTGCTGTCGAACCCCAACTCCATTGGATGTCGAAGACTGACAACACCTTAAGCCACATCCATTGAGTGTTCTTGCCAGTGGCGTCAGCAAATAGAGTCCTGCACATAACGTACCACACGTACACGAGCATATGTCTGGATCATGTCATCATTAGCATCCGAAGGGCAATGCGCAAAGTTTGCTACAATCCACGTGAAACGAGCACCAGCTGCGGTTCTTCCATTCTTCTGTCCATCTGTTGGAGCCTCTGTAGGAGCCATATCGATAAGGGCGCCATCCATCAGAATTGGTACTCATACAAAGAGGCTTCCCCTCGATAGGAAGTGCGGTGACCATGGAAACATCCTGAATCATCATGGTCATCTCCCTGGTCTGAAGATGGAAATTGTGTGTCCGTCCTCCACCGATCAACAAGTGAGGTGATTGCTACATCATTGAGGTGCGGTGTCAACCGACTGACCAGCTGAATGAACGGGAGGACTCCTGTCAGTTTGATGTACTGTGTGTACCTCTCACCGTAGGGTATTGCACTCGATGATGCCTCGTGAGACCGAATCTTTAGATGTAAAAGTGACTGCAAACAAGCAAGTTAGAGTATTACTTATGTCATGTCTATTTGAACTTAACACAAATTTTAAAATACCAACTGCTATGATTTTTACATGCTTCTTCTCCGACATCATGTAGGCCCGGTGTTGAACATCATAGTAATCATCGAGAAGCCAAACCATGCTACACATTTCAAACAATGAACATATATGAGCAAAGTACCATACTTCCTATACATTATTTCATATGTATTCATATCGACAATCATCGATAGATACTAAAAGGTAATTGATATATACAATGGAAGCATGTCAACAGTCATCACAAAAAAATCATATGTATTCACAACAATATAGGGTTCCACAATGGAAGCATGATTTACAATACTCACTCAAAAATCTAGGGTTCTACAACGAAAGCATTCACAATACTCATCTCAAAAATCATCTACACAAACATCTCAAAATGTATATGGTTTCATCTGAAAAATCTAGGGTTTCGCTACTATGGAAGCATATATTGTCAATACAAATAACAATGATGTAGGGTATCGGAGGAGATTACCTTCTAGGAGGGATTGGGGAAGATATCCATGGAACAAATCATTAGATCTGAAGATTTTTGGAGAGGGGATTGAGAGGGGGAGAGGAGTGATACATATCCAACGTATCAATAATTTATGAAGTATTCATGCCATATTCGCCTATGTTTACCATACTTTTATATGGTTTTGATGCACTTTATATTATTTATTTAGAACTAACTCGGATTGACGCTGTTTTCAGCAGAACTACCGTGGTGTTTTTGTGTGTAGAAAATGGAAGTTCTCGTAATTGCCCGAAACTTTTTGACAATTTTTTTGGAACAAATGAGGCACTAGACACTTCGGGGGGGGGGTGGGGGGGCAGAAGATCCGCAAGGAGGCCACCCTCCACTAGGGCACTCCAAGCCCCCTACCCGCGCCCTGGTGGAGGTTGAGCACCTTGTGGCCCGTCTTAGCGTGAAACCGACGCCCAAAAATCCTATATATATAAACCATCGGAAATAACCCTAGTCTCCTCATCCCGCCACCAAAACTCTCTGTATTGATAAAAAACTAATCTGGAGGCATTCTAGTACTTCGGTGGGCATCTTCATCATCCCGGCGGAGGCTATGATGAGGAGGGAGTAGTCCACCCTCGGGCCTGACGGTTTGTACCAGTAGCTATGTATTCAATATCTCTCTCTCTCTCGTGTTCTTGAGATGGCACGATCTTGATGTATCACGAGCTTTATTAGTATAGTTGGATCACATGGTGTTTTCTCCTCTCTATCTTGTTGTGATGAGTTAAGTTTTCCCTTTGAGATTACGTTATGTTGGATTGAACACTTTTATGGATATGAGAGCACTTGATGTGTGTCTTGCATGTGGATACCCGTAGCAACATTGGGGGTATTCAAGTTATTCACTTGATATATGTTATGGCATCAACTTGCAAATTTCGTGACCTTGGGGATCTATGCATAGGGTTTGATTGCACGTTTTCATACCATGTTCTCGGATAGAAATCTTGGGGCACTCTTTGGGGTTCTTTGTGTTGGATTGAGTATTATGATTCTGAAATTGTTTGATGTGTATCGTATAATTAACTCATGGATACTTGTGGTGACATTGGAGTATCTAGGTGACATTAGAGTTGGTTGATGCGTATCATATGGTGTTATTCTAGTACGAACTCTTAGATAGATTGATTAGAAAGGATAGCTTGGTTATTTTAGTACGAACTCTTGGATAGATTGATCGGAAAGGATAGCTTGGTTATTTTATTATGAACTCTTGGATAGGTCGATCGGAAAGGATAACTTTAAGGTTGTTTCGTACCCTACAAACAATTTCTTCTTATGCTCTCCGCTAGATAAGAACTTTGGAGTGATTATTTGTTGCACGTTGAGGGATGGTTATGTGATCCAATTATATTAGCCTTGTTGAGAGATTGCACTAGCGAAAGTACGGACCGTAGGCCTTATTTCCAAGCATTTATACAACGTTTTGCTCGCTGTTCACCACTTGGTACCTTGCTGTTTTTACATTTTCAGAGTACAAAAATCAATATCTAGTATCATTACTACACTCATATCACCATCTCTTCACCGAACTAGTGCACCTATACAATTTGCCATTGTATTGGGTGTATTGGGGTCACAAGAGATTTCTTGTATTTGATTGCAGGGTTGTTTGGAAGAGACCATCTTCATCCTACACCTCCCATGGTTGATAAACCTTAGGTCATCCACTTGAGGGAAAATTGATATTGTCCTACAAAACTCTGTGCTTGGAGGCCCAACACGTGCCTACAAGAATAAAGTTACGTAGTAGACATCAAGCTCTTTTCTGACGCCATTGCCAGGGAGGTGAGTGCTTGAAGGTATATCTTTAGATCTTGCAATCAAATCTTTCAGTTTCTTGTTTTTCCACTAGTTTGGTTTATAAAAGAAAACTACAAAAAATGGAGTTTAGGTTGCATCAATTGTTTTGTCTTTTTAATGTCTTCGTGAAAATGATGGAAAGGAACATTGTGCTATATTGGTAGAGGAAGAATTTATGAAAATACATAATGATAATTCCTTGAATGATGAGCATGATAGAAATATTGTTAGTATGAATTCTCTAAGTATTCATGATGCTAATGATATGCAAAGCCACAAGCTTGGGGTACTATGTTTGATGAAGATGATATTTTTAGTGCCCTAAGTTTTGACGAGCAAAACTATTATGATGATAGAATGCCTCCTATGTATGATGATTATTTTGATTACATGTATGCTATAAAGAATAATGACAACCATGAAACTTCTCATCGTGATTTTAATATTCAAAGTGGTTATGTCAATCAAGTACCACTATTATGAATGAGAAGAAGTTTGCTTATGTGCAGAGTGATAAACTTTCTATGCTTGTGAATCAAGAAAAGAATGTGGTACGTGATAGTTATATTGTTGAATTCCTTCATAATTCTATTGAAAACTATTATGAGAAAGGAACTTATGCTTGTAGGAATTTCAATAATATCGAGTTTCCTCTCTATGTGTTCAAATTTTTGAAGATATGCTTGTTTTGCCTTCCTATGCTAGTTGATTATTGCTCCCAAAAATTGTTTGCTCACAAAATCCCTATGCATAGGAAGTGGGTCAGACTTAAATGTGCTTGTCATGTGATTCATGATGCTCTCTTGCATTTTCAACTTTTATTCCTATACGAGCATCATTGAAATCATCATGCCTAGCTAAAAGGCATTAAAGAAAAGCGCTTATTGGGAGACAACCCAACAATTTTACCTTATGTTTTTGTGTGTTCGCATGATTAAGCTACTGTAGTAATCATGTTTTGTGTCTTTTATTTCAATAAAGTACCAAGTAAAGCCTTTGGGATAGTGTGGATATTTGTTTGTTTGATTCTGTGCAAAAACAGAAAGTTTTATGTCCAGTATATGAATTCTGTGATTTTACTTGAGCGTCAAAAAATTCTGAAATATTTACAAAACATTTCTATGTAAATTCTAGAAGTTTCCCCAATTTTTCAGAATTTTTAGAGTCAGTGAAGTATGGAGATCATTCAGATCTTCACAGACTATTCTGTTTTTGACAGATTCTTTTTTGCATGCATAATTTGCTTGTTTCAAGTGTTTCCATAGATTATATTTGGTTATATAAATTGTGGGAATTATGGAATACAATAGGTATTATCTGAGAACAATAATGAATCTTGTCTTGACAGTACCTAAGTGAATGATCTATATTTACTATACTAACCCATCTCACAAAGTTTCGTTAAGTTTTTTGTGTGATTGAAGTTTTCAAGTTTTGGGTGAGATACCGATATGAGGTGAATAAGGAGCAGAAAGGACCTAACCTTGGGGATGCCCAAGGCACCCCCAAGGTAATATCTAAGGAATACTCAAGCGTCTAAGCTTGGGGATGCCCCGGAAGGCATTCCCTCTTTCGTCTCCAACATTATCGGTATATCTTACTTGAGGCTATATTTTTATTCGTCACATAATATGTGTTTTGCTTGGAGCATCATTTATTCTGTTCTTCTATGTTATATGTTATTTATTGTCGGTGCACTAGAGTTTTTGGGCCATCTAGTGCCCCTTTACTTGTGCACGGGAAGTGGTAGCCGCCCCGGCGGCAGGACCTAGCGAAGACTTACAAGCACCAGCACAGAAGACTCAAGACCACCGGCAAGACCTTGCCACGTGGGCCGTAGAGCTTCAAGGCCCCCCGCAAGGCAAGGTCCCAGCAAGGCGAGGCACCGGCAAGCATTGCCAGCGCACATGATAGGTGTCGATCCACCTGGACGCGTGTCACGGCGTCGATGTTGGAGGAAGCTAAGTGGCACCGATGGGACGACCCCCGTCCCGTCCCACTGACGGACTGAGGCCCCTGACGGTGCATTTAATGCTCTTGTCCTACTCCGTCAGGGTTAGGTATGATAGCATTGTAGCATCACTATGCGTCCCGTGTGCACACTGTACGCCGCTGTTGGGATTCCCTTAAGTATAAAAGGAGGCCCAGGGTGTTACAGAAAAGGACTTTTGGACTCTTTGGCTTTTGGGCTTTCAAATAGTTAGGCAATTAGACAACCGGACAGCCCGACGGTTAGAGAGGGAGAGCCCACGTGGCAGCCATTCATGGCGCTTCTGTAGCTCGAACCCTAGAAAAGGATCAATACAACCAAGCAGGAGTAGGGTTTTACGCAACCGTGCATCTCGAACCTGGGTAAAAACACCTCGTGCGCAGCTCACCAGATAGACTCTTTGTGCCTGCTCGCCCCCTCGTTGAACCGAAAGGGGCCCCCGCGGTCCCATAGGTGTTCGTTCCCATGGCATCCTTGGCGCACCAGGTAGGAGGGGCGTAAGAGTTTCTACGAACCCGTTCTAGTGATCTGCACCCCAGCTTCATCTTTGCCATGGCCCCAAGAAGAAGGGTCTGACTGTAGTTGGTCCATCCGCATCTGCCATTCCTGTATCTGCACAAACAAGAGACGGCGTGGACACGGGTGGAGGAGGAGGAGGCGGAGGTTCGGAACTTCCGTGATGTTCCGGTGACCAAGGCCAAGCAAGCGGCGACGCTGGCCACGGAGACGCCCATGGCGACGGTGGGAACCCCCACACACCTGGGTCTCAGGATAGATTGGTACTGCGTGCGGGTGGTACGGTGAACTCCGGAGGTGGAAGAGTATCTCCCAGGACACCCACGCCGGCGCCTACTCCACGACCTTCTCAAGACGCGCGCGAAGAGCCGTGCCATGGCGCCCGCAGTTCTCAGCGTCCCCATGGAAAGGCTCTTGCGCATCATTCCCAAGATGCGTGGGACCAGCACACGAGCGGGAGTGGCATGCCGATGTGGGACCGTAGAGGTGCTCCTTCTAACACGGTTAGGAGTCAGAGCACCTCACATTCCTCGTGCCGCTCGATGCCGTCCGCAGCGGAGGAAACGATGGCACGGGCGCAACTACTCCTGAACTTCCCTCCTGTTGCGGAGAAGCTCGACGAATGGAGAGACACCATTCAGAGCCTCCTCAGCCTCGTAGACAAGCTTCGGCCCATAGGGCCACCTCAGGGCAGCAATGAGGTGCCTGGGGTCAGCGCGACCTTAGCGCACTCTCCTCCGCAGCAGCATTGTCGGTCGCCAACCCGACAGACCGATGCCCATGACGGTTACTGGACGGTGTCGTCTGACCCATGGACGTGCCATGGTCAGCATCATGTTCTTCGGGAACGTGGCAAGGAGGACGCTCGAACCGCGATCGAGCGGTGACCACGATCGAGCGACAACGGGAAGCGCGCCTCCAGTCGGACAGGCGTGCGGGACCCACCGTGAACAAGTCTGCATCGGGGTACCCTGTTAGCCTACCTTACGAGGTGGGCTGTCCAGCGTTTACCCCTGAGATGCAGCAAGTCCAGTGGCCCAACACCCGCACGTTCAAACCAGAAGTCTTGGAGAAGTATGACGACAAGACCCATCCGCCAGAGTTCCTGACCGTCTACACCATCGCGGTGCAGGCTGCCGGGGGCCACGGCGACAAGATATTGGCTAACTATTTCCCATTGGTGCTTAAGCCCAACGCCAGGTCATGGCTGATGCACCTGCCAGAGAGGTCCATCGCCTCCTGGGCAGACGTGTGTCACGCATTCGTCGGCGCCTTCACCGGTGGTCATCAAGCTCCTGGCTAGGAGAGCGACCTGCACATCATCCCCCAGAAGGAAGGAGAAACTCTACGCAAGTACATACAGAGGTTCAGCCGTGTGCACCACAACATCCCAGACGTTCACCCTACCGCTGTTATCAGCGCGTTCCATCAAAACGTGTGCAACCACAGGATGCGGGAGGAGCTAGCGATGAACAGAGTCAGGGACGACGCCGAGCTTTATGCTTTGGCAGACAAGTGCGCTCGGGCTGAAGAAGGGAGAAGACTCCCCAGCAAAGATGCCGGCGCGGAGGCCGACTCTAAGGACAAAGAAACCGCTTCCCCGGCAAAGAAGGGCCGGTGGCAGAACAAGAAGCGCAAGGGCAAGACCATGCTAGCCGTTGAAGGATCCGGCAACCCCGGCGCCGCCAAGAAAGGCAAGGTCGACGCCCCCGGCAACGATGTTGTCGGGTGCGCCTCCTACCATGCCCTGGCGGCTGCTGGCAAGCCAGAAGACTCCGACAAGCAGCATTGCAAGATCCATCGCACCAAAGGCCACGACCTCCAAGACTGCCGGCAAGTTGAGCATCTTGCCGAGAAGCAGAGGGCTGAATATGAAAGGCGCGACAAGGAGAAGGGTCAGGATGGTGCTGAGGGGTCCGGCAAGAAGCGTGTTGGCCGAGGAGGTCGCCATGGCAAGCCCAAGCAACAGAAGGATTGGCCCGCCCGCGGCTGCGACAAGCAAGAGGGAGATGATGAGGACGTCGAAGAGGATGATGAGTCCAGTGAGCATGAGTTTCAGAAGGCAACAAAGGCAATGTGCATAGAAGGAGGAGTCTCGTCGCATTCCTCTCACCGCCAACTTAAACTGTGGGCGTGCGAGGTTAATGCAGCGAAACCCTCTATCGGCGCACAGAAACCTCTGAAATGGTCCAACACTCCTATCATCTTCGACGCCGAGGATCACCCTGATCGCATAACTATGGTCGGGTGCCTGCCGTTGTTGGTCTCGCTAACAATCCACAACCTCAAGGTGACGAAGATGTTAGTCGACAGTGGGGCTAGCCTTAACCTGATCTCGCCTAATGTTATTCAGAGGCTGCAGATTCCCGACAAAGATCTCGAGCCGACAAGCGCTTTCCAAGGGGTCAATTTAGGAAGGACTTAGCCGAAAGGCAAGGTCACGCTATAGGTGACGTTCGGCAGCGATATCAACTTTAGAACGAAGAAGATCATTTTTGACATTGCCGAGATCTCATTGCCATACAACGACATTCTCAGGTGTCCGGCACTGGCCAAGTTCATGCGGCCACTCACTTCGCTTACAACGTGTTGAAGATGCTCGGACAGATGAGCGTCATTACCATCAACTCCGACAAGAAGAGCGCGCTTACCTGCGCTGACCAACTTTACTAGGGCACAACCGCAACACGTGCCGCCAAGGCACTTGCTCCTACCGCTGAAGCTCCTAGGGGGGAGGGAAGAAGACCGGCAAGGCCTCTGGCGCACATTCCGGCAAGCACGCCTCTTCGAAGTGTTGCGCTACTATTGACGATGTGCCAGAGAGCCCCACCGGCAAGAGAAAGAAGTCCAAGGCATATCCACCAGAAACCAAGAAGGTGCCCGCCAAGGAGGATGGTACGGGGGAAATTTCAACATAAGTTCCACCCTTGATGACAAATAGGAAAGCGCGCTCGTTGCCTTCCTGCGGGCGAATGTTGATGTGTTTGCATGGCAACCATCTGATATCCTTGGTGTTCCCAGGAAGGTGATTGAGCACCACCTTGCTGTCTATCCACACGTGTGGCCCGTCAAGCAGAAGGTTCGGAAGCAAGCTTTGGAGCGGCAACAGTTTATTGCCAAAGAGATCAAGAAGTTAGAGACAGCTGGTCTAGTTAGAGGAGTACTCCACCCTACGTGGTTGGCTAATCCAGTCGTAGTGCACAAGGCGAATGGGAAGTGGGGGCTATGCATTGATTTCACATACATCAACAAGGCCTGCCACAAATATCCCTTTCCCTTGCCGCGCATCGACCGGATTGTGGACTCCACCGCTGGCTGCGACTTGTTGTCTTTCCTTGACGCCTATTCCAGTTATCATCAGATCTTTATGGCCAAGGAAGACGAAGAGAAGACCACGTTTATCACCCCATGTGGTACGTACTGCTTTTTGCATATGCCTTTCGGGTTGAAAAGCGTTGGTTCTACCTTTGCGAGAGCGGTCCAGATTGGTTTCGAGCCCCAGCTACATAGAAATATGGAGGCTTATATGGATGACATAGTGGTCAAAACCAAGGACAAGGCCACGCTCATAGCGGACCTAGAAGAGACATTCGCCAATCTGCGCAAGATCAACATGAAGCTTAACCCCGAGAAATGTGTGTTCAGTGTCCCATCCAGCAAGCTTCTCGAGTTCTTTGTGTCTCAACGCAGAATCGAAGTGAATCCCGACAAGATCAAAGCAATTGAGCAGACTGAGGCACTGAAATGACTCAAGGACGTGCGACGCCTTGCCAGCTGTGTTGCTGCTCTGAGTAGGTTCATCTCAAAGTCTGCTGAGTGCGCCCTGCCCTTTTTCAAAATCTTAAAGAAGGCAGGTCCAATGAAATGGACTCCAGAAGCGGAGGCAGTGCTGCAGGATTTGAAGAAGTACCTTACCTCTCCGCCAGTCCTAGTCGCGCCAAAACCACAAGAGCCGTTACTGCTGTACTTGGCGGCAACAAATCAAGTGGTGAGTGCTGCATTAGTAGCTGAAATAGAGGTTGACGAGGAAGTAGCGGCAGCGGCAGAGGCACCAAACAATGAGCCAGGACAGCCTTTGGCAGGGTCTGGTGCCGACAAAGAAGGATCTGCATAGTTGAAAGAGATAGTTCAGAAGAAGAAAGTGGTGTAGCGACCAGTCTATTTTGTCAGCTCCTTGTTGCAGGGGCTAGATCAAGGTATTCTCGCATGCAAAAGTTTCTCTTCGGCCTTCTTATGGCCTCGAGGAATCTGCGCCATTACTTCTAAGCACATGAGATCACCGTTGTCACCTGCTTCCCGCTACAGCGGATATTGAGGAACCCAGAAGCTACCAGTGGGATTGTGGAGTGGGCTCTAGAACTATCAAGCTTTGGTCTTAAGTTTGAAAGCACTTCGACCATTCGGAGCAGGGCCTTGGCAGAGTTCATTGCGGAATGGACCCCGACGCTCGATGAAGAGATCCCAGAGTCAACTCTCCCCGGTGAGGAGACTCATAGAGAGCGGATCATGTATTTTGATGTAGCTTTCTTGCTGCAAGGTGCTGGTGCCAGAGTGCTGCTTGTCGCACCCACCGGAGAGCACCTCAGATATGTGATCCAGATACACTTTCCCCCGGAGAGATTGATGAACAACACTGCTGAGTACGAAGGGTTGCTTGCCGGTCTCAGGATCGCGGCGGACCTTGGGATCAAGAAGCTTATTGTCAGGGGTGATTCTCAACTTGTTGTCAGGCAAGTAAACAAAGATTACCAAATTCCGTTGATGGAAGCTTATGTAGATGAAGTGACGAAGTTGGAAGAATGTTTTGACGGCCTGCAAATGGAGCACGTTCCACGTGCGGAGAACAACGTTGCCGATGGCCTGTCAAAATGTGTTGGCCTTAAGTTGCCTATGGAACCAAGAACTTTCATGCTCCAACTAACTCAACCCTCTGTGACACCGTCAACTGGACAAGAGAAGAGAATAAAGTTAAGTTCCGGCAAGTATTACCCAGCAGAGCTCGCTAAAGCCGTCAGCAAGAAAATTGCCCAAGAGAATGGCGGACTTGCCGGTGAGTACTATGCTCCGGCAGGGCCATCAGCTCTTGTCGTCGAAGCGTGTGCTCCCGCCAGGCTTGCCAGGGCGCAATAGACTACGGCATGCCCTCAGGCCCTTGCCGTCGAGGCAAATGCTCCCTTGGCAGAGGATATGCCTTTAGTCCTTGTTGTCGAGCCTCAGGCTCCAACATGGGCACAACATCTTGTCCAGTTCCTTCAGACAGGAGAACTCCCCGAGGAACAAGAGGAAGCAGAGAAAGTAGCCCGCCGGTCTCATATGTACCAGTTCATAGACAACATCCTGTACAAAAAGAGACCGCACAGTGTCAAACTCAAGTGCATTTCTCGAGAGCATGGACTGGAACTATTGGCAGAGATACACGGAAGTATATGTGGCTCCCACATAGGATCAAGAGCACTAGTTGGAAAGGCATTCCGGCAAGGTTTCTTTTGGCCCACTGACCTCCAGGATGCAACTGAATTAGTAACCAAGTGTGAAGCATGCCAGTTTCATTCGAAGAAACTACATCAACCGGCTCAAGGCCTTCAAAAAATCCCTCTCTCCTGGCCATTCTCGGTCTGGGGGCTCGCCATCTTGGGCCCTTTTCCCCGTGCTGCCAGGGGCTTTGAGTACTTGTACGTGGCAATCGACAAGTTAACAAAGTGGCCGGAAGTGGAAGCAGTCAGGAAGGTAACAACACAGTCAGCCATCAGATTCTTTAAAGGACTACTTTGCTGCTTTGGTGTTCCCAATAGGATCATCACCGATAATGGCACACAGTTCATGAGCCGCACCTTCATGCAATATGTCCAAGACCTTGGTAGCAAAATCTATTTTGCTGCTGTTGCCCACCCGAGGAGCAATGGCCAAGCAGAGAGGAATGCAGAAGTGCTGCGAGGTCTCAAGACAAGAACTTTTGATAGGCTGCACAAGTGCGGAAGAAACTGGATTCATGAGTTGCCGGTGGTTCTTGGGCTAATCGGGACGACACCAAATCGAGCTACCGGCCAGACACCCTTCTCCCTTGTCTATGGGGCGGAGGCAGTGCTCCCCAGGAAACTCATATAAAGTTCACCTCGAGTGCTCGCTTATGATGAGCTCGAGCAAGAGCAGTTGCGCCAAGACGATGCGACGCTCCTTGAGGAAGACCGTCTTCAGGCTGTTGTGAGAGTTGGACACTACCAGCAAGCCTTGCGCCGCTAACATAGCCGCAAGGTCAATGCCAGAAGTCTTGAGGAAGGTGACCTTGTTCCTCGGCGAGTTCAGTCTGCCAAGAATCCAAACAAGTTGACGCCAAAGTGGGAAGGCCCTTATCGGGCAGTATGAGTCACTAGGCCCAGCGCAGTCTGCCTGGAGACCAAGGATGGCATTCTGGTAAGCAACTCCTGGAATATCGAGCATCTTCGAAAGTTCTACCCATGAGACGCGGTTGCCGGGCCGGCCTCAGCAACCACCTTTTGTACAAGTCTTATCGCTGAAGCATGTAATCCTTGGTACAAAGCCATGCTCAGACCCTGTGCGTAGATAAAAAAGATAAGTGTTCTGCAATCCTGCTTGTCTCTCATGTTTACTTATGTGCATGTTTATCTGGTGAATTGCATTACATTTAATTCCGGCAAGGACTAACTAACCGCCAAGGTTCCATATCCATATTTCTCTTCTTTCTTTGTCCAAAGGGCAGAAGGATCCCTCGTGTGCAGCTTTGCCGGAGGGGGGGGGGGGGGAGAATGATGGTACGGATACCTAAGAGCATGACGTTCCAAAAAACTTGCCGAAAGGAGAAAGGCAACAAAAATATAAGTTGCGAAAACCCCATGTGAAACCTTGCCGTAAAGATATTTTCCTTGAGCGGTTTCGACTTCTGTATGGAAAACCTGCACGCATGGGGACCTTGCTGTGATTGAACGCACCCTCACTACGTTCGGGACCGCTCAATGGCTTAAGTGGCTGCACCCGCGCTCCTTGTTTCGTTTCGAGTCCGCTCAATGATCCAAGTGACAGCACTCGTGCCCTTATCCTATTTCGAGTAAGGCCGACACCCTAAACGGCCACGTCAAGGACGTCAAGGTGTCTTGCCGGCACTGGCGCCGCTAGTAGGCTGCTAAGGACCCGTTCCTCAAAGTGCTTGCGGTAGGACTACCCACACCGACAAGATTTTTCCAGAAAGGGTGTAGGGAAAATTCCATACATAGAATCAGCTTAACAAGGAAGATAACATAGCAATCGTCCAAGACATTAGCAGATAGCATTACATCGGCCTTGCCGAGACTGTAACACAAAGTAAATTGTTCTGGATATGTGCAGCGACAAGGAATAAGGCGACTAATCTCGGTGGTCGCCCTCGACTCGCTTGACCTGGCTCACCCGCTCGACGATGGGCGCAACGAGTTCTTAGAGCGCATGGACGTCTACACCCTTCGACAAATGGTCGAGGACGTTGTCGAGGTTGAGGCCGGGATTCTTGTACTCCACCTTGATGAGCACCTTACGGAGGACAGCCTGGCAGAGCCTGCGTGATTCGTCGGCCAGGCAGGCTGTCCGGTCGGAATGGAGCTGCTCCAGGGCCTCGAGTAGGATGTCGAAGAACATGGTCACCTTGGCGCTCGTAGGGACCCTATCGTCAGGAAAATACGACAGGCCCTCTAGGCCCATGGCGGACAGTTGTTTGGCAAGCTTCCCCAAGACGTCGACGAGCTTCTCGGTCCAAACTTCCACCCCACGCACAAAGTCGTTGTGGGAGACGGCGGCGCTCTGGACAAGCTGCTTCTCGTCATGGAGCTCCTTGGCCAGAGCCTTCTCCCGAGTATTAGCGGTCTCGAGGGTCCCAGTCAGCGTGACCAGCTTCAAGGTCAGGTCGTCGATGGACTCGTTGGCCACAGAGAGCTGCTTAGCCCTGTCGGATGCGGCAACTTGTGCCTCCATCAGACTGGCAGCGGCTTTGTTTCGCTCAGCCTTGAGTAACGAGACCTTCGTGCCTTGATCTTCAAGGGATACCTCCAATTCCTTCACCCGCTCCTCCAGTGAGCTTTTGGCGGTCTCCGCAGCTTCAGCTACGTCGACAGCCTCCTTCAGCTTGCTGGCATGTTCTGCCACCAGGGCTCCGAGCGCTTCCTTGTGCCCCGCTCCAACTCCTGGGTCTGCCGTGCGATGAGGTTCTCGAGCTCCACCTCCTTGCCGAGGAGTTTGCCGTCGAGTGCCCTCACGCGAGCGACGAGGTCTTCCTCTTGGGCGTCAAGCAAGATGCAACGCTCCGTCAAGCGAGCGTCCTCTGCGGCGACATGTTGCTTGTCCCCCTCCTGTGCCTGTTCGGCGTCGGATTGCTGCATGTAGAGATGGCTCCAGCCTTCGCTCAGTTGTGGCTGGCCAGTCGGCAAATCCTTGGAGGCTTGGGCATACCAAGCCTGGGTCTCCACGACGCGTTCCTGGAAACTGGCCTCGACAGCTTCGATGAACGCAGCCCTGGAGTCAAGTTTCTCCTTCCGGGCGCGGTGAAGCGCCTGGAGCTTCTGGAAGCTGTCGCCCATGGACTGGAGGAGCCGCTCCTCTTGGGATTTTCCGCTGGCGTTTGGCTCGTCGACGATGTCGAGACCGTCGGCGATGACGGCCTCGTCTACAAGAACCCCCTCCTCAAGGGGTGTCCCAGCGCTTACCGTGCCAGGGATACTAACGAATATGTTGTCGCCGACCTTGAAGTACCTGCTCGATGAAGGGCCTTCGGACGAGGACGGCTGGCCCTTGACAGCTGTCTCCCTGCTGGCACCGTCACCGGCCCGCTCAGCAGATTTCTTGGCAGTCTTCCCCTCTTGCGCAACTTTGGCCGCCTTGGCGCTCGCGGCCTCGGCAGCAACACTCTTGGCGGCCTCGACGGCAACATTCTTGGCGGCCTCAGCCTCGACACTCTTGGCGGCTTCTTCGAAGGCGATCTTGTCATCCCCGGCGGCAGCGTCCCTCGATGTCTCCTCGATGACGAAATCAACGTCAATTCCCCCCGCCATGGGAATGTCTAAGGACCAGAAAGGTGAACCAAGAAAAGCTAAGGGAGAAGTTAAAGAAGAAAAAAAGAGAGATAGAGGGAAGAAGGGGAATACCCTCACCTAAGACGTTTACCGGCGGAGACCCGCCAGTCCCTGGGCTTGCCGGTCCTCCTTCGTCGCGATAAAGCACGCTGGAGGAAGTCCTGGCTGGAGAAAAGTCCCTGGGCGGGGAATCTGGGGCGGTCACCGATGACTCCCCTTGTTGCAGTCCTCCCCCTACACGTCCGTTGATGTCAGCAGCATAGATGCACGTCCCAACACCTGCCAGGGTGGTGGTCGCCCTCGGCGCGCTTGAGGCACTTGCCGGCGACCCCTCAACCATCAAGGTCTTCGCTCTATTCACGACCCGTTGCGCCAGCGTTTCCATGTCCCTGTGGAGGAAAACCAAAACAGATTAGCAATCAGGGAAGGAGACCCGAAGGATGGGAAAGTACGGTGGGATCCTTACTCTTCTTCTTCCTCCCCTGAGCTAAGGTTAGAAAGGTCAAAGGCGACCTCTGCCGTGGAGCCTCTGGAAGGGGGTAGAGGGGTGCCCCTAGACCGCTTGGCCGCGGCAGGCGCGGGCTGCTAGTGGACTTTGTGCCGCCGCATGGCTTTGTCGGTTGCCCCCTTGACGGGGGCCACACTACTCGAGGAAGATTGCCGAGCCGGGAGCCCGGAGGCAGCGTTCCTAAGGACGCGCCTTTTCCTATGGATGTGGGACGGGACCTCCTCAAGCGGCTCCTCTTCGGATGCGTCTCCGGCAAGGTGGTCTGGGGCAGAAGTGTTGCCTCGCTCCCTGGTGATATCGCCCTGCCCGGCAAGATCTTAGCCTAGCGGTACCTCCCCTTTCCCGGCTTCGTCTTCCAAAAAGCCGACGCTGCCGGCCTCCTCGGAAAGCGCCGCTTCTTCCGCCTTGCTGGTGATATACACCAGCTCCTCCTCGGTGGTGTCGCGGACGAGGCCCTCCTCCTTGCGGATGGCCTCCTTGCGGATGGCGGCTCCATCCAAGTTGTGTCAAGACTGTGGGCATCGAACACCGGCATCATGGCAATGATTCTGCCCAAGGCCGAATTATTGCACAAGGGGATTACGCCTGCCGGTAGCTCAATCGCCAAGATGCTCCGAAACAACTTCTGGCAGAGGGCCCTGTGCTGCATGGTGGTCAGATTGTGGTTCAGCCCAGGGCGTAACCTCATGATGTCCGCCACATTCCTGAAATCCTAGTCTGGCCTCCCCTTGTTCTACAAGGGGGCTATGCACCGGCGAAGAAAGTCAGCGCATATCATCTCCATGGAGAGGCTGGCGGCCCTGAGGCGATGGATCCTGGTGGTTGCGACCGTGAGACTCCCGTCCCAAGGATCGAGGGCCCTCCAGTCGTCGCCACACACCATCTTGGTCTCCCGCGGCATATAGAAGGGCTAGGGCTTCTCCTCCCGTAGCCAGCACCACTTGCCCCGTCACTCATACCACCTATCGCATTAAGCCCCTTCAGGGTAGGTCTCCTTGCTTCCTGGCCGAGGAATCCAAGTGATGGCGCCGGAAAGCGTTCTGCCTTGCTGGATGCGGGGGATGAAATAATGGCGGAAGAGGGCAGTGCTAGGGGTCAGTCCGGCAAAGCACTCGTAGAGGTGTGCGAAAACCACCATGGAGGTTACGACGTTCGGCGTGAAATCCAGGAGTTAGAAGCAGTAGGTAAGCATAAAGTCGATGAAAAAGTTCAAGTAATGGGGGCAGAGCCTGCAGTAAAAGTAATCGGCGAAGAAAGGGTATTTGCCTGGACCTTCCCCGGAAGGACCTGGGCTCACGACGGTGGCGGGGTGCCCTGTATCGCAGTCGCCCATGCCCATCGGTACTGCCTCTTCAGGACGCTCAGGCTGAGCCCCGACGGGAAGACGACATGCTCCCTACGCATCTTCGCTGCCTTGTTCTCCAAGACGGCCTCCATATCCTTGCCCTTGCTGGTTTGGGGTGGCATGGTGATGGTGGGGATGGAGACCGGGGACGAGGAGTAGGCGGGAGTGGGGAGGAGGCACTAGCAGATGCGAGAGGCTCTGCTTTGGGCTCGAGAGGAAGACAACGACGGTCCTCGGATTGGGAAAGACGAGAGGTAAATGGGCATCGACTCTGCAGTCTCCTCTTTTTGGGGAAGGCACAGAGCGGTCTCTTTTTACCAAAAACAAGATCACGCAAAAAAATCCTGCAGATGCACTGCTGTAATGGCCGCGCCGTGCATGTATCCCAGTACCCGCATTCAATGGGCATCATGGGGAAGCGCAGCGAGCTCAATGATCACAACTGTAGGGCCCTTGCCATGCATGCCCGCGCATTGTTTGGGCCTAGCCCAACAACACCTCGTGACGTGTATGGCCCAGGCCCGGGGGCTCCTGTCGGTTCACTAGAGTTTTTCGGCCATCTAGTGCCCCTTTACTCGTGCACGGGCAGTGGTAGCCGCCCCGGCGGCAGGACCTAGTGAAGACTTACCAAGCACCAACACAGAAGACTCAAGACCACCGGAAAGACCTTGCCGGGAGGGCCGTAGAGCTTCAAGGCCCCCGACAAGGCAAGGTCCCGACAAGGCGAGGCCCCGGCAAGCACCGCCAGTGCACAGGACAGGTGTTGATCCACCTGGACGCGTGTTGCGGTGTCAACATTGGAGGAAGCTAAGTGGCGCCGTTGGGATGCCCCCATCCCATCCCACTGACAAACAGAGGCCCCTGACGGTGCATTTAATGCTCTTGTCCTACTCCGTCAGGGTTAGGTATGATAGCACTGTAGCAGCACTATACGTCCCATGTGCACATTGTATGCCGCTGTTGGGACTCCCTAAGTATAAAAGGAGGCCCAAGGCGTTATAAAAAAGGACTTTTGGACTCTTTGGCTTTTGGGCTTTCGGACAGTTAGGTAGTTTGACAACCGGACAGCCCGATGGTTAGAGAGGGAGAACCCACGTAGCAGCCATTCATGACGCTCCTATAGCTCGAACCCTAGACAGGATCAATACAACCAAGCAGGAGTAGGGTTTTACGCATCCGTGCGGCCCGACCCTGGGTAAAAACACCCTATGCACAGCTTACCAGACCAGCTCTTTATGCCTGCTACCCCCTCGCCGAACCGAAAGGGGCCCCTGCGATCCCATAGGTGTTCGTTCCCACGACATCTATAATCTTGTTTTCCAAGAAAAAGTTCCAGGAATTGCATTTAGAATGCTTGAATTGCATGTGTGATGTGTGCTGTACAAAAACAGAAACTTTTGCTATAGTATTTGAATTATCAGATTTTACTAGAACATGCAAAGTTTGATGGGTATTACACAAATATAAATAAATAATGAGTTCACAATAGTACCTAAAGTGGTGATTTATTTTTCTTATACTAACGGATCTCATGAGTTTTCTGTTAAGTTTTGTGTTGTGAAGTTTTCAAATTTTGGGTGAAGATTTGATGGACTATGGAATAAAGAGTGGCAAGAGCCTAAGCTTGGGGATGCCCAAGGCACCCCAAGCCATATTCAAGTATACCAAAAAGCCTAAGCTTGGATATGTGTTTTGCTTGGAGCGTCTTGTATGATATGAGTCTTTTCTTTTTAGTTTGCCACAATCATCCTTGCTGCACACATATTTTGAGAGAGACACGCTAAATCATGAATTTATTAGAATACTCTATGTGCTTCACTTATATCTTTTGAGCTAGGCAATGTTGCTCTAGTGCTTCACTTATATCTTTTTAGAGCATGGTGGTGTTATATTTTATAGAAAATATTGAACTCTCGTTCCTCACTTATATTATTTTGAGAGTTTCTTAAAAAAGCATGGTAATTTGTTTAGGTTATGAATTTAGTCCTAATATAATGGGCATCCAAGAGGGATATAGTAAAAACTTTCATATTAAGTGCATTGAATACTATGAGAAGTTTGATTCCTTGCATATAGTTTTGAGATAATAGATATGGTAATATGAAAGTCATGCTAGTGAATAGTTGTGAATTGGAAGAGATACATGTGTTAAAGTTTGTGATTCCCGTAGCATGCACGTATGGTGAACCGTTATGTAACGAAGTCGGAGCATGATTTGTTTAATGATTGTCAACCTTTGTGTGAGGGTCGGGAGCGCGCGATGGTTAACTCCTACCAACCTCTCCCCTAGGATCATGCGTCTAATCCTTTGTTTGATAACTAATAGACTTTTGCAATAAGTATGTGAGTTCTTTATGACTAATGTTGAGTCCATGGATTATACGCACTCTCAACCTTCCACCTTTGCTAGCCTCTCTAGTACCACACAACTTTCGTCGGTACATCAAACCCTCCTTACTCAAAACAACCACCATATATTCCTCAAAACAGCCACCATACCTACCTCTTATGGCATTTCCATAGCCATTCCGAGATATATTGCCATGCAATTTCCACCATTTAGATTTTCATGACATGCACCATCAGTTCATCTTGCATATAGAGTCATACTTTGTTATAGGTATCGAGTTGTAATTTTTTTTGAGTTATAAGTAAATAAAAGTGTGATGATTTTCATTAATAGAGCATTGTCCCATGAGAGAAAAGGATGATGAAAGCCATGACTCCCTCTCAAGTTGGCATGAGTATCCGGACTTTACAAAAAATAAAAGAGGCCAGCGAAGCCTAAACAAAAAAAGAGAGGCCAAAGATGCCCACCAAAATAAAAAAAGAGAGAAAGAGAGAAGGGACAATTGCTACTTTCTTTTTCCACACTTGTTCTTCAAAGTAGCACCATGATCTTCATGATAGAGAGTCTCCTATTTTGTCACTTTCATATAACTAGTGGATATTCATCTTGCACGACCACTTAGTTTTGTTTTTGAGCTTTCATACACTTATAGCTCTAAGTGCATTTGTTGCATGGAAATCCCTACTCACTCACATTGATATCTATTGATGGGCATCTCCATAGCCCGTTGATATGCCTAGTTGTTGTGAGACTATCTTCTTCCATTTTCCTTGCACCTCCTCTATATTATATTCCACCTATAGTGCTATATCCATGGCTCATGCTCATGTATTGCGTGAGAGTTGAAAAGGTTTGAGAACACCAAAAGTGTGAAACAATTGCTTGACTTGTTCATCGGGGTTGTGGATGATTTAGATACTTTGTGTGGGGAAGATGGAGCATAGCCAGAGCATATGATTTTGTAGGGATAACTTTCTAAGGCCATATTATTTCAAAAGGACACGACTGCCTTGTAGGTGTGCTCAAAGTATTACTGTTTTTATGTCAATATTAGACTATTGTTTGAATCTTACGGATCTGAATATTCATGCCACAATAAAGAATATTACATGGATAAATATGTTAGGTAGCATTCCACATCAAAAATTCTGTTTTTATCATTTACCTACTCGAGGACGAGCAGGAATTAAGCTTGGGGATGCTGATACGTCTCCAACATATCTATAATTTTTGATTGTTCCATGCTATTATATTATCTGTTTTGGATGTTTTATATGCATTAATATGCTATTTTATATTATTTTGGTACTAACCTATTAATCTAGAGCCTAGTGCCAGTTTCTGTTTTTTCCTTGTTTTTGAGAATTGCAGATAAGGAATATTAAACGGAGTCCAAACGGAATAAAACCTTCAAAATGATTTTTTCTGGACCGGAAGGAAACCACCAAGCTTGGATACCAAGGCAGGAGAGCCACCGTGAGGCCACAAGCCCTAGGGGCGCGCCCAGGGGGGTAGGGCATGCCCTGCAGGCTTGTGGTCCCACGGAAGCCCTCCTAACTCTAATATCCAGCCTATAAATTCCCAAATATTCCCTGTATATCAGAACGAGCCACAAAAACACTTTTCCGCCACAAAGAAGCCTCCGTTCCAGAGAGATCCAATCTTGGGGCCTTTTCCGGTAATCTGCCGGAGGGGGATTCGATCACGGAGAGCATCTACATCAACTCCATTGCCCCTCCGATGATGCGTGAGTAGTTCACCACAGACCTTCGGGTCCATAGATAGTAGCTAGATGGCTTTTTCTCTCTCTTTGCTCTTCAATACCATGTTCTTCATGATCTTCATGGAGATCTATCCGATGTAATACTCTTTTGCGGTGTGTTTGTCGAGATCCAATGAATTGTGGGTTTATGTTCAGATTACCCATGAATATTATTTGAGTCTTTTCTGAATTCTTATATGCATGATTTCATATATTTGCAATTCCTTCGAGTTATTGGTTTGGTTTGGCCAACTAGATTGGTAATTCTTGCAATAGGAGAAGTGCTTAGTTTTGGGTTCAATCTTACGGTGTCCTCACCCAATGACAAAGTAGGGGTAGCGAGGCACGTATTGTATTGTTGCCATCAATGATAAAAAGATGGGGTTTTCATCATATTGCTTGAGTTTATCCCTCTACATCATGTCATCTTACCTAATGCTTTACTCTGTTCTTCATGAACTTAATACTCTAGATGCAGGCAAGAGTCGGTCGATGTGTGGAGTAATAGTAGTAGATGCAGAACCATTCCGTCTACTTGACATGTACGAGATGCCTATATGCATAAGCATTGCATTGGATACCATCATAATTATTTGCTTTTCTATCAATTGCTAGACAGTAATTTGTTCACCCACCGTAATACTTGCTATCCTAAGAGAAGCCTCTAGTGAAACCTATGGCCCCGGGTCTATTTTCCATCTTATACTTTCAGATCTAAAACCAAAAATACCAAAAATACTTTGTTGCATTATTTTTACCTTTTGTTTTACTTTATGTTCATGCAATTTATCTCTACCAGAGCTCATCCCTGCAAGTAACCGTGAAGGGATTGACAACCCCTTTATAGCGTTGGGTGCAAGAGTTTGATTCTTTGTGTAGGTACATCTATTGGGGACTTTCTTGTATCTCCTACTAGATTGATACCTTGGTTCTCAACAACTGAGGGAAATACTTATCTACTTTGGTTCATCAACCGTTCCTCTTCACGGAAACCAATGCATGCTCGAGAAGTAGCAGTCCTCACATAGCTACTTAATTATTTGACTACTCATTGATCTTCACTTATATATTTTGAGAGTAGTTTGGTGTTTACTCTTGTGCTTCACTTATATCCTATGAGTAAATTTTTGAATGAATTGAGTATCATAAATCTCAAATTATAAATATTTTTTATGCTTAGTAGTAGCTTCACATCTGGTTTACAAAGTAAAATCTATTGAAGTTTGACAATCACAATATTGGTCATACAAGCAATTCGTGAATGATTAGTATAAGGAAGATAAGTTTCACATACTAATATATTATCTTGGACATCTTCTATGATTGTGAATACCCATTAATTATTTTTAAACTTGAGAAAATTAGTTGAAGTTGGACAAGGAAGACAACGTAATGAGTTAGGGTTGTGTATATTTGCATATAAGTTATATTGTTATGGATCCTCCAACATGTGGTGCTTGTTTAGAACCTTTTGCTAGCCAAAACTTCATACTAAGTAGAGATACTACTTGTGCATACAAAAACCCTTAAACCCAGTTCTTGCCATGAGAGTCCACTATATCTACCTATATGCGATATTACCCTGCCGTTCCAAGTAAATTTGCATGTGCCACCTCTAAAATTTCAATTAAGCATTTGTTTTGTGTGTCTCGGCCGCTCATGGAACGACAGAGGGTGGTCAGTATCTTCCATGTTAAGTGGGTTATTCTCATGATGAGTGTTTATTCTCATGATGAGTGTTTATTCACTCGTCTTTTTTGACATAAGCATCACATCCCCAAACTTTAAGAAATGACAACTTTGGCTTCTTGCCAAACCATAGTTCATATGGCGTCGTCTCAACGGATTTTGATGGTGCCCTATTTAAAGTGAATGCAGCTGTCTCTAATGCATAACCCCAAAACGATAGTGGCAAATCAGCAAGAGACATCATAGAACGCACCATATCTAATAAGGTTCGATTACAACGTTCAGATACACCATTACGCTGTGGTGTTTCAGGCGGTGTCAACTGTTAAACAATTCCACATTGTCTTAAGTGACTGCCAAACTCATAACTCAGATATTCACCTCCTCGATCAGATCGCAGGAACTTAATCTTCTTGTTACGATGATTCTCAACTTCACTCTGAAATTGCTTGAACTTTTCAAACGTTTCAAACTTGTGTTTCATCAAGTAAATATACCCATATCTACTTAAGTCATCAGTGAAGGTGAGAAAATAACGACATCCACCACACGTTGTAACATTCATTGGACCGCACACATCAGTATGTATGATTTCCAATAAGTCACTTGCCCGTTCCATTGTTCTAGAGAACGGCGTTTTAGTCATCTTGCCCATGAGGCATGGTTGACATGTGTCAAGTGATTCAAAATCAATAGACTCCAAAATTCCATCAGCATGGAGCTTCCTCATGCGTTTTACACCAATATGACCTAAACGGCAGTGCCACAAGAAAGTGGTACTATCATTATCAACTCTACAACTTTTGGCATCAATGTTATGAACATGTGTATCATCACTATCAAGATTCAATATGAATAAACCCCTCACATTGGGTGCATGACCATAAAAGATATTACTCATATAAATAGGACAACCTTTATTCTCTGATTTAAATGAGTAACCGTCTCGCAATAAACAAGATCCAGATATAATGTTCATGCTTAACGCAGGCACTAAATAACAATTATTCAGGTTCATCACTAATCCCGATGGTAATAGAAGAGAGAGCGTGCCGACGGCGATCACATCAACCTTGGAACCATTTCCCACGCGCATCGTCACTTTGTCCTTTGCCAGCCTTCGTTTATTCCGTAGTTCCTGCTTTGAGTTGCAAATGTGAGCAACCGAACCGGTATCAAATACCCAGGCACTACTACGAGAGCTAGTAAGGTACAGATCAATAACATGTATATCATATATACCTTGTTTGTCGTTGGCCGCCTTCTTGTTATCCAGGTACTTGGGGCAGTTCCGCTTCTAGTGACCAGTTCCCTTGCAATGAAAGCACTCAGTTTCTGGCTTGGGTCCATGCTTGGGATTCTTTGCAGGAGTAGCAACTGCTTTGCCATCCTTCTTGGTTTTACCCTTCTTGCCCTTGCCCTTGACTTTGCCATTTTTCTTGAAACTAGTGGTTTTATTGATCATCAACACTTGATGTTCTTTCTAGATTTCAGACTCAACGACTTTTAGCATCGCAAACAGCTCGGCGACTGACTTGTTCATCCCGTGCATGTTATAGTTCATCACAAAGCTCTTATAACTAGGTGGTAGTGATTGAAGAACTCTGTTAGTGATCGCCTCTGGCGGAAGGGCAATTCCCAACTCTGCTAGATGAGTTGAATACCCAGACATTCTGAGTATATGTTCACTGATAGACCCATTCTCCTCCATCTTGCAAGCATAGAACTTATCGGAGGTTTCATACCTCTCGATCCGGGCGTTCTTCTGAAAGATAAACTTCAACTCCTGGAACATCTCATATGCTCCAAGACGTTCAATACGTCTTTGAAGTCCCGGTTCTAAGCCATACAATATTGCACACTGAACTATTGAGTAATCTCCCGTACGTGCCTCCCAAGCGTTCTTAACGTCTTCGGAGGTCATGTCTTCTGGTTGGTCACCAAGCGGTGCATCTAGGACATATGATTTTTTGGGAAGCTGTGAGGATAATCCTCAGATTACGGGCCCAGTCAACAAAGTTACTTCCATCATCTTTCAGTTTAGCTATCTCTAGGAACGCATTAAAATTCAGGGGTGCTACTGCGCGAGCCATTGATCTACAACATAAATATGCAAAGTTCACTTAGACTATTGTTCAAGATAATGAGTTTAGTTAATCAAATTACTAAAACTCCCACTCAAATTGACATCCCTCAGGTCATCTGAGTGTCACATGATCCAAATCCACCAACTCAAGTCCGATCATCATGTGAGTTGAGGTGGCTTCAATGGTGAACATCATTATGTTGATCATATCTACTATATGACTCATGTTCGACCGTTCGGTCTCTTGTGTTCCGAGGCCATGTCTGTACATGCTAGGCTCGTCAAGTTTAACCCGAGTGTTCTGCGCGTGCAACACTGGCTTGCACCCGTTGTATGTGAACGTAGAGTCTATCACACCCAATCATCACGTGGTGTCTCAACACGACGAACTTTCGCACGGTGCACACTCGGGGAGAACACAATTTTATCTTGAAATTTAAGTGAGGGATCACCTTATAATGCTACCGTTGTACTAAGCAAAACAAGGTGCATAAAAGGATTAACATCACATGCAATTCATAAGTGACATGATATGACCATGAACTTGTGCTTTAGATCTCCATCTTGAAAGCACCGGCATGATCTTCATCGTCACTGGCACGACACCATGATCTCCATCATCTTGATCTCCATCAACGTGTCGCCATCGAGGTTGTCACGCCCTGCATGCTTCTACTACTATTGCTACCGTTTAGCGATAAAGTAAAGCATTACATACCGCTTAATGATTGACACACAGGTCATACAATAATTAAAGACAACCCTATTGCTCTTGCCGGTTGCCGTACTCACCGACATGCAAGTCGTGAAATTCAATACATCACATGATCATCTCATACATCACATATATCACATCATGTAATTGGCCATATCACATCACAACATACCCTGCAAAAACAAGTTAGACGTCCTCTAATTGTTGTTGCATGTTTTATGTGGCTGCTACGGGTTTCTAGCAAGAACGATTCTCACCTACGCATAAACCACAATGGTGATACATAATTTGCTTTTCAACCTTCTCAAGGACCACCTTTGTCGAATCCGATCCAACTAAAGTGAGAGAAACTCCCACCCGCAAGCCATCTAGGCAACAAGTTGCGTCGAGGGAACTGGTCTCTCGTAAGCGTACGAGTAATGTTGGTCCGGGCCGCTTCATCTCGCAATACCGCTGAACCAAAATCCGACCAAGGGAGGAAGCAATCTAAGCATCAACGCCCACAAACCTTTTGTGTTCTACTCGAGATCTCATCAACACATAGACCTAGCTATGATACTACTGTTGGGGAACGTTGCATGGGAAACAAAAATTTTCCTACGCACACGCAGATCTATCCATGGTGATGAGCACCTACGAGAGGGAGAGTGGATATACATATCCTTGTAGATCGCTAAGCGGGAAGCATTAAGAAACGCGGTTGGTGTAGTCGAACGTCTTCGCGATCCAAATCGCCGTGCGTCCCGCGATCCAATCATGATCCGTCCCTCGATCCAATCACGATCCGTCCCGTGATCCGATCACGATCCATCCCACGAACTTGATCACGATCCGTCCCACGAATTTGATCACGATCCGTCCCACGAACATGATCACGATCCTTCCGATCTAGCACCGAACGGACGGCACCTCCACGTTCAGCACACATACAGCTTGATGACGATCTCCACCGTCTTGATCCAGCAAGAAGGAGTGGAGAGGAAGAAGAGTTCTCCGGCAGCTTGACGGTACTCCGGCGATGGTGGTGAAGCAATTCCGGCAGGGCTTCGCCTAAGCACTGCAAAAAACCGATCTAGAGGAGAAACTATGCACTGGAGGAACGGGTAGCACGTGGCTGAAATTCTCGTGCAAAACCCTAGAAATCCACCAGTATATATAGGAGGGAAGGAGGAGGAGAGGCAGCCTTGGCCTCCAAGCCTTGGAGGCTTCGGCCGAAGTGGGAGGTGGAGGAGGACTCTCCTCCTCCACTCCTAGTAGGATTAGGATTGCTCCTTTTTGCCTTTTTTCCACCTTTTCCTATTGGGTTTTTTCCTCCAGCCACATGGGCCTTGTGTGGGAGTTTCCACCAGCCCACTAAAGGATGATATTCACTCTCCCACAGCCCATGAAGCCTCTTGGGTCGAAATACCCCTCCCGGTACACTCCCGGCACTCCCGGTACACTACCGATGAGCCCGAAACTTTTCCGGCGACCAAAACGGGACTTCCTATATATGAATATTTACCTCCGGACCATTCCGGAGCTCCTCGTGACGTACGAGATCTCATCTGGGACTCCGAACAAACTTCGGTCACCACCATACATAACTCTATACTACCGAAACGTCACCAAACCTTAAGTGTGCAGACCCTGCGGGTTCGAGAACTATGTAGACATGACTGAGACACCTCTACGGTCAATAACCAATGGCGGGACCTAGATGTCCACATTGGTTCCTACATGTTCTACGAAGATCTTTATCGGTCGAACCTCTATGTCAAGGATTCAGTTAATCCCATATGATGTTCCCTTTGTTCTTTGGTATGTTACTTGCCCGGGATTCGATCGTCGGTATCTCCATACCTAGTTCAACCTCGTTACTGGCAAGTCTCTTTACTCGTTCCGTAATACAAGATCCCGTAACTAACACTTAGTCACATTGCTTGTAAGGCTTAATGTGATGTTGTATTACTGAGTGGGCCCTGAGATACCTCTCCGTCACACGGAGTAACAAATCCCAGTCTTGATCCATGCCAACTCAACAGACACCCTCGGAGACACCTGTAGAGCACCTTTATAGTCACCCAGTTACGTTGCGACGTTTGAGACACACAAGGTACTCCTTCGATATCTGTGAGTTGCATGATCTCATGGTTATAGGAACATATACTTGACATGCAGAAAATAGTAGCAATAAACTGACACGATCATAAGCTACGTTTGTAGTTTGGGTCTTGTCCATCACATCATTCTCCTAATGATGTGATCCCGTTATCAAATGACATCTCATGTCCGTGGTTAGGAAACCTTAACCATCTTTCGATCAACGAGCTAGTTCACTAGAGGTATACTAGGGACATTGTGTTTGTCTATGTATCCACACATGTATCCATGTTTCCAATTAATACAATTATAGCATGGATAATAAATGATTATCATGAACAAGGAAATACAATAATAAACACTTTATTTATTGCCTCTAGGGCATATTTCCAACTGCCTCTCGAGCTGCCTCTTTAGGTCCTCAAATGCTTCACCCGCCACCACACTCCAGACAAAGTTGTCTGTCTTCTTCATCATCTGGTACAGAGGAATGGCCTTCTCACCAAGGCGGCTTATAAACCGGCTTAACACAGCGATCTATCCCGCCAGGCGCTGAACATCATTGATGCATGCCGGCTCAGACAGGGAAGTGATAGCCTTGATCTTATCTGGATTAGCCTCAATGACACGCTTAGAGACTAGGAATCCCAAGATCTTGCGTGCAGGAACACCGAAAACACACTTAGCCAGGTTAAGCATCATCTTGTAGACCCGTAAGTTGTCAAAAGTCTCCTTCAGGTCGTCAAGCAGAGTCTCCTTCTTCCTGGACTTAATCACAATGTCATCCACATATGCATGAACATTGCGCCCAATTTGGCTATGAAGACAATTTTGCACACAACACTGGTAAGTTGCCTGGGCACTCTTGAGCCCGAAAGGCATAGACACATAGTAGGCACCAAAAGGCATGATGAAAGCCGTCTTCTCTTGGTCCTTGACTGCCATCGTGATCTGATGATAGCCAGAATAAGCATCCAGGAAACATAAACTCTCACAACCCGTCGTTGCATCGATGATCTGGTCAATACGAGGGAGAGCAAACGGGTCAGCTGGACAGGCTTTATTAAGATCCGTGTAATCCACACACATACGCCACGTGCCGTTCTTCTTAAGTACTAGTACGGGGTTAGCAAGCCACTCTGGGTGAAACACTTCAACGATGAAACCCGCCGCTAGGAGCCGGGCCACCTCTTCTCCAATGGCCTTGCGCCTCTCTTCATTGAACCGCCAAAGAAATTGTTTGACTGGCTTAAACTTAGGATCCACATTAAGGAGGTGCTCAGTGAACTCTCTCGATACACCGGACATGTCAAAAGGCTTCCATGGAAAGATGTCCCGATTCTCATGGATGAATTCGATGAGCATGCTTTCCTATTTGGGATCCATATTGGCCCCAATAGTAAACTGTTGCGATGAATCGCCCGAAGTAAAATCCACTAGCTTGGTGTCATCCCCCGAAAACTTGAGGGGCGGCTCAGATTCCGTGGTGGCTTTTTCCAACGGAGTCATGTCCTCCGGGTTAACATTTTCCTTATAGAACTTGAGCTCTGCTTCCCCGCAACTTGACTCTGCATAAGCCAAATCTCCTTCCTCACACTCAATAGACGTCTCCCAATCAACATGCACCGTAATCATTCCTTTTAGACTAGGCATCTTGAACTGCAAGTAAACATAGCAAGGCCTAGCCATGAACTTGGCGTAAGCCGGACGTCCAAACAGGGCATGGTACGGACTTTTGATCTTAACCACCTCAAAACACAAGGTCTCTACCCTGTAGTTGTATTCGTCACCGAAGGTGACTTCCAAAGAAATCCTCCCCACTGGATAAGTTGACTTGCCAGGCACCACACCGTGGAAGACTGTCGAGGAAGGCTTAAGATCCTTACCAAGCAACTTCATCCGACAAAAAGCGTCGTAGTACAAAATATTGATGCTGCTGCCACCATCCATAAGCACTTTGGTAAACACATATCCTCCAACTTGGGGGGCAACCACCAACGCCAGCCATCCCGGGTCATCAACACGCGGCGGGTGATCCTCTCTGCTCCAGGTTATGTCGTACTTTGACCACTTCAAGTATTGCGGGAGAGCTGCTGTGACGTTATTGACCGCCCGTTTGCGCAACTTCTGGTCTCGCCTGTCAAGACCTGTTGTAAAAACATGATACTGACCTGAGCTGAGCTGCTTCGGATTACTCTGATACCTAGTCTGGTTATTTTGCTGTTGATTATTGCCACTGGATTGCTGATGATGCCCTCCTTGACTGCCCTGGCCCTGGTAGCCGAATCATGAACCGCCAGACCCCAGGCCAGCACCTGACCCGCCTGGCCCTGAGCCGCCTGGCAGGCCTCCACCATTGTTGTTATGCTACCGCACACTATAATCCCGAAACTTTTGCATAATGTGGCAATTCCTCCATCAGTGATTCGCCACCGTATCGGGCCGACTGTGCTCTAGACAAGGTTTATTGAGCATCTCTTCCAAATTAAAAGGAGTTATAACTTTATTAAAGTGTTGTTTGAAGTTCCCATTGCCTTCAGCACGATTGTTCCTGGTGCTGGCATTGGCCACCAATTCTGACCCGCTATCCGGATTCTTCCTCTTGCCTTGGTTACCATTCCTTGCTGGACCTTTGCCATTGTTACTCTTCTTGCTCTGACTAGGCTTCTCCTCGTCAGAACCTGGATCCTTCGTATTGTCAGAGTCGGCGTACTTCGTGAGAGCCGCCATGAGCTCCCCCATGTCCTGACACGAGTGCTTGAGCCGTCCAAGCTTTTGCTTCAGAGGCGTAAAGTGGCAATTCTTCTCCAGAATCGAAACTGCTTGAGCCGCCGTAATTTGTTCACACGAGTGGATGATGGTTGAAACCCGTCGGACCCAATGATGAGCCAACTCATTCTCCTGCTGCACACAATGATCCAAATCCACAATCATCATGGGTTGCTTGCACGTTCCCTAGAAATTTTTGATGAACTTCGCCTTTAACTCGACCCAGGAATTAATGGTGTTGGGTGGCAAGCCCTTCAACCACGTGTGATCTGGCCCTTCCAGCATCATGATAAAATACTTGGCACATACTGCGTCGTTGACGTCTAACATCTCCATAGACAGCTCATAGCTCTCAATCCACGCCTTCGGAGGTAGGTCAGCAGTATAGTTTGGGACCTTGCGAGGACCCTTGAAATCCTTCAGCAAGCGTTCGTTCTGTAAAGCCGGCACCAAGCACGGCACTCCCATGGACCTGCTGGTTACTCTTGCTCCTACCGAGATACAAGGTGTCGGTTCTTGATGAGCCGCCGCTGCCACCAAAGTCGTCGCCTCGTGTTGAGCCCTTGCCCGGTCCACCAGAGCCTAAGCATCCAGAACCGCCTGATCGTCTCGTGGAGGGTTCCAGTGTCGGTCACTACTAGAAACCACCGAAAACTCATAATGTCGGCTGAAGCTACGGCTGGGGATGGGGGTTGAGTGCACACGACTCCGGCTATAGGTGTACTTCTCCTACTGGGCCATCGCCGTCTGCAGGTATCCAATAGCGTCCTGCACCTCTTCTGCGAAGGGCACCTCGTCGCCATCACCACCGTGTTCTCTGATGGGTTTGAATAGTGACCCGCCGGCATTGGGAAAGCCATTGGTGAGGGCTGGTTCCATCGGGGTGGGTTAGGGCGCTGCTGTCGAGCCGCCAGCCGACTCTCTGGTGCTTCCGCGGTCTGTCCTGCCCCCGACGTGTTAAAAAGATTCCTGGCCTCGAACTATTCCCGCAAGCGGGACTGGTGTCTCATCCACTGAACCGCCACCGTAGGTTGCTACTTCAGCTCAAGGTGGAAAGCGTTCGCCTTAAGGCGCTCTGCCTCTGCGTCCATCTGGGCCTTCAGCACACTGATCCCTTGTTGGACTTCAGTCATCTGGTCCTTTATCCTTGCGATCTCTATGTTCTAGGCTGCTTAATTCTCTTGTTGGAAATATGCCCTAGAGGCAATAATAAAATAGTTATTATTGTATTTCCTAGTTCATGATAATTGTCTGTTATTCATGCTATAATTGTGTTAACCGGAAACCGTAATACATGTGTGAATACATAGACCACAACGTGTCCCTAGTGAGCCTCTAGTTGGCTAGCTCGTTGATCAATAGATGGTCACGGTTTCATGACCATGGACATTGGATGTCGTTGATAACGGGATCACATCATTAGGAGAATGATGTGATGGACAAGACCCAATCCTAAGCATAGCACAAGATCGTGTAGTTCGTTTGCTAAAGCTTTTCAATGTCAAGTGTCGTTTCCTTAGACCATAAGATTGTGTAACTCCCGGATACCGTAGGAATGCTTTGGGTGTGCCAAACGTCACAACGTAACTGGGTGGCTATAAAGGTACTCTACGGGTATCTCCGAAAGTATCTGTTGGGTTGACACGAATCGAGACTGGGATTTGTCACTCCGTGTGACGGAGAGGTATCTCTGGGCCCACTCGGTAAGACATCATCATTATGAGCTCAATGTGACTAAGGAGTTAGTCATGGGATGATGTATTACGGAACGAGTAAAGAGACTTGCCGGTAACGAGATTGAACAAGGTATGGTGATACCGACGATCGAATCTCGGGCAAGTACCATACCGATAGACAAAGGGAATTGTATACGGGATTGATTGAATCCTTGACATCGTGGTTCATCGGATGAGATCATCGTGGAGTACGTGGGAGCCAACATGGGTATCCAGATCCCGCTGTTGGTTATTGACCGGAGAGGTGTCTCGGTCATGTCTACGTGTCTCCCGAACCCGTAGGGTCTACACACTTAAGGTTCGATGACGCTAGGGTTATAGGGAAATAGTGTACGTGGTTACCGAAGGTTGTTCGGAGTCCCGGATGAGATCCCGTACGTCACGAGGAGTCCCGGAATGTTCCGGAGACGAAGATTGATATATAGGAAGTGAGGTTTTGGTTACCGGAAGTGTTCCGGGTGTCTACGGTAGTGTACCGGGACCATCGGAAGGGTTCCGGGGGTCCACCAAGTGGGCCCACCTGCCCCGGAAGGTTCCATGGGCTAAGAGTGGGAGGGAACCAGCCCCTAGGTGGGCTGGTGCGCCTCCCACCCCATCCCAAGGCGCAGCAAGGGTGGAAGGGGGAAACCCTAGGCTTAGATGGGCCTTAAGGCCCACCCTAGGGCGCCTCCACCTTTCCCTGACCTGGCCGCCGGCCAGATGCCATCTGGTGGCTGCCGCCAGCCCCTAGGGTGGAACCCTAGGGCGCAGCACCTCTACTCCCCTCCTCCTATATATAGTGGAGGTATTTGGGGCTGCACAACACACGAGTTCATCTCCTCCCAGGTGCAGCCCTACTCCTCCCTCTCCTCGTTTCTCCGTAGTGCTTAGCGAAGCTCTATCGGAGTACCACGCAGCTCCACCGCCACCATGCCGTCATGCTGCCAGAGCTCTCCCTCAACCTCTCCTCCCTCCTTGCCGGATCAAGGCGTAGGAGACGTCACCGGGCTGCACGTGTGTTGAACGCGGAGGTGCCGTCCGTTCGGCACTTGATCGGATCTACCGCGATCTGAATCGCTGCGAGTACGACTCCATCAACCGCATTCTAGCAACGCTTCCGCTTAGCGATCTTCAAAGGTATGAAGATCCAATCTCTCCCCGCTCGTTTGCTGGTTTCTCCATAGATAGATCTTGGTGACACGTAGGAAAATTTTGATTTACTACTACGTCTCCCAACATCTCTGGCGTGACCTCAGTTGCCATCAGGGTTGTGAGCTCATTCATCAGATCTAGGAGAACTTTAGCCGGCGGCGGGTTAGCCCCCCTCCCGGCTACCCCAGTGGCTATACCGCTCGTGCCTGGTGCTGAACCCGCCATAAAGACGACCAAATGCATCGGCGGCCCATAGTCCTCCGACTCATGACACTCTGACTCGGGGTAAAGCTCGTCGTAGCCCCTGAGCCTGCCATCGTGAAGCGGGTGGATTGATTCCGTCTCTCCGCTCGAAGACTCATCCTTCGAACAGACGAGAGTCTCCTATGACATGGACCCCTCTAGATCCGTGCCTTGAGTAAAACCGACGAAGACATGCTTCCTGCCCGGGTTAACACGAGCGGGTTGTACGCGCCGAACGGATTGCGTGCGCCGAGCCGGCTCGACAATATTGGTGCAGATGTTCGGCTCGGGTGTAGATCCGCTGACCTTGCCGATGAAAACGTGGATTCCACCGAAGGGGACTCGGAAGCCATACTCGATAGAGTCGGCCTAGGGGCCTCAGCCGGCGTCGTCGATGTAGAGCCGACCGCGCGACTCTTGTTCATCCTATCGACAACGTATCCCTCGATCCCTGGAAGAGAGCCCTTTAATAACTCAACACCACAGAGCGCTAGCCCCATGGTGGGCACCAACTGTCGTGGTTTTATCACGACAGATGTCCGAGGACTTATGTTCGAGGCCATCGCTAAGGTGATGGATTCAAAGGGGTTGGTTGGGACGAAGGACACGAGTTTACCCAGGTTCGTCCCCTCGAGAGGAGGTAAAAGCCTACATCCTGCTGGTGTTGTATTGATTGAACTATTGATTACAAGGGAGCGGATTCGCTTGACCTAGTTCTTGATTGATTGGTTTTTGCCTAAGTCGCCCCGGGTCTCTGCCTTTATATAGGAGGCCAAGACCACGGGTTACAAGTCTCATACCGACTCTTACAACATATACGACTCTATCTCTGTGTCGCCTTGCCTTACTGGGCAAGCTGTCTCTGGGCGGCTTAACCACCCGGGTCTTCATGCCTTCTTTGTCTGGGCCTTGCCTAGGCCCATCTTGGTAAACCGCCATATGTCTAGGCTTACGTCTCTAGGCCCATCCGCCTTGGTCTGACTTATGAGCCGCTAGGTATAACCCGACCCCACCTGGGCGAGTCTCACCACGGGGTTATATCCCCAACAGGAAGGGTGCACCTCCCAAAATTATATTTATCTCTATTTTAAACAATGAGCTCTGGCACATATGCAAATCCCTGCTTCCCTATGCGAAGGGACAATCTATTTACTTTCATGTTATTTACTTTTCATGTTGAGTCAACTTTTTATTCCAACCTACTTCTATTAGTTGGCAAGCATCATGTGGTGGGGAAATATCTAGGCACATATGGCTAGTCAAATACATTTGATCATGACTTATTATTGCTGACAATTATCTCTATGATAAATGAGTTGGGAGGCGAAACATTAAGCCCCTATTTTATTTGTGTTTGATGGATGCCATTTGTTCTAAAAATATGCTTTGAGTACTAGCAATAATAGAAGACTATATGACGATTGAGTATGTGGATCTCTTACTTAGACTTTGTTAAGAATAACTTGAATTGCAATTGTTTGGTGACAAAGAACATAGGTTGTTAAGTTTCAAGAGAATTCATTGTTTGAACCATAACATGTGAATTGGTTGCTACTTCATCATGTTGAGTTTTATGAGAAAGAGTTGTTGTTATGATGCTAGGAAATGTGATTGGGATTATCATTGATCAAACTTATGCACTATGCTAGCATTCTCACTTCATAAATTATTTCTTTTATGATTTACCTACTCGAGGACGAGTAGGAATTAAGCTTGGGGATGATGATACGTCTCCAATGTATCGATAATTTATGAATTATTCATACCATATTCACCTATGTTTACAATACTTTTATATGGTTTTGATGCACTTTTTATGATTTATTTAGAACTAACCCGGACTGATGTTGTTTTCAGCACAACTACTGTGATGTTGTTTTTTGTGCAAAAAATGAAAGTTCTCGGAATCGCCCGACACTTTTTGATGATTTTTTTTGGAACAAATGAGGCATTAGACGCTTCATGGGAGGGCCAGAAGAGCCACGAGGTGGCCACCCTCCACAGGGTGCGCCAGGCCCCCTACCCACGCCTCGATGGAGGGTGAGAACCTTGTGGCCCATCTTAGCGTGAAACCGACGCCCAAAATTCTATGTATATAGAAACCATGATAAATAACCCTAGACTTCTCGTTCTGCCGCCGCAACTCTGTGTATCTATGAAAAAACAATTTGGAGGCATTCAAGTACCCTGCCAGAGAAGGTATATCATCTTCGATGGCAATCTTCATCATCCCAGCGGAGGCCATGATGAGGAGGGAGTAGTCCACCCTCGGAGCTGGCGGTTTGTACCAGTAGCTATGTGTTCAATATCTCTCTCTATCATGTTCATGAGATGGCACAATCTTGATGTATCATGGGCTTTATTAGTATAGTTGGATCACATGGTGTTTTCCCCTCTCTATCTTGTTGTGATGAGTTGAGTTTTCCCTTTGAGATTTCACTATGTTGGATTAAACACTTTTTTGGATATGAGAGCACTTTACGTGTATCTTGCATGCAGATACCTATAGTGACATTGGGGTATTCAAAGGGATTCACTTGATATATATTATGGCGTCAACTTGCGGATTCCGTGACCTTGGGGATGTATGCATAGGGGTTGATTGCATGTTTTCATACCATGTTCTTCGATAGAAATCTTGGGGCACTCTTTGAGGTTCTTTGTGTTGGATTGAGTTTTATATATCTGAAATTATTTGATGCGTATCGTATATTTAACTCATGGATACTTGTGGTGACATTGGAGTATCTAGGTGACATTAGAGTTGGTTGATGCGTATCATATGGTGTTATTCTACAACGAACTCTTAGATAGATTGATCAGAAAGGATAGCTTGGTTGTTTTAGTACGAACTCTTGGAATGATTGACCGGAAAGTATAGCTTGGTTATTTTAGTATGAACTCTTGGATAGATCGATCGGAAAGGATAACTTTAAGGTGGTTTCGTACCCTACAAACAATTTCTTCTTATGCTATCCGCTAGATAAGAACTTTGGAGTGATTTTTTGTTGCACATTGAGGGATGTTTATGTGATCCAATTATATTAGCATTGTTGAGAGATTGCACCAGCGAAAGTACGGACCGCAGGCCTTATTTCCAAGCATTTATACAAAATTTTGCTCGCTGTTCACCACTATCACCTTCCTTTTTTTATATTTTCAGATTACAAAAATCAATATGTACTATCATTACTACAGTTGTATCACCATCTCTTTGCTGAACTAGTGCTCCTATACAATTTGCCATTGTATTGGGTGTGTTGGGGACACAAGAGATTTCTTGTATTTGATTGCAGGGTTTTTTGAGAGAGACCATCTCCATCCTACACCTTCCCCGGATTGATAAACTTTGGGTCATCCACTTGAGGGAAAATTGCTACTGTCTTACAAAACTCTATGCTTGGAGGCCCAACAGGTGTCTACAAGAATAAAGTTGCGTAGTAAATATCAAGGAGAGAGCCGCCGACGCGCTCTCTACTTCGGTTCTGGAACGAATGGGGGTGGGGGAGGGCCAGAGCACGGTGGTTACTAAGTGATATTGCAACACCTAAAATCTCGGCGCAACACATGGCGGTGTCGCGCCTTACAGTCCGGCGCTGCACTCAGTAGCTTAATGATACGTCTTCATCGTATCTATAATTTTTGATTGTTTCATGCCAATATTCTACAACTTTCATATACTTTTGGCAACATTTTATACTATTTTTGGGACTAACATATTGATCCAGTGCCTGGTGTCCGTTCCTCTTTGTTGCATGCTTTTTGTTTCACAGAAAATCCATATCAAACAAAGTCCAAATGCGATAAAAACTTATGGGGACTTTTTTGGAATATAAGTGATTTTTGGGAAAAAGAATCAACGCGGGACGATGCCCGAGGGGCCCACAAACTCACAGGGCACGGCCTAACCCCCTGACCATGCTAGGCTGTCTTGTGGCCACCTCGTAAGGCGGTTGGTGCCCTTCTTTCGCAGAAGGAAAGACAATATCCGGATAAAAATCGTGTTAAAATTTTAGCCCAATCGGAGTTACGGATCTCTGGGAATATAATGAATGGTGAAAGGCCAGAATCTGGAAGCGCAGAAACAGAAGGAAACAGAGAGAGAGATCAAATCTCGGAGGAGCTCCCTCCCCTCAGCCACCATGGAGGCTAAGGGCTATAGGGGAAACCCTTCTACCATCTAAGGGAAAGGTCAAGGAAGAAGAAGAAGAAGGATGGGGGCTCTCTCCCTCTCTCTCCCAATGGCACGGGAACGACGTTGGGGCCATCATCATGACAGCGATATACTCCAACAACTCCGTCATCTTAACCAATACCTCCATCACCTTTCCCCATCTATCTACATCGGTCTACTCTCCCACAACCCGCTGTACCCTCTACTTGAACACGATGCTTTATGCTTCATATTATTATCCGATGATGTGTTGCCATCCTATGATGTCTGAGTAGATTTTAGTTGTCTATGGGTTGATTGATGATCATGATTGGTATGAGTTGTATTTTTTATTATTGGTGCCGTCCTATGGTGTTCTCCATGTCGCGCAACCGTGAGGGATCCCCGCTTTAGGGTTTGCAATATGTTCATGATTCGCTTATGGTGGGTGGCGTGAGTGACAGAAGCACATACCCGAGTAAGTAGGTTGTTTGCGTATCGAAATAAAGAGGACTTGATACTTTATAATGCTATGGTTGTGTTTTACCTTAATGATCTTTAGTAGTTGCAGATGCTTACTAGAGTTCCAATCATAAGTGCATATGATCCAAGTAGAGAAAGCATGTTAGCTTATGCCTCTCCCTCATATAAAATTACAATAATGATTACCGGTCTGTTATCGATTGCCTAGGGACAATTCCGCAACTCCTACCACCACTTTCCACACTCATTAAACTAAATTAATTATTACTTTATCTTAGCAGCCCCTAGTTTTTATTTACGCGTTCTTTATTATCTTGCAAACCTATCCGACAACACCTACTTAGTACTTCTAGTTTCATACTTTTTCTAGGTATAGCAAACGTTAAGCGTGTGTAGAGTTGTATCGGTGGTCGATAGAACTTGAGGGAATATTTTTTCTACCTTTAGCTCCTCTTTGGGTTCAACACTCTTACTTATCGAGAAAGGATACAATTGATCTCCTATACTTGTGGGTTATCAAGACCTTTTTGTGGCGCCGTTGCTGGGGAGCAATAGCATAGGGTGAATATTCTCGTGTGTGCTTGTTTGCTTTATCACTAAATAATTTTTATTTGTTGTTCTAAGTTGTTCTATATCTTTAATTATGTATATGGAACACGAAACACCAAAAAAATTAGGTGTACTTGCTACTCATGGAGATGGGGAACCTCCTAAAACCCTCGATGCTCGTTATGTGAAAGATATTATGCACTACTTTAATAATCCTGAGAAAACCCCATTCAATTATATAATGGGATACATGTTGGATCAAAGTGAATACTTTAGGGATAATCGCTTGACTCAAAAAGGGAAACTGTTATGGGATCAATATCATATGTTGAAATGGTATGCTTGGAATCTATGCTTGAGATATGATATTACTTGTTGCTCTAGGATGAAGGCTAAACACCTTCCCTTTCCATGTAAATTTAATGATAATGAAACCTTGGCTTCTTATGCTAATGGTATATATGATTACTATGATGTGTAACAAATAGAAGAGTTTGTTGCTTTTAAGGGTGCTTATGAAATTGAAGCTTTGTTTGAAAAGTATGAAGATTATGATGATGTTGTTTACCGATCCCAAAATTAGGCTATGCTTCGTTATTGTTATGCCAATTATGAATATAATGCCCATATTAATCAATTTATTGAGAAAGTCTTCGCCATCCAAGAAGAGACTAATATTTTGCAAGAATCTATGGAAGAAGAAATTGATGACACTGTGAGCTCATTGGATGAAAAAGATGAGGAGGAGAGCGAAGAACAAAAGGAGGAAGAGAGGACTAACTACCCGTGCCCACCTTCTAATGAGAGTAACTCTTAAACTCATACATTGTTTAATTTCCCATCGTTCTTACTGAAGGATGAATTCTATGATAATTGCTATGATCCCTTGGATTCATTTGAAATTTCCCTTTTTGATGAAATTGATGCTTGCTATGCTTGTGGCCACGATGCCAATATGAATTATGCTTATGGAGATGAACTTGCTATAGTTCCCTATGTTAAGAATGAAATTGTTGCTATTGCACCCACGCATTATAGTCCTATTATCTTTTTGAATTCTCCAAACTACACTATATCGGAGAAGTTTGCACTTATCAAGGATTATATAGATGGGTTGCCTTTTACTATTGCACATGATGATTTTGATGAATATAATATGCATGTTCTTGCTGCTCCTACTTGAAGTTATTATGAGAGAGGAACTACATCTTTACCTCTCTATGTTTCCAATACAATAAAATTGCATGAAACTACGTATGTTATGCATTGGCCTTTACTTGGTATGAATGAATTGTTCTCGTATGACATGCCAATGCATAGGAAGAGAGTTAGACTTTGTTTTCACATGATTTATATCACTTTGTGCTCACTACTTAATTACAAATCATTGCTAATTAAAATTGGCTTTGATATACCTTGGGATCTGGGTGTATCCACTACTTGAGCACTTTATGCCTAGCTTAATGGCTTAAAGAAAGCACTGCCAGGGAGACAACCAAGAAGTTTTAGAGAGTCATTTTATTCTGTTGTGTTCTTTTATATAGTTCAAAAACAAACAAAATAAAGAGGGGAACCTAAAACTTTATACAAAAGAGAAGTGAAAGTGAGACAAACGAGCATCGTCGAAGTGGGGGCTAGCCTTGAACTTTGTTCATGCCCATAGAAACTTTGTGAATCTTGATTACAGAAACTTTTCAACAATATCCGGATAAAAATCGTGTTAAAATTTCAGCCCAATCGGAGTTACGGATCACCAGGAATATAAGAAATGGTGAAAGGCCAGAATCTGGGAGCGCAGAAACAGAAGGAAACATAGAGAGAGATCCAATCTCGGAGGGGCTCCCGCTCCTCCGTGGCCATGGAGGCCAAGGACCATAGGGGAAACCCTTCTACCATCTAGGGGAAAGGTCAAGGAAGAAGAAGAAGAAGAAGAAGAAGGATGGGGCTCTCTCCCTCCCTCTCGCAGTGGCACCGGAATGCCGTCGGGGCCATCATCATGACGGTGATCTACTCCAACAACTCCGTCATCTTCACCAACAGCTCCATCACCCTTCCCCATCTATCTATAGCGATCCACTCTCCCACAACCTGTTGTACCCTCTACTTGAACATGGTGCTTTATGCTTCATATTATTATCCAATGATGTGTTGCCATCCTATGATGTCTGAGTAGATTTTACTTGTCCTATGGGTTGATTGATGATCATGATTGGTATGTGATGCATGTTTTATTATTGGTGCCACCCTATGGTACTCTCTGTGTCATGCAAGCATGGGGGATACCCACTATAGGGTTTGCAATATGTTCATGATTCGCTTATGGTGGGTGACGTGAGTGACAGAAGCCCAGACCCGAGTAAGTAGGTTGTTTGCGTATGGGAATAAAGATGACTTGATACCTTATAATGATATGGTTGGGTTTTACCTTAATGATCTTTAGTAGTTGCAGATGCTTGCTAGAGTTCCAATCATAAGTGCACATGATCCAAGTAGAGAAAGCATGTTAGCTGATGCCTCTCCCTCATATAAAATTAAAATAATGATTACCGGTCTGTTATCGATTGCCTAGGGACAATTCCGCAACTCCTACATCCACTTTTCCACACTCGTTAAACTAACTTAATTGTTACTTTATCTTATCAGCCCCTAGTTTTTATTTACGTGTTCTTTATTATCTTGCAAACCTATCCTACAACACCTACGTAGTACTTCTAGTTTCATACTTGTTCAAGCTAAAGCGAACGTTAAGCGTGCGTAGATTTGTATCGGTGGTCGATAGAACTTGAGGGAATATTTGTTCTACCTTTAGCTCCTTGTTGGGTTCCACACTCTTACTTATCAAGAAAGGCTACAATTGATCTCCTATAATTGTGGGTTATCAAGACCTTTTTCTGGCGCCGTTGCCGGGGAGCGATAGCGTAGGGTGAATATTCTCATGTGTGCTTGTTTGATTTATCACTAAGTAATTTTTATTTGCGGTTATAAGTTATTCTCTATCTTTAGTTATGGATATGGAACACGAAATACCAAAAAAATAGATTTACTTGCTACTCATGGAGATGGGGAACCTCCTAAAATCCTCGATGCTTGTTATGTGAAAGATATTATGCACTACTTTAATAATCCTCAGAAAACCTCATTCAATTATATAATGGGATACACGTTGGATCAACGTGAATACTTTAGGGATAATCACTTGAGTCAAAAAGGGAAACTATTTTGGGATCAAATTCATATGTTGAAACGGTATGCTTGGAGTCTATGCTGGAGATATGATATTACTTGTTGCTCTAGGATGAAGGCTAAACACCTTCCCTTCTCATGTAAATTTGATGATAATGAAACCATTACTATGACATGGAACAAATAGAAGAGTTTGTTGCTTTCAAGGTTGCTTATGAAATTGAAGCTTTGTTTGAAAAGTATGAAGATTATGATGATGTTGTTTACCGATCCCAAAATTTAGCTATGCTTTATTATTGTTATGCCAATTATGAATATAATTCCCATATTGCTCAATTTTTGAGAAAGTCTCTGCTATCCAAGAAGAGACTAATATTTTGCAGGAATCTATGGAAGAAGAAATTGATGACACCGTGAGCTCATTGGATGAAAAAGATGAGGAGGAGAGCGCAAAACAAAAGGAGGAAGAGAGGACTAGCTACCCGTGCCCACCTTCTAATGAGAGTAACTCTTCAACTCATACATTGTTTAATTCCCCATCGTTTTTACCGAAGGATAATTGCTATGATAATTACTATGATCCCTTGGATTCATTTGAAATATCCCTTTTTGATGAAATTGATGCTTGCTATGCTTGTGGCCACAATGCCAATATGAATTATGCTTATGGAGATGAACTTGTTATAGTTCCCTATGTTAAGAATGAAATTGTTGTATTGCACCCATGCATGATAGTCCTATTACCTTTTTGAATTCTCCCAACTACACTATATCAAACAAGTTTGCCCTTATTAAGGATAATATAGATGGGTTGCCTTTTATTATTGCACACGATGATTTTAACGAATATAATATGCATGTGCTTGCTGCTCCTACTTGCAATTATTATGAGACAGAAACTACATCTTCACCTCTCTAAGTTTCCGATACAATAAAATTGCAAGAAACTATGCATGTTATGCATTGGCGTTTACTAGGTATGAATGAATTGTTCTTGTATGACATGCCAATGCATAGGAAGAGATTTAGACTTCGTTGTCATATGATTTATATCACTTTGTGCTCACTAATTAATTACAAATCATTGCTACTTAAAATTGGCTTTGATATTCCTTGGGATCCGGGTGGATCCCCTACTTGAGCACTTTGTGCCTAGCTTAATGGCTTTAAAAAAAGCCCTGCCAGGGAGACAACCCACAATTTTTACAGAGTCATTTTCTTCTATTGTGTGCTGTTATATAGTTCAAAAACAAACAAAATAAAGTGGGGAACCTAAAACTTTTTCAAAAATAAAGTGTGCTTTTATATAGATCATCATTGAAGTGGGGGCTAGCCTTGAACTTTGTTCATGCCCATGGGAACTTTGTGAATCTTGATTACAGAAACTTTTAAACAAAAATAATTATCTCATTGTATAAATCCATTGTATTATAAAAATAATGTGCCAAGATTTGCCTTTAGGATGATTAGATTGCTTGTTTGGTGTGTGCAATGCAAAAACAGAAACTTTGGCTATAGTGCATGGATTTACATTTTTTACTGGAATGTCAAAAGTTTCTGAAATTTCTACAAAATACTGCTATGATTTTTTTCCTCCTAATTTTCAGAATTTTAGAGTTACATAAGTATGGTGAATTTTCAGATTACTACAGACTATCCTATTTTTGACAGATTCTGTTTTTGATGCATTGCTTTGCTCGTTTTGATGAAACTATTGATTTTATCGGTGGTATAAGCCATAAGAAGTTATAATACAGTAGCTACAATGCAAAAATAAAATTTGAATGGGTTTGCAACAGTACTTAAAGTGTTAATTTGCTTTATTATAGTAACGGATCTTGTGTGAGTTTTGTTAAGTTTTGTGTGATTGAAGTTTTCAAGTTTTGGGTGAGATCACGATGGATGAAGGAATAAGGAGTGGAAAGAGACTAAGCTTAGGGATGCCCGAGGCACCCCAATGTAATATTCAAGGACTCCCAACAAACTAAGCTTGGGGATGCCCCGGAAGGCATCCCCTCTTTCTTCTAACAACCATCGGTAATTTTACTTGGAGCTATATTTTTATTCGTCACATGATATGCGTAAATCTTGGAGTGTCATGTGCTTTTTATTTTTATTTTAATAATGCACCATGCTGGTATGATAAAGTCCTTGGTTGATTTATAGAAGGCTATTTGCACCTCACCTATATCTTTTGAGTATGGTTTTATAGAATGCTTCATGTGCTTCACTTATATCATTTGAAGTTTGGATTGCCTGTTTCTCACACATAGAAAACCACCATTTGTAGAATGCTCTTTTGCTTCATTATATTTGTTAGAGCATGGGCATATCTTTTGTAGAAAGAATTAAACTCTCATGCTTCACTTATATCTATTTAGTGAGTTAACAAGAGTTGGTCATTCACATGGTTAGTCATAAAATCCTACATAAAACTTGTAGATCACTAAATATGATGTGTTTGATTCCTTGCAATAGTTTTGTGATATAAAGATGGTGATATTAGAGTCATGCTAGTGAGTAATTGTGGATTGGTAGAAATACTTGTGTAAAGGTTTTTGATTCCCGTAGCATGCACGTATGGTGAACCATTATGTAAGGAAGTCGGACCATGATTTGTTTATTGATTGTCAACCTTTGTGTGAGGGTGGGGAGCGCGCGATGGTTAACTCCTACCAACCTCCCCCTAGGAGCATGCATCTAATACTTTTCTTTTATGACTAATTGACTTGTGCAATAAGTATGTGAGTTCTTTATGACTAATGTGAGTCCATGGATTATACGCACTCTCACCCTTCCACCTTTGCCAGCCTTTCTAGTACCGTGCAACTTTCGTTGGTGCATTAAACCCACCATATATCCTCTCTCAAAACAGCCACTATACCTACCTAATTTTGGTATTTCCATAGTCATTCCGAGATATATTGCCATGCAACTTCCACCGTTCCATTTATTATGACACGCATCATCATTTTTCATATTGCTTTGCATGATCGTAAGATATCTAGCATGATGTTTTCATGGCTTGTCCATTTTTTGATGGCATTTGCTATTCTATTTCATTGCACATCCCAGTACACCGCCGGAGGGATCCATATAGAGTCATATTTTGTTCTAGTATCAAGTCGTAAGTAAATAAAAGTGTGATGATCATCATTATTAGAGCATTGTCCCATGTGAGGAAAAAGTGATGGAAGCTATGATTCCCTTCCATCATCCTTTCCTCACATGGGAAAATGCTCTAATAATGATGATCATCACACTTTTATTTACATACAACTCAAAAGAAAATTACAACTCGATACATGTGACAAAATATGACTCTATATACAATATGGAAGTGATGGTGCATGTCATAAAAGGAAACAGTGGAAGTTGCATGGCAATATATCTCGGAATGGCTATGGAAATGACATAATAGGTAGGTATGGTGGCTGTTTTGAGGAAAGATATACGGTGGCTGTTTTGAGGAAGGTATATGGTGGCTGTTTTGAGGAAGGTGTATTGTATACCGGAGAAAGTTGTGCGGTAATAGAGAGGCTAGCAAAAGTGTAAGGGTGAGAGTGTGTATAATCCATGGACTCAGCATTAGTCATAAAGAACTCACATACTTATTGAAAAAGTTTATTAGTCATTGAAGCAAGGCATTAAACGCATGCTGCTAGGGGGTAGGTTGGTAGGAGTTAACCATCGTGCGCCCCCGACCCTCACACAAAGATCGACAATCTATAAACAAGTCATGCTTCGACTTCCTTACATAATGGTTCACCATACGTGCATGCTACGGGAATCACAAACCTTTACACAAGTATTTTTACCAAATCAAAATTTACTTCCTAACATGTATCTTAACATTACCATCTTTATATCTCAAAAATTTATGCAAGGAATCAAACTTCTCATAAATACTCAATGCACTTAATATGGAAGTTTTTATTATATCCCTTTTGGATGCCTATCATATTAGGACTAAAATCATAACCTATACCAATTACCATACTATTTTAGAAGCTCTGAAAATAATATAAGTGAGGTACGAGAGTTCAAGTATTTCTATAACAAGCGCAAACACCACCGTGCTCTAAAAGATATAAGTGAAGCACATAGAGCAAAATTGCCCAACTCAAAAGATATAAGTGAAGCACATAGAGTATTCTAATAAATTCATGATTCAGCGTGTGTCTCTCAAAATATGTGTGCAGCAACGATGATTGTGGCAAACTAACAAGCAAAGACTCATATCATACAAGACGCTCCAAGAAAAACACATATCATGTGGTGAATAAAAATATAGCCTCAAGTAAATTTACCGATGGATTGAAGACAAAACAGGGGATGCCTTCTGGGGCATCCCCAAGCTTAGGCTCTTTGGCATCCTTGAATATGACTTGGGGTGCCTTGGGAATCCCCAATCTTAGGCTCTTGCCACTCTTTATTCCATAGTACATCAAATCTTTATCAAATCTTTACCCAAAACATGAAAACTTCACAACACAAAACTTAACAGAAACTCGTGAGATCCGTTAGTATAAAAAAATAAATCATCACTTTAGGTACTATTGTGAACTAATTCTTTATTTATATTGGTGTTATACGTACTATAATCTAACTTATCCATGACTCATACCACATGATACAACCCATAGATTCATCAAAATAGGCAAACAACTCAAAGAAAACAGAATCTGTCAAAAACAGAACAGTCTGTAGTAATCTGGAAACTTCGTATACTTATGTAACTCAAACTATTCTGAAAAAATAGGAAAACCTGGTAAATTTATATATCAATATTGTGTAAAAATTTCAGATCAATTAGAATTTCTGATTTTTTTTATAAAATTCCTGTACTGAGCGCAAAAGATTCTGTTTTCAGCAAGATCAAATCAACAACTACCATAGATCACCCCAAAGGTTTTACTTGGATCAAACACTAATTAAACACCAAAATACAATTACTATCGAAGTAATAATGTGTGAAACACTCAAGAACATAACACAAAATACAATTGGGTTGCCTCCCAACAAGCGCTATTGTTTAACGCCCCTAACTAGGCAAAACGCAATAGATCTAGGTATTGTCATCCTTGGTATGCAATCCAAAAGTATGTATCATAATATATGCATAAGTTATTCTTATTTTATTTGTAGGAAATTTTTCCATGCCTTTCCTTAATGGAAATTGGAATCTAATGTTTCCTTTTTTCATGTCAATAATTGCACCAATCTTTCTAAGGAAAGGTCTACCAAGAATTATAGGACATGTAGGATTGCAATCTATATCAAGAACAATGAAATATATGCACACACAATTCCTATTTTCAACAATAATAACATCATTAATCCTTCCCATAGGTTTCTTAATAGTAGAATCTGCAAGATGCAAATTTAGAGAGCAATCATCAAGATCATGGTAACCTAGCACATCACATAAAGTTTTCAGAATCGGGGAAACGCTAGCACCCAAATCACACAAATCATGGCACTCATAATCTTTGATTTTAATATTAATAGTAGGTTCCCACTCATCATGAAGCTTTCTAGGAATATAAACTTCTAACCCAAGTTTTTCTTCAATTGATTTCATCATAGCATCAACTATATGTTTAGTAAAAGCCTTATTTTGACTATAAGCATGAGGAGAATTCATCATGGATTGATACAAGGAAATACAATCAATCAAATCGCAACTATCATAATTAAAGTCCTTGAAATCCAAAAGAGTGGGTTCATTGCTATTTAAAGTTTTGACATCTTCAATCCAACTTTTATCAATCTTAGCATTAAGATCTATAGACTCTGAATCATTGGGACGCCTTTTAACTAAAGTTGACTTATCTCTAGTCCCATCATTATCAAGATTTACATTGGAAAACAAATATTCAATAGGAGTCACACTGTAGCGACCCGACTCAAAACGAGTCAAGCCTCTGTGTTTTCTGTGCCATCCCTGGATCAGTATGCTGGCACACACAGTACATCAATGTATATATCAAAGTGCAATCACATGTAAATAGCGTAAAACTGATATATACCTTAAAATAGCAGCGGATACAGTCAACGGGAGTGGAGTCCCAATAACACCAACGGCAAGTTGAGTGCGGACCGTAACCCTGAATCGTACTCTTACCCGTCGTAGAAGAGTATCTGCAACATAAGACGTTGCAGCCGTGTAGGTCAGCATTTTGAATATGCCGGCAAGATCACCATAGTAGAATAGAAGAATAAAGACTATTCTATATGCAAAGGCTTCGTGGCTCTGTGTCTAAGTTTTTGCGTAAAAGCTGATTTTATTTTCCTACAACAAAAGGAATATCAGGAATTTCACTATGGAGTTACCTATCATGACATGGTTCCGCCAACCAATGTCTCAATGCCCATAAGTATCATAAGTTGCCCACAATTAGTTATCAGTCCAGTGTTGAGAGTTCAGAGATAGATCCAAGTCTAGAAGCTCAAAATTGTCCGTAACCGGGGACACGGCTAATCGATTAGGTTTAACTCTACAGAGTGTTGTGTACTTTACCCACAAGATTCTTTCCCTCCTGGTAAGTCCTCGCACTGCCTGGTGTTTGAGAACAGGATGAAAGAAACATGGTCTTTCAGAGTGTTTCCCTGACTGTCCGACAATGCCCATCCCAATCCTAACGTCGACTACATCTCGTAGCACTGCCCAGCAGAGTCACAACAAAGATCAACCAAGCCAGAGCCCATAATGACTTGTGGCTACACAGGTAAGCTTCCGGGCATGAAGTATTCATCCTTCTCTTTGAGTCTGGGTGAAGCTTTCCGCAAGATATCATGGCGCTTCTCCATGCATCCCGGCCATCCACTGGTTTCTCCAGGGATGCCCAATCAACCATCCTTCACCCAGTAGTGTGTATTGAAAACTTGTCTTCTCAAGTCTTGAACTCTTGAGATCTTGAAGATGCAGGACTTGAAGGTGTCTTCATGAAGTTGTCGCCCTGACGTAGAGTCCTTCTTCACACCACTCACGAACACTCATACCAAACCCCGTCTACTATAGCATAACATAAAAGTAACTAACGTTCCCGGGGCTTTAGTAACCAGGTGGTGGGTTCCTACCTCATGCATTCTACTCAACTACAAGAATTTCAATAACACTACGGGAGGGATATGTTGAATGATGTCACTACATGCAAATAAAACATAGGTATGAAATAGATGGTCAAGGTGAACTTGCCTGTACTGTTGATGAAGATAAAGATTGCTCTCAGAAATAACTTGATAGACTATACGTCACTCTCCGATGAAATCTATAACAAACATTGCATAAATAAGTAATCATACTAGCAATCAATTCTAACAATCACAAGGTAACACAAGAACAAAATCAACAAGGTTGATGAAAGAAATACTTAAGACAAAGTTGAAACACAAAACTCCAACAAATTCAAAAGTAACACAAAACCCAAAACAAAGTAAAACATAACAAAAGGATTTTAGTAAATATTTTGTTAGCAAAATGAATTACTTTTGAAGAACAAGTAAAACTATGAAAACAACATTCTAACAACATGAGTGTTTGCCTACTGAATTTAACTACAAGCACATCCACCAACTAAAAGAAAACAAATTATGAAACAACTTAGTTAACAGAAAATAATTAAATAAAATCTTTATTATAAAACAGAATTAAGTCATTTAAAACTTTTGTAAAAGAATTACTATTAAAACTAAATTTTTTTATAAAACATTACCTAATGAAGAAAAATATGGTTTCCTATAATAATAGAGTAAAACTAAACTATTTTTGTTTAAAACATTTATTTCCAGAAAAGAATTAGTAAAAAATTTATTTGAAAACAGAATCTAATACTTAAAATTTTAGGTTAAAGAATTGTTACTAACAAATTTGCTTTTAAAACAACTATACCTATTTGAAAGAGGGTATAGATCCCTACAACAAAATTTATAACTAAACAAATTAACTTTTGTTAACAGCAAGTAAATTACTAAGGTTTGGAACAACAAAACTAAATGAAATCTGAAACTTAATATAAATCATATTCAGATTTTCAAAAATAAAACAAGGTAAATAAACTAATATGAAACTAAACAGTTTGGTTTGAAAACACTATTTAAAATTATTATAAAATTCTCAAACTCTACCAAATGATAGCTATGGTCACTAGTGACAATTAGGAAAAAGAATCATTCAAAAATTCATTTTAGAACTCATGATATTCAGAAAACAAAATTTAAATCAAATCTGTTCAAATTCAAATTTATCTGTTCAAACATGGTCAAATTTGATATGTACGGAAACTAGATAATTTTTTTGATCTAATGCAAAAAGAATCAATTTAAAATAGTTAAAAACATAAAATATATAAGCAAAACAAATTTGAAACTATTCTGGTAACAGAAATTAAAACAAAAGAAAAAGTTTTGTTTCGAACGGATAGGTGGACTACGTGGCATCTCCTGATTGGTCTAAGTGTGCGTGTGCTAGGGAGTTTCGGGCGGACGACCGAGACATAACAGAAAACGGTTCGGTCAATTTATTTTAAAAGAAAACCGGCCGGTTCTTTCTAAGAGAACCGAAGGGGTACGGGGATCTAATCTACGCCGTTGATTAGGGATCGGACGGGGAGGGTGCTCACCGTGGTGGTTGCTGGTTCCGGCGAGGGTTCCGGCGACGGCAGAGGCGTCGAGGTCGCCGGGGATGCGCCTCCGGTGGTCTTTGGTGTCGGGGAAAGGGTCCGGTCGACGGAGGCGAGCGTGGCGATGACGATGGTGGCGTCGGCGAGGCTCGAAGGCGACAGGAGCGAGCGGCACGAGCTCCGGGGCGGCTCGGTGGAGGTGGGGCTCCGGCGAGGTCGTAGGTTAGGGCATTCCAGGGGGTCTCCGGCGAAGCAGAGGGGTGGGGTGGTGCGCACAGGTGCGGTGAGGTCGAAGGAGGGTTTGGTGGCGCTCGGGGAGGTCGGAGTGGAGCTGTGGAGCAGAAATGGCGCGGCGGCCGTGGTGAAGTCCGGCGAGTGATTCCGGCGAGGGGAAGGCTCGGGGAGAGGGGGAAACAACGAGAATGGAGGGAGGGGAGCGGTGGGTATTTATAGGAGGCCGTGGGGCGCTCGGGGAGTAACGGAGGAGGTGGTCACGGCGGGGGTTGCCGGCATGGTCTTCGGGTGAGGGGGAGGAAAGAGATGACCGCGGCGGCTTTGATTCGGACAGCGGGCCCCACATGTCATAGGGAGAGAGGGGGGGCATGATCGACGGGCGACCGGCTCGTAACGGTCTAGGCATTTAAGTCGTTGGGCTGGCCGTTTTAATATAAACCGTTACCGTTTTGCTATTTATGATTTTACCAGAGCCATAAAACTTGTTCAATGCATTCGAATAAATTCCAAATATAGTCAAATTTTATATCAAAATTAACATAATAATAAATGCCATTTAATGGACATTTTTATTCTGGCATTTGAATACTTTTAAGAAAATCATTTTTCAGAAAATGCCTTGATTGGTTTTATTTTCTTTTGCAAATATTTTTCAAATAACTTTTTGGGTTTGATGATTCAAAAACTTCACAAATTACCCCCTGTCTTGGAGTGTCATGTTACTCCTTTCAAATTTTTGTCAGGGGTTTGAATACTTTGAAATTTTTGGATAGGGACCAATATGAAATGGATTTTCAAAATAATCCAGAGGTTTTCAAAAGCTCTTTCAATTCCTTCTTTTAACTTCCAACTCATATTTCATATAATTTGAAGAAGTCATATTATTTTCTCTCGTGAAAATCATTGAGTTGCATAAAGTTTTCTGAATTTGAAATATTTTCAAAATCGAAATTCAAATCATTTTCAAATCCCTTTTCATTTCTTTAAATGGAATAAGTCATGTCATCTTCACTCTAGGGTTTTGTGATGAAATGAATTTGAATTCCTGGTGATCAAAATGCAGATTGAATGTTTTAGGAAAGTCATTTCATTCCCTCTCAATAAACTTTCAAAAGTTTCAAAAAGTTTCAAATTTCTCTCACTTTCACACAATCAATCACACAACATTCAAGCAAACAATCCTACTTATTTATTTAATATAACATTCCAAAATTTAGAATTTTGGGATGTTACACACACCAATCACTTTGAGATCTTCATCATTATTATCGCGAGAAAACACTTTTTCAAGCCATTCACGCTTAGCACAAATTCTAGCGGTTCTTTCCTTACTTTCATCAATAGAAATTATCAAAGTTTTTAAAGACTCATTAATATCATGATTGGGTGGAGTATATATAACTTTCAAAGAATCAATATCAAGAGAAATTCTATCAATGTTCCTAACCAAATTATCAATCTTGAGCACTTTTTCTTCAATAGAAACATTAAAAACTTTTTGGCGAACCAATAAAATCTTTAACAATATTCTCAAGATCAGAGGGCATATTATTATAATTTCCATAGGAATTTTTGTAGGAATTACCCTAATTAGTAGAGGAATTACTAGGAAACGTCCTAGGGTTGAAATTACCTCTATACGCGTTATTACCAAAATTGTTCCTACCAACAAAATTCACATACATAGATTCATTATTATTTCCAATCAAAGAAGACAAAGCCATATTATTAGGATCAATAGGATCACTCTTACTAGCAAAAAAATTCATCAATTCATCCATCTTTTCACTCAAAGTATTTATTTCTTCTATAGCATGCACTTTTTTACTAGTAGGAGATCTTTCGGTGTGCCATTGAGAGTAGTTTGTCATGATATTATCTAGGAGTTTAGTAGCTTATCCTGACATGATTTCCATAAAAGGACCACCCACGGCGGAATCTCAAAGATTTCTAGATGCAAAATTCAATCCCGCATAGAAAATTTATATAATCATCCATAAACTCAAACCATGTGTGGGACAATTCCTAATAATTAATTTCATCCTCTCCCAAGATTGTGCAACATGCTCATGATCAAGTTGCTTAAAATTCATTATATCGTTCCTAAGGGAGATGATCTTAGCGGGCGGAAAGTACTTGGAAATAAAAGCATCTTTACACTTATTCCATGAATCAATACTATTTTAGGCGAAGATGAGATCCAAGTTTTAGCACGATCTAGTAGCGAGAACGAAAATAGCTTCAATTTAACAATAAAATTATCCACATCTTTGTATTTTGCATATCACACAACTCAATGAAAGTATTTAGATGGGATGCAGCATCTTCACTAGGAAGGCCATAAAATGGTTCTTTCATAACAAGATTTAGCAAGGCAGCATTGATTTCATAAGATTCCGCACTATTGGTGGGAGCAATAGGAGTACTAATAAAATCATTATTACTAGTATAGGAAAAGTCACACAACTTAGTATTCTCAGACATCTTGACAAAGCAAGCAATCAAACACACAAGCAAACGAAAGGCATACGGAAGAAGGGTGAACAAAAAGGCAAATATTTTTGGTATTTTCTGAAAATTGTTTTAGAAGTGGGGGAGAGGAAAACGAGAGGCAAACTGAAAATAAAGTAAATTCAAGAGATGAGTTTCTGATGGGTACTTGGTAGGATTGATGTGTATCCTCCCTGGCAACGGTGCCAGAAATCCTTCTTGCTACCTCTTGAGCTTGCGTTGGTTTTCCCTTGAATAGGAAAGGGTGATGTAGCAAAGTATATAAGTATTTCCCTCAGTTGTTGAGAACCAAGGTATCAATGCAGTAGGAGGAACAAGCAAGTCACCAATGGTTGGACCTACACAAACAAACAAACCCTTGCACCCAACATTATAAAGGGGTTGTCAATCCCTTCACGGTTATTTGCAAGGATTAGATCTGAAAGACATAGATGTAAATGAATGTGGAAAGTTAAAGATAAATAAATTGCAGCAAGGTATAGATCTGAAAATATATGATGGAAAATTGACTCGGGGGCCATAGGCTTCACTAGAGGCTTCTCTCGTGAAGGCAAATATCATGGTGGGTAAACAAATTACTGTCAAGCAATTGATAGAAAAGCGAATAATCATGTAGTTATCCAAGGCCATGATCATGCACATAGGCATCATGTCCATGACAAGTAGACCGAAACAATCCTCCATCTACTACTATTACTCCACACATCCACCGACTCCTGCCTGCATCTAGAGTATTAAGTTCATGAAGAACAGAGTAACACATTAAGAAAGATGACATAATGTAGAGGGATAAACTCAAGCAATATGATGAAAACCCCATCCTTTTACCCTTGATGGCAACAATACAATACATGCCTCGCTACCCCTACTATGTCACTGGGTGAGGACATCGCAAGATTGAACCCAAAACCAAGCACTTCTCCCAATGCAAGAATTACCAATCTAGTTGGCCAAACCAAACCAATAACTCGAAGAGACTTGCAAGGATATGAAATCATGCAAATAAGAATTCAGAGGAGATTCAAATAAGATTCATGGATAATCTGAACATAAACTCACAATTCATCGGATCTTGACAAACACACCACAAAATAGGATTACATCAGATAGATCTCCATGAAGATCATGAAGAACATGGTATTGAAGATCAAAGAGAGAGAAGAAGTCATCTAGATACTAGCTATGGACTTGTAGGTCTATGGTGGACTACTCATGCATCATCGGAGGGGCAAGGGAGTTGATGTAGATGTCCTCCGTGATCGATTCCCCCTCTGATAGATTACCGGAGAAGGCCCCAAGATTGGATCTCTCGGTACCGGAGGCTTCCGGCGGCGGGAAAGTATTTGCGTGGATCTTTTCGATGTTGGGGGAATATTTGGGTATTTATAGGCCAAGAATTAGGGCCAGGAGACCTTCCAGGAGGCGACAAGCCTACTAGGCACGGCCAGGGGGCACGCCTAGCAAGCTTGTGGCGCCCTGGCTCCTCCCTTGACATGCACTCCAAGCTTGGATGATTTGTTTCCTTCCAGAAAAATTCCTTCCGAATGTTTTATTCTGTTTGGACTCCGTTTAATATTCCATATCTGCAAAACTCAAAACAAGGAAAAAACAAAAACTGGCACTTGGCTCTAGATTAATAGGTTAGTCCCAAAAATAATATAAAATAGCATATTAATGCTTATAAAACATCCAAAAGAGATAATATAATAGCATGCCATCATCAAACATTATAGATATGTTGGAGACGTATCAATGAGCGACCTGCGTTATTAGGCATCAGACGATTCGAGAAACAAACTTAATTAGTTCCTCTGTACATGGCAAAGACTCGACTAACAAGTTTGGCGGAGAATTCAGTAATGATGCCTATCTATATATGGATATGGATAATTAGTTCCTTTGTACTAATCACTACACGGCCTCTATGGCATGCAATATCCGGTAAGGACGAAGTTTCAGTTGGGTTCGGAGGACATCGCAATACCGAACCAACAAATCTCGATGGAAAAGTCAGGTGCCATTCCAGTTGCGCGCGAGAGCTTCCATTGGAAACGCGCACGTTATCCTTGTATGGAAGACTCACCTACGACGACGATGCAGACGCAGACCATGATTGACCTGCCTGAAGAGGGGCGGCAGCGGTGGCAGCGTGGTGGAGGGCAGGGCAACGACCGCGGCGGACGCGAAGTGAGAGCCTCCGCACTAGGACGGGATGGGGGGCGAGGTCGCAGAAGAAGGGCGACTGGCGCGCCGCGCGGCCGCCCCTGCGCGCGGTGGTGGGGGTGCGGGAGGAGGAGGGGGAAGGGAGCACCGATCCCTCTGGGTGCTAGTACTCGCCGATCGCGAGTAGTTTGGGAGAGGAGAGGAGGTGGAATAGAGGCCGGTAGTGGAGGGGATCTAGATCGAGGGTGGATCTCCTTTTTCTTTTTTTGGACAAAAGGGGTGGGTGGAGTGGGACAGTTGGTGGCGCGGGGTGGATCGGGGGTGGGTGGTGCGGGAGTATACTAATAGCGCGGGCGTCTCATGAGCGCTACAGCTATCCACATAGTAGTAGCACGGGTTTAAAGCCTGTGCTACTACTATAGTCTGTTTGCGGGGCATGGTGAGATATATTTTAGTAGCGGTGCTGTTCTACTGAGCCGCGCTACTGCTAAGTTGGTAGCAGTAACGCCTGTCTGCCGACCACGCTACTGCTAATTAGTAGTAGCACCTCTTCCAGTCCCGTGGTGCTGCTAAGATTCTGTGTATAAGGTTTTCCCTAGTAGTGTCACATTTATATCTATTAATGGGCATCTCCATAGCCCGTTGATACGCCTAGTTGATGTGAGACTATCTTCTCCTTTTTCTTCACAACCTCCACCATATTCTATTCCACCTATAGTGATATATCCACAACTGTGTTGGAAATATGCCCTAGAGGCAATAAATAAAGTTTTTATTATTATATTTCTTTGTTTGTGATAATTTTTTATTATCCATGTTATAATTGTATTGATTGGAAACGCATTGCATGTGTGGATATATAGACAACACTTTGTCCCTAGTGTGCCTCTAGTAAACTAGCTCCTTGATCAAAGATGGTCAAGGTTTCCTAGCCATTGACATGAGATGTCATTTGATAACGGGATCACATAATTAGGAGAATGATGGGGTGGACAAGACCCAAACTATAAACGTAGCATATGATCATGTCATTTTATTGCTACAGTCTGCATGTCAAGTATATGTTCCTATGACCATGAGATCATGCAACTCACTGACACCGGAGGAGTGCCTTGTGTGTATCTGTCACATCCCTAGCTAGCTTATTAGGACAACATGTGTGTGCATCATATTTCACTTTTTGCATCAACTTGAAATGGGGACTAAAATAAACCCCAAACACTTCATTTGAATCAAACCAACTCAATGATTTTGAAAAAAGAACAAATCCAAAATGCCCTATCTAAAATGTTCCCTATGTCTGATAAATGTGGACCTGATTATACAAGGGGCCATTTTAAATATTTGAACATTTATAGCATTTCAAAAATAAATATTAAAGCTTCTGAAAATGCCAAATAAAGCATTATAATTATTTCAGATTTCAAAATATTCTGAAACTTTTTATAGAAGTTTGAAATATTCAAACTAAGTTCTATAAAATATTTGGGATATTTTATACTTAGCATTTGTGACTAAAAATAAATAAAACAAATGTCAGAAAAATAAAACAGAAACTGGAAATGTAAAGAAAAAGAAAAGGAGAAAGCACCTAGGCTGGCCCAGCATCATCGTCGTCCTCCTGGCGGCCAGGAGGAGGAGCGTGTGCTCGCCGTGCGCTCGCGCCGGTGCTGCCATGCAGCCTCCTGCGTGCCTGCATCCCCTGCCGCGCTGGCGAGAGGATGAGGACGCCGCTGTCATCCCCATCTCTCTCTCTCTCTCTCATTCGCCCCTGCCTCTTCCCTCTCCTCTGCCCGCCATGGCTCCCGCCTTCTCGCCGCCGTAGCCTCCGCTCTAGCCGCTCCCCCTTGCTCCCGAGCCCCCCTTTAGCTCCACCTTGACGTGACGGTCCTCTTCGCCAGAAGAATCGAGCCCGGAGGTCCCCCAGCATTGACCTCGCCGCCTTCTTCCTCCTCGGTCATTGAAGACCGCCGCCGCCCGTGCGTCGCAAGCAAGGCCTCCCCGAGCCAGCTCTCGTCGCATTTGCGTTCGCTGTGAGCTCCTGCTCCCTCTCCCCCTCTTTTCCCCTTCGATAGCGCGTTGTAGCGCCGGATCCCCTCGGGTCCGAGAGCTCCTCGCCACAGGCAAGGACGTGGTCATCGCTGCAGCAGCCCAAGCTCGCACCTGAGCACGTAGTCATGCTCAGGAGAATCACAGGCAGCCCTAGGAGCCCTTAGTTGGGTAATTCGAGCTCCGGCTTGACGAGCCCATGCTCGCCCGAGCTCCGGCAGCCGCCATGCTCATCGCTGGCGCCGATTCCGACCGTCCTAGCCCCTGGGAGGTGTCGGGCTCGACGTGCGTGAGCAAGCAGAGCCGATCGGTGCCCTTCGCCGCCCATTTGGTCACTGGAGAAGGGAACCCGACCCCCTCCGCCATCCCTGACGTCGTCGGCGGCTCAACGTCGGTGAGTCAACCAATTTGACCACCAGGGGTTAGTCCCTGGGTCACTGGCAAGTGGGGCCCGACCCTGTTAATTAGGTTTAGTTTAAAATTTTAATTAATTTAATGACCCACTGACAATGGGCCCTACCCCGAACTAATTAGTAATTAGTTAGTTAGTTAACTTTGTTAGTAGCTGGGTCACTCACCAGCTGACCCCACTAGTCAGGGTTGACTGTCAACGGTATGTTGACCAGCTGACATCATGATGATGTCATGCTAATGCAATAATGAATTTTCTGAATTAAATTAAATCCAGAAACTATTTAAAACTTAAAAAATTCATAGAAATTAATCTATAACTCAGATTGAAATAATTTATATATGAAAATTTATCAAAAAAAATCAATGAATCCAATGGTGCTATTATCATGCATGATAGAGCAACATAAGTAGATGAACATTGAAATTTACTAATAGGTTAACATATGAAATATGAAATGGAGAATGATTTTGAAACTATATTCAAAATCACTTCATTTAACTTGGACAATAGTTGCATTAGCTCATCCATACATGCTGCCATGTCATGATCATGCATCATATTGTTGCACTTGCCGTGTATTGATTGCTATTTATCTACATTGCGATAGCCCCTGCTTCTGAGGATACCTCCGAGTATTCCAACAAAGGAGAAAACCTTTCCGCTTCCCAGCAAGGCAAGCAACCCCTTTGATCATTTCGATAACATCCCATTCTCTCGCTCCTACTCTTGTTTATTGCATTAGGACAAATGATCACTTTTCTATCATACACGGTAGATGAACCCATTCCTTTGCATGACCTGTCATTGTCACAATAAATAGCTAAACCTTGCAACCTAGCATACCTAGTAGATGCTTGTGCCATGATGTGCTTTGCTTACCTTGCCTGCTATGCTTGCTGTGCTTAGAGTTGTATCAGGTATGATTCATCTGGGTGATGAACTAGAGTGAAACAATGTTGTTCTGATGTGATAAGCTTATGATGAACCCGATTTGGTAAAGGTAGCAATGAGAGGCTATGTAGGAGTACATAGCGGGTTGTCTCATTGGGACCGTTCTTAGGAACTGAGTTCCGTGTTTGTGATCCAAGACTAGTTACTACCACATGCTGGGCCCTGAAGTATGACCCCGCTCGACTTATAAATCGCTTAGTCCTTAGTCTAGGAGTTGTAAGTAGTTTTTGGTGTTTATAGCATGCTGGAGGCCGTGCGTAGCGCTGATCCTAGGGGTGGGTTATGACGCGGTAGGCAGTGGCGGTGTACCAAGGGTCACCCGAATGGTGGGCTTGGGAACCCTGCGCACATCGTTTGGGGCCGTAGCGGAAACTTCGGCCGGACTTCCGTGCGGGTTCAGTCTCAAATAGGCGATAGCCTGGACTAGAGGTCTTATGTGATTGACGGTCGTGGCCGACTCCCTCGCTGGGCTTCCTCTTGAAGGTTGTCGAGGTGCATGGTTTTATGAGCACACAACGATAAGTGGCGAGAGCGTGTGTGAAGAAGTACACCCCTGCAGGGTATGAAACTATTCGAATAGCCGCGTCCTCAGATATGGACTACTTGGAGAACTTATGTTGTTCATAGAAGATTAAATGGATCCTCATAAAAATATCAAGACAAGTGTGAGTACCATGGATGGCACTCTCCTAGGAGAGGGAAGTGAACTCATGGTGGTGTATTGATGTGGAGTTAGTGGACTCGTGTGCGATATCTAAAATCTATACAAAGAGTTAAAATTGTGTAGTATAGGTTAGCCATGAGTCAAAGCTGGCATTGCTGCATAAACTCCACTACTCCCCTTGTTGATACTTGAGCATGAATAGTCTAGGTCTGTTTTAAAGACTTGCTGAGAACGATTGTACTCACGTTTGCTTAATAAATGTTGCAGATGAGACTCAGGACCCATCGGGTGGGTTCTATCTAGATGTTGACGACGCTGAATAGCTGGTCTCCCAGCTACGACCTTATGTCGTGTGGCGGGCTGTAGATAGTCAGGCCATGTGCCTTTTTACCCTTTCAACTGTCTGTACTCACACAGCTTTATGCTTCCGCTCGGTTTGTATGAACTTGCTTGTATGACTTGAGTGTCGGGTTATGTGACCCCTACCTGTAAGAACATATTATGCAAGGCTCCTATGAGCCTCTTAAATAAAAGTTGTGTTGATGTATGTTTATGTTGTGATGCCATAGTTGTATCTATGCATATCGGGCATGTCGTGCATACGTGTGACGTGCAACAGTATGTATGGGATCTGACACCTAGTCATGTGCCTTTAGTAGTACTCTTTACAGGAAACTGCCTCTTTGTGCTTCCACCGAGCCTTGGTAGCTTGCGACTGGTCCGGACACATTGATTGACCGACATCTATCCCTCTTTGCTGCTATGCCTGTCCCTTCGGGGAAATGTCTTGCAGTGTAATGGAGTCCCTGTAGCCTGCTACGACTCGTCTACATGCAGTGATGACATTTATGTCCCACGGTGTAATGGAGTCCTTGTAGCTTGCTATGACTCGTCTACACACGCTTGAGGCCGACACCTGCACTGCGGGGTTACGTATGCCTGTTTCCGTACGGATGTGCCACTCGGGTTCTATGACTAGTCATGTCGTCCCATGTTCTCTGTCATTTGATTGCCAACGACATGTTCACATACGTGAGCCAAAAGACGCAAACGGTCCTGGCTAAGGTAAGGCTGCAGCCGTGGAGCTTACCGTGCGTGAGGACGCAAAGTGATGTGATATGTTACAGTCTGGATTCATATGACTTAGGATCGGGATCCCGACAGTATCAAACATCGCAACATAACTGGGTGACTATAAAGGTGTTCTATAGGTATCTCCGAGGGTGTCTGCTGGGTTGGCATGGATCAACACTAGAATTTGTTACTCCGTGTGAACGAGAGGTATGTCAGGGCCCACTTGGTAATCCAATATCACAATAAGCCTTGCAAGCAATGTGACTAAGTGTTATCCACAGGATCCTGTATTACGGAACGAGTAAAGAAACTTGCCGGTAACGAGGTTGAACTAGGTATGGAGATACCGACGATCGAATCTCGGGCAAGTAACATACCGAAGAACAAAGGGAACATCATATGGGATTAACTGAATCCTTGACATAGAGGTTCGACCGATAAAGATCTTCATAGAATATGTAGGAATCAATATGGGCATCTAGGTCCCGCTATTGGTTATTGACCGTAGAGGTGTCTCGGTCATGTCTACATAGTTCTCGAAACCGCAGGGTCTGCACATGTGGGGACCCCGACTCATAAGTCGAGATCACCGAATGCACGTGTACAGTGATCCCAGAGATCAATGCTCACTGAACACACAGAAGCTGAATAACAAGAGTCTTACATCCATACTTAACGTCTTACACAAATAATGACCACGAAGGTCTTAGTCTTACATAGATAGGGCCACACGGGCCAAACACTTAAACTAGAACAAGCAGCGGAAATCTTGGTCGAAAGCGTGAACCCATGCCATCTGCCTTAACCTATAGGCATTCTGACTGGGAAGCGTCCTAGTTCGCATGTTCGTCTCCAACAAACTCTTCAACATACTCCTGCTCTTCCATGCCTGGCCAATTAAATAACCAGTGGCAAGCCAATGAGTACTTTGAATGTACTCGCAATTAACCCAAGTGTGGAACAAGGTAACAATGATGCATGATATAGCACTAAGTAGGTGGTTTTGCATGCCAGGGCAATAGTTTAGCTTTCTCCAGAGCGCGAGCTCAACATGCCAGGGCAATAGTTTAGCCCCCTTGCGTGTCCTTTTGTGCCTTGGAGTATTGGAGATGCCCAAATGCTAGGATAGGATAGGGGTAAGCTCTAGAGGAGTCTTAGGGAGGAAGGAAATGGGGAAAGGGGGTAGAAATGGTGCTGCCAGGGGTAAAAACATGGGTTTTACCCCACCTCCTGGTGATCTGGGGTCTTGGGGTTCTTACTGGAGGTAAAATACACCCATGAGAGACTATGGTAGAAAACTGGTGACAAGGGTAAAAGGATAAGAGGTGAAAAACCTGGTTTTACAAAATTACCAGAAGGTGTTTGGTGGTGTTTTAGGCAAGAAGATGCTTCCACCTTGCAGAGATATTTACCAGGGTCAAAGTCTAGGTAAAAATGAGATGCTTCACCAAATTTGAGCTCAAGGGGAAAAAGTTGCCAATGGAAATTTGGTGAACCCTAGAAATTGGCAGAAGCTGATTTTTGTAGATCCAATGATGCGAGGCTTTACCCCTTGATGCACCACTTCTGGTTTGAGGCCAAGGGGAGACACTTCACAATGTAAAGTTGCTCAAATTTGATTCTGGACAGGAATGGTTTTGGGATGGTTTGATGAACCAAACAAACTTGGATTAGGATGAAACTTTGCAAGATCATCACCCAAGATAGTGTTGAGTTGATAGAATTTTCCTAGAATTTATTGAGAATATTTCTTATAGAAGCATTCCAAAAGTTTGATCTAAACAGAAAGGGTTTTGAGGGGTTTTGCCTATGATCTAATCATGCCCTTGTGTTGAAACTCATATATATGGAAAATATATATCCACTGAGTTTCTCTATATTTTCTCAAATATTTTTAAAGCATTTAAATAATTTTCCCTAGGAAAAACCAGTTCTGGCCTTAAGAAAAAGCCTTTAAATAAAATATGAAAATAATCGTTGAAAATAATATTTGGTGGTTTTGAGAAGTCATATATATAGTAGGTTTGAAATAAAGCCTTTGGGAAGGAAGGGTCCACCTGATTTGAGGACTTGAAGTGCAAACCTCATCTCCGGCGGTTTTGAAGACTTAAATCAAATAGATCATTTTTGATTAAAACAATTTTTTGTGAAAATAGGTTTGGGCACTATTCACATGGCATGATCATTGGGCAAGGGGTTTGGAGCAAGGAAGATGATTATGAGGTGGAATAGAACCTAGTAGTGCCATAAAACACAATCAACAAGCAAGCAAACAACATAGCAAGCAAGCACAACCACATAGAAAAAGTTTTAGTTGGCTCCAAATTTTATAACCCAATCATAACAATGTGCTAAAAACACAAGGTGTCATAGCACACTTAAGGTTCGGTGACGTTTCGGTAGTATAGAGTAATGTATGGTGGTGACCGAAGGTTTTTCGGAGTCTCAGATGAGATCCCGGATGTCACGAGGAGCTCCGGAATGGTCTGGGGGTAAAGATTGATATATAGGAAAGTGGTGTTTGAACTCTGGAAAAGTTTCGGGTATTTCCGGCAATGTACCGGGAGTGACGAATGGGTTTCGAGGACCACCAAGTGGGGCCTACATACCCCAAGGGGCCACATGGGCCTTAGAGGTGGCGCACTAGCCCCTGGTGGGCTGGGCAGCCAGCCCAAAAGGGCTCTATGCGCATGGAGAAGGAGGAAGAGTAGGGTCCCAGTTAGGGAAGAGTCCCACAAGGAATCCACCTCCCTTGTGGGAGGTGGACTCCTCCCCTTGGCTTTGGCCGAACCTCTCCTTGGAGGAGAGGCTAGGGCGGCCTCCTCTCCCCTCCCTCCTATATATACTAGAGGATTTTGAGGGCAACCCCAACCCTAATTGTCATGTGTTGCCCTCTTCCTCCTCTAGATCGTTTTCTCCTCTAGATCGGTTTTCAGCAGTGCTTAGGCGAAGCCCTGCTGGAATTGCTCCACCACCATCGCCGCAATGCCGTCGTGCTGCCGGAGAACTCATCTACCTCTCCGCTCCCTCTTGCTGTGTCTGGACCCCGATCCTAAGACATATGAATCCAGCCTGTAACATGTCACACCACTTTGCGGCCTCACGCACGGTAACCCACGGCTGCCACCTTACCTTGGCCGGGACCGTTTGCGTCTTTCGGCTCACGGATATGAACGTGTCGCTAGCATTCACACATCAGAGAACCCGGGTCAACATGAAAAGTTATTGACCCAAGCGGCACAACCATACAGGGACAAGCATATGTAACCCAGCAATGCAGGTGTCGGTCATCAGCGTGTGTAGACGAGTCATAGCAAGCTACAAGGACTCAATTATGCCGTGGGACATAAATGTCATCACTGCACGTAGACGAGTCATAGCAGGCTATAGGGACTCCATTACACTGTGAGACATTTCTCCGAAAGGACAGACACAATAGCAAAGAAGGATACATGTCGGTCAATCAATGTGTCCGGAGCAGTAGCAAGCTACCAAGGCTCGGTGGAAGCACAAAGAGGCATTTCCCCGTAAAGAAGGCTACTAAAGGCACACAACTAGGTGTCATATCCCACGCATACCAATGCATTTCAATCATACATGCACTATGCATGATATGCGTAGATACAACATGGCATCACAACAAAACTCTACAACATAACATTTATTTAGGAGGCTCCAAGGAGCCAACATAGTATAATGTTACAAGCAGAAGGGGTCACATGACCCAACATTCAGAGCATACAAACAACAAGCGGAAGTTACATGTCTGAGTACAGACATCTACAAAAGCGGCTAGAAGAGCCTGAAAAGCTACAACAACCCTACGATAGGAGCCAGACCTTTGTCTGGGTTACTAAGCTAATCCGTCGATGTCAACGTCAGGAGAACATAACTGAACACAACGTCTATCTCTGCAAAAATGTAAATAAGCAACAGTGAGTACGAAGCTACTCAACAAGTATTACATCAGAACTATCTACATATGCATCATGTATCAACCAACGGGATTGTGGGATTTACTGCAGAATGTCAGCTTTGACCTTTGGCTATCCTAGCCTACGACAAAGTAACCAATGTATCACTACTCTCTCCTCTCCCTACGAGAGAGCACACACGATTCCACATGTTCACCATCTCAATACACCACTATGGATCCTCTCTCGTCTTCCTACGAGAGGCCATCCATAGCACTCACACTTGTTTGGTGCATTTTAGAGTTTCCACTTAAAATTGTCTATGAACAATGCAAGTATCTAAGTAGTCCATATCCACGGACGCGGCTATTCGAATAGATAATTTACCCGACAAGGGTGTACTTCATCACACATGCTCCCACCACTTATCGTCATGTGCATGTAAAAAAGGCACCTCGGCAACCTTCAAGCGGAAGCCCAGCGAGGGAGTCGGCCACGGACGTTAACCTTCAACGACTCACGTCCAAGGCAGTCGCCTATCTGAGTTGGAACCCATAATGGAAGTCCGGCTAAGGTTTCCAACATGGCCTCAAACGTTGCGAGCAGGGCCCCAAGCCGGACCCAATTGGGCCGTTCATCCACTTCGCAGGCCGTGCCAGACCTATCAACGTTTTGAACTACTGCGACTCCTGGACTAAGAACAGGGTAGGTTAATAGGCCGAGAGAGCTCGAGTTACCAGAGCTCAATGTGCGGTAGTAGCTAGTCTTGGAACACAAACACGAAACTTAGCTCCTATGAGCGGTTTCAATGAGACAACCCACCATGTACTCCTACATGGCCTCTCATAGCTACCTTTACCAAAACAGGTTCATCACTTAACTCTCATCATCAGGACACATTCCTTTCACTTCGGTTCATCTCCCAGATCAATAAGACCTGACACAACTCTAAGCATAGCAAGCATAACAGGGTTATAGCAAAACATGGCTCAAGCATCTACCAGGTATTCTAGGTTGCTTGGTTTAGCTACTTACTCAAGTAGTGGGTTCATCTATCGCAACACAAGTAGCAGTTGAAACGCGTTGTCCTAATGCATTGAAATGAGATCAAGGGCGAGGATGGGATTGTATCGGATATGCTCAAGGGGGGGTGCTTGCCTGTTTATCAGAAGAACTCAGTTGTTCTTCGATGTCGTCAATAACTACGTCTCGCAAGTCTATCGACAAGATCAAACAAGGTACAATTTAAGCAAGGCAAATGTTGCACAATGATGCATGATAATAGCATGGCAATATGTTACTGGTTTGAGCTAATGCATCTATCAACATGTTAAATGAAGATGGTTTGAACCCAAGGTTCAAATTCAACTCCATAAGTGAAGTGGCCTATTGTGTTTTGAACAAAATGTCCAAGTTTGTCTATTAACCTTGCTCTAACATGCATGAAAATGCCACCATTAGATTCATTGGATTTTTCTGATAAATTTTCATATATAAATTATTTTAATCTGACTTACAGATTATTTTTCTATGATTTTTTTAAGTTTATATTATATCCTAGAATTTTCTAATTTATTTTAAATCTAGAAATTCATTATTGCGTCATCATGATGTCATCATGACGTCAGCCAGTCAAAGGCGCCAGGTCAAGGTCAAGCCTGACGACCTGGACCCACACGTTAGTGACACGGGGCTAATCCCCGCGCTGACCGGGGGTTTGACCCACCGCAGGGCCCACTGGTGAGTGGCTGGGGCTGGGTTAGCAGCTAATTAGCCGGGCTAATAACGGCCACGTCGGCGCCCACTGGAGCAGGGCCGACGGCGACCAAATCCGCGGCGGAGGACCACCGGAGATGGTCGGAGACGCACTAGGGGGCTCGGTAACGCGCGCCAAGAGCATCTACGGGATGCCCATGCTCGTCCGCATACAAATGGACAAGCGGGAGGGCCCGAGGTGGCCCAGAACGGCGGCAGCGACGAGCTGGTCAACGACGAGCTCTCGGCCATGATGGCCGTCGCGACTAGGGGGCGAAAAGGGCCATGGGGAGAGGGGGAGAGGCACCAGCAGCTCACCGCGGGCTCGATAGCGGTGACTCCGGGCTCGGGGAGGCCCCGGTTGCGGCGAATTGACGACGACGAGCTCCGGTGGCCGGCGGGGAAGAACGGCGACGGCTCGGCTTCGAGGAGCTCCCGGCGGCTTCTGGCTCCACGGGGAGGTCGAGGGGGTCGCGGAGGAGCTCTCGGGCGCGGCAGGGGGCTCTAGGTAGGCGGGTAGCAACGGCGAGCTCGAGCAGAGCTCGGCCATGGCGAGGGGGAGGATAGGGAGAAGCGAGGGGAGGAAAGGAGAGGGGCACGGGATCAGCACGTCCCTGGCAGGTCATCTCGCTCGCCAGCGCGATGGGAGGCCAGGTAGGCAGGTGGCATCGTGCCACCGCCGCGAGCGCCGTCCCCTGCTTCTCCTCTGCCTTATGGCAAGAGGTAGAAGACAGGGATGCCCCTGTGGGCTGGGCCTCCTGGTGGGCTGCGTGCCAGGTAAGCCTTTTTGCTTTCTTTTTATTTTTCTATTTTTTTTTATTTCTGACATGGCTCAAAATAAATATCAAACCATTTTATAAAATCCTGGAAATTATTATATGAGTTAGGTATAAATTATTAGTGCCACATAATTAATTTCGGGATTATTGAACTTATATTTCATATATAATAAATATAAATCCAATGCAAATAGGGTTAAAGTAATTCAACATCCCAATATAAAACATTTCTGTGATCCCAAAATATTGGTTGACAATTATATTTCAACCCAATATTTTACTAGAGAACTAGGAACATTTTCTTGGAATTGTTTGAAGCAATTTTTATAATGCTTATTTGACAAAATTTTGAATTATGAGGCTTGATCATTCCTCATTTCATCTTCATTTGAAAATAAAATGCATGCATGAATGCAGTTGCAATCATAAAGAAACTAGGGATGTGACATGCTGGATCAAGAAGGCGGAGATGTTCACCGAGCTGCACGTGTGCTGAACGCGGAGGTGCTATCCGTTCGGTACTTGATTGGGAGTTCATGGGACGGCTTGTGATTTGGATTGCGGAGACGTACCACTACATCAACCGCGTTCTTTAACGCTTCCGCTTAGCAATCTACAAGGGTACATAGATCCAATCTCTCCTCTCGTAGATGCTCATCTCCTAGATTTATCTTGGTGAAGCGTAGGAATTTTTTTGTTTCCCATGCAACGTTCCCCAACAGTGGCATCATGAGCTAGATCTATGCATAGATGAGATCTTGAGTAGAACACAAAGAGTTTGTGGGCGTTAAATTTCAAGATGAATTGTGTTCTCCCCGAGTGTGCACCGTTGCGAAAGTTCGTCCTGTCGAGACACCACGTGATGATCGGGTGTGATAGACTCTACGTTTGCATACAACGGGTGTAAGCCAGTGTTGCACATGCAGAACACTCGGGTTAAACTTGACGAGCCTAGCGTATACAGACATGGCCTCAGAACACAAGAGACCGAAAGGTCGAGCATGAGTCATATAGTAGATATGATCAACATGATGATGTTCACCATTGAAACCACCTTAACTCACATGATGATCAGACTTGAGTTGGGAATATGGATCATGTGTCACTCAAATGACCCGAGGGATGTCAATTTGAGTGTGAGCTTTAGTAATTTAATTAACTAAACTCATTATCTTGAACAATAGTCTTACTAACCTTTGCAAATTTATGTTGTAGATCAATGGCTCGCGCAGTAGCACCCCTGAATTTTAATGCGTTCCTAGAGAAAGCTAAGTTGAAAGATGATGGAAGTAACTTTGTGGATTGGGCCCGTAATCTGAGGATTATCCTCACGGCTTCCCAGAAGGCATATGTCCTTGATGCACCGCTTGGTAACCAACCTGCAGACTTGTCATCCGAAGACGTTAAGAACGCTTGGGAGGCACGTTCTGGAGATTACTCAATAGTTCAGTGTGCAATATTGTATGGCTTAGAACCGGGACTTCAAAGACGTTTTGAACGTCATGGAGCATATGAGATGTTCCAAGAGTTGGAGTTTATCTTTAAGAATAATGCCCAGATCGAGAGGTATGAGACCTCTGATAAGTTCTACGCTTGCAAAATGGAGGAGAACGGGTCTATCAGTGAACATAGACTCAGAATGTCTGGGTATTCGACTCGTTTGGCGGAGTTAGGGATGCCCCTTCCGCCGAAGGCGATCACTGACAGAGTTCTTCAATCATTGCCACCAAGCTACAAGAGCTTCATGCTGAACTATAACATGCACTGGATGAACAAGTCAGTCGCCAAGCTGTTTGCGATGCTAAAAGTCGCTAAGTCTGAAATCTAGAAAGAACATCAAGTGTTGATGGTCAATAAAACCACCAGTTTCAAGAAGAATGGCAAGGGCAAGAAGGGTAACTCCAAGAATGGTGGCAAAGCAGTTGCTGCTCCCATGAAGAAACCCAAGGCTGGACCCAAGCCAGAAACTGAGTGCTTTCATTGCAAGGGAACTGGTCACTAGAAGCGGAACTGCCCCAAGTATCTGGCTGACAAGAAGGTGGGCCAACAACAAACAAGGTATATATGATATACATGTTATTGATGTGTACCTTATTAGCTCTCGTTGTAGTGCCTGGGTATTTGATACCGGTTTGGTCGCTCACATTTGCAACTCAAAACAGGAACTACGGAATAGATGAAGGTTGGCGAAGGACGAAGTGACAATGCGCGTGGGAAATGGTTCCAAGGTTGATGTGATCACCGTAGGCACGCGCTCTCTTTGATTACCATCAGGATTAGTGATGAACCTGAATAATTGTTATTTAGTGTCTACATTAAGCATGAACATTATATCTAGATCTTGTTTATTGTGACACGGTTACTCATTTAAATTAGAGAATAATGGTTGTTCTATTTATATGAGTGATATATTTTATGGTCATGCACCCAATGTGAGGGGTTTATTCATTTTGAATCTTGATAGTGATGATACACATGTTCATAACATTGATGCCGAAAGATGTAGAGTTGATAATAATAGTACCACTTTCTTGTGGCACTGCCGTTTGGGTCGTATTGGTGTAAAACGCATGAGGAAGCTCCATGCTGATGGACTTTTGGAGTCACTTGATTTTGAATCACTTGACACATGTGAACCATGCCTCATGGGTAAGATGACTAAAACGCCATTCTCTGGAACAATGCAACGGGCAAATGACTTTGTTGGAAATCATACATACCGATGTATGCGGTCCAATGAATGTTGCAGCGCGTGGTGGATATCGTTATTTTCTCACCATCAGTGATGACTCAAGTAGATATGCGTATATTTACTTAATGAAACACAAGTCTGAAACGTTTGAAAAGTTCAAGCAATTTCAGAGTGAAGATGAGAATCATCGTAACAAGAAGTTTAAATTCCTACGATCTGATCGAGGAGGTGAATATCTGAGTTATGAGTTTGGCAGTCACTTAAGACAGTGTGGAATTGTTTCACGGTTGGCACTGTTGGAAATATGCCCTAGAGGCAATAATAAAATGGTTATTATTGTATTTCCTTGTTCATGATAATTGTCTATTGTTCATGCTATAATTGTGTTAACCGGAAACCATAATACATGTGTGAATACATAGACCACAACATGTCCCTAGTGAGCCTCTAGTTGACTAGCTCGTTGATCAATAGATGGTCACGGTTTCATGGCCATGGACATTGGATGTCATTGATAACGGGATCACATCATTAGGAGAATGGTGTGATGGACAAGACCCAATCCTAAGCATAGCACAAGATCGTGTAGTTCGTTTGCTAAAGCTTTTCAATGTCAAGTATCGTTTCCTTAGACCATGAGATTGTGCAACTCCCGGATACCGTAGGAATGCTTTGGGTGTGCCAAACGTCACAACGTAACTGGGTGGCTATAAAGGTGCACTACGGGTATCTCCGAAAGTATCTGTTGGGTTGGCACGAATCGAGACTGGGATTTGTCACTCCGTGTGACGGAGAGGTATCTCTGGGCCCACTCAGTAAGACATCATCATAATGAGCTCAATGTGACTAAGGAGTTAGCCACGGGATGATGTATTACGGAACGAGTAAAGAGACTTGCCAGTAACGAGATTGAACAAGGTATAGGGATACCGACGATCGAATCTCGGGCAAGTACTATACCGATAGACAAAGGGAATTGTATACGGGATTGATTGAATCCCCGACATCGTGGTTCATCCGATGAGATCATCGTGGAGTACGTGGGAGCCAACATGGGTATCCAGATCCCGCTGTTGGTTATTGGCCGGAGAAGTGTCTCGGTCATGTCTACGTGTCTCCCGAACCCGTAGGGTCTACACACTTAAGGTTCGATGACGCTAGGGTTATAGGGAAAAGGTATATGTGATTACCGAAGGTTGTTCGGAGTCCCGGATAAGATCCCGGACATCACGAGGAGCTCCGGAATGGTCCGGAGGTAAAGATTGATATATAGGAAGTCCAGTTTCGGTCACCGGAAAGTTTTCGGGCTCATCGGTATTGTACCGGGAGTGCCGGAAGGGTGCCGGAGGACCCCCGGGAGGGGTGTGACGACCAAAGGACCACATGGGCTGTTAGATAAAGTGTGCCAGCCCTTATTGGGCTGGGCAAGACTTTTGCTAAAGGCCCATGCGGCTGGAGATAAGGAGATAAGGCAAAAAGGATTTAAAAGGAGGAGATCCACCTCCCTTGTGGGAGGTGGACTCTCCCTTTAATTCGGCCGGCCATCTCCTCTTTGGAGTAGAGGCCAAGCCAGCCCTCCACGTCCCTCCTCCTATATATACTTGAGGTTTTGGATGTTTTGAGACAAGATTTGATCTCTCTCTCTCACGGCGAAGCCCTACCTCTCTTCTTCCTCCTCCGCAGCGCTTAGGCGAAGCCCTGTCGGAATACCTTGCTACTCCACCACCACCACGCCGTCGTGCTGCTGTTGGAGCCCTTCCCCAACCTCTCCTTCCTCCTTGCTGGATCAAGGTGTTGGAGACGTCACCGGGCTGCACGTGTGTTGAACGCGGAGGTGCCGTGCGGTCGGCACTTGATCGGATCTACCGCGATCTGAATCGCTGCGAGTACGACTCCATCAACCGCGTTCTTGTAACGCTTCCGCTTAGCGATCTTCAAAGGTATGAAGATGCAATCTCTCCCCTCTCGTTGCTGGTTTCTCCATAGATAGATCTTGGTGAACGTAGGAAAATTTTGATTTACTACTACGTCTCCCAACAGTGGCATCATGAGCTAGGTCTATGCGTAGAATCTATGCACGAGTAGAACACAAAGCAGTTGTGGGCGTCGATTTTGTTAATATGCTTGCCGTTACTAGTCTTATCTTGATTCGACGGTATTGTGGGATGAAGCGGCCCGGACCAACCTTACACGTACGCTTACGTGAGACCGGTTCCACCGCCTGACATGCACTAGTTGCATAAGGTGGCTAGCGGGTGTCTGTCTCTCCCACCTTAGTCGGATTGGATTCGATGAAAAGGGTCCTTATGAAGGGTAAATAGCAATTGGCATATCACGTTGTGGTTTTGACGTAGGTAAGAAACGTTCTTGCTAGAAACCTATAGCAACCACGTAAAAACTTGCAACTACAAATTAGAGGACGTCTAACTTGTTTTTGCAGCATATGCCGTGTGATGTGATATGGCCAAAAGGATGTGATGTGATGCATTGTGATGTATGAGATTGATCATGTTCTTGTAACAGGGTTCACGACTTGCATGTCGATGACTATGACAACCGGCAGGAGCCATAGGAGTTGTCTTATATCATTGTATGACCTGCGTGTCAATCATAAACGCCATGTAATTACTTTACTTTATTGCTAAACGTTAGCTGTAGTAGTAGAAGTAATATTTGGCGAGACAACTTCATGAAGACACAATGATGGAGATCATGATGATGGAGATCATGGTGTCGTGCCGGTGACAGTGATGATCATGGTGCCCCGAAGATGGAGATCAAAGGAGCAAGATGATATTGGCCATATCATGTCACTATATTGATTGCATGTGATGTTTATCATGTTTACATCTTATTTGCATAGAACGACGGTAGTAAATAAGATGATCTCTCAATAAAATTTCAAGAAAGGTGTTCACCCTAACTGTGCACCGTTGCTAAGGATCGTCGTTCCGAAGCACCACGTGATGATCGGGTGTGATAGGTTCTAACGTTCGCATACAACGGGTGTAAGCCAGATTTACACATGCGAAACACTTAGGTTGACTTGACGAGCCTAGCATGTACAGACATGGCCTCGGAACACGGAAGACCGAAAGGTCGAACATGAGTCGTATAGAAGATACGATCAACATAGAGATGTTCACCATGGATGACTAGTCCGTCTCACGTGATGATCGGACACGGGCTAGTTGACATGGATCATGTATCACTTGGAAGACTAGAGAGATGTCTATCTAAGTGGGAGTTCATTAATAATTTGATTAAATGAACTTAATTATCATGAACTTAGTCTAAAAATGTCCTTGCAAATTATGTCGTAGATAGCTCGCGCTGTAGCTCCCTAGTTTTATTGATACAATCCTAGAGAAAAGTAAGTTGAAAGTTGATGGTAGCAATAATGCGGACTGGGTCCGTGATCTGAGGATTGTCCTCATTGCTGCACAGAAAGCTTATGTTTTTGATGTACCGCTAACTGCATCACTCCCTCAAGCGTTGTCTGTAGATGTTGTGAACATATGACAGGCACTTTTTGATGACTACGTGATAGTTCAGTGCGTCATGCATTACGGCTTAGAATTGAGGCTTCAAAATGTTTTGAACGTCACAGAACATATGAGATGTTCTAGGAGCTGAGATTGTGATCTCAAGCTCGTGCCTATGTTGAGAGGTATGAGACCTCCAACAAGATTCTTTGCCTGCAAGATAAAGGAGAATAGCTTAATCGGTGAGCGTGTTCTCAGATTGTCTGGGTGCTACAATCACTTGAATCAAGTGGGAGTTAATCTTCCAGATGAGATAGTGATTAATGCAGTTCTCCAAGTCACTGCCACCAAGCTACTAGAGCTTCGTGATGAACTATAACATGCCAGGGATGGATAAGATGATCCCTGAGTTGTTCGTGATGTTTGACACCACGAAGGTAGAAATCAATAAGGAGCATCAAGTGTTGATGGTTAAGTGAAAACCACTAGTTTCAAAAGGGGCAAGGGCAAGAAGGGAAAAACTTCAGGAATGGCAAGCCAGTTGTTGCTCTAGTGAAGAAACCCAAGGTTGAGCCCGAACCCGAGACTAAGTGCTTCTGTTATGAGGAGAATGTTCGCTGAAGCGGAAAAACCCTAGATGATTGGTAGATAAGAAGGCTGGTAATGTCAATGGAAGTATATTTGATATACGTGTTAGTGATGTGTACCTTGCTGGTACTCCTAGTAGCACCTGGGTATTAGATACCGGTTCGGTTGCTAAGTGTTAGCAACTCGAAATAAAAGCTACGGAGTAAATGGAGACTAGCTAGGTGAAAGGTGACGATGTGTGTTGGAAGTGTTTCCAAGATTGATGTGATCACCATCGCACGCTCTCTCTACCTTCAGGATTTGTGATAAACCTAAATAAATGTTATTTGGTGTTTGCGTTGAGCATAAACGTGATTAGATCATGATTAGTGTGATACGGTTATTCATATAAGTTAGAGAATAATGGTTATTCTGTTTACATGGATAATGCCTTCAATGGTCATGCACCCACTCGAAATGGTTTATCGAATCATGATCGTAGTAGTACACATATTCATAACATTGGTACCAAAAGATACAAAGTTAATAATGATAGTACCACATGCTTGTGGCACTGCCACGTAATGTCATATTGGTATAAATCGCATGAAGAAACTCCATGATGATGGATGTTTTTTGACTCACTCGATTTCGAATCGGTTGAGACATGCGAGCCATGCCTCTTGGGCAAGATGATTGAGACCCCGTCATCCAATATGATGGAGCGGGCAAGTGGCTTATTGGAATTAATACATGTTGATGTATGTGGTCCAATGAGTGTTGAAACACACAGTGGATATCGTTGTTTTTCTTTACCTTCACTGATGATTTGAGTAAATATGGGGATATTTACTTAATGAAACACGAATCTGAAATGTTTGAAAGGTTCAAGGAGTTTCAGAGTGAAGTTAAAGATCATCGTGACAAGAAGATAAATGTCTATGATATGATCATGGAGGTGAATATCTAAGTTACGAGTTTGGTATGCAATTTTAGACAATGTGGAAATTGTTTCACAGCTCACGCCTCCTGGAACACCATAGTGTGATGGTGTGTTCGGACGTCGTAGTCGTGCTCTATTGGATATAGTGAGTACTATGATGTCTCTTATCGTTTTACCACTATCGTTATGGGGTTATGCATTAAAGACAAATCCATTCACTTTAACAGGGCACCATCTAAGTCTGTTGAGATGACACCGTGAGAATTATGGTTTGACAGAAGCCTAAGCTGTCATTTCTTAATGTTTGGGGCTGCGACGCTTATGTGAAAATGGGTTTTTCACCTAGCGAGCTCGAACCCAAAGCAGACAAATGCATCTTCATAGAATACCCTAATGAGACATTGGGTATACCTTCTATCTCAGATCCAAGCGCAAAAGGTGTTTGTTGCTAAGAACGGGTCCTTTCTTGAGAAAGAGTTTCTCTCGAAAGAATTGAGTGGGAGGAAGATAGAACTTGATGAGGTTGTTGAACCTTTGTTTCAACCAGAGAATAGCGCAACACAGAAAGATGTTTCTGTAGAGCCTACTCAGTTGAAAAGGAAGTTAATGATGATGATCATGAAGCTTCGGATCAAGTCACTATCGAACCTCGTAGGTCGACAAGGACGCGTACTGCTCCTGAGTAGTACGACAACCCTGTCTTGGAAATCATGTTTTGGACAACGATGAACCTACGAACTATGGAGAAGCGATGGTGGGCCCGGATTCCAACAAATGGCTAGGAGCCATGAAATCCGAGAAAGGATCCATGTATGAAAACCAAGTATGGACTTTGGTAGACTTGCCTGTTGAATGGCGGGTCATTGAGTACAAATGGACCTTTGAGATAAACATAGACGCTAATGGTGAAATGTCACCGTTTATAAAGCTCGACTTGTCGCAAAGAAGTTTCCGCCAAGTTCAAGGAGTTGACTGCAATGAGATTGTCTCATCTGTAGCGATGCTAAAAGTCTATTAAAATTTTGTTAGCAGTTGCTGCATTTTTCAATTATGAAATCTGGCAGATGGATGACAAAACAAGGTTTCCGTAATGGTTTCTGTGAGGAAGAGTTGTATGTGATACAACCAGAAGGTTTTGTCAATCCTAAGGATGCTAATAATATGCAAACTCCAGCGATCCTTCTATGGACTGGAGCAAGCATCTCGGAGTTGGAATATATGCTTTGATGAGGTGATCAAAGTGTTTAAGTTTATACAATGTTTATGAGAAACTTGTATTTGCAAGAAAGTGAGTGGGAGCACTATGGAATTTCTTATAAGAATATGTAGTTGACATATTATTGATCGGAAATGATGTAGAATTTCTGGAAGAGCATGAAGGGTTGTTTGAAAAGTTTTTTTTTCAAAGGAAGACCCAGATAAAGCTACTATTTTATTAAGCATCAAGATCTATAGGGATAGATCTATTCGCTTGATAAGTTTTTTCGACGAAGACATACCTTGACAAGTTTTTGAAGGAGTTCAAAATAGATGGGTCAAAGAAGGAGTTCTTGACTGTATTGTAAGGTGTGAAATTGAGTAAGACTCAATACCCGACCACGGCAGAAGATAAAGAAGAGATGAGTGTCATCTCCTATGCTTTAGCCATAGGCTCTATATAGTATGCCATGCTGTGTACCGCACCTGTGTGTGCCTTGCCATGAGTCTGTCAAGGGGTACAAGAGTAATCCAAGAGTGGATCACTAGACAGCGGTCAAAGTTAGCCTTAGTAACTTGAGAACTAAGGAAATATTTCTCGATTATGGAGGTGATAAAGAGTTCATCGTAAAGTGTTACGATGATGCAAGCTTTAAAACCAATCCGGATGACTCTTAGTAGAAATCCAGCTACGTATAGTGGAGCAGCCATTTGGAATAGCTCCAAGTGGAGCGTGGGAGCAGTATCTACAAATATGAAATGGAAAGTTTGCAAAGGTACACACGGATCTGAATGTCGCAGACCCGCTGACTAAAAAACCTCTTTCACGAGCAGAACATGAACAAACCCCAGAACTTATTGGGTGTTAATCACATGATGATATGATCACATGGTGATGTAAGTGTTAATCACATGGTGATGTGAACTAGATTATTGACTCTAGTGCAAGTGGGAGACTGTTGGAAATATGCCCTAGAGGCAATAATAAAATGGTTATTATTGTATTTCCTTGTTCATGATAATTGTCTATTGTTCATGCTATAATTGTGTTAACCGGAAACCATAATACATGTGTGAATACATAGACCACAACATGTCCCTAGTGAGCCTCTAGTTGACTAGCTCGTTGATCAATAGATGGTCACGGTTTCATGGCCATGGACATTGGATGTCATTGATAACAGGATCACATCATTAGGAGAATGATGTGATGGACAAGACCCAATCCTAAGCATAGCACAAGATCGTGTAGTTCGTTTGCTAAAGCTTTTCAATGTCAAGTATCGTTTCCTTAGACCATGAGATTGTGCAACTCCCGGATACCGTAGGAATGCTTTGGGTGTGCCAAACGTCACAACGTAACTGGGTGGCTATAAAGGTGCACTACGGGTATCTCCGAAAGTATCTGTTGGGTTGGCACGAATCGAGACTGGGATTTGTCACTCCGTGTGACGGAGAGGTATCTCTGGGCCCACTCAGTAAGACATCATCATAATGAGCTCAATGTGACTAAGGAGTTAGCCACGGGATGATGTATTACGGAACGAGTAAAGAGACTTGCCAGTAACGAGATTGAACAAGGTATAGGGATACCGACGATCGAATCTCGGGCAAGTACCATACCGATAGACAAAGGGAATTGTATACGGGATTGATTGAATCCCCGACATCGTGGTTCATCCGATGAGATCATCGTGGAGTACGTGGGAGCCAACATGGGTATCCAGATCCCGCTGTTGGTTATTGGCCGGAGAAGTGTCTCGGTCATGTCTACGTGTCTCCCGAACCCGTAGGGTCTACACACTTAAGGTTCGATGACGCTAGGGTTATAGGGAAAAGGTATATGTGATTACCGAAGGTTGTTCGGAGTCCCGGATGAGATCCCGGACATCACGAGGAGCTCCGGAATGGTCCGGAGGTAAAGATTGATATATAGGAAGTCCAGTTTCCGTCACCGGAAAGTTTTCGGGCTCATCGGTATTGTACCGGGAGTGCCGGAAGGGTGCCGGAGGACCCCCGGGAGGGGTGTGACGACCAAAGGACCACATGGGCTGTTAGATAAAGTGTGCCAGCCCTTATTGGGCTGTGCAAGACTTTTGCTAAAGGCCCATGCGGCTGGAGATAAGGAGATAAGGCAAAAAGGATTTAAAAGGAGGAGATCCACCTCCCTTGTGGGAGGTGGACTCTCCCTTTAATTCGGCCGGCCATCTCCTCTTTGGAGTAGAGGCCAAGCCAGCCCTCCACGTCCCTCCTCCTATATATACTTGAGGTTTTGGATGTTTTGAGACAAGATTTGATCTCTCTCTCTCACGGCGAAGCCCTACCTCTCTTCTTCCTCCTCCGCAGCGCTTAGGCGAAGCCCTGTCGGAATACCTTGCTACTCCACCACCACCACGCCGTCGTGCTGCTGTTGGAGCCCTTCCCCAACCTCTCCTTCCTCCTTGCTGGATCAAGGTGTTGGAGACGTCACCGGGCTGCACGTGTGTTGAACGCGGAGGTGCCGTCCGTTCGGCACTTGATCGGATCTACCGCGATCTGAATCGCTGCGAGTACGACTCCATCAACCGCGTTCTTGTAACGCTTCCGCTTAGCGATCTTCAAAGGTATGAAGATGCAATCTCTCCCCTCTCGTTGCTGGTTTCTCCATAGATAGATCTTGGTGAACGTAGGAAAATTTTGATTTACTACTACGTCTCCCAACAGGCACCGCCTGGAACACCACATCGTAATGGTGTGTCCGAACATCGCAATCGAACTTTATTAGATATGGTGTGTTCTATGATGTCTCTTGTCGATTTGCCACTATCGTTTTGGGGTTATGCATTAGAGACAACTGCATTCACTTTAAATAGGACACCATCAAAATCCGTTGAAACGACGCCATATGAACTGTGGTTTGGCAAGAGACCAAAGTTATCGTTTCTTAAAGTTTGGGGATGTGATGCTTATGTCAAAAAGCTTCAGCCTGAAAAGCTGGAACCCAAAGCGGCGAAATGCGTCTTCATAGGATACCCGAAAGAAACAATTGGGTATACCTTCTATCTCAGATCCGAAGGCAAAGTGTTTGTCGCTAAGAACGGAACATTTCTAGAGAAAGAGTTTCTCTCAAAAGAATTGAGTGGGAGGAAAATAGAGCTTGATGAGGTTATTGAACCTTTACTTCAACCTGAGAGTAGCGCAACATATAAAGATGTTTCTGTGGAGCCTACGACAGTTGAAGAGGAAGTTAATGATGATGACCATGAAGATTCGGATCAAGTTATTATTGAAACTCGTAGGTCGACAAGGGCGCGTACTACTCCTGAGTGGTATGGCAACCCTGTCTTGGAGGTCATGTTGTTGGACAACAATGAGCCTACGAGCTATGGAGGAGCGATGATGGGCCCGGATTCCGAGAAATGGTTAGAGGCCATGAAATCCGAGATGGGATCCATGTATGAAAACAAAGTGTGGACTTTGGAAGTATTACCTGAAGGGCGAAAGGCCATGCAGAACAAATGGATCTTTAAGAAGAAGACGGACCCGGACGGTAATATCACCGTCTATAAAGCTCGACTTGTGGCAAAGGGTTTTTCACAAGTTCAAGGAGTTGACTACGATGAGACGTTCTCACCCGTAGCGATGCTTAAGTCCGTCAGAATCATGTTAGCAATAGTTGCATATTTCAACTATGAAATTTGGCAGATGGATGTCAAAACAGCGTTCCTCAACGGTTTCCTTGAGGAAGAGCTGTATATGATGCAACCAGAAGGTTTTGTTGATCCAGAGAATGCTGACAAAGTTTGCAAACTCCAGCGATCCATTTATGGACTGGTGCAAGCATCTCGGAGTTGGAATAAGCACTTTGATGAGGTGATCAAAGCGTCTGGGTTTATACAAGTTTATGGAGAAGCTTGTATTTACAAGAAAGTGAGTGGGAGCTCTATAGCGTTTCTAATATTATAGCTGGATGACATATTGCTGTTTAGAAACAATATAGAAATGCTGGAAAGTGTGAAGGAATATTTGAACAAGAGTTTTTCAATGAAGGACCTAGGAGAAGCTCCTTTCATATTAGGCATTAAGATCTATAGAGATAGATCGAGACACTTGATAGCACTTTCACAAAGCACATACCTTGATAAAGTTTTGAAGAAGTTCAAAATGGATCAGCCCAAGAAGGGGTTCTTGCCTGTGTTACAAGGTGTGAAGTTGAGTAAGACTCAATGCCCGGTAACTCCAGAAGATAGAGAGAAGATGAGTGTCATCCCCTATGCTTTAGCCATAGGCTCTATCATGTATGCAATGCTATGCACAAGACCCGATGTTAGCCTTGCCATAAGTATGGCCGGAAGGTTTAAAAGTGATCCTGGAATGGAGCACTGGACGGCGGTCAAGAATATCCATAAGTACCTGAAAAGGACTAAGGAAATGCTTCTCATTTATGGAGGTGATCAGGAGCTCGTCGTAAAGGGTTACGTCGATGCAATCTTTGACACTGATCTGGATGACTCTAAGTCACAAACCGGATACGTATTTATTCTCAACAGAGGAGCGGTAAGCTGGTGCAGTTCCAAGCAACGCATGGTAGCCGATTCTACATGCGAAGCGGAGTACATCGCAGCCTCGGAGGCAGCGAAGGAAGGTGTCTGGATGGAGCAGTTCATGATAGATCTTGGAGTAGTACCCAGTACACTGAATCCAATGACTCTGCTCTGTGATAACACTTGTGCCATTGCTCTGGCCAAGGAACCAAGGTTTCACAAGAGGACCAGACACATAAAGCCATGCTTCAAATCCATCCGCGATTACATCGAGGAGAAGGACATAAATATTTGCAAAGTGCACACGGATCTAAATGTTGTAGACCCGTTGACTAAACCTCTTCCAAGGGCTAAACATGATCAACACCATAACTGCATGGGTGTTCGATTCATTATAATGTAAATCACATAGTGATGTGAACTAGATTATTGACTCCAGTGCAAGTGGGAGACTATTGGAAATATGCCCTAGAGGCAATAAATAAAGTGTTTATTATTATATTTCCTTGTTTGTGATAATTGTTTATTATCCATGCTATAATTGTATTGATTGGAAACGCATTGCATGTGTGGATATATAGACAACACTTTGTCCCTAGTGTGCCTCTAGTAAACTAGCTCGTTGATTAAAGATGGTCAAGGTTACCTACCCATTGACATGAGATGTCATTTGATAAGGGGATCACATAATTAGGAGAATTATGGGGTGGACAAGACCCAAACTATAAACGTAGCATATGATCGTGTTAGTTTATTGCTACAGTTTTCTACATGTCAAGTATATGTTCCTATGACCATGAGATCATGCAACTCACTGACACTGGAAGAGTGCCTTGTGTGTATCAAACGTCACAACGTAACTGGGTGACTATAAAGGTGATCTATAGGTATCTCCGACGGTGTCTTCTGGGTTGGCATGGATCAACACTGGAATTTGTTACTCCGTGTGACGGAGAGGTATCTCAAGGCCCACTCGATAATACAACATCACACTAAGCCTTGCAAGCAATGTGACTAAGTGTTAGCCATGGGATCTTGTATTACGGAATGAGTAAAGAGACTTTCTGGTAACAAGGTTGAACTAGGTATGGAGATACCGATGATCAAATATCGGGCAAGTAACATAACGAAGAACAAAGGGAACATCATACAGGATTAACTGAATCCTTGACATAGAGGTTCGACCGATAAAGATCTTTGTAGAATATGTAGGAATCAATATGGGCATCTAGGTCCCGCTATTGGTTATTGACCTTAGAGGTGTCTCGGTCATGTCTACATAGTTCTCGAAGCCGCAAGGTCTCCACACTTCAGGTTCGGTGACGTTTCGGTAGTATAGAGTTATGTATGGTGGTGACCGAAGGTTGTTCGGAATCTCGAATGAGATCCCAGATGTCACGAGGAGCTTCGGAATGGTCCGGAGGTAAAGATTGATATATAGGAAGGTGGTGTTTGAAATCTGGAAAAGTTTCGGGCATTTCCGGCAGTGTACCGGGAGTGACGAATGGGTTCCGGCAACCACCAAGTGGGTCCCACATACCCCAAGGGGACACATGGGCCTTAGAGGTGGCTCACCATCCCCTGGTGGGCTGGGAAGCGAACCAAAAAGGTCCCTATGCGCATGGGGAAGGAGGAAGAGTAGGGGCCAAGTTAGGGAAGAGTCCCACTAGGAATCCACCTCCCTTGTGGGAGGTGGACTCCTCCCCTTGGCTTCGGCCAACCTCTCCTTGGAGGAGAGGCTAGGGATCCCTCCTCTCCCCTCCCTCCTATATATACTAGAGTATTTTGAGGGCAGCCCCAACCCTAACTGCCGCGTGCTGCCCTCTTCTTCCTCTAGATCGTTTTCTCCTCTAGATCGGTTTTCAGCAGTGCTTAGGCGAAGCCCTGCTGGAATTGCTCGACCACCATCGCCGCAATGTCGTTGCACTACCGGAGAACTCATCTACCTCTCCGCTCCCTCTTGCTGGATCAAGAAGGCGGAGATCTTCACCGAGCAACATGTGTGCTGAACGCGGAGGTGCCGTCCGTTCGGTACTTGATCGGGAGTTCGTAGGGCGGCTTGCGATTTGGATCGCGGAGACATACCACTACATCAACCGTGTTCTTTAACACTTCCGCTTAGCAATCTACAAGTGTACGTAGATCCAATCTCTCCTCTCATAGATGCTCATCTCCTAGATTGATCTTGGTGAAGCGTAGGAAATTTTTTGTTTCCCAGCAACGTTCCCCAAAAGTGGCGTCATGAGCTAGGTCTATGCGTAGATGAGATCTTGAGTGGAACACAAAGAGTTTGTGGGCGTTGATATTTAGATTTCTTCCTTCCTTAGTCTTTTCTTGGTTCAGCGGTATTGTGGGATGAAGCGGCTCGGACCGACTTTACTCGTACGCTTACGAGAGACCGTGTTCCATCGACTCACATGTGTCTTTGTCGCATAAAGATGGCTGGCGGGTGTCTGTCTCTCCCACTTTAGTTGGCTCGGATTTGATTAAGGCGGTCCTTGTAGAAGGTTGAAAAGCAATCTTCGTATCACCATTGTGGTTTTGCGTAGGTAAGAATCATTCTTGCTAGATACCCATAGCACCCACGTAAAACATGCAACAACAATTAGAGGACGTCTAACTTGTTTTTGCAGGGTATGTTGTGATGTGATATGGCCAATTGCATGATGTGATATATGTGATGTCTGAGATAATCATGTTTTTGTATAGAATATCCCAACTTGCATGTCGATGAGTACGACAACCGACAAGAGCCATAGGGTTGTCTTTGATTATTGTATGACCTACGTGTCAGTCTTTAAGCGCTATGTAATGCTTTACTTTATCACTAAATGATAGAAATAGTAGTAGAAGCATGGTGGGTGCGACAACCCCGATGGCGACACGTTGATGGAGATCAAGATGATGGAGATCATGGTGTCATGCCAGTGACGCTGGAGATCATGCCGGTGCTTTCAAGATGGAGATCAAAAGCACAAGTTCATGGCCATATCATGTCACTTATGATTTGCATGTGATGTTAATCCTTTTATGCACCTTGTTTTGCTTAGGACGTAGCATTATAAGGTGATTCCTCACTTAAATTTCAAGATGAATTGTGTTCTCCCCAAGTGAGCACTGTTGCGAAAGTTTGTCGTGTCGAGACACCATGTGATGATCGGGTGTAATAGACTCTACATTCACATACAATGGGTGTAAACCATATAGACTCTATGTTTTCATTTACTTTTGGCAATTTTTTATACTATTTTTGGGACTAACATATTGATCTAGTGGCTAGTGCCAGTTCCTGTTTGTTGCGTGTGACGGGGTTATTACCCCTGGGTAGGCCAAAGCAATGGGGTCCTCCCCCTTTACGCTTCGAAGAAAAACTACACGGCCGGCTCGACGAGGCCGGCTGGAGGACGTCCGGCTCGAGCTGGCACCCCGGACGGCCGGTCAGGGAGCCAGCCCGACCCTCAGCCAGTTGGGCGCGGCCAGCTACTCCTGGACCGCCTCTTCCGTTGACCTTGGGACGAACATGTGACGTCCCGTCCCTCTGTGCGCGGGTACGGCAACCCGACGCGACGGCACGATGGGCGGCCCTGTGGCTACAGTGGCTGCTGACGCACTGCAGAGCATGGCTACAGTCCGGCCGTCCAGGCCGCTGACCTCGATGAGCACGACTGGGCGAGGGAATAGTGCCGGCACGCCCTCGCCCACTCGATTACCTGTCCCGATGTGGCTACAGTGCAGCCGGCTATACCAAAGACTTCGGTCGGCTGGCGCTAGGCGACGCCAACCCGGCGGCCCGTGCCTCGGCAGGTGGGCGAGGGCCAATCATTGGGCCGGCTGGCGGGCCCCAGCAAGAGGTGGGACCGCCCAGCCGGTGGCCCCTATAAGTGACGAGACGACGCGAATGGCGGGACCCCCTGTCCAACCGGAGAGGCTGCCAGCCGGGTCCCCTCGCCCTTGTACTTAGAACATATTATAAGAGCCGGGGGGTTGTCCTATAAAAAAACCCGAGCCCCCCCCCCCCATGCAACGGAGATGGACGATCACCCCCGCACACACACAGAGCTCTCAAACCCCCTCTAGCAGTGGAGGAAGACAAGCCGGCTGCTCCTTCTTCCTCCTCCTAACACAGCTCTAGGAGCGCGCTTGTATACATACTCATCCATCCAACTAAACCAAGAAGGACTAGCGATGTTATCTCCCTCGGAGGGCCCTGAACCTGGGTACATCGTGTGTCGTCACCGCCTGTGCCCAATCTCGCACCCGGAGCCCGTCCGCGTCCTCCGGTCCCAACTACCCACGATAAGCCACCCTATGGCATCTGTCATGAGAAAACGATGAAAGCGTGTTTTTTGTTTCATAGAAAATCCATATCAAACGAGGTCCAAACGCGATAAAAAATTACGGAGATTTTTTTGCAATATATGTGATTTTTTTTGGAAAAAGAATCAATGCGAGACGATGCCCGAGGGGCCCACAAGCTCACAGGGCATGGCCTACCCACCTGACCGCGCTAGACTATCTTGTGGCCACCTTGTAAGTCGGTTGGTGCCCTTCTTTTTCTGCAAGAAAGACAATATCCGGATAAAAATCGTGTTCAAATTTCATCCCAATCGGAGTTACGGATCTCCAGGAATATAAGAAATGGTTAAAGGCCAGAATCTGGGAGCGCAGAAACAGAAGGAAACACAAAGATAGATCCAATCTCGGAGGGGCTCCTGCCCCTCCGCCGCCATGGAGGCCAAGGACCATAGGGGAAACCCTTATACCATATAGGGGGGAAGGTCAAGGAAGAAGAATAAGAAGGAGGGGGCTCTCTCCCTCTCTCTCCCGGTGGCACCGGAACGCCACCGGGGCCACCACCGTGACGGCGATCTACTCCAACAACTCTGTCATCTTCACCAACACCTCCATCGCCTTCCCCCATCTATCTACAACGGTCCAATCTCCCGCAACACGGTGTACCCTCTACTTGAACATGGTGCTTTATGCTTCATATTATTATCCAATGATGTGTTGCCATCCTATGATGTCTGAGTAGATTTTAGTTGTCCTATGGGTTGATTGATGATCATAATTGGTATGAGTTGCATGTTTTATAATTGGCTCCGTCCTATGGTGCTCTCCGTGTCGTGCAAGCGTGAGGGATCCTCACTGTAGGGTTTGCAGTATGTTCATGATTCGCTTATGGTGGGTGGCGTGAGTGACAGAAGCACAGACCCACGTAAGTAGGTTGTTTGCATATGAGAATAAAGAGGACTTGATACCTTATAATACTATGGTTGGGTTTTACCTTAATGATCTTTAGTAGTTGCGTATGCTTGTTAGAGGTCCAATCATAAGTGCATATGATCCAGGTAGAAAAATTATGTTAGCTTATGCCTCTCCCTCATATAATATTACAATAATGATTAGAAGTCTAGTTATCATTTGCCTAGGGACAATTCCGCAACTCCTACAACCACTTTTCCACACTCGTTAAACTAACTTAATTGTTACTTTATCTTAGCAGCCCCTAGTTTTTATTTGCACGTTCTTTATTATCTTGCAAACCTATCCTACAACACCTACTTAGTACTTCTAGTTTCATACTTGTTCTAGGTAAAGCGAACGTTAAGCAGGAGTAGAGTTGTATCAGTGGTCGACAGAACTTGAGGGAACATTTGTTCTACCTTTAGCCCCTGTTGGGTTAGACACTCGCCTATCGGCTAAGCGCTGCACTGCCAGGGGTGGGGCCGTGCCTGGTCCCGGGTGCCATGCTAGCCAAATACATGTAGTGTGGAGCCTAGCTGTCGGGTGGTACACAAAAGGGTCAGCTGGATGAAATTATTTTACCAAAAATTTAGGTTGTGAAATACCTTCATCTAGAGGTCGGTTTTGTCCATTTGGCTCGTAGGGGGTCTCCAAGTTGTGCTCACACAACGGGCAAAAGTACTAGTTTTCCCAACCACGGCGCAACGACGTATCTCCCATGAGAATTTTGCCCGGGATGGCTGTCCAAATGAAAAAAATATCACTTCCTTGGCGACCAGGATGACCAAATGAGTTGGTATCCGTCCATGGGGATGGATCCCTCAAATTGGACCGAATATGTGGAACTGGCACAGTATTTCCCATGAGTGTTAGTGCATCTACAACCGGACCCCACGATCCCGTCTCAAACGCTCGGGAAGGCCGCCCAATCACTGACTAGTCACGAAAATGTGACCCAGACGGGCCTCTCAAACGTCCGGACTGTCTGGCACCCCCCATATCCATCCCAAATATGAGGCAGATATGGGGGAGCCCGGGCACTCCCGCTTGGCCCGCACTGGCCCACATCAACCCCACATATATACGCCCTCATCCATTCGTCGTACCAAACCCTAGCCACTTCAATCCACTCCCCTCCACCCCCATCCGCCACCCTAGCTCATCTTCGGCGATCTCCGGGCTTTTGTCGGATGGCGGGCAGCGAATCCCAGTCCTTCACCTCCAGATCTATCGACCATGAGCTAATCCCATGCGTCCCCGAGGAGGAAATGGCCGTCCGCCTTGTGCTCCACCGCTCTCGGGAGGCGGCAGCCCTTCAGTAGTGCTCAGACTTGCACCGCTGGGATCCATTGTATCGGCACAGATAGTGCTTGTATCCGGTGTTGCTGCCTCACCGGAGGCGGTGCGGTCCGTCTAGCGTTGATACGTCTCCAATGTATCTATAATTTTTTATTGTTCCATGCTATTATATTATCATTCTAGGATACATTTTGAGTAATAATTTACCAATTTATATTATTTTGAGTACTAACCTATTGACCCAGTGCCCATTGCCAGTTGTTGTTTTCTCCTTGTTTTTTACTTTTCAGGTTTACGGTACCAAATGAAGTCCAATTGGCCCGAACCTTTTTATGATTTTTTTTCTAGACCAAAAGAAGACCTCGAAGCTTCGGTAGAAGACCGGATGCCGCATGAGGGAGGCACAAGCCAACAGAGCGCGCCCAGGGGGGTCGGCTCACCCCAATGGCTTGTCCCTCCCTAGTGGCCCTCCTACCCCCGTTCTTTGGCCTATAAATTCACATATATTCCAAAACCCTAGAGACATCCCGAAACACTGTTTTTGTTGCCGCAAGTCCCTGTTCCACCACGATCTCATGTGAAGCTCTGTTTTGACACTCTGCCGGAGGGGGGATCGATCACGGAGGGCCTCTTCATCAACCTTGCTACCCTAATGATGATGTGTGAGTAGTTCACCACAGACCGACAGGTCCGTAGTTATTACCTAGATTGTTATCTCTCTCTGTCTCTTTTGATCTTCAATACAATGATCATCGTTTTGATCTATCTGATGTAATTCTTTTCTGCGGTCCGTTTGTTAGGATCCAATGAATTGTGGGGGTATGTTTCAGATTATTCATGAAAAGTATTTGAATCACATCTGAATATTATTATGATTCTTATTTGCACGATCATTATAGCTTCATAAATCTCTCCGATCTATTGAAATAGTTTGTCCAACTAGATTGATATTTCTTTAGTGAGAGGGGTGCATTGTAGTGGGTTCAATCCGGCGGTCCTCTATATCCCAGTGACAGAAGGGGACAAGACACGTCTTTTCATTGTTTCCACTAAGGATAAAACAATGGGGTTTATTCATATTGATTGGGTTTACTTTGTCTACATCATGTCATCGTTCTCCAAGCATTACTCTGTTTGTCATGAACTTAATACGTAGAGAGGCAAGCATAGAAACACTCTTGAAGTGGAGTAATAGTAATAGGTGCAGGTGTTGGGAGACGTAGTAGTAAATCAAAAAAATTCCTACGTGTCACCAAGATATATCTAGGACAAACCAGCAACGAGTGGGGAGAGATTGCATCTTCATACCTTTGAAGATCGCTAAGCGAAAGCGTTACAAGAATGCGGTTGGAGTCATACTCGCAGCGATTCAGATCGCGGTCGATTCCGATCTCAGCGCCGAACAACAGCGCCTCCGCGTTCAACACACGTGCAGCCCGATAATGTCTCCTATGCCTTGATCCAGCAAGGAGGAAGGAGAGGTTGAGGGAGATCTCCAACAGCACGACGGCATGGTGACGGTGGAGCTACGTGGACTCCGGCAGGGCTTCGCCAAGCGCTACGGAGAACGAGGAGGATGAAGGGTAGGGCTACGCCAAGAGAGAGAGAGAAGTCGTGTCTCAAATCAGCCCAAACCCTTGCATATATATAGGAGGAGGGAGAGGGAGGGCTGCCTTGGCTCCTCCTCCAAAGAGGAGAGGTTCGGCCGACCCTAGGGAGGAGTCCACCTCCCACAAGGGAGGTGGATCTCTTCCTTTTGAATCCTTTTCAGCCCTATCTATTATCTCCAGCCGCATGGGCCCTTCCGAAAGGTCTTGGCCAGCCCAATAAGGGCTGGCACACCTCCTCTAAGGGCCCACAAAGTCCTATGGTCGTCACACCACTCCTGGGGGTCCTCCGGCACCCTCCCGGCACTCCCGGTACACTATCGATGAGCCCCAAAACTTTCCGGTGACCAAAACTGGACTTCCTATATATCAATCTTTACCTCTGGACCATTCTGGAGCTCCTCGTGACATCCGGGATCTCATCTAGGACTCTGAACAACCTTCAGTAATCACGTATACCATTTCCCTATAACCCTAGCATCATCGAACCTTAAGTGTGTAGACCCTACGGGTTCGGGACACACGTAGACATGACCGAGACACCTCTCCAATCAATAACCAACAGCGGGATCTGGATACCCATGTTGGCTCCCACATGCTCCATGATGATTTCATCGGATGAACCACGATGTCGGGGATTCAATCAATCCTGTATACAATTCCCTTTGTCTATCGGTATGATACTTGCCCGAGATTCGATCGTCGGTATCTCTATACCTTGTTCAATCTCGTTACCGGCAAGTCTCTTTACTCGTTCCGTAATACATCATTCCGTGGCTAAGTCCTTAGTCACATTGAGCTCATTATGATGATGTCTTACCGAGTGGGCCTAGAGATACCTCTCCGTCACACGGAGTGACAAATCCTAGTCTCGATTCGTGCCAACCCAACAGACACTTTCAGAGATACCCATAGTGGACCTTTATAGCCACCCAGTTATGTTGTGATGTTTGGCACACCCAAAGCATTCCTACGGTATCCGGGAGTTGCACAATCTCATGGTCTAAGGAAACGATACTTGACATTGAAAAACTTCAGCAAACGAACTACACGATGTAGTGCTATGCTTAGGATTGGGTCTTGTCCATCACATCATTCTCCTAATGATGTGATCCCATTATCAACGACATCCAATGTCCATGGTCATGAAACCATGACCATCCATTGATCAACGAGCTAGTCAACTAGAGGCTCACTAGGGACACGTTGTGGTCTATGTATTCACACATGTATTACGGTTTCCGATTAACACAATTATAGCATGAACTATAGACAATTATCATGAACTAGGAAATACAATAATAACCATTTTCTTATTGCCTCTAGGGCATATTTCCAACAGTCTCCCACTTGCACTAGAGTCAATAATCTAGTTACATTGTGATGAATCGAACACCCATAGCATTCTGGTGTTGATCATGTTTTGCTTGTGAGAGAGATTTAGTCAATGGATCTATGACATTCAGATTCGTATGCACTTTACAAATATCTATATCTCCCTCCTGAATGTAATCACAGATGGAGTTGAAGCGGCGCTTGATGTGTCTTGTCTTCTTGTGAAACCTGGGCTCCTTCGCAAGGGCAATAGCTCCAGTATTGTCACATAATAGAGTCATCGGGCCCGATGCACTTGGAATTACTCCTAGGTCGGTGATGAACTCCTTCATCCAGACTCCTTCCTTTGCTGCTTCCGAAGAAGCTATGTACTCCACTTCACATGTAGATGCCGCCACGACGCTTTGCTTGCTGTTGCACCAGCTGACTGCCCCTCCGTTCAAAACATACACGTATCTGGTTTGCGACTTGGAGTCGTTCGGATCTGTGTCGAAGCTAGCATCGACGTAACCCTTTACGACGAGCTCTTTGGCACCTCCATATACGAGAAACATGTCCTTTGTCCTTTTCAGGTACTTTAGGATATTCTTGACCGCTGTCCAGTGTTCCACTCCGGGATCACTTTGGTACCTCCCTACCAAACTTATGGCAAGGTTCACATCAGGTCTGGTACACAGTATGGCATACATAATAGAGCCTATGGCTGAAGCATAGGGGATGACACTCATCTCTTCTCTATCCTTTGTCGTGGTCGGGCATTTAGTCGTACTCAATCTCACACCTTGTAACACAGGCAAGAACCCCTTCTTGGACTGATCCATATTGAACTTCTTCAATATCTTTTCAAGGTATGTGCTTTGTGAAAGACCTATGAGGCGTCTCGATCTATCTCTATAGATCTTAATACCTAATATGTAAGCAGCTTCTCCAAGGTCCTTCATTGAAAAACACTTATTCAAGTAGGCCTTTACACTTTCCAAGAGTTCTATATCATTTCCCATTATCAGTATGTCATCCACATATAATATGAGAAATGCTATAGAGCTCCCACTCACTTTCTTGTAAATACAAGGTTCTCCATAAACCTGTACAAACCCAAACGCTTTAATCACCTCATTAAAGCGAATGTTCCAACTCCGAGATGCTTGCACCAGCCCATAGATGGAGCACTGGAGCTTGCATACCTTGTTAGCATCTTTAGGATCGACAAAACCTTTCGGCTGCATCATATACAGTTCTTCCTTAAGGAAACCATTAAAGAATGCCGTTTTGACGTCCATTTGCCAGATCTCATAATCATAAAATGCGGCAATTGCTAACATGATCCGGACAGACTTCAGCATCGCTACGGGTGAGAAAGTCTCATCGTAGTCAACTCCTTGAACTTGTCGATAACCCTTAGCGACAAGCCGAGCCTTATAGACGGTCACATTACCATCCGCGTCAGTCTTCTTCTTAAAAATCCATTTATTTTCAATGGCTCGCATATCATCAGGCAAGTCCACCAAAGTCCACACTTTGTTCTCATACATGGATCCTATCTCGGATTTCATGGCCTCAAGCCATTTGTTGGAATCCGGGCCCGCCATCGCTTCTTCATAGTTTGAAGGTTCACCGTTATCTAACAACATGATCTCTACGACAGGGTTGCCGTACCACTCTGGTGCGGAACGTGTCCTAGTGGACCTTCGATGTTCAATAGTAACTTGATCTGAAGTTTCATGATCATCATCATTAACTTCCTCTCCAGCCGGTGCAGGCTCCACAGAAACAACTTCCTGTGCTGCGCTACTCTCCGGTTCGAGTGGAGGTACAATTACCTCATCAAGTTCTATTTCCCACTTACTTCTTTCGAGAGAAACTCTTTCTCGAGAAAGGATCCATTCTTGGCAACAAAGACTTTGCCCTCGGGTCGTAGGTAGAAGGTATACCCAATAGTCTCTTTGGGATATCCTATGAAGACGCACTTTTCTGCTTTGGGTTGAGCTTCTCAGGTTGAAGTTTCTTCACATAAGCATCGCATCCCCAAACTTTTAGAAACGACAGCTTAGGTTTCTTTCCAAACCATAATTCATACGGGTCGTCTCAACGGATTTTGACGGTGCCCTATTTAAAGTGAATGCGGCAGTCTCTAATGCATATCCCCAAAATGATAGCGGTAAGTCGATAAGAGACATCATAGATTGCACCATATCCAATAGAGTGCAATTACGACGTTCAGACACACCATTTCGCTAAGGTGTGCCAGGCGGTGTGAGTTGTGAAACAATTTCACATTTCCTTAGGTGCGTACCAAACTCGTGACTTAAATATTCTCCGCCATGATCAGATCGTAGGCACTTTATTTTCCTGTCACGTTGATTCTCTACCTCACTCTGAAATTCGTTGAACCTTTCAAAATTTTCAGACTTATGTTTCATTAAGTAGACATACCCATATCTACTCAAGTCATCAGTGAGGGTGAGAACATAACGGTAGCCACCACGAGCCTCAACACTCATTGGACCGCATACATCGGTATGTATTATTTCCAACAAGTCAGTTGCTCGCTCCATTGTTTCGAAGAACGGAGTCTTGGTCATCTCGCCCATGAGGCATGGTTCGCACGTGTCAAATGATTCGAAATCAAGAGACTCCAAAGGTCCATCAGTATGGAGCTTCTTCATGCGTTTGACACCAATATGACCAAGGCGGCACTGCCACATGTAAGTGGGACTATCGTTATCAACCTTACACTTTTTGGTACTCACACTATGGACATGTGTAACATCACGTTCAAGATTCATCAAAAATAAACCATTGACCAGCGGGGCATGACCATAAAACATTTCTCTCATATAAATAGAACAACCATTATTCTCAGATTTAAATGAGTAGCCATCTCGCATCAAGCGAGATCCAGATACAATGTTCATGCTTAAAGCTGGTACTAAATAACAATTATTAAGGTTTAACACTAATCCTGAAGGTAGATGTAGAGGTAGCGTGCCGACGGCGATCACATCGACCTTGGAACCATTCCCGACGCGCATCGTCACCTCGTCCTTAGCCAGTCTCCGCTTATTCCGCAGCTCCTGCTTGGACTTACAAATGTGAGCAACTGCACCGGTATCAAATACCCAGGAGCTACTATGAGCGCTGGTTAGGTACACATCAATAACAAGTATATCACATACACCTTTAACGTTGCCGTCCTTCTTATCCGCTAAGTACTTGGGGCAGTTCCGCTTCCAGTGACCGGTACCCTTGCAGTAAAAACACTCAGTCTCAGGTTTGGGTCCATTCTTGTTCTTCTTCTTCCCGGCAACTTGCTTACCGGGCGCGGCAACATCTTTGCCATCCTTCTTGATGTTCTTCTTACCCTTGCCTTTCTTGAAACTAGTGGTCTTATTCACCATCAACACTTGATGCTCCTTTTTGATCTCGACCTCTGCTGATTTCAGCATCGAGTACAACTCAGGAATGGACTTCTCCATCCCTTGCATGTTGTAGTTCATCACAAAGCTCTTGTAGCTAGGTGGAAGCAACTGGAGGATTCTTTCAATGACCGAGTCATCCGGGAGATTAACTCCCAGCTGAGTCAAGCGGTTGTGTAGCCCAGACATCTTGAGGATGTGCTCACTGACAGAACTATTCTCCTCCATCTTACAGCTAAAGAACTTGTCGGAGACGTCATATCTCTCGACCCGGGCATGAGCTTGGAAAACCAGTTTCAGCTCTTGGAACATCTCATATGCTCTGTGTTGCTCAAAACGCTTTTGGAGCCCCGGTTCTAGACTGTAAAGCATGTCGCACTGAACAAGGGAGTAATCATCGCAGTGAGAATGCCAAGCGTTCACAATGTCTTGCTCTGCTGGGAGAAGGGGTGGGTCACCTAGTGGTGCATCAAGGACATAAAATTTCTTGGAAGCTATGAGGATGATCCTCAAGCCATGGACCTAGTCCGCATAGTTGCTTCCATCATCTTTCAACTTGGTTTTCTCTAGGAACGCGTTGAAATTGAGGGTGACATTCGCGTTGCCCATTGGATCTACAATATAGATTGTAAACATAATTTTAGACTAAGTTCATGATAATTAAGTTCACATAATCAAATTATTTAATGAACTCCTACTTAGATAGACATCTCTCTAGTCATCCAAGTGACAGATGATCCATGTCAACTAGCACGTGTCCGATCATCACGTGAGACGGACTAGTCATCCATGGTGAACATCCCCATGTTGATTGTATCTTCTATACGACTCATGTTCGACCTTTTGGTCTTCTGTGTTCCGAGGCCATGTCTGTACATGCTAGGCTCGTCAAGTCAACCTAAGTGTATCGCGTGTGTAAATCTAGCTTACACCCGTTGTATGCGAACGTTAGAACCTATCACACCCGATCATCACGTGGTGCTTCGGAACGACGATTCTTAGCAACGGTGCACAGTTAGGGCGAACACTTCTCTTGAAATTTTTATTGAGAGATCATCTTATTTACTACCATCGTTCTAAGAAAATAAGATGTAAACATGATAAACATCACATGCAATCAATATAGTGACATGATATGGCCAATATCATCTTGCTCCTTTGATCTTCATCTTGGGGGCACCATGATCATCACTGTCACCGGCACGACACCATGATCTCCATCACTGTGTCTTCATGAAGTTGTCTCGCCAACTATTACTTCTACTACTATGGCTAACGTTTAGCAATAAAGTAAAGTAACTACATGGCGTTTGATTGACACGCAGGTCATACAATAAAATAAGACAACGTCTATGGCTCCTGCCGGTTGTCATACTCATCGACATGCAAGTCGTGAATCCTATTACAAGAACATGATCAATCTCATACATCACAATGCATCACATCACATTCTTTGGCCATATCACATCACAAGGCATATGCTGCAAAAACAAGTTAGACGTCCTCTAATTTGTAGTTGCAAGTTTTTACGTGGCTGCTATAGGTTTCTAGCAAGAACGTTTCTTACCTACGCCAAAACCACAACATGATATGACAATTGCTATTTACCCTTCATAAGGACCCTTTTCATCGAATCCAATCCGATTAAGGTGGGAGAGACAGACACCCGCTAGCCACCTTATGCAACAAGTGCATGTCAGGCGGTGGAACCAGTCTCACGTAAGCGTACGTGTAAAGTCGGTCCGGGTCGCTTCATCCCACAATACCGCCGAATCAAGATAAGACTAGTAGTGGTAAGCATATTAATAAAATCGACGCCCACAACAACTTGTGTTCTACTCGTGCATAGATTCTACGCATAGACCTAGCTCATGATGCCACTATTGGGAGACGTAGTAGTAAATCAAAAAAAATCCTACGTGTCACCAAGATCTATCTAGGAGAACCAGCAACGAGTGGGGAGAGATTGCATCTTCATACCTTTGAATATCGCTAAGCGGAAGCGTTACAAGAACGCGGTTGGTGGAGTCGTACTCGCAGCGATTCAGATCGCGGTGGATTCCGATCTCAGCGCCAAACAACGGCGCCTTCGCGTTCAACACACGTGCAGCCCAATGACGTATCCTACGCCTTGACCCAGCAAGGAGGAAGGAGAGGTTGAGGGAGAGCTCCGGCAGCACGACGGCGTGGTGACGGTGGAGCTACGTGGACTCCGGCAGGGCTTCGCCAAGCGCTACGGAGAACAAGGAAGATGAAGGGTACGGCTGCACCGAGAGAGAGAGAGAGAAGTCGTGTCTCAAATCAGCCCAAACCCTTGCATATATATAGGAGGAGGGATAGGGAGGGCTGCCTTGGCCCCTCCTCCAAAGAGGAGAGGTTCGGACGACCCTAGGGAGGAGTCCACCTCCCACAAGGGAGGTGGATCTCTTCCTTCTGAATCCTTTTCAGCCCTATCTCTTATCTCCAGCCACATGGCCCCTTCCGGAAGGTATTGGCCAGCCCAATAAGAGCTGGCACACCTCCTCTAAGGGCCCACAAAGTCCTATGGTCGTCACACCCCTCCCGGGGGTCCTCCGGCACCCTCCCGGCACTCCCGGTACACTATCGATGAGCCCGAAAACTTTCCGGTGATCAAAACTGGACTTCCTATATATCAATCTTTACCTCTGGACCATTCCAGATCTCCTCATGACATCCGGGATCTCATCCAGGACTTCGAACAACCTTCGGTAATCACGTATACCATTTCCCTATAACCCTAGCGTCATCGAACCTTAAGTGTGTAGACCCTACGGGTTCGGGAGACACGTAAACATGACCGAGACACCTCTCCGGTCAATAACCAACAGTGGGTCTGGATACCCATGTTGTCTCCCACATGCTCCACGATGATTTCATCGGATGAACCACGATGTCGGGGATTCAATCAATCCCGTATACAATTCCCTTTGTCTATCGGTATGATACTTGCCCGAGATTCGATCGTCGGTATCTCTATACCTTGTTCAATCTCGTTACCGGCAAGTCTCTTTACTCGTTCCGTAATACATCATCCCGTGACTAACTCCTTAGTCACATTGAGCTCATTATGATGATGTCTTACCGAGTGGGCCTAGAGATACCTCTCCGTCACACGGAGTGACAAATCCCAGTCTCGATTCGTGCCAACCCAACAGACACTTTCGGAGATACCCATAGTGCACCTTTATAGCCACCCAGTTACGTTGTGACGTTTGGCACACCCAAAGCATTCCTAAAGTATACGGGAGTTGCACAATCTCATGGTCTAAGGAAACGATACTTGACATTGAAAAGCTTCAGCAAACGAACTACAAGATCTAGTGCTATGCTTAGGATTGGGTCTTGTCCATCACATCATTCTCCTAATGATGTGATCCCATTATCAATGACATCCAATGTCCATGGTCATGAAACCGTGACCATCCATTGATCAACGAGCTAGTCAACTGGAGGCTCACTAGGGACACGTTGTGGTCTATGTATTCATACATGTATTACGGTTTCCGATTAACACAATTATAGCATGAACAATAGACAATTATCATGAACTAGGAAATACAATAATAACCATTTTATTATTGCCTCTAGGGCATATTTCCAAAAGCAGGAAAGAGTCGGTCTATTTGCTTATGGACGTGAAGCTTATATATACATGATCATTGACGTGAATATCACATAATTATGTACTTTTCTATCAATTGTCCAATAGCAATTTGTTTACACACCGTATGTTGCCTACATGAGAGATGTCGCTAGGGAAAACTATGGCCCCGGGTCTAGTCACTTATATATTTACAAAACCTGTCATTACTTTCTGCCGTTATTTACCATTTATTTTATTTTGCAATTTACAATTATCTAATATTATCTACACACTTCACTTTCTTATAAATAACGAGATCAAGGGGATTGACAACCCTCTTGCCGTGTTGGGTGGAAGTTGTTTGCTCTTTTGTGTGCAGCGATTGAAGACGGTTGTGGATTAATATTCCTATTGGTTTGATAAACCTTGGTTTCTTATCTGAGGAAAATACTTACCCGTATTGTGCTACAATTACCCGTTCCTCTTCATGGAAAACCCAACACAGATCACAAGTATCAGGAAGGATTTTTGGCGCCATTGCCGGGGAATATAATCACCAACTATCAAGTAACTTCACACAAATTATCATTAACTTGTTCTTATTTTTATTTTCTATTATATTTAGTTTTCTTCATAAAAACAAAAAATAAAAAAATATTTATCTTTGCTTGTCATACTTGCTAGTTTACTTGTTTGCTCACCACCGTAGCTAGCTCCCCTCCGGACATGCCCTCCTCTTCTTACTTGGGAGAGGGTTCTCTAATTTTGGATTTTAAGCAAGTAGGTAACGAGTCTCTTAAGAAATCTTGGGATAGATTACTAGAAATACAAGCGAGAGCTAACCCCAAGATTCATATTAAATTGCTGCTTAGAAGTTTTTTTGTTGGTTTATCGTTATCTCATCGAAGTGTCTTGGATTCTATGTTTGAAAAAGATTTCCTTGGGAATAATGCTTTTGACACCCACGATAAGATGGAAAATATATTTGGGCAACCTAAAATAGAAACCATTGAACCTGCTATACTAGTGTGCCACCGCCAAACTGAGCTAATCAAGGAGGCTAGAACTAGTATGGAGTCTAAATTTAGGGGGTTGTTCAACTCTATCTCTAAAATCCATGGAAACGTCATGCTACAAAATAGGAGGCTTGATACCATAGAACAAAAGATTGATATTATTTGCGCAAGGGATAAAAATATTGTGAAGTGGATTGGACCCCTTATAAATAAAGATGACGATACTTGAAACTATGCATTATGCCTAGTTAGGGGCATCAAACAATAACGCTTGTTGGGAGGCAACCCAATAGTTATCTTTATTTTTGCCTTTTTAATTTCTGTTTGTGTGTGATAAAATGATTATTGCCTCTGTAATGATTGTGTTTTTATGTTTTAATTAGTGTTTGTGTCAAGTAAAGCCTTTAGGATGACTCACAAGATGAGTAGAATTGATACGGTGCAAAAACAGAAACTTTAGCGTTTAGTGCAGAATTTCTCTGATTTTACTGGAACGTCTTTTTGATCTGATTTTTTACACAATATTGATATACAAGTTATTCAGGTTTTACTAAATTTTCATAATTATTAGATTTACATAAGTATAGATTCTTTACAGAATTTTCTGTTTTAGACAGATTCTGTTTTCGCTTGCATAGTTTGCTTGTCTTGATGATGCTATGGATTATATCAGGGGGTATAAGCCATGAAGAAGTCAGAATACAGTACCTATTATGCAATAATTAAATATGAATCAATTTATAACAGTACCTAAAGTATTTGATATGTTGTTTATACTAACGGATCTCACGAAGTTTTCTTGAGTTTTGTGTGATTGAAGTTTTCAAGTTTTGGGTGTTATCACGATGGACAAAGGAATAAGGAGCGGCAAGAGCCTAAGTTTGGGGATGCCCAAGGCACCTCAATGTAATATTCCATGAAGACTCAAGCGTCTAAACTTGGGGATGCCTCGGAAGGCATCTCCTCTTTCGTCTCAATCCATTGGTATGTCACTTGGAGCTATATATTTTATTCGTCACATGATATGAGTTTTGCTTGGAGCATAGTTTGCTTCTATTTTTAGTTTGCCATAATCGTCATTTTTTGACACACCTATTTGAGAGATACATAACTTCATCATAATTTGTTAGAATAATCTATGTGCTTCACTTATATCTTTTGAGCTTTGCGGTTGCTCTAGTACTTCACTTATATCTTTTTGAGCATGGTGGCATATAGATTTTGTAGAAATAATTGCACTCCCGTTCTTCAATTATATTTGTTTGGAAGTTAATAAATAATGACGGTAATTTGCATGAGTCATATGACTAGTCCAAAAATAATAGGTATCCAACGAGTGATAATCAAAACCATCATGTAGCACACAAAAGACAGATTGTGGGTTAATGATATTAATGTGGTAATGTAAAAAAGGTGTGAATGCATCATTGTTGATTCTTAGAAGTATCGATAGTAAGAGATGTTAATTTCATGTTTGTCTAAATATTAAAAAGGCATGGTGGGGACATGTGAGCATTTCTATTCCTCGTTAAAATCCTAGTGTTGTTTTGGGTCGGAGGCGCGCGATGGTTCACTCCTCCCAACTTCCTCCCTCGGGGCATGCGAGTAGTACTTTGATTTGTGATAAAACTAATAAAACTTTGCAATAATTATATGAGTTCTTCATGACTAATGTGTATCCATGGACATACGCAATCTCAGCACCTCATATTTTGCTAGCCTCTTCGATACCGTGCCTTGCCCATTCTCACCTCGAGGATCGGTGCAAATTTCGTCGGTGCATCCAAACCCTGTGACATGATACGCTCTGTCACGCATAAGCCTTCTTATATCTTCCTCAAAACATCCACAATACCTACCTATTATGGCATTTTCATAGCCATTCCAAGATATATTGACATGCAAATTCCACCGTTACATCATATGACTAGTTCATTCATCATCATATTGCTTTGCATGAACATATAGAGATGACATAGTATTTGTGGCAAAGCCACCGTTTATCATATTTTTGATACAAGTCATGCTAGATCATTGCGTATCCTGGTACACTACCAGAGGCATTCATATTGAGTCATATTGTTTCATAGTTCTTTATATCGAGTTTTCATATTGAGTTGTAAGTAAATAAAAGTGTGATGATCATCATTATTAGAGTATTGTCCCAGTGAGGAAATAAAAATGGGGGAGTTCAAATGAGCCCACCATAAATTAAACAAATGAAAATGAGAGAAAAAGATAGAAGGGACTTTGCTACTATCCTTTACCACACTTATGCCTCAAAGTGACACCTTGTTCTTCATATAGAGAGTCTCATGTTATGTCATTTTCATATGCTAGTGGGAATTACTTTTTCACTATTATAAACTTGGCTTGTATATTTCGACGAAGGGCTTCCTCAAATGCCCGAGGTCTTCATGAGAAAGCAAGTTGGATGCACACCCCACTTAGCTTCAATTGAGCTTTCATACACTTATAGCTCCGGTGCATCATTTACATGGCAATCCCTACTCCGTGAATTGACATCTATCGATGGGCATCTCCATAACCCGTCGATACGCCTAGTTGATGCAAGACTATCTTATCCAACTTTTACCCCTTTGATATTTACCTCCATATTCTATTCCACCTTTATGTTATGTCCATAGTTCATGCTCATGTATTGGATGAAGAATAAAAAGTTGATGCATACTAAAAAAGTATGACCAGATTGCCTCACTTGGACACAGTGGTGCTTGACATTTGTATTAATGTGGCGAAGACGGAGCCATGCCTTGCTAATATGATAAGATGAATGGGGGTAAACATTCTTTTAAGATCGTATACTTTGAAAGATTGATGATTTTGTTGCTTGCGCCTATAAATATTACTATGTTGATGTTTGTTAATTCATCGTTTTTGAATGAGCATACATGAAAAAGATTACATATCAGGTAGGATGTCACATCAAAAATTCTGTTTTTATCATTTAACTACTCGAGGACGAGCAGGAATTAAGCTTGGGGATGCTGATACGTCTCCAATGTATCTATAATCTTTTATTGTTTCATGCTATTATATTATCATTCTAGGATACTTTTTGAGTAATAAGTTACCAATTTATATTATTTTTGAGCACTAATCTATTTACCCAGTGCCCAGTGCTACTTGTTGTTTCTGCATGTTTTTACATTTTAGGTTTACAGTACCAAACAAAGTCCAGTTGCCCCAAAATTTTGTTATGATCTTTTTTGGACCAAAAGAAGACCGATCGAAGGCCGCATGAGAGGCACAAGTCAACAGGGCGTGCCCCGATGGCTTGTCCCTCCCTGGTGGCCCTCCTACCCCCGTTCTATGGCCTATAAATTTACATATATTCCAAAAACCCTAGAAGGCATCCCAAAACATTTTTCTGTCGCCACAAGCTTTGTTCCTAAGTGATCTCATCTCGAGCTCCGTTCCGGCACCTCGTTGGAGGGCGGGGGGTCGATCACGAAGGGCCTCTTCATCAACCTTGCTGCCCTCATGATGATGTGTGAGTAGTTCACCATAGGCCTACGGGTCCGTAGTTAGTACCTAGATGGCTATATCTCTCTTTTGATCTTCAATACAATGATCATCATATCTTCGCTTTAATCCATCCGGTGTAATTCTTTTGTGCGGTGCATTTGTTGGGATCCGATGAATTATGTGTTTATGTTTTAGATTATTTTTGGATAGTATTTGAGTCACCTCCGCATATTATTATGATTCTTATTTGCATGATCATTATAGCTTCATAAATCTCTTCGATCTATTAAAATAATTTGGCCAACTAGATTGATATTTCTTCAAATGGGAGGCGTGCGTTGTAGTGGGTTCAATCTGACGGTGCTCTATATCCCAGTGATAGAAGGGGACAAGACACGTCTTTGCATTACTTCCACGAAGGATAAAACGATGGAGTTTATTCATATTGATTGAGTTTACTTTGTCTACATCATGTCATAGTTCTCCAAGCATTACTCTATTTGTCATGAACTTAATATGTAGAGAGACAAACATAGAAGCGCTCTTGAAGTGGAGTAATAGTAATAGATGCAGGCAGGAATCGTCCTATTTGCTTATGGACGTGATGCCTATATACACATGATCATTGCCGTGAATATCATATAACTGTGCACTTTTCTATCAATTGCCCAACACTAATTTGTTTACCCATCGTATGTTGCCTACATGAGAGATGCCGCTAGGGAAAACTATGCACCCCGGGTCTATTCACTTATATATTTACAAAACCTATCATTATTTTGCTGCCATTATTTATCTTTTATTTTATTTTGCGATTTACAATTATCTACACACTTCACTTGCTTGCAAATAACGAGGTCAAGAGGATTGACAACTCTCTTGCCGCGTTGGGTGGAACTTGTTTGCTCTTTTGTGTGCAGCCGCTGAAAACGGTTGTGGATTGATATTCCTATTGGTTATCTGAGGGTAATACTTACCCGTATTGTGTTGTAATTACACGTTTCTCTTCACGGAAAAACCAACACAGATCACAAGTATCAGGCGTCCAAACATCATGGCGAACACGCAACCCTTCCGTTGGTGCGCCGATGACGCACCATGGGCATCCGCGGATGCCAGCATGGCGCGGCGTGCCCGCCGTGCGAGGCAGCGGACACGGGAGCCGGCGGAGGCCCTCGCAACGATGGACATTGGAGAGGCCGAGTCACACTTACCGGCGCCCCGTAGGGTGCACCAATGCGGGCGCTGCAACCGCGTCATGATGGACGTCATCTCCTCCCAGGAAGGATCCGTCATCGGCCTCATATCGGCACCGTCCAGGTTACGGGCTCCGACAACGTAGAGTAGGGCATGAGAGACGACGGGAGATCGAGTCCCGTGAGCCAGGTAGTGTCCCATGTCCTACTCTACCTCGCCGACGATCGGACCGACACTATGAGGGGCACAGTCAGCCGCGAGACATGGGCACGGCGAAGCCGAACGACTCCGCTTAGTATTAGGTTTACGTTGCATGTAATAATATGGGTTTAAGATTTCTAATTTAAGATATCCGGATATAGAATCCATTATTTAAGATGTGACTGATCAATGTCAACAGACACTGATAAACACATCCTCAGGCGTTTGAGGGAATGAATTTGCAAATTTTGCCTGTAGATGCTCTTAGCCGCCAACTGATCATGTCCGATCGGTCCGGCTGCAACTCAACCTCGTCGAGCAAGGATGCCAGAGTGGTGAGTTCATGTGTCGTATGCTCGTTCAGTCCCTTAGCCTGATCCATTAACCAAACTTCGTTCGCCATGGCTTCATTGACTGTTCTGTTTTCGCGAGCAGAAATTTCGTAGAGAGACGGCGCGATGACCTTTGGGCAGTGTCCATTAAGCGGGAAAACTTAACGGTTTCCTTATGCAGCTGGTCAGGTCGGGTAGCAGACAGACAGGTAGAAGCTCATTATACTACGAACAGACAGGGGTACTGGCTAATTAGGCACGCATGTGCACACAGTTGCATAATGTTAATGGTGGTGGGAAAAAATTCTCCTCTCATGTGGAGTGGCAGAAAAGGATTATGCAACCCAATCATTGGGCAGCCAATCAACCTTCTCCTCTTTTATGTGTTCATGCTCACCCTGTGTTTCAGTTCATGGAGGAGGAATCTCTGCAAACACACACACACATGCAAACATATATACTACTATATTCTACAGTGGTGCCTGCAAAAAAAGCAAGCAAAAGAAGAGGTGAAACCATGGAACGCTGCCAACGGTGAAGAGAGTACAATACTAGCCACCCTCTTTTATCCCACTTTTACTTTGCCCTCAGTGCATGCCCAGTAAATTGCCCTTCTTTTCGTACGCCCTTTCAGGTGTTCGGATTGGGCGCCGCTCCTTTCCTGGCCCCCAATTTGACCTGACCTGACTGAGTGACTGACACCTGCATGCCTCAACCTCAAGCATCGGATGCGGCGGCTGTGGAAAAGACAGGAAAGAAAGAAAGAAACCAATCAAATCTTGATGCCTTTCTCGACCGATGATATAGCAAGATAGATGCTACCACTACTGCTTGCAATCCAATCATGGCCAGTGAATGAGCGGCGTTGGTTGATCTAGAGCGCACGGCCGGGGCACATTGCCAATGCGACTACTAAGTTGACCGATGTCGGTGATTCGGAGAAGAAACATCGCTCGGGTACGGCATCCAAAGCGTGATGCTGATTTCCATGGCCTAATAACTTGTTGGTTAATGAATCCAAAGCGTGACGCTAAACAGGATGGGCATCCAGATGGATCCTTAATCGTGTTGGTTGCAACGTAGTGGTTGCAAGGCTTTCGGACTCCATCCATGGCACTACGCCACTACTCTTTATTTCCATCTGCTGCATGGGACCATTCCCAACCTCCAATCGCCAACCTGTCCTCACCGGTAACAAACCAATAAAAGCAGTACAAGGATTTTGCACATGCGCTCCTTGTACACTGCCAGCAAGCAAGCAAGCAAGCTGCCTACGATTTTGGCAGCTTTCAGAGCAAGCAAAGCTTGGGTAACGTATAGGTTTCAAAAAAAAAAAGACAAGTGCAAGTGTTGCTGAGAGATTCTTCATCGTCAATGGTCTTCACACAGACACTGTACCTGTACGTACCTAAATCCCCCCTGTATGTAATCGAAAACAACCAACGTTTTCTACTGTTTCGGAAGCAGACCGGGTCCAGTCCGGTTTCGGATGATAGCGGAGGACAGGCCCAGTGCAATGCATCAGCGTTTAGCAACAGGATCCGGCACAGCTTCGTGACCTCTGCGCTCCTTGGCAGCATCAGCGATGGCGATGGCTCCAAAACCCCGGGCTGCTTCCGAATGCTAGAAGAAAAGAAGAAAAGCAAAGCCGACGCCGACGACGACAAGTCGGTTCGCCTCGCCTCCGTGACGAGGCCAGCTCAGCTGCTGGCTAGGGCAGGCCTTGACGAGTTGTCACGGCGACGAGATTCGCGACACGGCGGCGAGGGCGGGGAAGCAGGCAGGCTAAAGAACAGCCCAGGGTTTTGGATCCACGCCGCATGCACCGGCAACTTGGCATGGCACAATGCAGGCAGACATGGGATGATGAAGATTCATTGATTCATTCAGTGTGGGTTTTGGTGTTTACCTGGGTGGCGCCAAGCACGAGCCCATGGCGACACAGAGCCTTTACAGGCCCTGCGAGTGCAAGCAAGCGCCTCTCAGGTAGTCAAGTTTATATGATGCAACCCGCTTCTGGCAGCTCTTCCTCCATCGATTCCTTCTTCTCGATCAAGGACTTTCATCAGAGTGCCTGGTCATCTCTCTGCTACTTTGATGGATGGTCTATGAAAAAGCTGTAACACTGGCGATACTCGTGGCCCGAATCACTTCGAATGATGTAAAAGTTATGCTGAATCAATCAGCGCCATATCAGGACTGATGCTAATGATGTACTGTTTTCTCCCATGGAGTGGAGGGACGCAGACTAGAGACCGCATCATGTTCAGGCCCAGCTCAGCAGATCATGCCGGCAGTAACATTGGCTTTCCTGATAGAAGGAGGCTCCACATGCTCTTCTTGTCTGATGGAATTGTCAACCAAGCATTCCATCGGAGGCGTCATTTGAGGGTGATGTTGAATATGACGCCTTCGAGATCTGTGATGCTTGTTCTTGTCCCGTCCACTTCTTCGACAAGCATTCCACGTTTTTCAGCTTCCTTCAGCACCAGTGCATCCATGCTGGCCATATCAAGAAGAAAAAGCGTCTTGGTTAAGAGAATATACACAAGATCATGTAAAAAATACGCATGCATTCATACTGGAATCGGTGTAAAGAATAGAACAAACAAAGAAAGTTGGAGAACATAACGAGACAGAAAAAATTGAAGCAGACATAAGTGGCATATTAAAGTGTTACAGTTGCTCTACGATCTCACTTGTACGAGTTATTACGACCTTGCAAAAATCTTCACAAAAGTACGAAGGACAACGCTGGGATAATCGGACATAATATCTAAGAAAAAAAAATAGACCATCCGTTGTTTAACAGTTGTTCTTGCATTGCAAGATTTACTAACAGGGCATTCTGACCATACCAAGTACATGTCAGTATGCTACCAATTGTAGCAGTCAGTAAATGATAATCTAAACTACTACGAGCCAGCCTGTACATTCTATATGTTCAGGAACACATTTGGAGAATAATTTTTGCACAAGGAAAATGAACAGCAGGTGCAGTGTATCTCGAACAAGCGACAGACTGATAAGAGAATGAGCAACGTGACACTTTGCTTCTCTGCAACCCGCAGAGGTTCTGTAGCTCTACATAAATGTACATGTCACTCCGAATTTAGAATTTTCATTAAATCTCTTATCTTTAGATACGAGTGCATCACAGTGTATGCATTTTAGACTTAAGGATCAGTGCTCATTAGCATATACAACGTTCTGGTTTTTTGGAGACATTGTAAATACTTCTTAGGACCTTCTAATCTGACTAATAATGTATCTTTGGGCAGTTTTATCCATGAGTGTCTCATCTACTCCCTCCGTCCTAAAATAAGTGTCTCAAGCTTAGTACAAATTTGTACTAGAGCTAGTACAAAGTTGAGACACTTTTTTGGGACGGAGGGAGTATCTTTTAAGCAAAGATATTCAAAATGACATATCATACACTCATATGGGCACCCAAAATATACAGATTAGTCAATGCAGCATAATGATCCAAGAACCGGGCAAGTAGTTATACTTGACGGATAAAGCAAGGAAAACTAAAATGCGAATATAACGTAATAATCAACTATAATGTCAGTAATTCCTTAGTGCAATTGGCACATCATATGGACAGCATTTATCTGCACCCTTTTTCTAGAAAGCATTCAGAACTCTACTCATATATGTCTTGGACGAGAAGATAATGAGTTGAAAAAAATACATAGATAATGAGTTCAAAAAGTACATACACTTTGGCTCGTGATACATAAGCCAGTATAAATCTACATTTATTGGCCTGCATACGAAGAAGCTTCTCTACAGTATCATAGAGGCATGGAATGCTAGATTGCTGGAAGCTTTCTGCGAGTCAAGGTCCACGAAATGCAGCAATTGATATATGCATAAGGAATAGAGTAAAAGGGGGTCAGAACTGAAAATAACCACAGGCACATAGACAAGTTAGAAGGATATAGATATCGGCTCCAAGAATGAGATCAAATCCAATAGGATGTTTTTCAATGATATTGCTTAGATGATCATGATTTCCCCATTCTAGCTTCTCAGCAGTCAACACTGCAACAAAAGTATCAGTTCAGATCCAATTTCTGGATAATTTATTTCAACTAATGTCAGAGCAATGAAACATAGTAATAAGCGGCAAATTACAAAGTGGTAACCTGTATCCGCATTGCCAGAACATGACTGCATCTCTATATTTTTCTTTATAATCTGTGAAATAGATGTAAGGCTTATGTCCAAGGAAAGATCCAAGTGTAGCATGTGCAAATGGATGTATCATTTACGATCAATTAAGTCGTTTCTAGTTCTAGCATTTGAAGATATAGCAGTACATTGGATGATTGTTGCCGGGCAACTGAAAATGTTAATGCGGTGTAATGCCTGCATCATTTATGATCAATGAATTTGATTTCTAGGTCTAGCATTTGAAGATATAGCAGTACACTGGATGATTGCTGACACATAGACTGAAAATATGTTGATGTCTATAAACACAATGAATATCACATACACAAATTGCTATAACAAGTAATTCAATATCCTAAAATCATGTGAAAGTCTCAAAATCATTCTATAAGATCTCAAACTGGAAGATTCTGAAGATTTAAATCTTGCCTCTAGAACTTCATCATTGTGATCAGTCAATACCACCTCTTTGCAGAAACGACTGCACAATATGCCAGTAATGCCTAGCAAGTCACAACAGTGTTAGTGTTTGTAAGATCATAATTTAAAGTAAATGTGATAGAGAATTCTCAATTCTCTCACCGATCCCAGATCCTAACTCAAGTAATGAACACCCCTTCACAGTCTCGGGGTGTTCAGATAGGTATGTGTTCATCAGAACAGCACCTGGCCATACTAGCTGTCCAGTAAGATCATAATCAGCTGCACCAAACATTGGAACGTTTGTTAGTGGTGGCAGCGTGGTAAGCGAATAACAAACATCTGGCACTCGATAATATGGGGTGGCATCATGCCTGTACCTAAATCCAGCCAGACAAACTAGTGTACTAACCATGAGACTTAATTAAATAAGACCATCCACATTCTCACTGCACGGATGCCACAGAACTAGAGTGTAGCATTGGCAGATCTATTTTTGTTTTCAACTGATGGACACTGGATAGCACTATGAGCACTTAAATGACAATTCCTTTGATTAAGAAAATTTATGTACATGCCTCTGGCTGTAGAAGTAGATATGAACGAAAGAATGAAGCAAGGGTAAGAGTCGCCTTGCCTAGTGACAACAAATATGAATGCGACCCTTCATTAGTTTGATCATGTGATACGTGGGCCTTTTGACGTCCGTCCTCGTGTACTATGGAAATGTCTCAGTGCAAGGAACCCCAAACAAGACAAGGTAAAAGTGGTCCTAAAGTCACATGATTGTGTAATGAAAACCGTATTTGCTACATACGCAGATAATAAGAAGACAATGCACAAATCACATGCCACAAACGTATTTCCATGTTCAACAGATTTAACATTATACCTAAGCTGTAACTGCAGAACCAGAAACCAGGCATTTACAATTGGTACGGCTGTTATTACACGCACCTCATCGAGTAAACAAGTGAGTAGAACAAACTGCCAGTGCCGGAAGCATGCGTGCAGCAATTCATTGACCAAAGGAAACAACATATGGTGGAACTCAACACCGAGCGTTATTTCGGGATGCCACGCAAACGGTGCTGGATTGAACAACTTGCTATTGTCGACACAGAAACATCGGTAACTAACTTGAGCAGCACAATGTGCTGCTCAAGTTCAACCAACCACCCCCTCTTGTGCTCCAAGATAAGAAACCTCCACGCCTGTCCCAGATCCTAGTAGATTTTACACAGAACGAGCTACTAACGAGATGCCACGCTGCCAGTTCACCATCTTATAATAAGCTTATCGAACCCATTTCCACATCACAGACACTATACTGGAAAAAATGGCAAGGAAGGAGCAAAGGGGAGGGCACTAACTGCAGGCGGAGCTGAGGCAGAGAAGCTGGAGCTCCTGGGAGCCGTAGGTGAAGGTCTTCATCTCGTAGCTGCCCAAAATCCAGCAACGGAATCAGCACAGAAGCTTCCGACTCAGCTCGCCGGCAAAGCCGACGCGCCACCGCCGCAATTCATCAGAACAGTAAACCCCGAGAGGGTGGAGAGAGAGCAAACCCCTACTTGCGGTTCATGAAGAAGGACGGATCCAGGCAGACGAAGTCGTCCTCCTCTTCCTCCTCATCCCGCCCCCTCGCGCCGCCGTCGTCCGCCATCTCTCAGCTCCTTCCTCCTCGCCGCCGGCGACTGCAGCCGCAGGGTGGAAATTGGAAAGGGAATGGCGTTCGCTCGCGGCGGCGCTGGCTCGCACGTTGGACTGGACCGTCGGTCTCCTCATGGGCTCAAGGCTATGATAATGGGCTTTAACTGGGCCGCAGTAAGTGGGTCTGGCCCAGGCGCGGGAACATTCTAGGGCTGGCAGGGGCAGGGCGGTCATTCCACAGCGCCCGCGATCGCGCCTCCCCTCTTAAAACCCTAAACCCCCACCATCCCCAGGAGGCGTAAAGCGAAGAGTGTGGAAGCGTCGAGGTCTCTTACTTGTTTCCCAAGAAGGAGGAGAGAGCGGCGGAGAGGATCTCGTCGTCGGCGGCGGCGGCGATGGCGGCGATTAGGCGTCTGATCCCGTCCTTCAACCGGGTGCTGGTGGAGAAGGTGGTGCAGCCCAAGAAGAGCGCCGGCGGCATCCTCCTCCCGGAGACCTCCAAGCAGGTACAGGCGCCGCTCCCGCCTCTACTTTGATGGCTGCCGCCGCTGGTAGATGTCGCTTCTTGCTCCTGCGCGTGGATCCCGAGCGGGGACTGCTTAGATCTTGGTCGGGTGACCGTTGTTTAGGTTGCAAATTTGTTTGTCTGGTGGAATCAGTTCGGTTGGGGCGTGTAGCCAGGCCGGCCGCTTCAGATTTGCTTTGTGTTTGTAGATTCTAAGCTGGAATGATCTGATTTAAGCAATTGGGATTCCATTAGTCAAGTTGACACCTGCCCTGCTTCCACAAACAATCGATTTTTACTAATGTCGTACTTTTCGCAGTTGGCGTGCTGCTAGACTGCTAGCGATAGTTGTACCGTACCCCATTATCTTTGAGACATGTTTCATCAATAGTTCATACGGAGTAGTTCTGTCCCATGGTGCTATTAGTTGTGCACTTTAATTGTCCCACATTATGTCATTATCTTTGAGAACGGGGGTTCATCTTCACCAATGGTTCATAGGGAGTAGTTGTGAACAGGAGGGGGGTGTCTGTTCCTGTGGAGATTGCTTATGTTCTGATGTGGTTACTTGTTAGTTACTTGTTAGGTAGATAGATAGCTGCATAGTTTTCAACAAATTGTTTTCTTGTTCAGATGGGGATGTGGCTAGACTGGCTCATTCAGATTCGCCTTTTCTATTGCGGATTGTTGGCTAGAATGATCTGGTTTAAGCAACTGTAGTTTAATTGGTGAAGATGCCGTCAGTTCTGCTTCCACAAAGAATTTATCTTTACCACCAATGTTGCTTTTCACATTTGTTATGCTACTAGATTGCTAGGTTCACTGTAGTTCTGCCTCGTAGTCCTACCAGTCCACTTAAACTGGTCAGTTCATGTTAATCACTCCTATTAGTAGTGCAGTTAAACCTGTTCTTGACTGATTACTCTTATTAGTACTGCACTTTACTGATCGCACATTATCCTAGAGAAAAGGTTCCATCATTAGCTCAGAGTTGTCTTGATGATTTGACTGTTGAATCAGTTCATGACTTGAGAATGTTCTTGTGAATCCAGCTGAACTCTGGTAAGGTGGTGGCTGTTGGCCCTGGCGGCCGTGACAAGGAAGGGAAGCTGATCCCTGTTGCTCTCAAGGAAGGCGACCATGTGCTCCTGCCTGAGTATGGTGGTCTTGAAGTCAAGCTTGCTCCTGAGAAAGAGTATGTTAATCATTTCACCATCTTATTCCTTCTATTGTTGATGTTGTGATGTTTTTCTTGGTGCATGTGATGCAAAACAATGTGCACCATCCTAATTCAGCAGCATAGTGCACATTTCCATCACTTGTAGAAACAATTGTTTCATACCTTGTCAGCATTTGATTATTCCATCCATCAACCTAGAATAATAAATTCTATTGGGATACAAGTTGTGATACGTGAGTGTTTTTTGAAGTGCTAATATCAAGTTCTGATATGTACTATACTACCTGATATGCTAATATCAAGTTCTGATATGTACTATACCACCTGATATGCTTCGTTCAAATGCTGCCACTCGGTGGTTGGTACTAAATCTTTCACACGTTCTGTGTTGCTACATCAAGCCATTTTGCCTTAACCACCTGATATGCTTTGCTCAAATGCTGCCATGGCCACTAGGTGGCTGGCACTAAAATCGTTCACACGTTTTGTGTTGCTACATCAAGCCATTTTGCCTTAACTTGTATAAGAATATTTGTTGGATAGCACATGTTAACTTGGGGAAGTGTTAGCATCTAACTGTGTGATTTGAAACTTGTGCTATTAATGAAGATAGCAGCTCTTTCTACTAATACGCCAATTTTCACATGCTCTTTGTTGTTAGATGTTACATTATGTGAAAACTTTTGGGTGACAACAAACATGTTCTATTTTTACTCATCTGACATTTTGGTGAATATTTTTTGAAACTTTATTATAACACAGATATCATTGCATTCGTATCTGCCTTTTCTAATGCACCTGAAACTTTTCAGGTACCTCCTCTACAGAGAGGATGACATTCTGGGCACCCTCCACGAGTGATTCAGATGGCGTGGAAGTCATCAGCTGCTTTAATGCAGGAGAGGATGTTTAGACTTTCCATGTTATCGGATAAACCTTGAAGTAGAACTCTCTTTTATGGTGCGATGATAGATTTTTGCCTTGAACATCATGAACTTGATATGATTGTTGCCAGACTTTCTGTCGTGATGCAATTCAGTAAACTTGTGCAGCGGAAGTGCTGCCCTTAATTTTCGTCAAATTGCTTCCCTGGCTAGCACATGTGTGTGAACTTGGGTTATTTGGATTAATGGTGGATGCATTGATGCCCTGTTTTACTCAAGTGTAGACCATGTTTGTGTGCAAATCTATAGAATCTGGCACGCTTCGCTGATTGGTTCAGCTACCTCTTTGTTCATGTGTTGGGGAGCACATACAACACAAATGACCCAACTAGTCACTTATGGGAGCCTTCACTTGTGAACTGGTTGCTCAACTGCCCCTTAGGTGTGTCTCAAGTACAAAGAGGGGAAACATAAAATTTATTCATGCATGAAAGCATATAATTCAAAACATAAAATTTATTCTTACACGAAAAGTACATAGTTAAACATAAAATTCATTGATTTTCAGCATAGATTAACATGTGCAGCATAAGATCATTTAGCTGCATGTGCACTTGTTGATATTAAAAGTTGTTGCTGCACTAAGTTCACAACTAGTTCTGAACTTGGGCTTCTCTAAATGATGCATAGGTTGCCCCTTTGCCCTCCATTCTCCACAATCATGGTGTAAAATACTAAGATTATATAGTATGTCATGAAAATTGTCTTCAATTTCCACATTATTATGGCACGGAACAATACCCCCCACGAGTTTGAAGACTCTGAATCCACTTTGCACATCCTTCCTAGTACCTTTTGCATTTGTGAAGAGAGACGTTATCTTGAGGTTGGATATAGTTTTCACAAATGTCGCCCATAGAGAATTTATGCTATTAGAAGGTAATCTTATAGTTGTGCACGTTGATGATGTAGTTGCATGTTGTACCATCCCCGTCACAAAGTCTCTTGAATGAAGGAGATTGTTAAAGCATATTGATATCATTGTTAAAATCGTGCGTGTCGAAGAAAACATCAAATCCACAAGTCCTTTGATGCCACTACTTTAAGTATGACGGTGATATCTTTTGTGTGACATTGATATTGTCAGCGTAAACCTTTCGGCCAGTTTTTTCATTGTCAATGCATGCAATCAACTTAACTGTACATACCGGAAAATTCATTTGATGCTTCAATTGCTAATAATTCTTCTATCTTCTTCACAGTTGGTTCTCTCAGGTACTCGGATACAAACACCTTCACCATGACACACGCAAATTTCACCGTGGTCTACAGACATGTTGTCTCTCCCATCCACATTTCAGTATCAATGACATTTGTGGCTTTACCATAAATAAGCATCCTGAGAGCATCTGCGCATTTTTGTAGAGGAGAGAATGAAAGTTGTTCGCAACAATCCTTCCTCGGCTTAAAGTAGTCGTCAGCCTCCTCCATGACATTCACTACGCGTAGGAAAATTTATGTTCATCCGGAAGCGATGTACAAAAAACACCTTCGTCGTATGTTGGTTCTGGTGTGTAGTAGTCCTTGTAGAGAAGCTTTGTGCCAACGATCCTATCTTGGGGAATAACTCTTCTGCCATTTATCGAACCCTCGAAGTTCAAAACATGCTCCTATTGCTTCTCCAATTCTTCCTAGATGCTCATCATCATCATCATCATCATCATCATCATCATTCCAGCATCTTCGTCATTTGAATCTGACGAATCAATGAACTCTTTATATATGAATTCTTCAAGGTCCTTGTTCCCATACTCAACATCAGCGAATCCATTGTTTGCCTACAAATGAGGGGAAAAACGCTCTCACATTCCATCGAACACATAGAGTGTGAGGTGTATGTCTGGAGGAGTTGGACATATCAGGGCAGCGCCCGATGGCGGCATGGATGACGGTGTTGTCGGTTGGGGGTGATGAGAGGAGCTATGGTAGCGGCTGTGTGGACGAGGCAGAAAAGAGGAGAGGAATGGGGCAGGTTGGGCAAGGTCAAGGGCGATTTGAAGAGATTTGGGATAGACCCCTCCTGTCGGTTCGACGTGGCGAACACGTTTGAGCGTCATCTCATCTGATCCGCACAGATATGGGTTGGAGGGGTGTCTGGCAACCCAGACTTATATTGCTGGTTTAAGGCGTTCGATTGGGTGACAATTTCGTGACCGACAGTGACCATGTTGTCATCCTAGGCGTATTAGGGAGAGAGGGGGGGTTAAGGGGTACAGTTGTAGATGCTCTTATGTATTGGGTGATGAGAGAAGTTGCGGGACCTCCTTAAAGAATATTAGCCATCAAAACCTCAATCACCACATCCCTGTCTCCCACTTCACACCTTGGAACGTGAGTCATAGATGGTGTTAGAATGAATCCACACCCCCTTTCATTAGATGATTGTAGGTATACATACAAGGAGAAGAGATGCGACGAAGAGGCATCTGTTAGGGAGAGATGGCAGTTACAAGGGGAGATTATTCCATAATTAACACATTTTAATCAAACTCTAACACTCCCCCTAATCTACACTTGTTCATATAGCATCATCACCTTGAAGAGCTCCTCAAAAACCCTGTGGGAAAAATGTGAGGAGACATGTGTTTGATATGTTGCCAAAACTCCTTCAAACCCAGTGGGAGAAATAAGGAGAAAATGATGCAACATATAATGATTATTGTCTCTTTTCACTCAATACGAGAAAACTCATAGAGTTTAGAGGACAATGAATATGTCGTATATACTTTCCCAAAAAAACGGTGGGAAACAAAAAGTATGACATGTGATCTCATGTTGATATTACCTCATTAAAAACCGTTATGAGAACCTGTATAGTAAACTCATAAAGGGAAAAAGATTATAATATGATGCATTGAACATGAACAAATTAGGAAGATACTCCCCTCGATTCTTGCATATTCCGAAGCCATCATATACCAATTCCATGAACACATTCCTGGAACATAGAAGTTGGTAAAGACCTATTGAAAAAATCGGTCGCATGATTTGACTTGCAAGATATGCAATATAGTGATATTGCTTATTATGTAACCTGTTTGCATCCGGACAACACAAGAAACATTATCGTTGGGATAATGGTTGGTGGATGTAGCCACTAGGTCTGTTTCAAAGACTGTTATAGAATGACTACCACACCTAGTAGGAATACTAAGCTTGTCTATGATCTGACATAGCGGGGATCTGATCAATGTATCCAATGGGATTGGTGTTCAGATTTCTCCGAAACTTCAAAAACCAGGACAAGGTGTTTGATGCCTTTGGGGATATTGATGACCCACAAGTATAGGGGATCTATCATAGTCCTTTTGATAAGTAAGAGTGTCGAACCCAATGAGGAGCAGAAGGAAATGACAAGCGGTTTTCAGTAAGGTATTCTCTGCAAGCACTGAAATTATCGGTAACAGATAGTTTTGTGATAAGATAATTTGTAACGAATAACAAGTAACAAGTGTAGCAACGGTGCAGCAAGGTAGCCCAATCCCTTTTGTAGCAAAGGACAGGCCTAGACAAACTCTTATATAAAGTGAAGCGCTCCCGAGGACACATGGGAATTTCTGTCAAGCTAGTTTTCATCATGCTCATTTGATTCACGTTCGTTACTTTGATAATTTGATATGTGGGTGGACCGGTGCTTGGGTGCTGCCCTTACTTGGACAAATCTCTCACTTATTATTAACCTCTCTCGCAAGCATTCGCAACTACGAAAGAAGAATTAAGATAAATCAAACCATAGCATGAAATATATGGATCCAAATCAGCCCCTTACGAAGCAACGCATAAACTAGGGTTTAAGCTTCTGTCACTCTAGCAACCCATCATCTACTTATTACTTCCCAATGCCTTCCCCTAGGCCCAAATAATGGTGAAGTATTATGTAGTAAACATTCACACAACTCCACTAGAGGAGAGACAACATACATCTCATCAAAATATCGAACGAATACCAAATTCACATGATTACTTATAACAAGACTTATCCATGTCCTCAGGAACAAACGTGAAAGGACGTGGATGTCGCCTAGAGGGGGGGTGAATAGGCGCTTTAAAATAATTACGGTTTAGGCTTGAACAAATGCGGAATAAAACTATCGTTTAATTAGTCAAGCAAAAAAACCCAAAACAACTAGGCTCACCTATGTGCACCAACAACTTATGCTAAGCAAGATAGACAACTAAGTGATAGCAAGATATATAACAAGAAACAATATGGCTATCACAAAGTAAAGTGCATAAGTAAAGGGGCTCGGGTAAGAGATAACCGAGGCACGCGGAGACGACGATGTATCCCGAAGTTCACACCCTTGCGGATGCTAATCTCCGTTCGGAGCGGTGTGGAGGCACAATGCTCCCCAAGAAGCCACTAGGGCCACCATAATCTCCTCACGCCCTCGCACAATGCAAGATGCCGTGATTCCACTAAGGGACCCTTGAGGGTGGTCACCGAACCCGTACAAACAAGGTTGGGGAAATCTCCACAACTTGATTGAAGGCTCCCAACGACACCACGAAGCTTCACCACAATGGATTGTGGCTCCGAGGTGACCTCAAATGCTCGGGGCAATCTCCACAACCTAATTGGAGACCCCGAAGCTTTCCCGGAGCTTTGCACCACAATGATTGAGCTCCGATGCACCACCAACCGTCTAGGGCGCCAAAGCACCCAAGAGGAACAAGCTCTAGGGTGCTCAAACACCCAAGAGTAATAGCATCTCAACTTCTCACTTCCATGTATCACCGTGGAGAACTCAAACCTATGCACCAAACGCAATGGCAAGGGCACACGGAGTGCCCAAGTACTTCTCTCCCAAATCCCACCAAAGCAACTAATGCTAGGGAGGGAAATGAGAGGAAGAACGAAGAAGAACACGAAGAACTCCAAGATCTAGATCCAAGGGGTTCTCCTCACTTGGAGGAGAAAGTGATTGGTGGAAATGTGGATCTAGATCTCCTCTCTATTTTCCCTCAAGAACTAGCAAGAATCATTGGAGGGATTGAGATTTAGCAAGCTCGAAGAAGGTCAACAATGGGGGAAGAACACGAGCTCAAGAGATGAGGTCCATTGGACAAGAAGACCCCCTTTTATAGGTGGGGAAAAATCCAACCGTTATCCTCACAACCCGCACAGAGCGGTACTACCGCTCCAAGGGGCAGTACTACCGCTAGGGCGGTAGTACCCCTTTTAAAAACAACACCGAGGAGGCAAAAAGCCAGTAGAACCGCCGGAGCGGTACTACCGCTCGTCCTCACGGTACTACCGCTATGGATAGCAGTACTACCGCTACGGGTAGCGGTACTACTGCTTGCGAGCGGTACTAAAAAATTAGATCCGTGCCTACCACGGCTGTAAATAACACGAGATTTTGGTCCGGAGCAGTAGTACCGCTCCTGGAGCCGCGGTAGTAAAAAAGTACATCCGCTCTACCCGCGGTAGTATCGCTGCAGCCTTTTAAGAACACCAAAACTGCCACAACTTTTGCAAACGGACTCCGAATTCAATGAAACAAAGTTTCTTGGAAAGCTAACGACATGGGCTAACACAATATTGATTGAAATATCAATAAGAAGCAAATGAGAAAATTCACATAAGAAAATGGTGAGAACCCTTCCTCGAATGAAACCAGTAAAACTTCCAACACCAAAAATGCAATAGACGAAGCATATGAAATCCGTTTTCGATGAACTAGAGCTTGTCACGAAGATAACCACAAGCTCAAGAACCCACATAGAGAAAAGCCAACCAAGAACCAAGAAATATGATGATGCCAAGACTACAATGGTTTGAGCTCCCAACGAACAATACGATCAAGCTACTCACTTGAGAGCCCCCCCCCTGATAGTACGACAATCGGTCTTATAACCCGGTCTCTCAACTACCACCACGAGACCGGTAAAATAGAAAACCCTATCAAGGTCAAACCTTCGCCTTGCGCATAGTCCACTTGAGCTAGATGATGACGATCTTGACTTTCTCAAGATGGACCACCTTTCTTGATTGCGTTGGCTTGATGAAGACTAGATGATTGCTCCCCCATACTCCACTATGGGTGAGCCACTCTTCGACACATCTTCACAAGTCCATTGTCACCACAATGAACGGCGAGCCTCAAGCATGATCTCTCCATGATGCTTCACTTGATCTTGCACATCGCAACCTTGATGACGATCTCCACTTGATGTCATCTTCCATGGGATGTATAGGATCTGCCTCTTGATGCAAGCCCATGGAAATATACCTAACCCCACAAAGAACTCTCACGTAGACCATGGGTTAGTACACAAAGCGTAATGGACAATTCTTACCACACCATGGGATCACTTGATCCCTCTCAGTACATCTTGTACGCTTTGTGTGTTGATCAACTTGATTCACTTTTTTGACTTAGTATTGATCAACCTTGTATCTTAGCTTCTCTCTTCATAAAGATGATGTCTTGAAGGTAAATTTGAATGCTTACACAATATTCTTCTTCAAGACATGCTTGCAATAAGCTCAACTCCCACATGACCAATCTTTGGATAAACCTTGAATACCACCTTGGTCACCATATAAACTCCTTGAAACCCAACAGATGGACTTCAAGAAGTGCCTATGGACAAATCCTTCGAATATAACTCAAGGAAACCATTAGTCCATAAGGGTGTCATCAATTACCCAAAACCACACATGTAGAAATGTGCTCTTACAATCTCCCCCATTTTGGTAATTGATGACAACCACTTTCAAGAGAGTTTATATAAGAAAATAAGCACAACCAGACACACACAATGCAATGCATGGATGTGAGATGCAAATGCTTAAATAACAAAAGAAAACTCTCAAAGCATTCCAAACTAAACTCTCTAAACTTCTCCCCCATTGGCATCGATTGCCAAAATGGACAAAAAGTTTAGAAATCCAATATAATAGGTGTTCCTCTAGAAAGTTTGTATATCTCAAATACGTGTGCAAAGAAATAGACATATCCAATGATAAGTAGTTGGAGGAAGACAAACTAGATTGAGAACCCAAAGATTGCACAAAGGATCGTATGGCACAAAGACATACACCGGAGTGAAGCAAGCAATCAAAAGATACTAATTGGAACAATCAATCACATGGACCAAGGAGCCACATGAATAAAAGATATTATGATATGGGAAAAACAGTGTTTATAAAGAAACTAGAGGAGTTCCCCATGATTTGTGCACAAATAATAATATTTGTATTTGAATACAAGTGCACGAAAAAAGGATCACGACTCCCCAAAAATCAATATAAACACACCACAAGTGCAAGCAAGAAGATAAGACAAAGAGTATAGTACTTGCACTAAACATATGGTTGATCAACATGTAAAAGAGGCAATCTTAAGAATAGGCTCAACCAAAATGATGTGTGTGAGTCATGGAAAAGCACTTGATAAGACTAGTATAAGGATGAGCATAAAGCATCAACATAGTCTTGATGAAATGAGACACAAAGTGCAAACCATATCCTTCCCACACACAAACCACTAGCAAAAGGGCTCACAAGCTTACTAATAGGAAAATTTAAAAACCAAAGCTTGTGACAAACCCTAGTGAAGATAGGAAAATGATAGCCTTGTCAAGAGGAGGTATACCAATCGAAATGGCAAAACCCTCGTGAAGACAAGCATGAGGAAAATAATCTTCACCATCAAAGAGTGCATCAAGATGCTAGGATATAAGATCCGCACTCAAGACAGATTCTTTCACGAAACCACCAAGTAAACAAAAATGAAATGCAATGGTGGACGTGAAAGAAAAGAGGATATCAACTAGAGATGTAACTTCTCTCATGTGTATAAGATTCTAGGTAGAGGGAAATCATGATGATATATCCACAAAGAATAATGTACACACGAAATAGTTACAAAAAGGAACAAACAAGATATTCACAAGGAAGTCATAACTATACCAATAAGATCTTTGCTTGAAAGCATAGCACATAGCCTAATATTTTCTTATTATACATACATGACCTCCCAATACACGAACATCAAAGACATCACAACTAGCAATATGACATCATCATTGAGACTCTTTGAGAAAGGAAACAAGTACCACAAGAGTGACTCAAGAAATTCCTACCATGATGCAACCTATAAACAGTTGAATGCGAGAAATGTATGCATGAAGTAGATACTTGTTACCGAGATAGCATAGGATTGATGTAGTAGACAATGGTTCTTCGATCATCCTAGCAAGGCCCCAATAAGCACATGGTGTCAACACCTTCCTTGTAAGTGAGCCGAGTGTCCAATGTATCTCCAATTGTTCCTAGAACAACACCAAAACACAAAGTGGTACCCAAACTTACTGGGACCAAAAAGTTAGTGTACCAACAATATATAGGACAAAAATCCACATAAATATGTGCATATAGATATGAAATTGAATTTCATGCACACTTTAGCCAATTTATGTCATGGTGGAGTTTCCCCTATATATTGGGTCAAGGAATGAGAACATGCCAACGAAAGTACATGTAGTAAATATGCATGCTCAAAGCTTTCAAGAATCAATTCAACACACAGTTGACAAGATGCCAAAAGAAAAGGTATCAAGTGAAAATAAGATACCAAACGAAAAAAATATCACTTGACGGATACCAACTAAAAGATACATCAAGGAATGAGATATCCATTGACACATGCCAAATAGAAGGAAACAAGATACCAATTGAAGGAAAACAAGAGGTATCAAGTTCCCAAAAGAGAGCTAGGTTCCAAGGAGCGGTACTATCACTAGGGAGGTAGTACCCCTTTGAAAAACAACACCGAGGAGGCAAAAAGCCAGTAGAACCGCCGGAGCGGTACTACCGCTCATCCTCATGGTACTACCGCTATGGATAGCGGTACTACCACTACGGGTAGCGGTACTACTGCTTGCGAGCGGTACTAAAAATTACATCCGTGCCTACCATAGCTATAAATAACACGAGATTTTGGTCCGGAGCGATAGTACCGCTCCTAGAGCCGCGGTAGTACCGCGCCGGAGCGGTAGTAAAAAATTACATCCGCTCTAGCCGCAGTAGTACCGCTGGAGCCTTTTAAGAACACCAAAACTGCCACAACTTTTGCAAACGGACTCCGAATTCAATGAAACAAAGTTTCTTGGAAAGCTAACGACATGGGATAACACAATATTGATTGAAATATCAATAAGAATAAAATGATAAAATTCCCATAAGAAAATGGTGAGAACCCTTCCTCGAATAAGACCGATAAAACTTCCAACACCGAAAATGCAATAGACGAAGCATCTGAAATCCGTTTTCGATGAACTATAGCTTGTCACGAAGATAACCACAAGCTCAAGAACTCACATAGAGAAAAGCCAACCAAGAACCAAGAAATATGATGATGCCAAGACTACAATGGTTTGAGCTCTCAACGAACGATACGATCAAGTTACTCCTTGAGAGCCCCCCTGATAGTACGACAATCGATCCTATAACCCGGTCTCTCAACTATCACCAGGAGACCGGTATAATAGAAAACCCTATCAAGGTCAAACCTTAGCCTTGCGCATAGTCCACTTGAGCTAGATGATGACGATCTTGACTTCCTCAAGATGGACCACCTTTCTTGATTGCGTTGGCTTGATGAAGACTAGATGATTGCTCCCCCATACTCCACTATGGGTGAGCCACTCTTCGACACATCTTCACAAGTCCATTGTGACCACAATGAACGGCGAGCCTCAAGCATGATCTCTCCGTGATGCTTCACTTGATCTTGCACATCGCAACCTTGATGACGATCTCCACTTGATGTCATCTTCCATGGGATGTATGGGATCTGCCTCTTGATGCAAGCCCATGGAAATATACCTAACCCCACAAAGAACTCTCACGTAGACCATGGGTTAGTACACAAAGCGTAATGGACAATGCTTACCACACCATGGGATCACTTGATCCCTCTCAGTACATCTTGTACGCTTTGTGTGTTGATCAACTTGATTCACTTTTTTGACTTAGTATTGATCAACCTTGTATCTTGGCTTCTCTATTCATAAAGATGATGTCTTGAAGATAAATATGAATGCTTACACAATATTCTTCTTCAAGACATGCTTGCAATAATCTCAACTCCCACATGACCAATCTTTGGATAAACCTTGAATACCACCTTGGTCACCATATAAACTCCTTGAAAGCCAACAGATGGACTTCAAGAAGTGCCTATGGACAAATCCTTCGAATATAACTCAAGGAAACCATTAGTCCATAAGGGTGTCATCAATTACCCTAAACCACACATGGAGAAATGTGCTCTTAAAAAATGTAACTACTCACAAAGCATGTTCATGTTCATAATCAGAGGAGTATTAATTATCATAAAGGATCTGAACATATGATCTTCCACCAGGTAAACCAACTAACATCAACTACAAGGAGTAATCAACACTACTAGCAACCCACAGGTACCAATCTGAGGTTTGAGACAAAGATCGGATACAAGAGATGAACTAGGGTTTGGAGAGGAGATGGTGCTGGTGAAAATGTTGATGGAGATTAACCCCCTCTCGATGAGAGGATCGTTGGTGATGACGATGGCTTCGATTTCCCCCTCCGGGAGGGAAGTTTCCCCGGCAGAATAGCTCCGTCGGAGCTCTAGATTGGTTTTGCCGAAGTGCCACCTCGAGACGGCGGCGCTTCGTCCCGAAAGCTCTCTTATGATTTTTTCCAGGTCAAAAACCTTCATATAGCAGAAGATGAGCATCGGAGACCTGCCAGGGGCCCACAAGCCACCTAGGTGTGACTAGGGGGTAGGCCGTGCCTAGCAGGCTTGTGACCTCCTGGTGGGTCCCCTCTGGTATTTGTTTCTCCCAGTATTTTTTATATATTCCAAAACAATTGTCCGTAACTTTTCAGGACTTTTGGAGTTGTGCAGAATAGGTCCCTCAGATTTGCTCCTTTTCCAGTCTAGAATTCCAATTGCCGGCATTCTCCCTCTTCATGTAAACCTTGTAAAATAGGAGGAAAAGGCATAAGTATTGTACCATAATGTGTAATAACAGCCCATAATGCAATAAATATCAATATAAAAGCATGATGCAAAATGGACATATCAACTCCCCCAAGCTTAGACCTCGCTTGTCCTCAAGCGAAAGCCGAGATCGATAAATATGTCCACAAGTTTAGAGATATAGGTGTCGATAAAATGAAATACGGACATGAGGGCATCATGATCATCTTGAGAACAACAATACTTATTGATATATAATTTCTTATACTAGAGTAACAATTCATTCACAGGATAAAGTATGAACCAAGAACTTTATTGAGAACCAACAAACTATGCTCTCAGTCATTGAAGCAATTTGCAATTTATCATAACATCAGACAGATTCAATACAAGAGCTTGTAAAGCAAATCCACATACTCAATCATCTTTTAGTCTTTCACAATTGCTAATACTCACGCGGTACTCATGAGGTTGAAGCTTCAATTGGACACAGAGAAAGAAAGGGGCTTATAGTTTTGCCTCCCAACTATTTACCTCCAGGGTAATGTCAATAGAAATAACTCATGATCACCCATATCCGAGTGGATATATGTGTCTAGATCATTCCCCAACACATAATGCTTGCCAAGCGAAAAAGGAAAAATATAGGAAGTGGTGAAGATCACCATGACTCTTGCATAAAGGTAACTACTTAAGAAGTAAAAGTAATAGATAAGCCCTTCGTAGAGGGAAGCTAAGGTTGTCATGCGCCTTTTGTTTTTGGGTGGCAAACCCTTAATGCAAAGGAACGCCACATTGTATTGCCCTTTGTGATAGCAACCTTTATTATGCAGTCCGTCGCTTTTATTTCTTTACCATCACAAGTTCGTACAACGCTTGTTTTTCCTTACAATAAAAGATCATACATATTTAGGAGCAATTCTTATTGCTTTTTGCACCGATGACAACTTACTTGAAGGATGTTACTCAATCCATAGGTAGGTATGGTGGACTCTCATAGCAAAACTGGGTTGAGGGTGTTTGGATGCACAAGTAGTATCTCTACTTGGTGCGGAAGTTTTGGCTAATATGAGGTGGAAGCAAGCACTACATGTTGGAGGATCTATAACCATATAACTTCTATTCTGAAATAAGCAAACATAACCCATTATGTTGTCTTCCTTGTCCAACATCAACTTCTTAACATATAATATTTTAATGAGTGCTCACAATCATAAAAGATGTCCAATATAATATATTTATATGCGAACCTCTCTTTCTTTATTACTTTCTATTAATTGCACCAATGACCAATCACTATGTTTGTCAACCCCCAACAAAATTCAATCGACATACTTATTATATGTGAAGTCGTCACTCCCCATAAGATTATCATATATACTCTTTGCTTTTATTCTATTCTCCTTTTATTACCCACCTTTTTTTGAATATCATAGCAACAAGCAAAGCCCTTACATCAAAACTACTTTTTATTATATAACTCTCGGACTTGCTTACACAAGGGGAACATAAAGCAAAACTCAAAGCTGGACCACACTAAAAACTTTCTTCTACTAGATCAAGATATAACCAAAAGGATCGAACTAGGAAAAACAAGAAAAGTAAAATATGTGATGGTGATACGATACCGGGGCACCTCGCCCAAGCTTGGCACAAACCAAGGGGAGTGCCCATACCCATGTATTTAGATGTCCTTCTTCGGAGGTGATGGTGGTGAAGTTGTTGATGAGGTTGGAAGCTTGTCCTCTGTCTTCCAAGGCATAGGCTCACCATCGTAAAAACATGAGCGAGTCTCTGGAATCCTCAAATCTGCAGCCAACCTCATTCTCTTAAATCTGTATTCATACTCACAGTTATGGTTTTGCAGATCATAGATCTGAGCTTGGAGATGCTCAATTTTCTCGTAAATCTTGAAGATGTGCTCCCCGATGTCCTTTGTGTCCTGCTTGTGTTTATGGGTAAACTCCGAGATCATCATATGATTGGCATCCCTTGGCACTTGAAGACTCGCTGCTCCATTGCTTCGAGCCTTGTTTCCATGCTTCCGGTCTTCTTTGTCCCTTCAACATCATGGATGTGCAGCACCCCCTCATGCATCTCAAAGGTTTGAGGGTGTTGCATCACCTCCGCAAGATAGGGGTTGATGACCTTCTCGAAGAACTTGTCCTTCGGAGCACTTGCGGATGTCAGGGCGATCTAAATCTGTCCGAAAAACAACAACAAACGAGAACAAAAGATTTTTCCATGGTACGGTTGTCAAAACCTTTGGGAGATTATAAAATGAATTTTTATCGACCTAAAGGAGTTCCCTACAAGAAAACGGAGTCCGAAGGGTGCACGGGGTGGCCACAAGCCACAAGGGTGCGGCTAGGGGGGTAGGTCGCGCCCTGCAGGCTTGTCGCCTCCTTGTGCACCTTTCGAACTACTTTAAATTTTCCTAATTTATTAAATATTCGAAAACTGAGAAAAATTGCTATTGGGAAAGTTTTGGAGTCGGTTTGCTTACCGTACCACATATCTATTCCTTTTCAGAGTCTAAAACGTTTCGGTAGGTGTCCCTAATGTACTCCTCCGGAGTTATGGTATTGATAATATTGGTTTCAACATTTATTGGAGTACCTGAGATATAATGTTTGATTCTTTTCCCGTTTACCACCTTCGGATTTGTGCCTTCGGCGTTGTTGATCTTGATGGCACCGGAATGATATACTTCCTGACAATGTAAGGCCCTTCCCATTTAGAGAGAAGTTTTCCTGCAAAAAATCTTAAACGAGAAATGTATAGAAAGACATGGTCACCTACATTGAATCCATGCTTTTGTATCCTTTTATCATGCCATCTCTTAACTTTTTCTTTAAACATCTTGGCATTCTCATAGGCCTGGGCTCTCCATTCATCAAGTGAGCTAATGTCAAATAACCTCTTCTCACTAGCAAGTTTGAAATCGTAATTGAGCTCTTTGATTGCCCAATAAGCTTTATGCTCTAGTTCTTGAGGTAAGTGACATGCTTTACCATAAACCATTTTATACAGAGACATACCCATAGGGTTCTTGTAAGCAGTTCTATAAGCCCATAATGCATCATCAAGTTTCTTAGACCAATTCTTTCTAGATCTATTAACAATCTTTTGCAAGATCAATTTAATTTCTCTATTGCTTAATTCTACTTGACCACTAGACTGAGGGTGATAAGGAGATGCAATTATATGATTAACATCATACTTAGCAAGCAATTTACGGAAATCACCATGAATAAAGTGTGAACCACCATCAGTCATTAAATATCTAGGGACTCCAAATCTAGGGAAAATAACTTCTTTCAGCATTTTAGAAGTTTTATGATCAACACTACTACTTGGAATAGCTTCTACCCACTTAGTAACATAATCGAAAGCAACTAGAATGTGAGTATACCCGTTGTACTTTGGAAAAGGTCCCATATAATCAAAACCCCAAACATCAAATGGTTCAATAACAAGAGAGTAATTCATAGGCATTTCCTGACGTCTACTAATATTGCCAATTCTTTGACATTCATCACAAGACAAGACAAACTTACGAGCATCCTTGAAGAGAGTAGGCCAATAAAAACCAGATTGTAATACCTTATGTGCAGTTCTATCTCCAGCGTGGTGTCCTCCATGGGCCTCGGAATTACACTTGTGTAGGATCTGTTCCTGTTCATGCTTAGGTACACAACGTCTAATAACACCATCTACTCCTTCTTTATAAAGGTGTGGATAATCCCAAAAGTAATGTCCTAAATCATAGAAGAACTTTTTCTTTTGTTGGTATGTGAAACTAGGCGGTATAAATTTAGCAACAATGCAATTAGCATAATCAGCATACCATAGAGCATTACGCGAAGCATTTATGAGAGCTAGTTGTTCATCAGGAAATCTATCATCAATAGGTAGTGGGTCATCAAGAACATTTTCTAACCTAGACAAGTTATCCGCTATGGGGTTATGAACACCCTTTCTATCAATAATATGCAAATCAAATTCTTGTAGTAGAAGAACCCATCTAATAAGTCTAGGCTTAGCATATTTATTTTCCATAAGATATTTAATGGCAGAATGATCAGTGTGAACAGTTACTTTGGAGTCAACAATATAAGGTGTGAACTTATCACAAGCAAACACAACTGCTAAAAAACCCTTTTCAGTGGTTGCATAGTTTCTTTGAGCGCTGTCTAGAGTTTTACTAGCATAATGGATAACATTTAATTTCTTACCAACTCTTTGTCCTGGAACAGCACCAATGGCATAATCACTAGCATCACACATAATTTCAAAGGGTAGGTTCCAGTCAGGTGGTTGAACAACAGGTGCAGAAATCAAGGCATTCTTAAGAATTTCAAATGCTTCTACACAATCATTATCAACAACGAATGGAACATCTTTTTGCAAAAGATTAGTGAGAGGCCTAGAAATCTTAGATAAGTCTTTAATAAACCTCCTATAGAAACCAACGTGACCAAGGAAACTTCTTATACCTCTGATATCCGTTGGACATGACATTTTTTCAATAGCATCAAGTTTAGCTTTATCAACTTCAATACCTCTTTCGGAGATTTTGTGTCCCAACACAATACCTTCATTCACCATAAAGTGGCACTTCTCCCAATTCAAGACAAGATTAGTTTCTTCGCATCTCTGCAAAACTCAATCAAGGTTCCTCAAACAATCATCAAAAGAAGTTTCGTAAACAGAAAAATCATCCATGAGAACCTCAACAATCCTTTCACAAAAATCATAGCATATAGCAGTCATACATCTTTGAAAGGTAGAAGGTGCATTGCATAAACCAAAAGGCATAAGTCTATAAGCAAAGGTACCGAAAGGGCAAGTAAAAGTGGTCTTCTCTTGGTCCTCTTTTGACACAGGTATTTGAGAGAAGCCGAAATAACCATCTAGAAAGCAAATATGTGTGTGTTTGGATAGTCTTTCTAGCATTTGATCAATAAAAGGTAGAGGGTAATGATCTTTCCTAGTAGCTTTGTTTAATTTCCTAGAATCAATTACCATTCTATGCCCTGTAACAATTCTTTGCGGGATCAATTCATTTTTATCATTAGGAACTATGGTAATACCTCCTTTCTTAGGGATACAATGAACGGGACTAACCCATCTACTATTAGCAATAGGATAAATTATACCTACCTCCAGAAGCTTTAATATTTCATTTCTTACCACTTCTTTCATTTTAGGATTTAACCGTCGTTGGTGGTCAACAACTGGTTTAGCATCGGGCTCCATATTGATTTTATGCTCACATAGAGTGGGACTAATGCCCTTAAGATCATCAAGAGTATATCCAATAGCACCACGGTGCTTCCTTAGAGTTTTCAATAATCTTTTTTCTTCATGCTCTGAAAGGTTAGCACTAATAATAACAGGATATATCTTCTTCTCATCAAGATAAGCATATTTCAGAGTATCCGGTAATTGTTTAAGCTCAAACTCAGGATCACCGTTGGGTGCAGGAGGATCCCCAAGTATTTCAACCGGCAAGTTATGTTTCAAAATAGGATGATGATCAAAGAAGTTTTTATCTATTTCATTCCTTTCATTCATATGCATATCGTTTTCATGGTCTAGCAAATATTGTTCTAAGGGATCAGTAGGAGGCACAACAATAGAAGCAATACCAATAATTTCATCCTTATTAGGCAATTCTTTTTCATGGGGTTGTCTACAAAATTTAGAGAAATTAAACTCATGAGACGCATCCCCAAAACTTGCAGTAATAGTTTCTTTCTCACAATCTATCCTCGCATTAACAGTATTCAAGAAAGGTCTACCAAATATAATGGGACAAAAATCATCTTGTGGGGAACCAAGGACAAGAAAATCGGTAGGATATTTTATTTCCTCGCACAGTACTTCACATCTCTAACAATCCCAACGGGTGCTATAGTATCTCTATTAGCAAGCTTAATGGTAACATCAATTTCCTCTAACTCAGCTGGTGCAATATCATTCATAATTTCTTGATATAAGGTAAAGGGAATTGCACTCACACTAGCACCCACATCACATAAGCCATGATAACAATGATCTCCTATTTTAACAGAAACAACCTTTCATGCCAAAAATAGGTCTATGTTTATCTTTAGCATCAGGTCTAGCAATTCTAGCAGCTTCGTCACAGAAATGAATAACATGCCCATCAATATTATCAACCAAGAGATCTTTAACCATAGTAATACTAGGTTCAATTTTAATTTGTTCAGGAGGTGTAGGTGTTCTAACATAGCTCTTACAAACCACAGTTGAAGCTTTAGCATGTTCCTTTATTCTAACAAGGAAAGGTGGTTTCTCAATATAAGCAGCAGGAATAACAAGATCAACATTATAAGTAATAGTTTCTTATTCAACTTTAATTTCAACTACTTTCACTTCAATGGGAGGATGATATTTAAATTACTTCTCCTTAGGGAGGTCAACATGAGTAGCAAAAGATTCAAAGAAAGAAGCTACTATCTCAGAGTCAAGTCCATATTTAGTGCTAAATTCACGAAAATCATCGGTGTCTACAAAGGATTTAACACGATCAAACTTGAGGTTTATACCTGACTCCTTACCTTTGTCGAGTTCCCAATCTTCAGAGTTGCGTTTAATTCTTTCCAATAAGTCCCATTTGAAGTCAATATCTTTCTTCATATAGGAACCAGTACAAGAAGTATCGAGCATGGATTGATCATTACGAGAAAGCCGAGCATAAAAATTATGAATAATAATTTCTCCTGAGAGCTCATGATTGGGGCATGAATATAACATTGAATTAAGCCTCCCCCAAGCTTGACCGATTCTTTCTCCTTCACGAGGCCAAAAATTATTGATATAATTCCGATCACGATGAACTAGATGCATAGGATAAAACTTCTGATGAAATTCTATTTTCAATCGGTTATAGCTCCATGATCCAATATAATCGCATAGCCTATACCATATCAATGCCTTATCCTTCAAAGATAAAGGAAATACCTTCTTATTTACATGATCCTCGGGCAGACCTGCAAGCTTAAATAATCCACAAACTTCATCCACATAGATTAGATGCAAATGAGGATGTAGTGTTCCATCTCCTGCATACGGATTAGCCAGCAGTTTCTCTATCATACCTGAAGGAATTTCATAATAAATATTTTCAGTAGGTTAAGTAGGTTGAGGAGAAACTTTTTGTACTTCCGGTTGAGGTGAAGATACCCCGAACAGGCCCCTCAAAGGATTACTTTCCACAGTAACAAGTGACAGTAAATTTCAGCACACTATATAAATTTTTCCTTACCAGATTCCACTTACCAAAGGCGCTTCACTCCCCGGCAACGGCGCCATAAAAGAGTCTTGATGACCCAAAAGTATAGGGGATCTATCGTAGTCCCTTCGATAAGTAAGAGTGTCGAACCCAGCGAGGAACAGAAGGAAATGACAAGCGGTTTTCAGTAAGGTATTCTCTGCAAGCACTGAAATTATCGGTAACAGATAGTTTTGTGATAAGATAATTTGTCACGAGTAACAAGTAACAAGTTTAGCAAAGGTGCAGCAAGGTAGCCCAATCCTTTTGTAGCAAAGGATAGGCCTGGACAAACACTTATATAAAGTGAAGCGCTCCCGAGGACACATGGGAATTTCTGCCAAGCTAGTTTTCATCATGCTCATTTGATTCACGTTCGTTATTTTGATAATTTGATATGTGGGTGGACCGGTGCTTGGGTGCTGCCCTTACTTGGACCTCCGACTTATGATTAACCTCTCTCTCAAGCATATGAAACTACGAAAGAATAATTAAGATAAATCGGACCATAGTATGAAACATATGCATCCAATCAACCCCTTACGAAGCAACGCATAAACTAGGGTTTAAGCTTCTGTCACTCTAGCAACCCATCATCTACTTATTACTTACCAATGCCTTCCCCTAGGCCCAAATAATGGTGAAGTGCTATGTAGTCGACGTTCACATAACACCACTAGAGGAGAGACACCATACATCTCATCAAGATATCGAACGAATACCAAATTCACTTGATTACTTATAACAAGACTTATCTCATGTCCTCAGGAACAAACGTAACTACTCACAAAGCATGTTCATGTTCATAATCAGAGGAGTATTAATTATCATAAAGGATCTGAACATATGATCTTCCACCAAGTAAACCAACTAGCATCAACTACAAGGAGTAATCAACACTACTAGCAACCCACAGGTACCAATCTAAGGTTTGAGACAAAGATCAGATACAAGAGATGGACTAGGGTTTGGAGAGGAGATGGTGATGGTGAAGATGTTGATGGAGATTGACTCATCTCGATGAAAGGATCGTTGGTGATGACGATGGCTTTGATTTCCCCCTCCGTGAGGGAAGTTTCCCCGACAAAACAGCTCCGTCGGAGCTCTAGATTGGTTGTGCCCAAGTTCCGCCTCGAGATGGCGACGCTTCATCACGAAAGCTCTCTTGTGATTTTTTCCAGGTCAAAACCCTTCATATAGCAGAAGATGGGCACCAGAGACCTGCTAGGGGGTCCCACAAGCCACCTAGGCGCGGCGAGGGGGGTAGGCCACGCCAGGCAGGCTTGTGACCTCCTGGTGAATCCCGTCTGGTATTTTGTTTCGCCCAATATTTTTAATATATTCCAAAACAATTCTTCGTAACTTTTCGGGACTTTTGGAGTTGTGCAGAATAGGTCTCTCAAATTCACTCCTTTTCCAGTCTAGAATTCCAGCTGCCGGCATTCTCCCTCTTCATGTAAACCTTGTAAAATAGGAGAGAAAAGGCATAAGTATTGTACCATAACGTGTAATAACATCCCATAATGCAATAAATATCAATATAGAAGCATGATGAAAAATGGACGTATCAGGTATCGATATATATTCTTGAGTCCCAACCAATTGTGTTTGGTGTATCTAATGGCATTCTTAAACGTTGAGTCCCAATATCTCATTTCCATCATCTCTTGGTCTAATAGATCTTTTTCTACGTCTATAGAATGAACTACCGTGAGAGTTATGGATGGATAAGATTTGTCCATAATGAATTTCTCGAATATATTTTGGATATAGACAACATAGTATACCACAATGTATCAATGAAGGTGCTCAAATTGTAGTAACGAGCGGTATTTTGGTTTACCCAAATCGTTCATTTTAAACTTCGTCATTTAGATGATTACATGCATCATCATTGCAGACACACAAACATGTATAATCATCATTGTATGAGTAATCCTTTTGTATAAGGATCTCACTACGTCATTTGTACCATATGTACAGACAACAATAAATCTTATGGTGACTTATTGATTTTACAAAATGTATGTTGCGTTTTGCATTTCGATTCAGAAGTGAGATTCCACCGGGAATCAATCATATATGTCTAAATTTAGTGAGCCACATGGATATGTGATCACTGCATCTATCAACTGCAGAGATAGATGATTTTGTACTACCAATGATACAACTTATCAGGAAGAGATTCCACCTTTGGAGAATAGTTGGGTATCTGCATGAACCCTTGTGCTACAATACTTGCTCTTTGTTTCACCACCATGTTGTTCTCAATTATGTTTCCAGAAGAAAACTGGTGTAGGTATTGCTTATGAATACCTTCCCATTATTGAGCAAGACGATTTCTACCTAGATTATACCCTTTGCTTGAGTTCAGTCCGAGTGTTGTTCACACTTTGCCTTGGCCATGATCTTTGGACCTGAATCATGTGAAAGGTTTTTCAATATAGTTGAGAAATGTATGCCGACAATTGTAGACTTCCGGTTATATGTTTCTCCAGAATCTATATATCAATATATAGTTGATGGAAATATCGTTACCCATGGTGACTGCTCGCGATTTCCCAATGCGATTGAGTCGGGTATGTTGATGTCCCGGTCATTGTGTGAACTATGACCTGGGTTGGTGGAGGTTTCCTATCCACTTGGTGTATATCTCCTTTCTCTTAACGAGAGTGAAAACATTTCACTTCCCTGAGTATAGAGTTTGTGGTGCATATGTCCACAAGGCACATATCATCTTTCATTAGATTGACTCCCGTAGAATTCTATATATAGACATGAAGATTCTCAATATGAAAATCACTGTCAGATATATAGAATACATGTAAATGTATTTGTACCAAAATGATGATACAATATATTGTGATATACAATATATGATGACAACAATACTTATGTTCTTACTAGAACATCGTAAATGGACATACATTATGTTGGCCACTCAGGAGATTTAGAGACTAGACGAAGTCTTCAAACATGTTAGTTGAGTCATATTCAACCATCATATTCTCCGTGCCCATAGGGTCCCGTCACCGCTGGTGATGTCAGGTTGAAAGTTGAAATGAGCTTCAAAACTTTACCCTAGAGGTTCATTGTGTCCCAGGAACTGCTGATACAGAATAACCACATGCTGAGATCTGAATCAATAATATAGTGCCTTATGATGTATAAGGCATCATTTTTCTGTTAGTGGTGTGATCCTGACCCGAGATGAATCTTACGGTCTTGGATTTCACACATTGTCCCACGAGACACAAGAGTGATCATGATGTCCTTGACCCAGGAAGGGCAGTGGTGTCCATTAAGGGCGAATGCCTCAAATTCTCTAGCCATCGGTTACCAGAGATAATTAATTTATAGTCAGTAACTTACAAACCATCATGGTTGATGTTGTAATGAACTTAGCAAAATTAATGGGTATTTCAAGAAGTTATCTCGAAACCATTAATGTGAATCTCAAATTGCTAAGTATGACACCTTGAAGATAATCTTCAAAATGGAGTGGATCTCACGGCACTAGGGAGTATAATCTGATGAAATCAGTAGATACTCACTCGTAATGCCTTATGTCATGAATTAGAAAAATATGTAGGAGACCACATTGTAAAGCAGTCATAATGTCGATACGACAAAATGTAGGCTTTATCAGTAGTCATCGATAATCTGCATAGGCATTAGATCCATATGACTACCTTGTGATCCCAAGCATCAATTTGAGAAAATCACTTTCAATTTTGCATATGTATTTGCAAGAAATTGAAAATCCCAATTGCAAATAGACATATTAATCTCGACATGTGTTTAACATGGAAATAAATATGTCATAGCAATATTCCGGAATACCTCGTACTCAAGGGAGAAACAATACTACCAAGGTACTGAATTAATCTTTGAAAGAGATAAAAAATCTCAATTGCAAATAATAGATGTAATTAATCTCAACATGTAAGAAACATGAAGATATATTACATCGACATATTATATGTAATAGATAGTACTCAACATATTTACAGTACTGAAATTTAAATACTGCAATTAACATTGTCTAAAACAGAGTTAAACTTCTGTTAATAGAACAAAATGCGAATTAATCAAGAAGATATAGGATTAATTCGAAAAAAATCATCTAGGATTTAGAATGGACTGAAAATACATGAGACTAACGGCCCATACAGCCTTAGAGACGACCCAAACCTCTCACCACCTGGAGTGGATAAGGCAAAGGGAGGCGGTTCCTCTCCCTCGGGAGCAACCACCGCCGGCCCGCTGTCATCTCCGCTGCGGAGAGCCATGCCGGAGGGCGCCGCCGCCTTTGGGGCCGAGCGGAGGGCAGGGAGCGGGGCCACATCCTGGCGCAGCTAGCCATGGAGCGGGAGGGCGAGGGCGAGCGCAGCCATAGCCCGGCATGGGATCGGGCGGGCATGGGCGGGTGGGGCCTGACACGACCCGGCGTAGGGGCGGTCAGTGAGGCCAAGGCGCAGGCACGGCCACGACCTGGCACGATCATGGCCAGGTGCAGGCGCGAGCACGGGCGGTTAGGCCACGGCACGGGCGCGACGCTGTCGGGCGGCCAGGGGCGGGGAGGGCTGCGGGGGAAGGTGTCGCTGGGCTGCCGTCGAGGTCCAGTGAGGGCGTGCACCAGCGGGATTCGACGCAACATCTCTGCCCATGCTAGAGTGACAGGCCTTGCCCGAGGGCCTTGGCTACAGCAGGAGAACATGGCGGATACCGCAGTTGCCGTCCTAGTCTGTCACCAAGGTGCGTAGCACCGTGCGCCGCTTGCCAACGCTGGAGCGCTCTGCTTCCGGCGCCACTCCGGGCCGAAGTGCATCGCAACGCTGAGTGCTTGCTGCCGTAGACAAGTCTGACTGTGAAATCGCTCTGCTCGTGAGCGTGCTGATAATGTGTTAGAATGAATCCACAGTCCCGTTCATTAGATAATTGTAGGTATATATACAAGGAGAAGAGATGCGACAAAAATGCTGGGAACGTTGCATGACAAACAAAAAATTTCTTACACACACAAGATCTATCCATATCTTTGTAGATCGCTAAGCGGGAAAAGCGTTAAGAAATGCGGTTGATGTAGTCAAACGTCTTTGAGATCCAAATCGCTAGCCGTCCCGCGATCCGATCACGACCTGTCCTGATCTAGCGCCGAACGGACGACACCTCCGCGTTCAGCACACGTACAACTCGATGACGATCTCCATCTTCTTGATCCAGCAAGAGGGAGTAGAGAGGTATATGAGTTCTCCGACAGCGCAACAACGCGACGGCAGTGGTGATGGAACTATTCCGGCAGGGCTTCGCCTAAGCACCGTCGGAATCTATTGGTGGAGGAACTAAGAAATAGAGAACTAGCACGTGTACTTTTGTTTTTTGGGACTCTATTCCTCTAGTATATATATGAGGGAGGGAGGAGGAGGCAGCCCTAGGGTTTCCCCCTAGGTGCTTCGGCCGAAGAAGGAGGTGGAGGAGTCCACCTCCAATCCTACTCCAAGTAGGATTCCGATCCTACTTGGAATCCTTCCCCCACTTGGGGTTTCTTCCTTTTCCACCTTTCTAGATGCATGGGCCTTGTGAGGCTGGCTTTCCCATCCACTAAGGGCTGGTGCACCACCCCTTAGGCCCATGTGGCCTCCCAGCGTTGGTGGCCCCTACCGATGGCCCTCCGGCACTCCCAGTACACTACCGAAAATAGCCGAAACTTTTCCGGTAGACAAAACGGGACTTCCTATATATCAATATTTACCTCTGGACCATTCCGGAGCTCCTCGTGACGTCAGGGATCTCATTTGGGACTCTGAACAACCTTCGGTCACCACCATACATAACTTAATACTATCGAAACGTCACCGAACGTTAAGTGTGCAGACCCCGCAGGTTCGAGAACTATGCAGACATTACTAAGACACTTCTACGGTCAATAACCAATAGCGGGACCTGGATGCCCATATTGGTTCCTACATATTCTATGAAGATCTTTATCGGTTGAACCTCTATGTCAAGGATTCAGTTAATCTCATATGCTATTCCCTTTGTTCTTCGATATGTTACTGGCTCGAGATTCACCGTCGGTATCTCTATACCTAGTTCAATCTCGTTACCGGCAAGTCGCTTTACTCGTTCCATAATACAAGATCCCATGGCTAACACTTTATTCACTTTGCTTGCAAGGCTTGTTGTGATGTTGTATTACCGAGTGGGCCCTGAGATACCTCTCCGTCACACGAAGTAAAAAATCCCAGTCTTGATCCATGCCCACTCAACAGACACCCTCGAAGATACCTGTAGAGCATCTTTATAGTCACCCAGTTACGTTGCGACGTTTGATACACACAAGGTATTCCTCCGGTGTCAGTGAGTTGCATGATCTGATGGCCATAGGAACATATACTTGACTTGTAGAAAACTACAACAATAAACTTACACGATTATATGCTATGTTTATAGTTTGGGTCTTGTCCATCACACCATTCTCCCAATGATGTGATCCCGTTATAAAATGACATCTTATGTCCCTGGCTAGGAAACCTTGACCATCTTTGATCAACGAGCTAGTTTACTAGAGGCCTACTAGGGACACAGTGTTGTCTATGTATCCACACATGCAATGTGTTTCCAATCAATACAATTATAGCATGGATAATAAACGATTATCATGAACAAGGAAATATAATAATAATCATTTTATAATTGCCTCTAGGGAATACTTCCAATAGTCTCCCACTCGCACTAGAGTCAGTAATCTAGCTCATATCACTATGTGATTTATATTGTAATGAATCTAACACCCATACAGTTCTGGTGTTGATCATGTATAGCCCTTGGAAGAGGTTTATTCAATGGGTCTACGACATTTAGATCCGTGTGCACTTTGCAAATATTTATGTCCTCCTCGATGTAATCGCGGATGGAATTGAAGCGTCGCTTTATGTGTCTGGTCCTCTTGTGAAACCTTGGTTCCTTGGACAGAGCAATGGCACCAGTGTTGTCACAATACAGAGCCATTGGATTCAGTGCACTGGGCACTACTCCAAGATCTATCATGAACTCCTTCATCCAGACACCTTCCTTCGCTGCCTCCGAGGCTGCGATGTACTCCGCTTCGCATGTAGAATCGGCTACCACGCTTTGCTTAGAACTGCACCAGCTTAACGCTCCCCATCGAGAATAAATACGTATCCGGTTTGAGACTTAGTGTCATCTGGATCAGTGTCAAAGCTTGCATCGACATAACCCTTTAAGACGAGCTCTTGATCACCTCCATAAACGACAAAAATTTTCTTAGTCCTTTTCAAGTACTTAAGGATATTCTTGACCGCCGTCTAGTGCTCCATTCCTGGATCACTTTGAAACCTCCGGCCATACTTATGGCAAGGCTGACATCGGGTCTTGTGCACAACATTGCATACATGATAGAGCCTATGGATGAAGCGTAGGGGATGACATTCATCTTTTCTCTATCTTCTGCAGTCACTGGGCATTGAGTCTTACTCAACTTCACATCTTGCGACACAGGCAAGAACCCTTTCTTGGAATGATCCATTTTGAACTTCTTCAAAACTTTGTCAAGGTATGTGCTCTGTGAAAGTCCTATTAAGCCTCTCGATCTATCTCTATAGATCTTGATGCCTAATATGAAAGCAGCTTCTCCTAGGTCCTTCATTGAAAAACTCTTGTTCAAATATTCCTTCACGCTTTACAACATTTCTATATTGTTTCCAATCAGCAATATGTCATTCACATATAATATTAGAAACGCTATAGAGCTCCCACTCACTTTGTTGTAAACACAAGCTTCTCCATAAACTTGTATAAACCCGAACGCTTTGATCACATCATCAAAGCACAGATTCCAACTCCGAGATGCTTGCACCAATCCATAAATGGATCGCCGGAGTTTGCAAACTTTATTAGCATTCTCTGGATTGACAAAACCTTCGGGTTGCATCATATACAACTCTTCCTTAAGGAAACCGTTAAGCAACATTGTTTTGACATCTATCTGCCAAATTTCATAATCAAAAAATGCAGCTATTGCTAACATGATTCTGATAGAGTTAAGCATCACTACGAGTGAGAAGGTCTCATCGTAATCAACTCCTTGATCTTGTGAAAAAAACTTTGCCACAAGTCGAGCTTTATAGACGGTGACATTACCGTACGCGTCTGTCTTCCTCTTAAAGATCCATTTGTTCTGAATGGCCTTTTGCCCTTCAAGTAATACTTACAATGTACATACTTTGTTTTCATACATGGATCCCATCTCGGATTTCATGGCCTCTAACCATTTCTCGGAATCCGAGCCCATCATCGCTCCTCCATAGCTCGTAGGTTCATCGTTGTCCAACAACATGACCTCTAAGACAGGGTTGCCATACCACTCAGGAGCAGTACAAGTCCTTGTCAACCTACGAGGTTCGATAGTAACTTGATCTGAAGCTTCATGATCATCATCATTAATTTCCTCTTCAACCGATGTAGGCTCTACAGAAACATCTTTCTGTGTTGCGCTACTCTCTGGTTGAAGTAAAGGTTCAATAACCTCATCAAGTTCTATTTTCCTTCCACTCAATTCTTTCGAGAGAAACTCTTTCTCGAGAAATGTTCCATCTTTAGGGACAAACACTTTGCCTTCAGATCTGAGATAGAAGGTATACCCAACTGTCTCTTTTGGGTATCCTATGAAGTCCCATTTCTGCGCTTTGGGTTCCAGCTCTTCAAGCTGAAGCTTTTTGACATAAGCATCACATCTCCAAACTTTAAGAAACGACAGTTTTGGTTTATTTCCATACCACAATTCATAAGGCAGCGTCTCAACGGATTTCGATGGTTCCCTATTAAAAGTGAATGTAGCTGTCTCTAATGAATAGCCCCAAAACGATAGTGGCAAATCGGCAAGAGACATCATAGAACGCACCATATCTAATAATGTTTGATTACGATGTCCGGACACACCATTACGTTGTGGTGTTCCAGGCGGTATCAATTGTGAAACAATTCCACACTGTTTTAAGTGACTGCCAAACTCATAACTCAGATATTCTCCTCCTCGATCAGATCGTAGGAATTTAATCTTCTTGTTACGATGATTCTCAACTTCACTCTAAAATTGCTTGAACTTTTCAAACATTTCAGACTTGTGTTTTATTAAGTAAATATATCCATATCTACTTAAGTCATCAGTGAAGGTGAGAAAATAACGATATCCACCGCGTGCCTCAATGCTCATCGGACCACACACATCAATATGTATGATTTCCAATAAGTCACTTGTCCGTTCCATTTTTCCAGAGAACGGGGTTTTAGTCATCTTGCCCATGAGGCATGGTTAACATGTGTCAAGTGATTCAAAATCAAGTGACTCCAAAAGTCCATCGGCATGGAGCTTCTTCATGTGTTTTACACCAATATGACCTAAACAATAGTGCCACAAGAAAGCGGTACTATCATTATCAACTCTACATCTTTTGGCATCAATGTTATGAACATGTGTATCATTACTATCGAGATTCAATAGGAATAAACCCCTCACATTTGGTGCATGACCATAAAATATACTACTCATATAAATACAACAACCATTATTCTCCGATTTAAATGAGTAACCATCTCGCAATAAACAAGATCCAGATATAATGTTCATGCTTAACGCGGGCACTAAATAACAATTATTAAGGTTCATCACTAATCCCGATGGTAATCAAAGAGCGAGCGTGCCGACGGTGATCACATCAACCTTGGAACCATTTCCCACACGCATCGTCACTTCGTCCTTATCCATCCTTCGTCTATTCCGTAGCTCCTGTTTTGAGTTGCAACTGTGAGCAACCGAACCGATATCAAATACCTAGGCACTAAAACGAGAGTTGGTAAGGTACGCATCAATAACATGTACTCAGTTTCTTGTCGGCCAGATACTTGGAGCAGTTCTGCTTCCAGTGACCAGTTCCCTTGCAATGAAAGCACTCCGTTTCTAGTTTGGGTCCAGTCTTGGGTTTCTTCATGGGAGGGGCAACTTTTTTGCCACTCTTCTTGGAGTTACCTTTCTTGCCCTTGCCGTTCTTCTTGAAACTAGTGGTTTTATTGACCATCAATGCTTGATGATCTTTCTGGATTTCAGACTCAGCGATTTTTAGCATCACAAACAGCTCGATGACTGACTTGTTCATCCCGTGCATGTTATAGTTCATCACGAAGCTCTTGCAGCTAGGTGGCAATTGATGTCAACTACACAACATTCTTCTTGTAGACTCGTATTGGGCCTCCAATCGTAGAGTTTTGTAGGACAGTGGCAATTTTCCCTCAAGTGGATGACCTAAGGTTTATCAATCCGTGGGAGGTGTAGGATGAAGATGGTCTCTCTCAAACAACCATGCAATCAAATACAAGAAATATCTTGTGTCCCCAACACACCCAATACAATGGCAAATTGTATAGGTGCACTAGTTCAGCGAAGAGATGGTGATACAAGTGCAATATGGATGGTAGATAAGGGTTTTTGTAATCTGAAAATATAAAAGCAGCAAGGTAGCTAGTAACAAAAGTGAGCAAAAACGGTATTGCAATGCTTGAAAACAAGGCCTAGGGTTCATACTTTCACTAGTGCAAGTTCTTTCAACAATACTAACATAGTTGAATCATATGTAAATACCTCTCGTGCGACAAATAGTTCACTCCAAAGTCACAAATAGTGGAGAACTAACAAAGAAATTATTGTAGGGTACGAAACCACCTCAAAGTTATCTTTTCCAATCAATCTTATGAGCTATCCCTATAGGTGTCACGAATAGCCCTAGAGTTCGTACTAAACTAACACCTTAAGACACACATCAACCAAAACCCTAATGTCACCTAGATACTCCAATGTCACCATGAGTACTCATGGGCTTCATCATACGATATGCATCACACAATTTGAGATTCATCACATTCAATCCAACACAAATAACTTCAAAGAGTGCCCCAAAGTTTCTACCAGAAAGTTAAGAAAAAAAGCATGTGCCAACCTCTATGCATAGATTCCCAAGGTCACGGAACCCACAAGTTGATCACCAAAACATACATCAAGTGGATCAATAGAACATCCCATTGTCACCACGGATATCCCATCGCAAGACATACATCAAGTGTTCTCAAATCCTTAAAGACTCAATCCGATAAGAAAACTTCAAAGGGAAAACTCAATTCATCACAAGAATATAGAGAGGGGAAAACTCCATATGATTCATCTATATTAATAAAGCTCGTGGTACATCAAGATCATGCCATCTCAAGAACACGAGAGAGAGAGAGAGAGAGAGAGAGAGATCAAACACATGGCTACTACTACATACCCTCAGCCTCGAGGTTGAACTACTCCCTCCTCATCATGGCCTCCGGTGATGGTTTCTCCCTCCGGCAGGGTGGCGGAACGGGCTCCCGATTGGTTTTTCATGGCTCTGGAGGTTTGCGGAGGCGGAACTCCCGATCTAGGTTTCTTTTCAGAGGTTTATATATTTATAGGAATTTTGGCGTCGATCTCACGTCATGGGGGGGCACGAGGCGGTGGCAAGCCTACTAGGCGCGGGCTAGGACGGTGACCACGCCTAGTAGGCTTGCCGCCTCCCCATGTCTCTTCTGGTCCAGCTCCAATGCTTCGGGGGTCTCTTTCGGTCCACAAAAAATCAAACTAAATTTTCAGCCCATTCCAAGAACTTTTATTTTTGCACAAAAACGACACCATGGTAGTTCTGCTGAAAACAGTGTCAATCCGGGTTAGTTCTAATAAAATCATACCAAAATCATATAGAATTATTGTAAACATGGGATGAATACTTCATAAATTATAGATACGTTGGAGACGTATCAGCATCCCCAAGCTTAATTCTTGCTCATTCTCGAGTAGGTAAATTATAAAAGAAATAATTTATGAAGTGTGAATGCCAGCATAGTGCATTAATTTGATCAATGGTAGTTCTAAACACTTTTTATAGCATCATTATATATCATAAACATGTCACGCCCAAGATGCGCGCCTATCCATTTAAGGCACGAGGGCCTTGCAAGGGATAGATGCGCATCTTGCCGTTAGCAAGAATAGTATCATCACAACATACAATACTGAATGAGAAGAGTATACAAGTTGGCTTACACTCGCCACATGCTAACTTACAATGTCACTCAAATCATAACATCAAGTTGAACACAGGGTCCGACTACGGACGAAATCAAATGATAAAATAAGTTGCAAATGATACTATCAAGCTATCCCAAAGATCACGACCAGGTCCTCTACTCATCCGGATATGTCACGTACATCCTGCCTCTTTCCTCGTCATACTCCCACTGGAGCTGGGTGAGATCATCCTGCACGTACTCACCTGAACCTGTACCTGGAGTGTTGTCGTAAACTGTGAGCCACAAAGGACTCAGCTATCATGTGCCCGGGTACCGAGACTATTCAAGCTTAAAGGTTGGGATGGGGTAAGTGTTTAGTTTGCAGCAGCACTAAGCATATATGGTGGCTAGCTTACGCAACATGAAATAAATATGAGTGGCCTACGAAGAACGATCGAATCTAGTATAATCTCTATGAGATCCTGAACACTTACTTACGTCAACCATAACCCCACCGTGTTCTCTCTCAGATCATGTTCATGAGCAGAGACGATCACGGTTACTCACACAGTTGGTGTATTTTAATTAGAGTTTACTTCAAGTTTACTATAACCGGGTGTTAAACAAATATCCAAGTTACCACATAACCGCGGGCATGGCTTTCCGAAAGATTTGACCCTGCAGGGGAGGTCCAACTAATCCATTACAAAATTAACCACACTCTGTGGGAATGCCTCGATCGCGGATCTCGCGACCATGATAGGTAATTCCAAAGGAATTCCAACACCTCGAGTAAACCCGAAGAAAGTCGGACTCCACATGAAAGACATTCGATAAAGGTAAAACAAGTCCAGCAAGATCTCCCGACGTGTCGACGAACCCGATAAGAGCCGCGTATCTCAGTCTAAGGACACGACGGATTGTCCAAACTTCCGGTAGGCCAAACACAGAGTTGCCCCTGGTGGCCACCGGCGGTTGACATTTTTGGGCCAACACTCATGCGGAGCACTGGCCCGGGGGTTGATTAAATTATCCACGGGGTTGCAAAGCCCTATGAATGTTTTATTAGTTATAGCAAATGTATTACCAATGTTGGGTCTTTCCAGAAAGGTTTTAATCTCAACCGAATAAACAAGGGGGTCCCCATAACAACCCCAAGCGTGTTAGGAGCGCAAAATATGGAAAACATAACCCCGGTAACAAGGAACTAATGGCGGTAACAGCGGAACAAATCACTTAGCAAAAGGCCAAGCCTTCCACCTATACCATATATATATGTGCATTAAATTAAATAACAGAATTTATTGTGATATCCAAATCCATGTTATCACATGGAACAACCTGCACTTGCAACTAAGAACGCTATAAGAGGGGCTGAGCAGCGGTAACTTAGCCAGTCAAAGGTTTGCTAGGATGTGGAGGTTAGAGGCTGTCATGGCAACATGGGGGCTGATAGCAAGTGGTAGGTAGCGCAATTGTAACGATAAGAGCGAGAAACTAGCAAGCAAAAATAGTATCGGGATCCGGGTACGATCATCTTGCCTGTTGGTTCTTCAGCAAAACAAGTAGCGGGATCCTCGTAGTGGTACTCTCCTGGTTCCTCGTACTCAGAATCAACACTCGCGTCTACCCAAGAGAAACAGCAACAATAAACAATCAACCAAGGTGCAATGCACAATCAAAATGATGCATGATCATTTATGAAGAATTATAACATGGCAACCACAAACTAGTCCAGTTTCACATGCAAGTTTGTATATTAGTGAATCTGGACAGAACCTCACGTTAAGTTATTTAGACATGCATGAACATGGCAAATATGGATGCATCATGCAAAATCGATAGAAATGCATATAAAGATCGCAAGAAACGGAGTTACGGTTCTCACGATACGCTCACGACAAGGTACGGAGGCAAAACAGAAGACCACCAATACCTGGGCTAATCCTTGGCATTCCAAGGTAGCCATTGGATAGGTGATGAAAAATAAATCACAATAGACTCAAGAATCAATCCATTCCATGGAGTATAGCTCCCACAAGTCACAAAACAAAATAGCACCCAATCTGCCACAAAACAGCAACATAGCAATTTGAAAAGCCCACAACCTGAGATGCAGGAACCCTACCACCACAAACAAGACATGGACAGAATCTACTCAACACCCACATCAACTTATACGACTATGCAATCAGCATAATAGGCACACATCAATATGCATGAAGCAATCAAGTTGACATGATGAATCAGTTTTTCAGGGACTTAGTGAAAATTCCAGTTTTCTGGAATCTGGGTTAATAAAGTCAAGTTGACAGCAGTTGTTAAACATTTTAAACATCTCCTATTGGCATGAAAATTATCAGGATGGTATAAGGCAATATCTACTACAAATAACTAGCACTGAGCATGCCCAAATTCCAAACACATCACTAGCTACCACCAACTCTACATGGCAAAACAATAACAGCAGTTCTCCCAGACTTAGTCATTTTTAAGCAGCTGGACAGAAACATAAAGTATGCACTAGCAGCTTGCCTCCCACCTAAATGGGTGATGCTCATGTTAAACAGAATACCATGGCAATATAAGGACATCTACTAACAAGCACACTAACAAAATAAAAGGGGAGTCAAGTGGAATGCCCACTAGTCCCCTACATACACACATACATCTACTCACTACATGCATACACCACAAGACCATGTATATATAGGCACACATACACACCACATATTTGTATGCCCCATACACATACACACACCTACACACTACCACAAATACCTACACATGCATATCTACTCCCATGTATATACACATACACAAACACATGCATCAAAGGCCAAAACATGCCTCCTACACTATTCATGGCATACACACATACACTACACATAAGCTACACATGTGTATATGCCTTAGGCATATACACACAAGCATATACATGTGCTAATGGACATGCACATACACTCACCACAACACACACACACACACAAGTGTGTGTATGTATAACATACACACACAACACACAAAACCCTGCCTACAACACCCAACACACATCCATCTACATATATGCATCTACCTAAATATAGCAATCCACACAATCACCCCTAGGTATAGATGCACACATACACATCCATATATGCATATATGCACAAGTGCATACATGCACATACACATACACAAAGGTGCACCCACACCAACAACTACTTGCACACACTCACAATATACTAAGAGTAGTCAGAGGCATAAAAATAAATAATAAGCAAAACAGCATGTGCATACACATACAATTAAAAAGAAAAGAAAATAGTGCAAAAAGAAAGAAAGAAATAAAAAGGAAACAAAAGGGGGTAGGGGATTCGAACCCCAGACCTCCCTGGTCTCACCCCGAGCCGGTTGCCACTCGGCTGCGCTGCGGTTTGCTAATAGAGGAGGGCAACCAGCCCACTAGTACACACACACAACATCTATCTGATGGAACTGAACCCGATCAGACACAAGACGACAGGCAAACGGCGCCGCAACTCCGGTGACTACGCGGCGGCACAGGGCATCTCCGGCGACATAGGCCACCTGCGGGGAGCACGAGCACTTAGGGGAACCCATCCCCGACTCGGAGGACACTGGAACGGCGGCGAGACGGCGCTCGAGCTTGAGCTGTTGCTCGGCTCGGGACACAGCGAAGGCGGAACATGACGGCGACGACTAGTGGGACAAGAGGGGGTTGCAGGGAACGGCTGCTCACCGAGGGGGTCTCCGGAGGCGCGGGGACGCGGACGCAGCGAGACGAAGGGGAAGAAGGGGAAGAAGACGGCCCGGCGACGAGCTTCTCTGCCGCGGACGACGCGCTGACGGGGCGGCGCTGCGGAGGAGCTAGGACCTCCCTAGCACCGGGAACGGAGCGCCGACGGCACCAGGAACCTCCCCGCCATCACCGATGGCGACGAGCGGGTCACCGGAGGCGACAACGGCGAGGACGAATGGCGGCGCTCTCTCTCACTGAAACTCTTCTACCTCTCTGAACCCGCGACCGAGGAAGAAGCAGAGGGGAAGGAGGAGGAGGAAGAAGGGGAAAGCGGTGGCGGCGACGGGAAAAGGAGAACCCTAGGGATGCGCGCTTATATAGGGGTCGTCCTCGATGTTGGAGCTAACAGCGACGGCGACGGCGCTCCTTTGCACCTCTGCACTCTGCTCCCGCAGCTGACTGGGGGAGGAGGGGAACGGGGCAAGTTGCCGCTTGGCACCTAGGCTGGGCCTCGGCCCAACTAATCCTCTCTCTCTCTCAAATAAAAACAGAGAAAGCCCTTTTTTTCTTAACAAAACCAGCAACACTAGGACAAATCCCCATGGCACTTTTAAAAGATTTTTGAGCAAAAACAAAATTACATTTGCAAAGGAATAATCTATTGCACTTAATAAAAATATGAAGTTGAATTATTTAGCAAGTTAATTTAATATTTTATAAAAGGGCAGCCCCTGTTTAAATGGAATGCAAAAGCCCAACATTCCCAAATAACAAAAGCACCACTCACATCATTCATAAGAATATTAGGGCCACCTTTTGAACATTTTTAATCAATTAAAACAGCAAGTAAAAACTGGTCATATAACTAATAGGAATCGATGGGAAAGATGGAAGGTGGTGTTTGAAAGAGAGAAGAAAGGGGAAGAAGAGGTTGCACACATGCTCCACCCACACACAAACATCTCCCACATCACAAATCAAACCAACACCACCAACTCACACTATACCAAGGCACTTGCAAAGTCACATGGCAAGAAAAGAATGAATTGAGAATGATGCATGATGATGCATGAATGCAACACACATGAATGACAAGGAGCAAACATACATCTCATAGCTCATGACACAAGGTTCATACATGGGCTACATGCCAAATAAGGTAGGGACAGCACTTGGGTTGTCACAACTCTCCCACACTACAAGAGGATCTCGACCCGAGATCTAGGAACGAAAGAAGTCTGGAAATTCAGAACGGAGAAGGTCCTCGCGTTCCCAAGTAGCTTCTTTGTCGGAATGATGAGACCACTTCACCATGAGGAACTTGATAGACTTGTTGCGAGTCTTATGCTCAGTTTCTTCAAGAATAGCAACTGGATGCTCACGATAAGAGAGATCTTCTTGGAGATCGATGTCTTGGAGGTCAATGGTCTGCTCAGGAGTCTTGAAACATTTCCGGAGCTGAGAAACATGGAAGACATCGTGCACATTTGCAAAATTTGGAGGAAGCTCTAGTTGATATGCAAGACCACCTCTCTTGCCAACAACTTTGAAAGGACCAACAAAACGAGGAGCTAGCTTCCCTTTTATTCCAAACCGTTGAGTGCCTTTCATGGGAGAGACTCTGAGATAGACTAGATCATCCACTTGGACAGAAACATCCCGATGTTTGTTATCGTAATAACTCTTCTGTCGGGACTGAGCTGCTTTGAGGTTCTCACGAATGACATGGCAAATTTCTTCTGCTTCAGTGATCATGTCATTGCGCAATATCTGACGCTCACCAGTTTCAGACTAGTTAAGCGGGGTACGACACTTTCTGCCGTAGAGAATCTCGAAAGGGGCCTTGCCTGAGCTTGCTTGAAAGCTATTGTTGTATGAGAATTCAGCATATGGAAGGCAGTATTCCCACTTCATGTCGAACGAAATCACATAGGCTCTGAGCATATCTTCAAGGATTTGATTGACTCTCTCAACTTGACCACTTGTCTGCGGATGGAACGCCGTGTTGAAACGAATCTTAGTACCCATAGCAGTCTGGAAGGACTCCCAAAACTTGGAAGTAAAGAGGCTTCCACGGTCAGAAGAGATGAGCCGAGGAATACCATGCAAAGACACTATCCTTAACGTATACAACTCTGCAAGCTGAGCTGCCGAGATAGATTCCTTGACTGGCAGGAAATGAGCAACTTTTGACAGCTTGTCGATAACCACAAAGATGGCATCGTTGCCTCTCTTGGACTTGGGAAACCCAGTTACGAAATCCATCTCAACATGATCGAATTTCCACTCTGGGATAGGCAAAGGCTAAAGAAGACCTGCTGGACGTTGATGTTCCGCCTTCACTCTGCGACAAACATCACACTCGTTCACGAACTGAGCAATTTCACATTTCATGCGAGTCCACCAGAAGGTTTGCTTGAGATCCTGACACATCTTTGAACTGCCTGGATGAATGGATAGCAGAGAATTATGTGCTTCATCCATGATAACCTTTCTGAGATCACCTTTTGGAACCACAAGACGGTCCTCAAAGAACAAGGTATCTTTGTCATCAACACGAAAGCACTTATACTTCGGAATGCTCTTGGCCACACCTTTCTTCACTTTCTTCACCATAGCGCCAAGAAGCTGCGCTTGGCGAACCTGATCTTCCAGAGTCGGAGAGACTTGGATATTGGCAAAAAATCCTTGCGGAATCACTTGAAGATTGAGCTTGCGGAATGCTTCACAAAGCTCAGGCTGAAGAGGCTTCAGAATGAGACTATTGCAGTACGCCTTATGGCTGAGCGCGTCTGCAATGACATTTGCTTTCCCCGGAGTATACTCAATGCTTGGGTTGAAGTCTTCAAGCATTTCCACCCAACGAGATTGCCGAAGATTGAGATTGGGTTGAGTGAAAATGTACTTCAAGCTCTTGTGATCAGTGTACACCTCAACTGGTCTACCCAACAACAAATGCCTCCAAGTCATTAGAGCATGCACAACTGCCGCCAACTCAAGATCATGAGTGGGGTAGTTCTTCTCGGCAGGCTTCAACTGACGCAAGGTATAAGCAACAATCTTCTTGTCTTGCATGAGAACACCACCAAGACCTTGGAGAGAAGCATCACAGAAAACTTGGAAAGGCTTGGACTGCTCAGGAGGAACACGAACTGGAGCTGAAGTTAGTCTTTGTTTGAGTGTATTGAATGCCACATCACACTCAACAGACCAAACATACTTGACACTCTTCTGAAGGAGGTTGGACAGAGGCTTAGCAATTTGAGATAAGTTCTCCACGAATCTTCTGCAATAACTAGCAAGCCCGAGGAAACTCCGAAGCTGCTTCACATTCTGAGGAGGTTCCCACTTCAAGATTGCCTCAACTTTCTCAGGGTGCACTTTAATTCCCTCGGCAGAGATGACATGCCCAAGGTACACCACTTCATTGAGCCAAAACTCACACTTGGAAAACTTGGCATAGAACCGATGCTCTCTTAACTTGTCAAGCACAAGGCGGAGATGCTCTGCATGATCTTCTTCTGTCTCCGAGAACACAAGGATATCATCCAAATAGACCAAGATGAATTCATTCTTGAAAGGAGAGAAAATGAAATTCATCATTCTTGAGAAGGTTGGAGGAGCATTAGCAAGACCAAACAACATGACGGTGTACTCATAAGAGCCAAAACTCGTCCTGAAAGCGGTCTTAGGAATGTCTTCTTCGTGAATGCGAATCTGATGATAACCCATGCGAAGATCAAGCTTCGAGAGAACCTTGGCACCTTTCAGTTGTTCAAACAACTCATTGATGTTGGGAAGTGGGTACTTGTTTCTGATTGTCTTCTTGTTCAATGGCCGGTAATCAACACAAAGACGATCCATGCCATCTTTCTTCTTGACAAACAAAACACCACAACCCCATGGAGAAGAACTTGGTCTGATCAGACCCAGACGTTCTTGCTCATCTAACTGCTTCTACAACTCTTTCAGCTCTTCGGGGCCAAGTTTATACGGGCGCTTGCAGACCGGTTCAGTTCCAGGCTCGAGATCAATCACGAACTCAACTGGCCGGTGCGGAGGCATTCCTGGCAATTCTTCTGGAAAGACATCTTCATACTCACAAACCACCAAAATTTGAGAAATCGCCGAGATTTCACCCTTCTCATTAAGAGCAAAGAGACAGATTGTGTCATCGCGAGCCGCGAATATAATCACGTCCTATGAAGGATGAGTCAGCTTGACTTGTTTTGCTTGACAATCGATATAAGCCTTATTCATAGCCAGGAAGTCCATGCCCAAGATGAGATCAATATCGGAATTCCCAAGAACAATTGGAGAAGCCAAGAAAGAATAATTGCCCATCTTGATAGAAGCATCCCGAACCACATAGCGAGAATTCATTTGCAAACCTAGAGACACCACAGTCAGCGACTTGGACAATTCTTCACAACAGAACTCATGCTTAGAAACAAATGGCCTTGATATGAATGAATGCGATGCACCAGAATCAAATAATACTTTTGTAGGAATACAATTGACTAAGATATTACCCATAATCACATCATTGGACTGCTCTGCTTCAGCTGCATTCACCATATTCACTCTTGCAAACTTGGGATTATGCTTCACCATAGCATTGCCTAGAGGCTTGACAGGAGGAGGAGGCGGAAGACGTCGCTGGTTGCACTTGTTTGCATAGTGGCCCTTCTGACCACACTTGTGACAAGTCACCTCAGAGAGCGGACGAACATTGCCTAGAGGAGGAACAAGAATAGCCTTGGACGCCTGGTTCTTCTGCTGGAAACCTGGGTTGGGTGGGTGGGAAGAACCACGACCACCAAACTGCTTTTGCTGCTGAGGAGGACGAAATGGAAGAGGATTTGGCACCCAATACTTCTGCTGCTTAGGAACCACGTGAGAGCTGGAACAAGAATATGAATCCCTTGAACGCTTCTTAGAGTTCTCCAACTTGAGCTGAGCTGCTTCAATCTTCAAAGCCATGTTATAGAACTGATCAAACTCACGAGGCTCTTGAAGAACTAGGCCTGGCAGAAGCTCATCCTTGAGACCACCTCTGAACTGATAGATCATAGCTTTATCATCTGGAACATCTTTCTTGGCATAACGGGCTAGATTCTGGAACTCGACGTTGTACTGATATACATACTTGCTTCCCTGCTTCAGGTGCCTGAACTTCTCACGCATCTCTTCGATAAAGCTTGTCGGAATGTAATGAGCCCTGAAGTCATGACGGAAATCGTCCCAAGTAACAACACGATCGCCCTAGAATCCTTGTACTGTTGCCACCAATCAGCTGCTTGACCCTTCAGCTGGAATGATGCAAATCTGACAAAGTCCTCTGGCCTGACATTGCTGCACTCAAAATGCTTACTCATATCACGAAGCCAATCATCAGCATCAAGAGGCTGCTCACAACAGGTGAAAGTCTTGGGCTGGTTGGCAAGGAACTGATTGAGTGTCGCAAATTGAAGTTGATTCTGAAAATTGCCTTGAAACCCTTGCTGACCCTGCTCCCTTTCTTGCAACAGTCTGAGCAACATCTGAGTGTTCGCATTGGTCGTGGCCATCACAGCTTGCCAAGCTTCTGGAGGAGGAGGCGGAGGAGGCGGTGGCGGGGGTGGTGGTGGAACATCAGTCTGCTCCTCACCACGACCCGCATTGTTGCGAGTTGGTGGAGCCATCCTGAAGATGGATAAAATGCATCAGCACCTCATTGATAAGATGAATCATAAGCTGAATCAAATGCTTGAAAGAAATTGAACAATTAACAACATAGCCTTCCTATTGAAAAATTAGTAAGAATGCTTCTTCGGTTGTGATAACATTATCAGAAATTAGAAGCCACTTGCAATAACACAAAAGTATTGAGCTACGCGCTCAGAACAAATGTACATGCCCATATACATCTGAAGAAGATGATCCTAGATGACTACAAGATTTCCCACCTATGAACTTTCGAAAACTTTCTTGTTTATGCGACTCAGGTTGCGGAATCAGGAACCTGCCCTAGGCAATCAGCTGCAACTGCATCCGCAACCTTCCACACCATAATTCAAGAAATTCCGCAAACTCGTCTAATCTCGAATCCTCGAACTCACAACGATACTAAACCATGGTGGTACCCCGGACGCCTCCCCCGTACTGGGTGACTCCGATCTTATCTCACCACGATAAGTATTGAAGTAATTTCGAGCATTCTCCGTCCTGAGATATCAAGGAAGCTGAATGATAACGATGTGCCAACATTCCCGGGAGCTCAACTCCCCGGAAGAAATCAAGTCAGACATGAGGCACCAAGACAGAACCCTGTCACATCGGCATCATATAGACTACAAAATACCCGCGTGATCCTAAAAAAATTTTGAGTGAGAAGAGGAGTAGAATCAAAATTCCTAAGTCGGAAATCTCACCAGAGCATAGAAGAGGAGTAAAAAGAATCCTACTCTCCGATATAACTAGACTCAAAATAGTTTTAACTAGACACGACTCAGCCAAGTTCGAACAAGCAAAGGCTCCTATTGTCGTATGGCTCTGATATCAACTTGTCACGCCCAAGATGGGCGCCTATCCATTTAAGGCACGAGGGCCTCGCAAGGGATAGATGCGCATCTTGTCGTTAGCAAGAATAGTATCATCACAACATACAATACTGAATGAGAAGAGTATACAACTTGGCTTACACTCACCACATGCTAACTTACAATGTCACTCAAATCATAACATCAAGTTGAACACAGGGTCCGACTACGGACGAAATCAAATGATAAAATAAGTTGCAAATGATACTATCAAGCTATCCCAAAGATCACGACCAGGTCCTCTACTCATCCGGATATGTCACGTACATCCTGCCTCTTTCCTCGTCATACTCCCACTGGAGCTGGGTGAGATCATCCTGCACGTACTCACCTGAACCTGTACCTGGAGTGTTGTCGTAAACTGTGAGCCACAAAGGACTCAGCTATCATGTGCCCGGGTACCGAGACTATTCAAGCTTAAAGGTTGGGATGGGGTAAGTGTTTAGTTTGCAGCAGCACTAAGCATATATGGTGGCTAGCTTACGCAACATGAAATAAATATGAGTGGCCTACGAAGAACGATCGAATCTAGTATAATCTCTATGAGATCCTGAACACTTACTTACATCAACCATAACCCCACCGTGTTCTCTCTCAGATCATGTTCACGAGCAGAGACGATCACGGTTACTCACACAGTTGGTGTATTTTAATTAGAGTTTACTTCAAGTTTACTATAACCGGGTGTTAAACAAATATCCAAGTTACCACATAACCGCGGGCATGGCTTTCCGAAAGATTTGACCCTGCAGGGGAGGTCCAACTAATCCATTACAAAATTAACCACACTTTGTGGGAATGCCTCGATCGCGGATCTCGCGACCATGATAGGTAATTCCAAAGGAATTCCAACATCTCGAGTAAACCCGAAGAAAGTCAGACTCCACATGAAAGACATTCGATAAAGGTAAAACAAGTCCAGCAAGATCTCCCGACGTGTCGACGAACCCGATAAGAGCCGCGTATCTCAGTCTAAGGACACGACGGATTGTCCAAACTTCCGGTAGGCCAAACACAGAGTTGCCCCTGGTGGCCACCGGCGGTTGACATTTTTGGGCCAACACTCATGCGGAGCACTGGCCCGGGGGTTGATTAAATTATCCACGGGGTTGCAAAGCCCTATGAATGTTTTATTAGTTATAGCAAATGTATTACCAATGTTGGGTCTTTCCAGAAAGGTTTTAATCTCAACCGAATAAACAAGGGGGTCCCCATAACAACCCCAAGCGTGTTAGGAGCGCAAAATATGGAAAACATAACCCCGGTAACAAGGAACTAATGGCGGTAACAGCGGAACAAATCACTTAGCAAAAGGCCAAGCCTTCCACCTATACCATATATATATGTGCATTAAATTAAATAACAGAATTTATTGTGATATCCAAATCCATGTTATCACATGGAACAACCTGCACTTGCAACTAAGAACGCTATAAGAGGGGCTGAGCAGCGGTAACTTAGCCAGTCAAAGGTTTGCTAGGATGTGGAGGTTAGAGGCTGTCATGGCAACATGGGGGCTGATAGCAAGTGGTAGGTAGCGCAATTGTAACGATAAGAGCGAGAAACTAGCAAGCAAAAATAGTATCGGGATCCGGGTACGATCATCTTGCCTGTTGGTTCTTCAGCAAAACAAGTAGCGGGATCCTCGTAGTGGTACTCTCCTGGTTCCTCGTACTCAGAATCAACACTCGCGTCTACCCAAGAGAAACAGCAACAATAAACAATCAACCAAGGTGCAATGCACAATCAAAATGATGCATGATCATTTATGAAGAATTATAACATGGCAACCACAAACTAGTCCAGTTTCACATGCAAGTTTGTATATTAGTGAATCTGGACAGAACCTCACGTTAAGTTATTTAGACATGCATGAACATGGCAAATATGGATGCATCATGCAAAATCGATAGAAATGCATATAAAGATCGCAAGAAACGGAGTTACGGTTCTCACGATACGCTCACGACAAGGTACGGAGGCAAAACAGAAGACCACCAATACCTGGGCTAATCCTTGGCATTCCAAGGTAGCCATTGGATAGGTGATGAAAAATAAATCACAATAGACTCAAGAATCAATCCATTCCATGGAGTATAGCTCCCACAAGTCACAAAACAAAATAGCACCCAATCTGCCACAAAACAGCAACATAGCAATTTGAAAAGCCCACAACCTGAGATGCAGGAACCCTACCACCACAAACAAGACATGGACAGAATCTACTCAACACCCACATCAACTTATACGACTATGCAATCAGCATAATAGGCACACATCAATATGCATGAAGCAATCAAGTTGACATGATGAATCAGTTTTTCAGGGACTTAGTGAAAATTCCAGTTTTCTGGAATCTGGGTTAATAAAGTAGCAAGTTGACAGCAGTTGTTAAACATTTTAAACATCTCCTATTGGCATGAAAATTATCAGGATGGTATAAGGCAATATCTACTACAAATAACTAGCACTGAGCATGCCCAAATTCCAAACACATCACTAGCTACCACCAACTCTACATGGCAAAACAATAACAGCAGTTCTCCCAGACTTAGTCATTTTTAAGCAGCTGGACAGAAACATAAAGTATGCACTAGCAGCTTGCCTCCCACCTAAATGGGTGATGCTCATGTTAAACAGAATACCATGGCAATATAAGGACATCTACTAACAAGCACACTAACAAAATAAAAGGGGAGTCAAGTGGAATGCCCACTAGTCCCCTACATACACACATACATCTACTCACTACATGCATACACCACAAGACCATGTATATAGGCACACATACACACCACATATTTGTATGCCCCATACACATACACACACCTACACACTACCACAAATACCTACACATGCATATCTACTCCCATGTATATACACATACACAAACACATGCATCAAAGGCCAAAACATGCCTCCTACACTATTCATGGCATACACACATACACTACACATAAGCTACACATGTGTATATGCCTTAGGCATATACACACAAGCATATACATGTGCTAATGGACATGCACATACACTCACCACAACACACACACACACACAAGTGTGTGTATGTATAACATACACACACAACACACAAAACCCTGCCTACAACACCCAACACACATCCATCTACATATATGCATCTACCTAAATATAGCAATCCACACAATCACCCCTAGGTATAGATGCACACATACACATCCATATATGCATATATGCACAAGTGCATACATGCACATACACATACACAAAGGTGCACCCACACCAACAACTACTTGCACACACTCACAATATACTAAGAGTAGTCAGAGGCATAAAAATAAATAATAAGCAAAACAGCATGTGCATACACATACAATTAAAAAGAAAAGAAAATAGTGCAAAAAGAAAGAAAGAAATAAAAAGGAAACAAAAGGGGGTAGGGGATTCGAACCCCAGACCTCCCTGGTCTCACCCCGAGCCGGTTGCCACTCGGCTGCGCTGCGGTTTGCTAATAGAGGAGGGCAACCAGCCCACTAGTACACACACACAACATCTATCTGACGGAACTGAACCCGATCAGACACAAGACCTCCCTAGCACCGGGAACGGAGCACCGACGGCACCAGGAACTTCCCCGCCATCATCGATGGCAACGAGCAGGTCACCGGAGGTGACGACGGCCAGGACGAACGGCGACGCTCTCTCTCACTGAAACTCTGGTACCTCTCTGAACCCACGACGGAGGAAGAAGCAGAGGGGAAGGAGGAGGAAGAAGAAGGGGAAAACGGCAGCGGCGACAAGAACAGGAGAACCCTAGGGATGCGCGCTTATATAGGGGCCGGCCTCGACACTGGAGCTAACGGTGACGGCAACGGCGCTCCTCTGCTCCTCTGCACTATGCTCCCGCAACTGACTGGCGGAGGAGGGAAATGGGGCAGGTTGCCGCTTGGCACCTCGGCTGGGCCTCGGCCCAACTAATCCTCTCTCTCTCTCAAATAAATACAGAGAAAGCCCTTTTTTTCTTAACAAAACCAGCAACACTAGGAAAAATCCCCATGGCACTTTTAAAAGATTTTTGAGCAAAAACAAAATTACATTTGTAAAGGAATAATCTGTTGCACTTAATAAAAATATGAAGTTGAATTATTTAGCAAGTTAATTTAATATTTTATAAAAGGGCAGCCCCTGTTTAAATGGAATGCAAAAGCCCAACATTCCCAAATAACAAAAACACCACTCACATCATTCATAAGAATATTAGGGCCACCTTTTGAACATTTTTAATCAATTAAAACAACAAGTAAAAACTGGTCATATAACTAATAGGAAGAGATGGGAAAGATGGAAGGTGGTGTTTGAAAGAGAGAAGAAAGGGGGAGAAGAGGTTGCACACATGCTCCACCCACACACAAACATCTCCCACATCACGAATCAAACCAACACCACCAACTCACACCATACCAAGGCACTTGCAAAGTCACATGGCAAGAAAAGAATGAAATGAGAATGATGCATGATGATGCATGAATGCAACACACATGAATGACAAGGAGCAAACATACATCTCATAGCTCATGACACAAGGTTCATACATGAGCTACATGCCAAATAAGGTAGGGACATCACTTGGGCTGTCACAAAATAGTAGCTCATCTCATAAACCTTCTCATGATGAAATAACAAGCTATCCACATGTTAAAGTATAGACTAACAAACTATGCTTTCAATCACCAAACAATTGCAATTCATCTTATTTTCAGGAAGGGTCTAAGTAAGAGCTTTGATTAAGCAAATTCCACATACTCAACTATCATATAGTCTTCCATTATTGCTAACACTCAAAGCATATTTTGAGCAAATGGCATCCGTCGAACACAGAGAGAGATAGGGGATTAAAGTTTTGCCTCCCAACTTATTTATCATATAGATAATTGTCAACAATAATAATTTATGATCAAATAAATTTGAATGGCCATATATGATTGGATCTTTCCCCAACACATGACGTTTGCCAAGAGAAAAAGGCGAAATATAGGAAGTGGTGAAGATCACCATTACTCTTTCATATAGGTAAGTACTAGAAAGTAAAAGATAGGCCCTTCATAGAGGGAAGCATTGATTTGCAGAGGTGCCAGAGCTCGAGCTTTTAAAATAGAGATTAATAATAATTTTTGGCGGTATGCTTTCACTGTCACCATAACAACCGAGAGATCTCGGTATCTTCCATGCTAGATACATTATAGGCGGTTCCCAAACAGAATGGTAAAGTTTTTTTACTCCCCCTCCACCAATCAATCACACTCCACGACGAGCTGAATACATGGGCACCGTCCATACCAACAACATTCCTAGGGGAGTTTTGTTTAATTATTTGCATATTTTTTCTTTGATTTCGAGACTGGGAATCCCTATTACCAGCCACTTTCTCGTGAATGATAGTGAATCAACACATATCATGAGAATAACCCACCTAGCATGGAAAATACCGACAACCCCTAGTTACTATATGAGCGATTCGGGCATACAAAACAGAATATTATTTGAAGGTTTAGAGTTTGGCACATGCAAATTTACTTGGAACGGTAGGTAAATACCGCATATAGGTAGGTATGGTGGACTCATATGGAACAACTTTGGGTTTATTGGTGTTTGGATGCACACGCATTATTTCTACTTGGTGCGGAAGTTTTGGCTAATATGAGGTGGAATCAAGCACCACATGTTGGAGGATCCATAACAGTATAGCTTCTATGCAAATATACCCAAGCATAACTCATTACGTTGTCTTCCTTGTCCAACTTCAACTAATTTGCTCATATTCAAAAATAATTAATGGGGCTCACAATCATAGAAGATGTCCAATATAGTATATTTATATGTGAAATATCTCTTCCTTCAATATTCTTTCTTGAATTGTTCAAGTGACCAATGCGGTGGTTGCTAACTTTCAATAAATTTTACCACCTATACTTCTTATATGTCAAGTCATTACTCCCCATGGGATAAGAATATAAAACATATATAATTTCAGATTTATGATATTCAATTCATTCAACCATTTAATCATGGGATATAACTGAAGCACGAGAGTAAATGACAAAATTACTCCAAAACATATAAGTGAAGATCAATGAGTAGTCAAACAATTAAGTAGCTATGTGAGGAACTTATCTCTCTCTCAATAAATATTTTCATATCTGAGTATTTTATTTAAACAACAAGCAAAACAAAACTAGCACTCCAAGAATAGCATATATCATGTGGACGAAAGAAAATTAGGCTCAACATAGGCTAACCGATAGTCGACGAAGAGAGGTGGGATGCGTAGCATCCCCAAGCTTAGATGATTGAGAGTTATTGAAATATTTACTTGGTGTGCCTTGGGAATCTCCAAGCTTGAGATTTTGTGTCTTGTTTAATCCTCTCATATCCCGGTTTCACCTATTCTCAAAAACTTTATCCACACAAAATTCAAAAAGAACTCGTGAGATAGGTTAGTACACATAATAATAAATCAACTATTTCTGTACTGCCAAGACAAGTTGCACAATAATTTTCAAACATTAGGTACTGTATACTATCATTTCCATAATTTATATATACCAATATAGGCTATGGAAACTATAGGATATGTAGATAACAAAACTATGACAACAATCTGTCCAAACAGAACAGTCTGTAGAAATTTATGAAAACAGTGTACTTCTATAACTCAAAAAAATATGAAATGTAGGACATGCTAAATAATTTATATTAAAATACTATGTAAAAAATTCAGAAACGTCCACGTTCTAGTAAAATATGAAAATTCAAACACTACAACAAAAGTTTATGTTTTTACCCAGCACATATCAAAACATGCAATACAAACATCCTAAGGAAATTCTTGGAAATTTTTATTTAAAAACAATTTATAAATAACAACAAAATAAAATGATGCTCCAAGCAAAACTCATATTATGTGACGAATAAAAATATAGCTCCAAGTAAGATATACCAATAGTGTTGAAGACGAAAGAGGGGATGCCTTTCGGGGCATCCCCAAGCTTAGGCGCTTGAGTATTCCTTGGATATTACCTTGGGGTGCCTTTTAAATCCCCAATATTAGGTTCTTGTCACTCCTTATTCTCCTCATATTGGTTTGTCACCCAAAACTTGAAAACTTCAATCACACTAAACTTAACAGAACTTCGTGAGAAGGATTAGTGTATTAAAGATAAATCATTCACTTAGGTGCTGTCAAGAAAAGATTAATAATTATTAAAACATTATACCTAATGTATTCCATCATTACCAAAATTTATATTACTCAATATAAGCTATAGGAACACTTGAAACAAGTAAACTATGCATGCAAAACAGAATCTGTCAAAAATAGAAGGGTCTTTAAAGATCTAAATGATTACCATACTTACCTGACTCTAAAAATTCTGAAAATTTAGGAAAACTCAAGGAATTTGCATATAAATGTTTTTTTAAAAGTTTCAGAATTTTTTGACGGTCCAGTAAAATCAGATAATTCATATATTGTATGCAAAACTTTCTGTTTTTGCACAGAATCAAACAAGCAAGTATCCACACTATCCCAAAGGCTTTACTTGACACTTTATTGAAATAAAAGACACAAAACATGATTACTACAGTAGATTAATCATGTGAAAACATCAAAAGATAAAGTAAAAGTGTTGGGTTGTCTCCCAACGAGCGCTTTTCTTTAATGCCTTTTAGCTAGGCATGATGATTTCAATGATGCTCGTATAGGAATAATAATTGAAACATGCAAATGACCACCATGAATCTCATGACAAGCACATTTAAGTCTAACTCACTTCATATGCATAGGGATTTTGTGAGAAAACAATTTATGGGAGCAAGAATCAACTAGCATAGGAAGACAAAACAAGCATACCTTCAAAACTTTCAACACATAGAGAGGAAACTCGATATTATTGCAATTCCTACAAGCATATATGTCTCCCTCATAATAATTTTAAGTAGCATCATGAAGGAATTCCACAATATAACCAGAACATAAAGCATTCTTTTCATGATCTACAAGCATAGAAATTTTATCACTCTCCACATAGCAAACTTCTTCTCATTCATAATAGTGGGAGCAAACTCAAAAAAATAACTATCATGAGATACTTGATTGACATAACCACTTTGAATATTAAAATCATGATGAAAAGTTTCATGGTTATCATTATTCTTTATAGCATATGTGTCATCACAATAATCATCATAGATAGGAGGCATACCATAATCATAATAGTTTTGCTCATCAAAACTTGGGGGACTAAAAATATCTTCTTCATCAAACATAGCTTCCCCAAGCTTGTGGCTTTGCATATCATTAGCATCATGAATACTTAGAGAATTCATACTAAAAATATTGAAATCATGCTCATCATTCAAGGATTTAGTGCCAAACATTTTAATAACTTCTTCTTCTGAACTTAAGCACAATTTTCCTTTCCATCATTTTCACGAAAGACATAAAAAAGATGAAGCATATGAGGCAACCTCAATTCCATTTTTTGTAGTTTTATTTTATAAAACCAAACTAGTGAAAAACAAGAAACTAAAAGATTTGATTGCAAGGGACTGGGTGGAAGAAGGGCGGAGACTCTCAAACAAGGAAACGGATCCCTTCGAAAGAATTGACCGAGGAGTCTAGAGATATACCTTCAAGCACTCACCTCCCATGGCAACGGCGCCAGAAAAGGACTCGATGTCAACTACGCAACCTTCTTCTTATAGACTCCCGTTGGGCCTCCAAGTGCAAAGTTTTGTAGGACAGTGGCAATTTTCCCTCAAGTGGATGACCTAAGGTTTATCAATCCGTGGGAGGTGTAGGATGAAGATGGTCTCTCTCAAACAACCCTGCAGTCAAATACAAGAAATATCTTGTGTCCCCAACACACCCAATACAATGGGAAATTGTATAGGTGCACTAGTTCGGCAAAAAGATGGTGATACAAGTGCAATATGGACGATAGATAAGGGTTTTCGTAATATGAAAAAATAAAAACAACAAGGTAGCAAGTAACAAAAATGAGAAAAAACGGTATTGCAATGCTTGAAAACAAGGCCTAGGGTTCATACTTTCACTAGTTTAAGTTCTCTCAACAATACTAACATAGTTGAATCATACGTAAATACCTCTCGTGCGATAAAGAGTTCACTCCGAAGTGGCAAATAGCAGAGAACTAACGAAGAAATTATTGTAGGGTACGAAACCACCTCAAAGTTATCTTTTCCGATCAATCTTACGAGCTATCCCTATAGGTGTCACGAACAGCCCTAGAGTTCATACTAAAATAACACCTTAAGACACACATCAACCAAAACCCTAATGTCACCTAGATACTCCAATGTCACCACGAGTACCCATGGGCTTGATCATACGATATGCATCACACAATTTCAGATTCATCGCTTTCAATCCAACACAAATAACTTCAAAGAATGCCCCAAAGTTTCTACCAGAAAGTCAAGACAAAAACGTGTGCCAACCCCTATGCATAGATTCCCAAGGTCACGGAACCCAAAAGTTGATCACCAAAACATACATCAAGTGGATCAATAGAACATCCCATTGTCACTACGGATATCCCATCGCAATACATACATCAAGTGTTCTCAAATCCTTAAAGACTCAATCCAATAAGAAAACTTCAAAGGGAAAACTCAATTCATCACAAGAAGATAGAGAGGGGAAACTCCATATGATTCATGTATATTAATAAAGCTCGTGGTACATCAAGATCGTGCCATCTCAAGAACACGAGAGAGAGAGAGAGAGAGATCAAACACATAGCTACTAGTACATATCCTCAGCCCCGAGGGTGAACTACTCCCTCCTTATCATAGAGACCGCCGGTGATGAAGATGGCCTTCAGTGATGGTTTCCCCCTTCGACAGGGTGCCGGAATGGGCTCCCGATTAGTTTTTCATGGCTCTGGAGGTTTGCGGCAGCGTAACTCCCGATCTATGTTTCTTTTCAGAGCTTTCTATATTTATAGTATTTTTGGCTTTGATCTCACGTCAAGGGGGGCCACGAGGCAGTGGCAAGCTTCCTAGGCGCAAGCTAGGGGGGTGACCACGCCTAGGAGGCTTGCCGCCTCCTCGTCGCTCTTCTAACCCAGATCTAATGCTTCGGGGGTCTCTTTTGGTCCAAAAAATCAAACTAAATTTTCAGCCCATTCCGAGAACTTTTATTTATGCACAAAAAACGACACCATGGTAGTTCTGTTGAAAACAGCGTCAGTCCGGGTTAGTTCTAATAAAATCATACCAAAATCATATAGAATTATTGTAAACATGGCATGAATACTTCATAAATTATAGATTAGTTGGAGACGTATCGGCAATGATTGAAGAACTCTGTTAGTGATCGCCTCTGGTGGAAGGGGCATCCCTAACTCAGCCAGACGGTTAGAATACCCAGATTCTGAGTATATGTTCACCGACTGACCCGTTCTCCTCCATCTTGCAAGCATAGAACTTAACGGATGTCTTATACCTCTCGATCCGGGCATTCTTCTCAAACATAAACTTCAACTCCTGGAACATCTCATATGCTCCATGATGTTCAAAACGTCCTTGAAGTCCCAGTTCTAAGCCATACAATATTGCACATTGCACTATTGAGTAATCTCCAAAACGTGTCTCCCAAGCGTTCTTAACGTCTTCGGACGACACAGGAGCGGGTGGATCACCAAGCAGTGCATCAAGGACATAAGCCTTCTAGGAAGCCGTGAGGATAATCCTCAGATTACGAGCCTCGTCTAAAAAGTTACTTCCATCATCTTTTAACTTGGCTTTCTCTAGGAACGCATTAAAATTCAGGGAAACTACTGCGTGAGCCATTGATCTACAACATAAATATGCAAAGGTTACTAAGACTATTGTTTAAGATAATGAGTTTAGTTAATCAAATTACTAAAAACTCTCACTCAAATTGACATCCCTCTGGTCATCTGAGTGATACATGATCCAAATTCACCAACCCAAGTCCGATCATCACGTGAGATGAGGTGGTTTCAATGGTGAACATCAACATGTTAATCATATCTACTATATGACTCATGTTCGACCTTTCGGTCTCTTGTGTTCCGAGGCCATGTCTATTCATGCTAGGCTCGTCAAGTTTAACCCGAGTGTTATGCACGTGCAACACTAGCTTGCACTCGTTGTATGTGAACGTAGAGTCTATCACACCCGATCATCACCTGGTGTTTCGACACGACAAACATTCGCAATGGTGCACACTCGGAGAGAACACAATTTTATCTTGAAATTTTAGTGAGGGATCACCTTATAATGCTATCGTCATCCTAAGCAAAATAAGATGGATAAAAGGATTAACATGACATGCAAATCATAAGTGACATGATATGGCCATGAACTTGTGCTTTTGATCTCCATCTTCAAAGCACCGGCATGATCTTCATCGTCACCGACATGACACCATGATCTCCATCATATTGATATCCATCAACTTGTTGCCATGAGATTGTCGCGCCAACTGTTTCTTCTACGACTATTGCTAACTCATAGCGATAAAGTAAAGTAAAACGGCAAAAATAATTAAAGACAACCTTATGGCTCCTGCCGGTTGCCGTACTCGTTGACATGAAAGTCGTGATATTCTATACAAAACATGATCATCTCATACATCACATATATCTCATCATGTAATTGGTCATATCACATCACAACATACCCTGCAAAAACAAGTTAGACATCCTCTAATTGTTGTTGCATGTTTTACTTGGCTGCTACGGGTGTCTAGCAAGAACAATTCTTACCTATGCAAAAACCACAACGGTGATACAAAAATTACTATTCAACCTTCTCAAGGACCATCTTTGTCGAATCCGATCCAACTAGAGTAGGAGAGATAGACACCCGCCAACCATCTTTATGCAACAAAGTCACATGTCAATCGATGGAACCGGTCTCTCATAAGCGTACGCGTAAGGTTGGTCCGGGCCGCTTCATCCCACAATATTGTTGAATCAATAAAATACCAAGGGAGGAAGAACTCTAAGCATCAACGCCCACAAACTCCTTTGTGTTCTACTCGTGATCTCATCTACACACATACCTAGCTCATGATGCCACTGCTGGGGAACATTGCATGGGAAACAAAAAAATCCTACGCACACACAAGATGTATCCATGGTGATGAGCATCTACGAGAGGGGGAGTGGATCTACATATAATTGTAGATTGCTATGCGGGAAGCGTTAAGAAAAGCGCTTGTTGTAATCGAACGTGTACGATCCAAATCGCTAGCCGTCCCGCGGTCCGATCACGACCAGTCACGATCTAGCGCCGAACGGGCGGCACCTCCGTGTTCATCACATGTACAACTAAATGATGATCTCCTCCTTCTTGATCCAACAAGAGGGAGCGAAGAGGTAGATGATTTCTCCGGTAGCGCAATGACGCAACGGCGGTGGTGGTGGAATTATTCCGGCAGGGCTTCGCCTAAGCACCTTCGGAATCTATTTGGTGGGGGAACTAGGGAATAGAGAACTAGGACGTGGAATTGTGTGTTTTGGGGCTCTATTCCTCTAGTATATATAGGAGGGAGGGAGGTAGGAGGAGGCAGCCCTAGGATTTCCCCGTGGGTGCTTCGGCCGAAGGAGGAGGTGGAGGAGTCCACCTCCAATCCTACTCCAAGTAGGATTCCAATCCTACTTGGAATCCTTCCCCCACTTAGGTTTTTTTCTTTTTCCACCTTTCTAGACGCATGGGACTTGTTGGGATGGCTTGCCCATCCCACTAAGGGCTGGCGCAACATCCCTCAGGCCCATGTGGCCTCCCGGCATGGGTGGCCCCTCCCGATGGCCCTCCGGCACTATAGGTACACTACCGGAAATATCTGAAACTTTTCTGGTGGCCAAAACGGGACTTCCTATATATCAATCTTTACCTTTGGACCATTTCGGAGCTTGTCGTGACGTCCGGGATCTCATTAGGGACTACGAACAACCTTTGGTCACCAACATACATAACTCAATACTATCAAAACGTCACCGAACGTTATGTGTGCAGACCCTGCGGGTTCAAGATCTATGCAGACATTACCGAGACACTTCTATAGTCAATAACCAATAGCGGGACCTGGATGCCCATATTGGTTCCTACATATTCTACAAAGATATTTATCGGTTGAACCTCTGTGTCAAGGATTTAGTTAATCCCGTATGTTGTTCCCTTTGTTCTTCGGTATGTTACTTGGCCGAGATTCGATCGTCGGTATCTCTATACCTAGTTCAATCTCGTTACCGGAAAGTATCTTTACTCGTTCCGTAATAAAAGATCACGTGGCTAACACTTTAGTCACTTTGCTTGCAAGGCTTGTTGTGATGTTGTATTACCGAGTGGGCCCTGAGATACCTCTCCGTCACATGGAGTAACAAATCCCAGTCCTGATCTATGCCCACTCAACAGACACCCTCGGAGATACCTGTAGAACATCTTTATAGTCACCCAGTTACATTGCGACGTTTGATACACACAAGGTATTCCTCCGGTGTCAGTGAGTTGCATGATCTCATGGTCATAGGAATAGATACTTGACATGAAGGAAACTATAGCAATAAACTGACACGATCATATGCTATGTTTATAGTTTGGGTCTTGTCCATCACACCATTCTCCCAATGATGTGATCCCGTTACCAAATGACTTCTTATGTCCATGGCTAGGAAACCTTGACCATCTTTGACCAACGAGCTAGTTTACTAGAGGCATACTAGGGATACAGTGTTGTCCATGTATCCACACATGCAATGTGTTTCCAATCAATACAATTACAACATGGATAATAAACGATTATCATGAAAAAGGAAATATAATAATAACCATTTTATTATTGCCTCTAGGGCATATTTCTAACAGAAGAGGCATTTGTTAGGAAGAGATTGCAGTTACAAGGGGAAATTATCCCATAATTAACACATGTTAATTAAACTCTAACAGATGGTTCCTTGCCTTCAAAGTTAAATCAATTAGTGAAAATTCCAAATTATCCATGTAGTGTTGCTTTCAAAATTATCCACATAATGCATGCATAAACTTTTAATCATGGATGGTGAAAAACTGAGGTTGTGAAATTCATGAGATGCCCACATAATGTTAACATTGTTGAGAGAAATTGCAATTGAAGGCATTAGCTTTTCAATGTGTTATGTTCGACGCTTGTACATGGCGTATATAATCATTTTCAATGTCTTTAACTCTTTGTTCCAGACTTGTAAGAAACATATATATATTGCTGGTCAGGATGAGAGAATAATTCTAAGTAGGAAGGATAGCAACGGAGCTTTTGTTACTTTAGCCAGAAGCATCTTGGTGCGTCTGAGGATTTTTTTTGAAACAGAGGCAAAATATTTGTCATATTCTAATAAAGAAGAGAATAGAGATGGTTTACATTACAAAACCACTATAGTACACAGGAATTACTCTCGCGACATGATTGAGCCCAGTTTTTTTTGCCCCTACCGCCACCCATAGAGATACATCATTCCTAATATCATTGAGGAGAATCATCGGCGACATGCTTTTGTGGCAGAAGACACGAGCATTCCGCTCGTTCCAGATGAACCAAGAGACTAACATAGCGAGCGGGCCTAGAGCCTTCCTATTGGGGACAGAAGCATCTGAGAGTCCAATCCACCACTCCTTGGTTGACCGGAAAAGGGGCCAAGAAGAGGTGTCAATGTAATCTAGCTGAAGCCAATCCTTGATCATGCCCCACACTCTGACTGTGAATCTGCACTTGAATAGGAGGTGATCGATAGATTCCCGAACTTGCTTGCATATGGGCCATAGGCCACAGTTTGGCCATCCCCGCTTAGTCAGTCTGTCCGCTGTCCATACCCTATTTTGCATAGCCAACCAAGCAAAAAATTGTCTTTAGGTGGTGCCCAAGCCCTCCAAACCATGCCAAGCATAGGAGACCGCGTCAATCCAAGGAATTAGGCTTCCAAATGATATCATCCTCAATGTTTTCCTGGAGTTGGAAATCACGCATGGTAATCCATAGCTCAAGCGTACGAGTATTTGGGGTTGCTATTAGACCCGCTTGTAAGGGAGTGTGTTTCACCTAGCCGCAATCGGCCAGCCGAATTTTTTGGTTTTGAAGAAGGTATTGCCTTGGTTTTTTCTTTCTATTTTGTATATTTTTAATGTCTTAAATAATTTTATGATTATTATTTTCGTGAATATTTATTAAAATTTCTTAACGTTTTTACAAACATAAACGTTTTCTAAAATCCAGACACATTTTTAATTTTATGAATATTTTTAATTTCATGTGCATTTGCTAATTCTATGAGTTTCTTTATTTGTAAACTTTTTCAAATTTATGAATTTTGTTTGAATTCACAAAAATATATATTAAATTTACAAACAGTTTTTGTAAATTCATTGTTTTTCTTTTTGAATAATTTAGGTTGCTTACCACATATATCATGTGGTAATTCATTGTTTGTTTTTCAATTTGCAACATTTTTTACAATACAAGATTTTTTTGAAATTGGTGTTATAGAACTTTTTCAAATAAAAACCTAAGCGAGCGAGAGCTTCATTGTCGGCCCAACATAATATCCAAATGTAGAAAAAAAACACCGCTAGAACATGCTAGAGAAAAAGAAAAGTTAATCTCTTAAGTAAGGAACGGCGTGACGAAGAGCCTCGTTACAATACTATTCGGGCAAAAATAAAAGGCATAGAACTAGTACATGTGGTTTAGAGGCAAACAATAAGCTGGAGCACTACAAAGAGAGGGATCGCCGCAAAAATCAGCTCATGAGACGACGAACACCCTGAGCTCCCCCCTGTCCCCTCGGGTGATGCGGGTGTCGTCGTCGAGGTAGGTCACGTCGAACTCGCCGCTCCCGGTGTTGGACGTCGGCGGCCTGAGGCTATCCGGGATGCGGGGCACCTCCAGCAGCGGCAGCTGGGACAAGTTCCCGTTCGTCTTCACCGTCGTCTTGTCGAAATTGATCTTGATACTCGCGATTCCTGGAAGCAGGGCATGCAGACATCAGAATTCGGGGAAACGCCCATCAATCAAGCCAAAAAGAGCGTGCGGAATCGACGAGTGTCTCACCGGTGATCTCAAACTTGTGTGCCAGCGTGGCCGTGGCCTCCACCGGCGGCAGCGGCCACGGCGCGCCGAGCTCGAGCTCCACGATGTTGTCGAAGTCCTGGCTCACCACGTCGATCCTCTGGAACACCTGACGAGCACAAGCACATTTCTGAAACCATTTTCGGTGCGGTTCAGCTGAGCTCAAGATTTGGTGTCTAGTCCTGAGTACTGACCTGGCCGAGGGTGATGGGGAGGAGGCGGCCGGTGGGCGGGCCGGGGCGGCTGCCGCCGAGCGTCCGCGACGAGAAGGCGCTGCTGTAGACCAGCCTCCACCGCCCCTGCAGCTTGTCGAGGTCCTTGGCGAGGTCCACGGGGGCCGGCGCCGCCGCCTCGAGCTGCCTCGCCGCCGCGTCCGCCCGGTCCAGGTCCTCCTGGCTCGCCGCGAGGCCCCGGTTCAGCCCGGCGACCGCGCTCTGCGTCCACAAACCATGGGAGGATCCGTCAAGCGTCAAGCGTCAAGCGAGCGAGCGGCCACGAAATGCTCGGTCAGATTCTGGGATATCCTTATCGGCCACTCACCAGCAGCTTGATTTTCAGCGAGGGGATGTCGCCGGCGCCGGCGCCGGTGTCCGAGTAGTCCACCGCCGCCGACGGTGCGGCCACCGCGCGGATGGACAGCTGCTGCTGCCTCTTCCCTCCGCTGGCGCTCCTCCTGCCGCTGCTTGCCCGCCATGGGTTCCTGCCCTGGCTGCTCGCGGGAGGACTGGGCAGAGGGCGGGTGGAGGTAGAGGTGCAGCAAGATGACCACGACGGCGATGCCATGGCCATGGGTACCGTGCACCGTGCGCCTCAAGGAAGGGAGCAGCCAATCGATCGAGGAGAGCAACGAGGAAACTGAGCCTCCAATTGGGTGCCGACCGGCGAGAGATCAGAGACGAGCACGAGAAGCTGCTCTTGTGTTCTCAAAGAAAAGAACAGGGAATTTTTGTGGTGGGTGACCGAGCTGGCCACACTTGGCCGCGAAGAGGAGTGGCGCAGGTTGGGACGCATCGAGTGGTGACGACCTGGCAGCCTACGGTTACGCTTTGCCAGGCCGATGGCACCTCCGGAGCCTTCTGACCGTTCCACGTGGCTGAGGTCGTCGTCGTGCCAACGCGCCGTGTTCTACTACTAGCGTAATGTTCGTGCGTTAGAGCATCTTCTGGATAACCAAACTAACCTTGGCTGAAACTAAGAACATCTCCACTCGCCCCCTTCTAACAGGCCCTTAAGACCTTGGTCATGCCCACATGAGCCCAATAATCGTCAGTTACAGTAAAATTGACGCCAGCAAACCCAAGCTGAACCCGGCATGTTGGGGCGTCGGGGGAAACGTTTTTTGGCGCCCAACAGGATGGGTCCCCCGAGTCAGCGACCCGCATCGCTTCTTCGTCCTCATCGTCTGGGTTTCCCGCGGGGAATCAATGCAAGGCTGCCCGACAGTCAACCTTCCATTGATGCCTCATGGGGCGGCGTAGTTAGGTCGGGCGACGTGCGTCCACACCTTGCCCTTCACGCGGCCGCACGCTGCCGCCCGCTCGCCTTTATAAAAGCCGACCTCCTCGCGGGTAGTCTGCCACTCCTCGCCCAGCACCTCCCCCCTCTCTCTCTCTCGCCGCTGACACCCAGCCTCCCCGCTGCCTCTCCCCGACGACCTTCTCTTCTTCCCCGGAGCAATTGCAGCGCGCTACCCAAACAACAGTGCGGCCGCCAACGGTTTCAGCCGCCGCCACCTCCACGAGGACGAGGCCCGCCTCCTGTACGAGGCGGACTACCCGACGCCGCCGGACATGCGTGTGCCGGGCGCGTGGAGGCTCAGTGTCGGCAGAGTGCCGGTGCCAACCGGAGCCGAGTGTCGTGCCGGGATTGCGAGGATCCGGTCCTCGCTGTCCGAGGCGGTGCGGCAGCAGCCGAGGTACGCCACCGACAGAAACCTGTGGACGGGGTACTTCGAGCGCCGCCACGAGTACCAGATCACCTCCACCAACGGCGGCCCAGCGCGCGAGAGGCACAACTCCGAGGGGCACCGTCTTTGGTGGGGCGCCCCTGGGCGAACGCTCGATGCGGTCCTCGAGCACATCGAGGGCGGCGACTCGCCACGGCTCGAGTACCCTGAGCCGGCCTCCTTCTCGCGTCAGAGGGGCTTCTCGTGGCTACCGAGGAGGATGGTCACGCCGTCGTCCTCGTCGTCGGGCTCCCACTCCTCCGGCGCGCGTACTCTGCTCGTCGTCGTGAAGCCCGAGCAGGCGAGATGCCGCTCCGTCGCAACGGGCGCAGCGGCGATAGTGGTATCACCATCAACAAGGGCCGCTTCCGCCAACCTTCCCCTCCTTCCTGCGGCCACCTTCACCTTGTCCGACCGAAGACAGAGCGAGACGCGGCAGCGGCGGCGGCGACTCCTATTGCCATAAAATAGGAGGACCTCACGATGGCCGCCGACGACTAGACGCCCCTCAAGTGGGAGCACGAGGACTACGTGCGCGAGGAGATGGCGCAACAGTGGTGCGCCCTCGAGGAGATCGCCACCCGTCGCCACGGCCACGAGGAGGGCGGCATTGTCATCCTCGACGACGAGGAGGAGGAGGCGCCCGGGCCGTCGAACCTCGAGTTGCACCATCACGACGACCCAAGGCAGGGGTGCAACAGGGACGGTGGCGGCACGCAGGACGAGGACGACGACGGCGACCGCGACTACACGACGTTCTATAGGATGCTCAACATGTAGAAGACGGTGGTGCGGCGGCGACATCGGCGGGCGGTCTTTTTTTTAGTTTTAGTAAGTTTTTACTGTTTTTTGTACAAATTTGGCCTGAAGTCATATGAACTATGTCATGTTTGACCGAACTTGGCATGTTTGGCCGAATTTTGGCGTATTTCCATCTTTATTTTAAAAAACGTCTCGAAAGTGGCGGTGTGGGGGCGGCTCGAAAGCGTTTGACCCCCACGCCATTTTTTTCGCCGGTTGACCCCCAGGCGGCGCTATTTCTGCCGTGGGGGCGCCGAACGGATGGAGATGCTCTAAGCACATGACGAAACCAACTGATGTTGGAGAATCGACGGATGGGTTATTGTTAGAGGTGAAATATCAGTCAACCTAGAGCTACCTGGTTCTCCTCAAAATGTTTTGGGAGATGATGCAGATGCAAAAATAATAGACTTACACATTATAAAGCACAGAAATGATGCTTCTATAGATGATGTAGATGTAAATGGGGCACTTGGAGATGCAATTTTCCACCACCTGGGTGGCTCGGGCAAAAATAAAACCAGCCTCGCGAATGCCCAGCTGCCCCCGAAATTTCATTTTCCATCATCCACGAGCGACTGTCGTGCCGCACGACTTTCGCAGTACCCTGACACACTCCTCGTGTTGTCTCCTGTCTACACCACCGCCTGCATCGATGCCACACCTGCACCATTGTCATGTCGCCGGAGCCGTCGAAGGGCAAGACGGATTTCAAGAGGGGGTGTCACTGTGCCCGTACGGCAAGCTCAGTGTTGAGTTCCAGTGCGATGGTTGTCGCTAGTGGCCTGACACCTTTGAGTCTATAGATATCGTCGCCCGCGTGTATGAAATAGTCGCATGGCATTTTGCTGACCGATCCATGAGATGCATTTTCAGAAGATCAAATCCATGAAGCAGGTGGAGTTCGTGTGGCCGAAGAATGTGAGCACTCGTCCAATCAATGAGGAGAAGAAGAGAGGGATCCACATTGCTCCCAACGAGAGCAACGAAGTGGCAACGACGAGGTTCGCGAGGGAGAATTCACAATACGTTCGTAACAAGTTCGAGTTCTACTGGAAGCATGAGCTCAAGAAAAAGAACAAGCAGGTGAAATGAGAGTATGAGGTCGGCCCCTCGATGGTGATCCCCATTGAGTCCGACGACGAGGTGGAGGAGGGTGACTGGAACTCGTTCCTGAGCGACCCCGAGTTCAGCAAGTAGTTTATGTTTAGGGTGATTAAGTAGAATTGGTACATTGTCGCACTGTTTGTAGTATGAACTATGTTTGTTTGAAATTAATTTTGTATTGTATTTTTTGTCTGGATGCCCTATTTTACATCACCTATTGGAGCACCCGTATCCCATTTCACATCATTTGTTCGTGTTGGACGTATGTGATGATGTAAATTTACTCAAAGCAGAACAGGAAACTTCTCGTGCCGTTACCTTGGCTTGTCGCTGAGCATCCACAAGGCCACTATGACCCAGTTCCAACAATTTGTGGATGGGATCGCCAATAAGCCTCCCACTTGGAGGGCTTCTCTGTTGGATTGCGCGGGTAGGTTGACGCTAATCCTCTGTGTATTCTGCGCAATGTCGGTCCATACAATAATGGTGCTTGATCTCCCTCCTAAGGTACTGGCGAGCATCACCAAGATATGTAGGGGCTTTCTTTGGGTTCGCAATGCCGATACGTGAGGTGGGCAGTCCGCCATGGCCTGGGACATGGTTTGCTCACCAAAGTGGTGTGATGACCTTGGAATTTCGAATCCGAAGTAGATGAATGCAGCGCTAATGGCGCATTAGGCATGGTTAAAGCGCGTGGATGGAGAACGACCATGAGCAGAACTCGACATACCGATACCTTCAGAATCTCTCGCGGTGTACCATGTTGCAATGTTTGTATATGTTGGCGATGTCAAAACCTCTTTCTTTTGGGAGGACAGATGGCTCGACAGTTGGCGCGTTCAAGAAATTTCCCCTGGGATCTATGTGTTGGGGAACGTTGCATGGGAAACAAAAAATTTCCTACGCACACGCAAACCTATCTATGGTGATGAGCATCTACGAGAGGGAGAGTGGATCTACGTACCCTTGTAGATCGCTAAGCGGGAAGCGTTAAGAAACGCGGTTGGTGTAGTCGAACTTCTTCGCGATCCAAATCGCCGAGCGTCCCGCGATCCAATCACGAACCGTCCCGCGAACACATCATGATCCGTCCTGCGAACTCATCATGATCCGTCTCACGATCTGTCCCGCGAACTCATCACGATCCGTTCCGTGATCACATCACGAACCGTCTCACGATCTCGATCACGGTCCTTCCGATCTAGCGCCGAACGGACGGCACCTCCGCGTTCAGCACACGTGCAGCTTGATGACGATCTCCACCGTCTCGATCCAGCGAGAGGAGGTGGAGAGGAGAGAGAGTTCACCGGCAGCGTGACGGCGCTCCGGTGATGGTGGTGAAGCAATTCCGGCAGGGCTTCGCCTAAGCGCTGCAGAAAACCGATCTAGAGGAGAAACTATGCACCAGTGTAACGGGTAGCACGTGGCCGGAAATTCTGTCCAAAAACCACCCAATCCACTAGTATATATAGGAGGAGAGGAGAGGATAGGCATCCAAGGCCTTTGGGTCGGCCGAAATAGGAGGTGGGAAGCAATCCTACTTCACCTCCAATCCTAGTTGGAGTAGGATTGCCTCCTATTGGCTGATTTTCCACTTTTTGCTTTAGGACTTTCTCTCCTGCGCCATGGGCCTTTGTGGCTGGTTTCCCAGCCCACTAAGGGCTGGTTATTATTCTCCCACAGCCCATGGACCTCTTGGGGTCGAAATACCCCTCCCGGAGGCCTCCCGGTACACTACCGGCACTCCCGGTACACTACCGGCACTCCCGGTACACTACCGGCACTCCCGGTACACTACCGATGAGCCCGAAACTTTTTCGGAAACCAAACTGGGACTTCCTATATATGAATCCTTACCTCTGGACCATTCCGGATCTCCTCGTGACGTCCGGGATCTCATCCGGGACTCCGAACAAACTTCGGTCACCACCATACATAACTCTATACTACTGAAACGTCACCGAACCTTAAGTGTACAGACCCTGCGGGTTCGAGAACTATGTAGACATGACCGAGACACCTCTACGGTCAATAACCAATGGCGGGACCTGGACGTCCACATTGGTTCCTACATATTCTACGAAGATCTTTATCGGTCGAACCTCTATGTCAAGGATTCAGTTAATCACGTATGATGTTCCCTTTGTTCTTCGGTATGTTACTTGCCCGAGATTCGATCGTCGGTATCTCCATACCTAGTTCAACCTCGTTACCGGAAAGTCTCTTTACTCGTTCCATAATACAAGATCCCGCAACTAACAATTAGTCACATTGCTTGCAAGGCTTATTGTGATGTTGCATTACCGAGTGGGCCCCGAGATACCTCTCCGTCACACGGAATAACAAATCCCAGTCTCGATCCATGCCAACTCAACAGACACCATCGGAGATACCTGTAGAGCACCTTTATAGTCACCCAGTTACGTTGCGACGTTTGATACACACAAGGCACTCCTCCGATATCTGTGAGTTGCATGATCTCATGGTCATAGGAACATATACTTGACATGCAGAAAACAGTAGCAATAAACTGACACGATCATATGCTACGTTTGTAGTTTGGGTCTTGTCCATCACATCATTCTCCTAATGATGTGATCCCGTTATCAAATGACATCTCATGTCCATGGCTAGGAAACCTTAACCATCCTTTGATCAACGAGCTAGTCCATTAGAGGCATACTAGGGACATGGTTTTGTCTGTGTATCCACACATGCATTTAAGTCTCCGATCAATACAATTATAGCATGGATAATAAACGATTATCATGAACAAGGAAATATGATAATAAATAATTTATTATTGCCTCTAGGGCATATTTCCAACAGTGTCCCACTTGCACTAGAGTCAATAATCTAGTTCACATCACCATGTGATTCGCATTGTTTATGAATCTAACACCCAACGAGTTCTGGGGCTCGATCATGCTTTGCATGTGAGAGAGGTCTTATAGTCAACGGGTCTGCGATATTTAGATCCGTGTGTACTTTGCAAATCTCTATGTCAAACCGTAAACACTGCTACCACACTCCACTTGGTACTATTTCCAAATGGCTGCTCCACTATACGTATCCAGATCGCTACTACTAGTCATCCGGATAGGTGTTAAAGCTTGCATCGACGTAACTCTTTACGACGAACCTTTTATCACCTCCATAATCAAGAAACATTTCCTTAGTCCTCTGGGTACTAAGGATAATTTCGACCGCTTTCCAGTGATCCACTCCTGGACCACTCTTGTACCCCTTGACAGACTCATGGCAAGGCACACACAGGTGCGGTACACAGCATGGCATAATATAGAGCCTATGGCTAAGGCCTAGGGGACGATGTTAGTCCTTTCTCTTTCTTCTGCCGTGGTTGAGCTTTGAGTCTCACTCAACTTCACACCTTACAAATCAGGCGAGAACTCTTTCTCTGACTGATCCATTTTGAACTCTTTCAAAATCTTTGTCAAGGTATGTACTCATTGAAAGTCTCATCAAGTCATCTTGATCTATCTCTATAGATCTTGATGCTCAACAATTTTGTAGCTTTATCCAGGTCTTCCTTTGAAAATCACTTTCCAAACAACCATTCATGCTTTCCAGAAATCCTACATTATTTCTGATCAACAATATGTCATCCACATATACTTATCAGAAATTCTACAGTGCTCCCACTCACTTTATTGCAAATACAAGTTTCTCGTAAACTTTGTATAAACATCAAAACTTTGATGACCTCATCAAAGCGTATATTCCAACTCCGAGATGCTTGCTTCAGTCCATGGAAGGATCACCGAAGCTTGCACACCTTTTAGCATCCTTAGGCCTGACAAAACCTTCTGGTTGTATCACATACAACCTTTCCTCAAGTAAACCGTTAAGGAAACGATGTTTTGACATCCATCTGCCAGATTTCATAATTGAAAACACAGCAACTGCTAACATAATTCCAACAGACTTTAGCACCACTACGAGTGAGAAAGTCTCATCGTAGTCAACTCCTTGAACTTGTCACAAACATCTTTGCAACAAGTCGAGCTTTACAAATAGTGACATTCACCATCAGTGTCTGTCTTCATTTTAAGGATCCATTTGTACTCAACGATCTGCTGTCCAACGAGCAAGTCTACCAAAGTCTATACTTGGTTTTCATACATGGATCCTATCTCGGATTTCATGGCCTCCAACCATTTGTCGGAATCCGGGGCCATCATCGCTTCTCCATAGCTCGTAGGTTCATCGTTGTCCAACAACATGAACTCCAAGACAGGGTTGTCGTACCGCTTAGGAGCAGTACACATCCTTGTCGACCTACGAAGTTCGATAGTAACTTGATCCTGAAGCTTCATCATCATCATCATTAACTTCCTCTTCAACTAACGTAGGCTTCACAGAAACATCTTTCTGCGCTGCGCTACTCTCTGGTTGAACAAAGGTTTAACAACCTCATCAAGTTCTATCTTCCTCCCACTCAATTCTTTCGAGTGAAACATTTCCTCGAGAAAGGATCCGTTTTAGTAACAAACACTTTTCACTTGGATCTGAGATAGAAGGTTCACCCAACTGATCTTAGGGTATTCTATGAAGATGCATTTGTCCGCCTTGGGTTCGACCTCATTAGGTGAAAACATTTTCCACACAAGTGTCGCAGCCCCAAGTATTAAGAAATGACAGCTTAGGTTTCTATCAAACCATAATTCACATGGTGTCATCTCAACGGATTTAGATGGTGCCCTATTTAAAGTGAATGTAGTTGTCTCTAATGCATAACCCCAAAATTATAGTAGTAAAACGACAAGAGACATCATAGCACGCACCATGTCCAATAGAGCATAACTATGATGTTTGGACACACCATCACACTATGGTGTTCCAGGTGGCGTTTAGTTGTGAAACAACTTTCACATTGTCTTAAGTTGTATGCCAAACTCGTGACTCAGATATTCACCTCCACGATCATATCATAGTCATTTTTATCTTCTTGTCACGATGATCTTTAAACTTCACTCTGAATTTGCTTGAACCTTTCAAACGATTCAGACTTGTGTTTCATTAAGTAAATAGACACTATATCTACTCAAATCATCAGTGAAGGTAAGAAAATAACGATATCCACTGCACGCTACAAGACTCACTAGATTGCACACATCAGCATGTATCATTCAATGAATCACTTGCCCGCTCCATCCAACGGGGTCCTTTAGTCATCTTGCCCAAGAGGCATGGTTCGCATGTCTCAACCGATTCGAAATCGAATGAGTCCAAATATCCATCACCATGGAGTTTCTTCATGCGCTTTATACCAATATGACATTTTGCGGCAGTGCCACAAGTATGTGGTACTATCATTATACCTGGACGTCCACATTGGTTCCTACATATTCTACGAAGATCTTTATCGGTCGAACCTCTATGTCAAGGATTCAGTTAAATCCTGTATGATGTTCCCTTTGTTCTTCGGTATGTTACTTGCTCGAGATTCGATCGTCGGTATCTCCATACCTAGTTCAACCTCGTTACCGGAAAGTCTCTTTACTCGTTCCGTAATACAAGATCCCGCAACTAACAATTAGTCACATTGCTTGCAAGGCTTATTGTGATGTTGCATTACCGAGTGGGCCCCGAGATACCTCTCCGTCACACGGAATAACAAATCCCAGTCTCGATCCATGCCAACTCAACAGACACCATCGGAGATACCTATAGAGCACCTTTATAGTCACCCAGTTACGTTGCGACGTTTGATACACACAAGGCACTCCTTCGATATCTGTGGGTTGCATGATCTCATGGTCATAGGAACATATACTTGACATGCAGAAAACAGTAGCAATAAACTGACACGATCATATGCTACGTTTGTAGTTTGGGTCTTGTCCATCACATCATTCTCCTAATGATGTGATCCTGTTATCAAATGACATCTCATGTCCATGGCTAGGAAACCTTAACCATCCTTTGATAAACGAGCTAGTCCATTAGAGGCATACTAGGGACATGGTTTTGTCTATGTATCCACACATGCATTTAAGTCTCCGATCAATACAATTATAGCATGGATAATAAACGATTATCATGAACAAGGAAATATGATAATAACTAATTTATTATTGCCTCTAGGGCATATTTCCAACACTATGACCAAATCAGGCCAAGAATAAAGAGGACGTGAATGGTCGAGGAGGCATTGGCTGGGTCTTGGCCGCGAGATGTTGGTCCAGATCTCAATACCCAACTCCTAACAGAATAGGTGTGACTTTGGGATCTCACAACGATGGTTAAAATGCGGGATGGAATCGAAGACAATGTGATATGGGCTTGGGAACCGTCAGGAGAGTCCTCTACAAGATTGGCTTATGCCGCGAGATTTGTGGGACGCCAACATCATCCTGGGGCACGTCATGGACAACCGCATCAACCCTCGTTCCCGATTTGTGATCAAGATCTGGAGACCATGAACCACCTGCTGGTATCTTGCATCTTTGCGCGCTCCATTTGGCAAGGGGTTTACCGTGGCCTGGAGCAATGGATTCACGGCTCCAGGACCTAAGGACAAGCTTGTGGAGTGGTACAATTCATGTGAGCTCGGAATCATGAACGTGAAGGATCTGCTGTGCATGGTATGCCTTACGACGTGGATGTTGTGGAAGCACCGTACCACTATCGTTTTCGACAATGCGACACTCAATGTGGAACTTCTAGTTCACAAGGTCATCGAGGAGGGTAAAACTTGGGCCACGACAGGGCTGCTCAAAGGGGGCCTACAACCTTTCTTTCAACCTTTTCTTCTATTATTAGGCGGGATATGGTTGAGTAATCATCTTGTTTTGTAACCATGGATAAGATCATTTTGTATTCTTGGTGGTTGGGTTTCTTCCACCTTTCTTCTATAAAAGATTATACAGATGCGCATGCGTATTCTGGAAAATAGACAATCCATTAATCAACATGGTTTTGCTTGCAATTACAAAGCTACGCTTACGTTTGGGTGGGCATTTATTCTGGAATCTTGCTTTACAGAGAATTTAAACTAACCGAGTTGCATGTGTGAGCATGCATAAGAGAATGTAGCCGAGGGATGGGTAGATTAGAGCGGATAGAAAATTACTTGGGTGCGCGCAACTCTCGGCGATGGTGACGATGCTGCTTTGGCTTGGCTACCTCTTTAGATTCCCCACTGTGTTCGTCGTCATCATCACCCCCTCCTTCTTTGCCGTCACGACGGCCGCCACGACCACGTCAGCTTGATCCTGACAAATGTTTGTCTCATGTGGTGTTTTTCTATGAAAATAGCATGAGACATGTGGTTCCGTGAAATTTACAAAGTACATTGCAACCAATCTTCATATGACCAGTAGTGTAACAGCCCGGGACCGACGCTCCAGAAGATTTCTCTCTTTTTTCATCGTCGTCGTGTGACTCATTTGGTTGTTGCATTCATCATCGCATCATTCGCATCATCTGCATAGCATCGTCACTCATTTTTGAAAACTTGCATCCGTTCGTAGTTGCGGGTTCTCTCCGTTCTTGCCGTTGCCCGTTTTGAGACCAACCACACACGCATGCGCCCACGGCATCGATAATTTTTTTTTAAAGTGCGTTTAAACTTTCTCGGATTGGCTCAAAACTTGGCGTGTTGTCTTGTTTTAGCGTAGGTAGACCGCCTACCAATTTTCGTCGCAAGAGAGTTCGTTTGATACCCGAACCGTTAAATATATAGCGGCACTAGCAGCCGGTTTAAATCGCGGATGTTTTGGTTTTAACTCTGTCACGGGCCTCTCTCTCCCTCTCTCCTCAGCCCATAACCCACTACACAGCCCAACCAGCCCATCCTAGCACCTACCCGCGTCCGAAGCTGTCCGATCGAGATCGAATGGCTCGAATCGGGTTAAAAAAACCTAACCCTAGTCCCTCATGCTATAAAAGGAAGCCCTCCCCTGCCTAAAATGGCCTCCCTAGCCTCTCTCGCATAGATTTCCGTGCCCAATCACCTCCCCGCCGCCACTTGGCAGCCCCAGATTAGGCTCGCCGTCGCGCCGCCGCCCTCAGCCAGTCGGCACGTGCCACGTCGCCCTCCAGCGCCCCCACCACCACAGCCCAGATCGGCCCAGCCCCAGGCCGAATCGGGCATCCGTGAGCCCGCAGTCGCCCACAGCCGCCCAGGCCCCGATCTCCCCCGAGCGCCATGTCCCCAACGCCTCCTGCCTGCCGCTAGCGGCCCCTCGCCGGAGTGTCGCCGTCCCCGTCCAGCCCGAACCCCGTCGCCGTGCCCTTCGGCGTTCTTTTCACCGCCGTCGACCACCTAGGGGCAAACCATAGCTAGCCCGAGCTCCCATGGTGGCCGCCATGAAAGCATCTCCGTGCGCGTCGCCCCTTGGAGCCCGCTGCCATGCGTCTCGGCCGGAGCTGCATCGGAGGGCTCCAGACTCGGTGCCTGTCCCCGCGTTCCTGGCCCCCCCTCCGACGAGCACGCCGCTCGTCGAGCCCCGCCGCCGCTGCTTCTGATCCAGACGGATTGGGAGGACCTCCAGCTCCCCCTCCTGCGTTGACCTCGTGTGGGTCGCCGGCCTCCCAAGGCCCAGCAGCGCCACCAACCAGGCCCAACCCAAGGCTCCACCGACAGTTGCAGGTACATGTTGTAAGAGCACATTTATCCATGTATGGTTTTGGTAATTGATGACACCCATATGGACTAATGGTTGCCTTGAGTTATATTCGAAGGATTTGTCCATAGGCACTTCTTGAAGTCCATCTGTTGGGTTTCAAGGATTTTATATGATGACCAAGGTGGTATTCAAGGTTTATCCTAAGTTTGGTCATGTGAGAGTTGAGCTTATTGCAATCATGTCTTGAAGAAGAAGATAGTGTGAGCATTCATGATTACCTTCAAGACATCAACTTTATGAAGAGAGAAGATAAGATACAAGGTTGATCAAGACTAAGTCAAAGAGTGAATCAAGTGATCAACACACAAAGCGTACAAGATGTACCGAGAGGGATCAAGTGATCCCATGGTATGGTAAGCATTGTCCATTACGCTTTGTGTACTAACCCATTTCCTTGTGAGAGTTCCTTGTGGGGTTAGGCATGTTTCCATGGGATTGCATCAAGAGGAAGATCCCATACAACCCATGGAAGATGACATCAAGTGGTGATCATTATCAAGGTTGCGGTGTGCAAGTTCAAGTGAAGCATCACGGAGAGATCAGACTTGAAGCTTGCCGTCCATTGTGGTGACAATGGACTTGTGAAGATGTGCCGCATAGTAGCTCACCCATAGTGGAGTATGGGGGAGCAATCATCTAGTCTTCATCAAGCCAACGCAATCAAGAAAGGTGGTCCATCTTGAGGAAGTCAGGATCGTCATCATCTAGATCAAGTGGACTATGCGCAAGGCTAAGGTTTGACCTTGATAGGATTTTCTATTTTACCGGTCTCATAGTGGTAGTTGGGAGACTGGGTTATAGGGTAGGTAACCGCGCTATCAAGGGGGCTCTCAAGTGAGTAGCTTGATCGTATCGTTCGTTGAGAGCTCAGACCATTGCATTCTTGGCATCATCATCTTTCTTGGTTCTTGGTTGGTTTTTCTCTTTGAGGTTCTTGAGCTTATGGTCAACTTCATGACTAGCTCAAGTTCATCGAAAACGGAGTCCATATGCATATTCTATGATGTTTTCGATGTTGGAGTTATTGCCGATTCTTCATTGTAAGAGGTTTCTCATCTCTTCTCCTTTGGCATTCTTTTACTGCCTCTTCTTAAGAAAACCTGAATCCAACAAGCTTGAGTTTGCTCAATTCTGAGCTCGCTTGCAGAAGTTGTGACAGTTCTGGTGTTGATGTTCTGAGGTTTGCGGTAGTACCGCTCCCCCGAGCGGTAGTACGCAAGTGGCACGGAAGTAATTTTTACTTCCGCCCCGAGGGTGGTAGTACCGCATGTTGCACGGATGTAATTTTTTACATCCGCCCTGCTGCGGTAGTACCGTGATTCCTGCACGGTACTACCGTGCGGACTTTTTTCGCACAGTTTCCTATGCAGAGGTTGGCACGGAAGTAATTTTTTACTTCTGTGCGCCTCCAGTACCTGCCTCTGCCGAGCCGTGCGGTAGTACTGCATAGGCTCGCGATAGTACCGCTGTGGCGGTCCTACCGCTAGCGCCGTAGTGCTATTTGGCCAGAGCCAGGTACTTCCGCACAACCGGTAGTACCGCACTGCACTGCGGTAGTACCGTAAGCCATCACGGTAGTACCATGGGTTCTGCGGTACTACCGTAATGTGCGGGGCTGGCTAGTGGGTAACGGTTGGATTTTTCCCCACCTATAAAAGGGGGTCTTCTTCCCCATTGAACCTTATCCTTAGAGCTCGTGTTTGCCCCCCATTGTTGACCTTCTTTGAGCTTGCTATCTCTCAATCCCTCCAATGATTCTTGCTCCTTTTTGAGGGAAAAGATAGAGGAGATCTAGATCCACATTTCCACCAATCACTTTCTCCTCCAAGTGAGGGGAACCCCTTGGATCTAGATCTTGGAGTTCCTCGTGTTCTTCTTCGTTCTTCCTCTCATTTCCTCCCTAGCATTAGTTGCTTTGGTGGGATTTGGGAGAGAAGGACTTGGGTACTCCGTGTTCCCTTGCCATTGCATTTGGTGCATAGGTTTGAGTTCTCCACGGTGATACTTGGAAGTGAGAAGTTGAGAATCTATTACTCTTGGGTGTTTGTGCACCCTAGAGCTTGTTCCTCTTGGGTGCTTTGGCGCCCTAGACAGTTGGTGGTGCCTCGGAGCTCAATCATTGTGGTGCAAAGCTCCGGGCAAGCTTCGGGGTCTCCAATTAGGTTGTGGAGATTGCCCCGAGCATTTGAGGTCACCTCGGAGCCACAATCCATTGTGGTGAAGCTTCGTGGTGTCGTTGGGAGCCTCCAATTCAGTTGTGGAGATTGCCCCAACCTTGTTTGTACGGGTTTGGTGACCACCCTCAAGGGTCCCTTCGTGGAATCACGGCATCTTGCATTGTGCGAGGGCGTGAGGAGATTACGGTGGCCCTAGTGGCTTCTTGGGGAGCATTGTGCCTCCACACCGCTCCGAACGGAGATTAGCACCCGCAAGGGTGTGAACTTCGGGATACATCGTCGTCTCCGCGTGCCTCGGTTATCTCTTACCCGAGCCCCTTTACTTATGCACTTTACTTTGTGATAGCCATATTGTTTCTTGTTATATATCTTGCTATCACCTAGTTGTATATCTTGCTTAGCATAAGTTGTTGGTGCACATAGGTGAGCCTAGTTGTTTTAGGTTTTGTGCTTGACTAATTAAACGATAGTTTTATTCCGCATTTGTTCAAGCCTAAACCGTAATTATTTTAAAGCGCCTATTCACCCCCCCTCTAGGCGACATCCACGTCCTTTCACATGTAATGCGATGATTTGACGTGAGCGCGATGCTTGTTTGATTTGGAGTTCTTCTTCTTCATCATCAATCTAGGATGGGTGCCAGGCGGCAGCTTGGGATAGCAAGGATGGATGTCATTTTGTCGTTTGTTTTCGTCCGTAGTCGGATCCTGCTCTTATGTATGATGCTTGAATATGTTTTTGTATTGAAGTGACTCTGATGTAGCTTGTGACGAGTGTAAGCCAATTTCATATACTCATCTCTTCTGTACATGTACTTGTAATGATATCCATTCTTGCAACACGACGAGATGTGCTTCTATCCCTATCGAGGCCCTCGTGCCGAAATAAGGATAGGATCGCATCTTGGGCGTGACAAGTTGGTATCAGAGCCTGTACCGACCTAAGAGCCCCCTTGATTGATCGAACTTGGCCGAGTCGAGTCTAGTGGAAAAAAACTGCTTTGAGTCTAGTTATATCGGAGATTAGGATTCTTTTTACTCCTCTTCTATGCTCTGGTGAGGTAATCGACTTAGGAATTTTGATTCTACCCTCTTCTCACTCAAATTTTTTTAGGGTCATGCGGATATTTTGGGAACTATATGATACCGATGTGACGGAGTTCTGTCTTGGTGCCTCCTGTCTGACTTGATTTTTTTCGGGGAGTTGAGCTCCAGGGAATTCTTGGCACATCATTATCATTCAGCTTCCTTAGTATCTCAGGGCGGAGGGTGTTCGTAATTGCTTCAATACTTGTCGCGGTGAGATAAGGTCGGAGTCACCCAGTACTGGGGACGCGTCCGGGGTACCACCATGGTTAGTATCGTTGTGCTTTCGAGGATCCGAGTTAGATGGATTTCCGAAGCCCCTGGTTATGTGTTGAAGGATGGATACAGTTGGGGTGTAGGACTTATTAGTTGTGTGAGATATTTTCCTCCTTGTATCCCCAACACCCGATTGCATAACCAAGAAAGTTTCCGTAAGTTCTTAGGTGGGAATTCAAGTGGTTACCTAGGCTATCTTCCAACAGATCGTGATGTGAGGTTGGGGTTCGACATATAGTGGATTCGTTTGTTCACGACCTTTCTTACAAAGGACCGTCTCGATTTATGCTTTGTCAAGCCTTGTAGTTCGCTACGCCTAGGGAGCACATTGGAGCATCATTTCAATGTGACAATCCAATGTATGATCGAGCCCGTGCGAACCTTACCACGAAAATATCGAGCGGAATCTCTGTCATGAATTTGTTCTGGCTTGTTCCATAAGCCTCATCCTTTGTTTTGTTTTGTTTTGAATATGGTAATTCAAGTTTCTTCGATGTCAAGTGGTGATTTCATATCTTTTCTAAGTAGTGTTCTCATATTTTACGGGAATGCTAATCCTTTGTTCAACTAGAGTTGTCATGAAATTATTATTATCCGGTGTGCTTCTCTTCAAGATAATTCTATCCTCTTCAATATTTGAAAGATCAATTCTCATTTGTTTCCGGAGTTCGTCTCATCTGTCTCAAGTTGTCTTTGTTTTTCCCCACCCTCCCACCCTTTTTCTTCATCAATTAAGTCTCATCCAAGTGCCTTTCTTTTCATGAAATGCTTCCGTTATCTTTCTTCTATATCGTATCCGGTGATTCGTTCTGAACATGCTCGGTGCTCAAGTTTATCATTTATTAGTATTCATCTTTGTTTTCTTCTCTGGTGGATTTAGTTCTAGATCTCGGTGTTCATCATATCTTTTTCATTCATTAAATGCTTTCCGTGTTCGAATTCTCATCAAGCCTCTCTTATTAATTCATCCCTCTATGTTCTATCCGGAGTGCTAAAGATATCTTAGAAGATTCATGTTTTCTTTCAATACTTTCAAATTATTTCGAGGTTCTCACCTCATCAAGTTCTTAATTTGTACCGGTGCAATCTCTCTTTCTAAGCAATTGTTTTAACGGTGATCTATTTGAGTGGGCCCATAACCCACAGTTTTTTTCCCAGGATCTTACCTGGCTCTTCTATTCTTTCCGGAGATGTCCTCAAGTTCTTTTCAATATGATGTAAGAATGATTTTCATCAGTCATATTCCTTCTTCATGATCGCTTCGAATCATTTTCATCATTGGATCAACCTTTCTTTATTCATTCTTTCGGAGTGTCTTAGTAATTCATGGTGTTGTTTCTAGCCATCATTCTTAGCATTGAAGACCGAAGGAGAGTTTCTCTTAAATCGTTGTTCGTTCTTCCAAAGATTCATGGTTTCAGCTTGTTGCTATCACCCTGCCGAAAACCCTGACCATGCAAGATCGGTGGCCCTGCCACCCCATTAAGGAGGACACAAGAGGAGGACGTGCGTAGTAGGGCTGCGATCTAGTCTCTGAAGATGCTTGGGAATCCTCTCCATTAGAGAAGGTCCAAGATATAGTCCCAACGCATGGAGTCAAAAGCTTTGCGGATATCAAGCTTGAATTGCAAATAGGGTGTCTTGGTCTTGTTCAGGCGGCGGACACGGTTGCACACATACATGAAATTATCATGGATACTTCTGCACTTAATGAATGCACCCTGAGTGTTGGAGACTAAACTGTCCATTTGGGGCCCGAGCCGAAGTGCAAGCACCCTGGCTATAATTTTAGCGATGGCATGGATAAGATTGATGGGTTTGAAGTTGGCAATGCCTTCTGTGCCCTCCTTCTTAGGCAAAAGCACAATGTTGGCAGAGTTTAGCCACTGGATGTTGGCGGTTTGCAAGTCGCCAAAGCATTGTATCACTCACATAACATCCTCCCTGATAATCTCCTAGCAGGTCTTGAAGAACATCCTAGTGAATCCATCGGGCCCTTGAGCTTTGTCCTTGGGCATTTGATTAATGACGGTGCAAACCTCCTGCTCCATGAAAGGGGTCCCAAGTTCAGTTAAGTCCACATCGGAGAAGACAAGATTGTCCCAGTTAAAATATTGTTCCCTTCTTCCCCCATGCCCAAGGTGTTAGTGAAATGTTCCGCGATGAATCGATGATCTCCTCCTTATGGGAATGGTCCGTGATCCATCTGTTATTGTGCTTTAGTCTGTGGATGTGGTTCTTCCTTTGACGCGCATTCACCCATAGATGAAAAGAACTTTGTATTGGCATCTCCTTCCTTCAGATTCCTGATTCTGGAACACTATTTTTTCCTCGTGCACTTGATGACCATGAGGCTAATAACCCTCCTCTTGAGCCTAGAACAGAGCTCAAGCTCACCCGCAGACAACGATCTAGTCTCCTGCGCCATGTCCAATCTAAGGATGATCATGAGAGCCGCATGCAAATGGATCTTGGCCTAGGAGAAGAGAGCCCTACTCCACTTGGAGAGGTGCGCCCCTGTCCTTCTCAGCTTGTGAAACATATTTTGGCATGGCTCGTAGTGACATATGTCCAATTGCCAAGCCTCCCTCACCACATCTTGAAAATCTAGGATGGAGGACCAGACGTTTTCAAACTTGAAAGTGTGTGACCACGTGGTCCACGGTCATCGGCAAGTAGCAACGGGCAGTGATCCGACAGGGATGATGACAAGGCATGTAGGACATGCGTTCCAAAATGAATACCTCAATCATCATTGCAGAAAATGGAGTCGAGCTTGCACAACATATCCCACCAGTTAACACTCTGATATGGAATGTTTGTCGGGAAGTGCAAATATACCAGTCAATTGTTATCTTTTTGTGTGTGTGTGTGTGCGCGCGCGCATGCGTGTGTGCGTGTGTGCAAACAAATTTGCTTAAAATCAATTCCATGTGATGTTTAACTTATTCGATTAGAGGTGATGTTCTGAATTGTTTACACTTAATGACTTTCTATGTGATGCTACATTTCTTCATTGTTACAGTTGATATGGCTCCCTTCCTGAATGAGTTATTCTTGAAATTTAATATAAAAAACTTAGCTACAATGCTTTGAAGGTAGCCCCGGTAGATTATTGCTTCCAGTGTCAAATGGAAGACGTCTATATAAGTGGTGTTGAGTTATAATTTAGCATTGAACCATGTTACAAGAAGGTAAAATTGCAATGCCAATGTCACATGCTTCAACTTGGAGTTGTAGGCATAATTACGGAACATTTGGAAAAACTCACAGTGATCTCTGGGCAAGATGATACTATCATTAGTAATCAAATGAACAAAAACGAGATGGTGATAATGTTGATGTTAAATTGGCTGGTAATCCCTATGATGCTACTTTTAGTGGCAAAGCCTACATGGAGTGGACGACAACTTGGGCTTCCTTCTCTGGCGCAACAAGTGGTTCTGGGCGTGGAGGCAGGGGATTTGGCGCCATGGTCATTTCGTGCTGTTGCGGCTCCTTCCCCAGTGAGACGACGATTGAGATCCCAGGGGAGTTTTGTGGGGGTGGCGTGAAGGTGTGTGTTGCAACAACTGCTGCATCGGAGTTGTGCTGAGCGTGTGTCATCTGCGTGCATGTGGTGAGGAAGACCATCGACATGAGGTGCGAGCTTTGTCGTGGCTAGTGCGGCAGCCCACAGTGCAGGAACATCGTAGCTCCTCCGGATGTGCATGGCGTGCTGGTTGGGCGCCAGATCTGGCTTCTTGTGAGGTTCTCGAGGTGATGGATCTAGCAGGTGTTGATGGGTGGTGGTGCAGAGCCGGCGTCAGGAGGGTTGCCGCTAAACAAACAAATCAGTCGACTAGATGGGGCGAATAGAAGACTACAAATTTGAATTTAATTGCCAATTACGGATCGAGCCAATGAAGGAGCTGAGAAATTCGATGAAATTCGTTCTTCTCAGATCATGGTTGGGCACTTAGGCGGTGAAGGGGACGAGAAAGTCAGAGAAATTCATCCTTCTCAAGCCACGGTTTGAGCACTTATTCGCGTGAATGTGCTATCCTCCTGTTTTGTTCTCCTGGTGGCATGATGGCATAGTCCGCGTCTCATACTGGCATGATGGCATAGTCCGCGACGCAAAGATTCGTCGGAACCAGCGACAACGACTGACAACTCTGTTTTTCACGCACGTACATGTTGTTCTGCCCGTGGCAAAATGGATAGCCTTGTACCAGCGCCACCATCATGGGGATGAACGGAAGAAGAAGATGAGAAGACAAAGAGAAATGGTGTCGGATTCTCGCTCAAGGTTGTCCTGCTGCTTGGGGAGGGGCGGGGGTCAAGACCATGGTCGGGGAAGGCGGGGAGCACATGACCTTCGTGTGAGTGAAGAAGAAAGAATCGTTATAGGAGAGAGAATTTAATGAGAATGCATGTTTCCTATTCAAACTTGAACGGGAAGGGAATGGTTTGAGGAGCAACATCTTAAAATAAAAATAAAAATTAATGGTTTAAAGTAAACTTTTAAAGAGTTAACGGGTTTGATGAAATGACTTAACTCTCGAAACTGGTTATTTTTAGGAAGTTAAAAGAATTCAAGCGAAGGAGTAGAGACGCTCTTTTGCTCGACTACCAATTCACACGAGTAGCACTTTCTGAAAGAGAGACAGAAAGCAACATGTTTGACTCGAGCCTGAATCCTACGGACAGGATTGGCGATGTCCGCAATCCGACAGCTACCATCGCCCCAAACGGCGGAGCAACCGTGTAACCAAGTCATAGCGTTGACGTCACTTGACCTATCCGTTGCGGCACGCCGGTCGCCCCACCTCTCAAATCTCAACGCGCGCGCGGTTGGTGAGCACTGACCTGGCTGACCAAATGTTTGGCCGTGCTGCTCCAGTCAAACTCTCAACAACCATCTTCTTCCCTAAAAAAGACTGTCACCAACCATCTCCAATAAGACGTGTTAGGCCCACGAGGCAGTGGCACAGCAGGTGCGCAGCAAAATTCAGAAACGGGCAGCAAGGAACAACAAAGGGTTGCTTCAATTACCATGACTTTAGGTGATAGCTTACTGGTATTGTTATGAATCCTTTTGAGCGGGATGATTTTTTAGCCCTGGCATCTATATATAATATACTTACATATCTTAGCTTTGATGGTAGATAATCATAATCTTCCGTGCCTTAACAGCAAGCATTTTCCTAGCACTTGCTACAAAATAGTAACAAATCTATGCGTTGTGAAGATATTATTTTTTCACGCGGATGTGAAATATATTTAATGATGAATCTAATTATTATTGTTTTGATGGAGTATATGTTGATATTTTTTATTTTATAAAATTTTATAAAATTCGACTTTAGAGAAAGCTGATCTGCGAAGTACTATCTCTGTACACTTTTATAAGACTTTTTTACTAAAATAGTGATCTAGAACATACGTGGATTTTTGGCTCTGGAAAGCATATGCTTCCTAATCAACAGTAAAATCAAAATAAGTAGTAAATAAATTTTAAAAATTTAAATTTTTTGTAGATGTTCATATCAGCGTGGCAAGTGAGCTTGACACTTTTCATACCATGCGGGATAGTAGTGCTTCATTGGTGAAAAAAGGAAAAATAAGTATAACATTTGGAGGTAACATTTGATGTTTAGCTTGTTTCTTTTGCATAGGTCAAAATGCTTAAGTTTTTCACCTGAGCACATCTATTTTTCTCCAAACATTTTTGACATTTTGAGAATTGATTTTTAGCACGCATGCGCATGTACTTCCTTAGAGCCAAATTGCATATCCGATCTAGAACGTCTTATGAAAGTTTACGGATAGAGTAGTAAAAACCGCGGGAGTACCTTCTATGCCCCACTCAAGGGGGAAAAAATAACTGTATATACCCATCAGACGGGCCAGTGTGTTAATGTGCCGACGTTGGAGCCTTTGAGGCTAGATGTGGTTCCTCCGCACGTGTGAAATGCATGTGCTTATGCTGCCCGGCTGTTTTCTCAGATGGGCTTTAAAAATCCGCACCCAGCTTTCTTCCACGAAACTGGACCTGGTCTAGTCATCATCCTCTCCCCTCCCGGACAACAACCGCTCCGGCGAGCTCCCTCCCCACCAAACACCGCTGCCTCTATAAGTACCACTCCGCCAGCTCCTTCCACTCCTCAGGACAACAACTCCATCTCGCAACCAGTGATCCCACAGCTCCACCAACCAACTCAGCCGTAAACGATCCAGGCCAGACGACGCGGCGAGAAATGGGCTCGTTGCCGGAGCAGCAGCAGGAGGAGGTCGTCTTCCGCTCGACGCTGCCGGACATCGCCATCCCGGACCACCTCCCGCTGCACGACTACGTCTTCGAGCGCCTGGCGGAGCGCCGCGACCGCACCTGCCTCATCGACGGCGCCACGGGCGAGACGCTCACGGTCGGCGACGTGCACCGCCTCTCCCGGCGCGTGGCCGCTGGTTTGTATGCCCTCGGCGTCCGCCACGGCAGCACGGTGATGCTGCTCCTCCCCAACTGCGTCGAGTTCGCGCTGGCCTTCCTCGCCGCGTCCCGCCTCGGCGCCGCCACCACCACGGCGAACCCGCTCCACACCCCGCCCGAGATCGCCAAGCAGGCCGCGGCGTCCCGCGCCACCGTCGTGGTGACCGAGCCGGCGTTCGTCGCCAAGGTGCGGGGCCTCGCGGGCGTCACCGTCGTCGTCGCCACGGGCGACGGCGCCGACGGCTGCGCCTCGTTCGCCGACCTCGCGGCCGCCGACGACTCGGCGCTGCCGGAGGCGCCCATCGACGTGGCAAACGACGTGGTGGCGCTGCCCTACTCGTCGGGCACCACGGGGCTCCCCAAGGGCGTCATGCTGTCGCACCGCGGGCTGGTCACCAGCGTGGCGCAGCTCGTCGACGGCGACAACCCCAACCTCCACCTCCGGGAGGACGACGTCGTGCTCTGCGTGCTCCCCATGTTCCACGTCTACTCGCTGCACTCCATCCTGCTCTGCGGGCTGCGCGCCGGCGCCGCCCTCGTCGTCATGAAGCGCTTCGACACGGTCAAGATGATGGAGCTGGTGGAGCGCCACGGCATCACCATCGCGCCGCTCGTGCCGCCCATCGTCGTCGAGATGGCCAAGGGCGACGCCATGGACCGCCACGACCTCTCCTCCGTCCGCATGGTCATCTCCGGCGCCGCGCCCATGGGCAAGGAGCTGCAGGACATCATCCACGCCAAGCTCCCCAATGCCGTGCTCGGACAGGTACATATACCCAACCTTTTCCCTCCTCGTGCTTTGACCATGACTAGACGACGACTATATACACAACTTAAAATTAATTAATTAATTTGTCATTTGGTTTGAGCAGGGCTATGGGATGACAGAGGCGGGTCCAGTGCTGTCGATGTGCATGGCGTTCGCCAAGGAGCCGTCGCCGGTGAAGTCCGGCGCGTGCGGGACGGTGGTGAGGAACGCGGAGCTCAAGATCGTGGACCCGGAGACCGGGCTGTGCCTCGGGCGCAACCAGCCCGGGGAGATCTGCATCAGGGGGAGGCAGATCATGAAGGGGTACCTCGACAACCCGGAGGCGACGGCGGAGACCGTAGACAAGGACGGGTGGCTGCACACCGGCGACGTCGGGCTCGTGGACGACGACGACGAGATCTTCATCGTGGACCGGCTCAAGGAGCTCATCAAGTACAAGGGGTTCCAGGTGGCCCCCGCCGAGCTCGAGGCCATGCTCATCGCCCACCCCGGCATCGCCGACGCCGCCGTCGTCCCGTAAGCACCATAAACTTAAATTCATATGAATGCATGGGTCCTTGTGAGCTGTAAGAAGAGTTCAGATTTCTTAACAACGGCGGCCGGCTATCTTGATCAGGATGAAGGACGATGCGAGCGGCGAGGTCCCGGTGGCGTTCGTGGTGCCGTCGTCGTCAGAGGGCGCCGACATGACCGAGGAGGAGATCAAGCAGTACGTGGCGAAGCAGGTGGTGTTCTACAAGAGGCTGCACAAGGTCTTCTTCGTGACCTCCATCCCCAAGGCGCCGTCCGGGAAGATCCTGAGGAAGGACCTGAGGGCGAAGCTGGCCGTCGGATCGTGCTGATGGTGCCTGATTTTTTGTGTGTGCGAAATATATACCCGGTTCGCTTTTTTTGTTCTCGTCATGCTAATTAATCAAAATACCACGAAGAGAGTGTGAGCAAGGATCAATCAGTAGCCAATGTATCAGGCATACTGTGTGTGAGCCAGGAGTTCTTGGTATGCTCCAGATAACAATGTATTCGCACTTCTGCACTTGTATATCAGTGAACTGGAAGAAACAATATACTTACTTTTTTGGAAGTATATATTACCACTGCGGCGTTGTGGCAAGTTCGGTAAAATTTTGTTCCAAAATGCTGTGTATATGGTGGCATCGGGTATGTTCATCATTATCCCTAGTTAAAACCATAGAAAAGCGCAGTGTGTCTGAATTGTAAATGAAGAAAAAGAAGATGATCTAAAAAAATCCCTAGTTAAAACTATACCATCTGCAGTGTCGCGGCAATTTCGGAAAAAAAAAGTGCCGGTTAAGGCTTTTTGTCATTGGAAACAGAGGAATCATGCTAGTTCTATCTCTGAAGAACAGGGCGAACAGATCAGAGCTGGAAGAAAAAAAAATACATTTTCTTCCGTGGTCTATGTTAAGGATAACACAGTACATCTGATTCTGAATAATGTAGCTGATTGACCAGGGCTGTCTACATGTTTTCGCGGAAGATGAGAACCCCAAAGGAAATATCAGAAATCTTAACATCGTCACGTTCTTCAGCAGTTTCTGATGAATAAAAACCAAATCTTCTAGGCATCCAGCAACAGTTCATCATCAGCTCTTGTACGCATTCAGGAACCTTTGAGCAGCATCCAGATCCAGTTCTTTGTAAACCTGGCCAAGCAGAACAATCCCATAAGATCGCCAGGAAGAAACATGGTAGAGACGTTATTATGAAGTAGGTTCTGGGAAAGAGAAGTCAATACAAGTTTCTCGTGAGCTTCTTCGAATGTCTTGCAGAATAGTTCTGCCTTTGTTGCTCCAACCTGAGACAGTGAATGATAACATTATTTAGTAACCAATCAGAAAGTAAGCACTAGAGTAACTGAGTCAGCCAACTACACCCCCTTGTCCGAGTATTTATTCCATCCAGTGCCGCAGCAAAACGATAACTGTATTTTATATATTCTAGATAGCTGCAGTAGGGCTATTTATAAATTGAAAATGTAATCTAAGATATCCAACAAAGGCCAAGCATGCTAACCAAGCTCATAAAGCATTCTGCCAGATTATCATCTATCAATTTCCCAGTCAGAGAGTGACATGTTTATGATATCTTTGTTTGCATCCATAAGTATATATACTTCATGTATACGAGCACTCTGTTAAGAAAAAGAAACAACACAAGATACCACATGATGCTTTTAAAATATTTTAACTTTCTGCTGAGTTGCTAGCTTCCTGATATAAAAGCAAAAGAAAGGTTACCTTTTTCTCAGCAGCCATCTTCAATTTCCGCAGGAATAGATCTGTCAAACATGCCACCGAATCCATCATTAATTACTGGTGTGTAATTCATGTTAGCAGAGATAATTGAGTCTATTTTCTGCTATTTCTTGTTGATTGGGAAGCAGACCCTCTGTTATTCATTGTTTGGTTTGAGCCCAGGGTTGCCCCACCAAACATTTGGTTAGCCAAAATTTTGGTCAAGCACACTCTGCTATTCCTTGCCCTGGTTCCTTCAATATTGGTTAACCTCTATGACTACATGTGCAAGTGTGCATAAGCTTGAAAACTAGGGAAAAATCAACTAATTTAGTGTGGTATAGGACTGCGTATTTGTAACAAAGTTTGGCTGGCAGTTAAGGAAAATACAGGTTTGTGCATAGCACCTTATTTAAACATAGTTTTTTAGAAGTAATAAACATAGTTCTGATTTTGTTGGAAATGAAGTTGAATTCTTAAAGTTTTGAAAACCTGAATGAACATTATATTGATCGAGAACGCAATTCATAATAACTCCGCAAAAAAAAACTCAGATGAGTTCACTCTTCACTATCAAGTGGAAAAGATGATAGGATAGTGATGTTCCTCAGTTGGCTGGTTCCTGCAGGCAGCAGGCAGCCCACTGAGGTTTGAATCCCGCATGAAACCACCCAACGCTAGGTGCCATATGGGGTGAAAATGTTGTCAAAAGTTGCAAGCAGCCCCATGTGAGAAGTCTTGCTCTAAATATTTAAAAATATAAGACAAAAAAAGAGAAATTGATATAGATTAAGAATTATTAATCCTAGAAGGAACAAAATTCCGTGAAGGTAGACTAGTGAGAGGAAGAATTGAGATAAAAGACGAAAGCCAACAGCAACAGGGCACAGGCTTAAGACCTAGGACCAATTAGAGATTAGGGATGTGTGGTCACGAATAACTTCCCAAGGGTTCGGGGATGCATGCTAGAGATATAAGGCTAATTAGGGATAGGGATGTGGGGTCATGAATAACTGTCCATGTGATTCACATGAACAAAATGCAAGGCTGCTATAATGATGATGGTATATGATGTGGTTCTGGAATAGTTATGAGGTGTAACACTTGTAAAAGACTTATATTTAGGAATGGGTGAAGTATCAGAGAAACATAAAAATGCTGATCCATATACCTTCTGCGGCCTTCTTTTTGGTTCCTTTTATCTCCTGCAAGCAATAGCCCCGTCAGAATTATTTTCATGTATAATCAGGCAGCACACAGCTAATCACATAAAACATACCTGAGCTCGTGGTTGCTGTGTGGTGCCTTTGCTTGATGATTCCAATTCATCCTTCTACATTTGACAAGAAAAATTTGCATTAGTTCGCAATCGCAAAGTCGTCTAACAGGAAATCAAGCACTTACCATGTTTCCTCCGGTTACTTTTGCAATCAAGCATTGACCATGAATGTTTAGAATTACATATCCAGTTACTTACTACTCCAATCGTTGGTACCATTCGAGCCACGTTTCTATTTATATACGCTTTCTATTTATATACGTGAGCAGACCCCATTTAACCATCTCTTAACCACAGGGCTATAACTTGACTAACATCGAATATTCATGTCAAACACGCTATTAAAGAGACACGGCACCTTGACAATACTGTGCTAAAATTCTCAACTAATATTAGCCCGATGATGCTAATATTAGCATGTTTACTTAAATGACACAGGAGGCATGATCACATGGATCACATGTTTTGAGCGGCTAGAACTAGGAGTAACTGGGAATTTCTGAAGCACCAGAAGTATGGGTAATAGACAGACAAAGAGTTTCCATTTATGTCTTGCTAGGCCACAAATACATACACACTTTTATGGCACTCACAAACGCTCTCATTGTTAACAAGGAATGTATATTCATATTTCAATTGAAGGTTTTTCGTCAAAAATATATATTTCAATTGAAGTCCTTTAACAGGATATGGATGGATTTTTCCTTCTTTTATTGCTTTACTACAGAAATATCAGTCTGATAATTACTCGTGGATCTGATGTTGCCATGTTGATTGAAGATTTTACATCTTGTAAGCTCCAGGGTTGCTACAAGACTACCACTTTCAAGATCAGGGTAGTGACACCAGAAGCTTCGCGTCATCTAATGGATCGGCAGAATCAAACCCTATGATTATCCAAATCAAGAGCCATATTCCAAGCGCACAAACCTAGGATTAGTCCAATCAACAGCCCACCCGCACCAAATCGCCCAGCCCAGCAAAACCGTGATTCCTCTAACCTCCGATTCCCAACCCGCAAGGGCAAGGGCCGCCACTACAGCGCCGCAAATGCACAAATCTGCTCAGGAAACAGGAGAGAACTAGGAGAGGGGAGGAGGTGGGGGTAGGTGGATTACGCAGTAGTCGCGGGATCGGACGACGGGGAAGAGGTCGAGCATGCGCCGAAACTCCTGCTCGTCCATGGTGGCGAGCACGCTGCCGCCGCTCGCCGGCGTTGGGCCCCCACCCTCGTGCAGACGCTCCGACGCCGGTGCGTTTGGTCTCGGGGTCAGAGAAGAAGACGGCGAGTCCACCCGAGACGACAACGCGGCGCCTGCGCTCTTAATTAAAGGCCCAAACCAGTTTTAGGCTTTTGTCTTTCATCCGTGCACTGGGCTTCGTGCAGGTTTGGGCCTATCTCGGCCCAAAGCAGATAACCGAAGAAAAAGGAAAGGAAAAAAAGGAAAATGTGTGCCAGTAATTGCCAACGTGTCAGCGTACAAGAGAAATGGAATCTTGTACGATGTGCGAGGCGACAAGTCACAGCCGTCGCAGTGATGCTCCGGCGAGGTGGCGACGTTTGCAGTTTAGGTGGTGGCGCAGTCCACCCGAGGTGACAAGTCACAACCTCTCCCTTGTTGCGATGGCTCCGATGCAGGCCGGAGCTGCCACCGACGTCCCTCGTCTCATGCTCCTTATGGCGACTCTCGACTGTTTCGCCTAACGTCTGCCCCAACAAGCTCCCTCCATTTGTATACCGACAAGCTCCCTCTTGCCCCTTCTTTCCCCACTCATGGTAAATTTAGGCATGTCATTTTTAATTTTTGAAAATTGCAAGGCATGATTGCACCAGTAGATCGTGAGGGGCACTAGGCCATATTGATGACCATGAAGTTAGAAGGGAGGCATTTTTTGGGAGCATCTTATCTTGCACATATTTTTGCTGCTTACGGAAAGATGCAAGTGTTGTGATGGCAACAGTTGGTATTTTTTTGCACACACACACATAAGTAAAGATGTTAGTGTCATGGTAACTTAGGATATTTAGCTTTTAAATGTGTTTTCCATGGCATTTTATACATCTATTGCATGTCAAAACACATCTACTGTCCTGAATGTGTAGGCATTTTTGTGTTCATCTTTCCTGGCATTTATGTGGTCACAAGGTAAATCTAGGAAGGAAAAGTTAGATAAGTTGTTTCAAACATAAAGAGAAATTTATAAGATTTGCAACATTCACATGAAAAGAGTTTAAGCAGTCTCATGGCAAATAGTTTTACAGAGTATGGCAAGTTTTGTGAGAACAAATGGGTTGTTATCATCACATGGCAGTTTTGTAGAGGAAGTTTGTTCATTGAAACTTGTCAATTTTTTTGACAATTGTACTATTGTTTTATAACTTTGCCATGCCAATTCATACATACAATGCATTTTCATTTGTATGGCACATTTACCATCGTCTAATATAAAAATTCATGGTGTTCTACATGCAAAGTTGTCATGGCAAATTTTGTTGAACTCATGGCGTTTTTATCTTATATAACATGACATGGATAATTGAAAATCTTAGAAAACCATGGCGAAAACGTATGAATACGAATCTTCCATTTAGAAAACTAGTTAGCATGGCATTTCTATTTGTTAAGCCATGGTAGTTTTAGTGTAGGTAGCATGACATTTATTTCTTAGACTATGACATTTTCATTATTAGAATTATGATCCTTTGAATTTATTGGACGATGGTAGTTGTAGTATAGGTAAGATCGTATTAATTAGGCCATGGTAGTTTTAGTGTAGTTAGGTAACTACTCTCCATGACAAACTTATGTTGAACACGTGGCATCTTTATCTTATTTAGCATGACAATTTTTAGTTTTTTTGTGTATCACGTCATAAATAAGTGAAAATCTTGTAACCCAGTGTTAAAAAACGTGTGAATAGCATTTAGATTATTTATGCCTTGGTAGTTTTAGTGCAGGTAGCATGGTGATTATATTAGTTTCTTAGACTATGGCATTTTTTACTATTTGAATTAATTAGACGATGGTGGCTTTATTGTAGGTAGGATGGCATTTTTAGTATCTAGGTCTATGGAATTTTTGCTATTTTGTAAATAATGCAATTTTAATTTTTTAGACCATGTCATTTTATTTACTAATAGCATGGCAGTTTTATTAATTAGAGCATGGTATTTTTACTATCTACATAGGAGAACTCATTTTGTATAGCATGTCATTTTTTTGTAGAGCATGGATTTTTTATTATTAAGAGTGTGGCGTTTTTATTGTGAACAGCATGACATTTTGTTTCTGTTTAGAGAATCTCATTTTTATTTCTTAAGAAGATGACATTTTTTTCTAGTAGAGTATGGCATTTTTATCATAAAAAGCATGCCATTTTTGTTTTAAAGAGCATGACATTTTTATTTTCAAAGAGTATGGCATTTTTAGCCTAAAGAACATGACATTTTTTATTTTTAAAAATCATGGAATTTTTTAGTGTACCATGGCAAATTTATTTACCTATTTCTTCACATATTGCATATATGATATTTTTAGTGGCATTATTCCTTTGTACTTTAGTCGTGTGTTATATTTGAAATCCTAGAGGTGTCAAAATTGAAATTGTCTATATTTTTATTTTGGTTTTGTGTTGTTTTTAACTTCAAAAAATAAAAATAAGATAAAAAACCTAGATTTAAAGTTTGTACTGTCAGAGTAAAAAAACGGGATTTTTTAGTCCAAGAGGCTTACATGAAGGGGTTCACTATGAAGAGAACCCACACAATGTGTTGGAAATATGCCCTAGAGGCAATAATAAAGTGATTATTATTATATTTCCTTGTTCATGATAATTGTCTATTGTTCATACTATAATTGTATTAACCGGAAACCGTAATACATGTGTGAATACATAGACCACAACATGTCCCTAGTGAGCCTCTAGTTGGCTAGCTCGTTGATCAATAGATGGTCACGGGTTCATGACCATGGACATTCGATGTCGTTGATAACGGGATCACATCATTTCCTTAGACCATGAGATTGTGCAACTCCCGGATACCGTAGGAATATTTTGGGTGTGCCAAACGTCATAACGTAACTGGGTGGCTATAAAGGTACACTACGGGTATCCCCGAAAGTATCTGTTGGGTTGGCACGAATCGAGACTGGGATTTGTCACTTCGTGTGACGGAAAGGTATCCCTGGGCCCACTCGGTAAGACATCATCATAATGAGCTCAGTGTGACTAAGGAGTTAGCCACAGGATGATGTGTTACGGAACAATTAAAGAGACTTGCCGGTAACGAGATTGAACAATGTATAGGGATACCGACGATCGAGTCTCGGGCAAATAACATACCGATGGACAAAGGGAATTGTATACGGGATTAATTGAATCCCCGACATCGTGGTTCATCCGATGAGATCATCGTGGAACATGTGGGAGCCAATATGGGTATCCAGATCCCGCTGTTGGTTATTGACCGAAGAGGTGTCTCAGTCATGTCTACATGCCTCCCGAACCCGTAGGGTCTACACACTTAAGGTTCGATGACGCTAGGGTTATAGGGGAATTGTGTACGTGGTTACCGAAGGTTGTTTGGAGTCCCAGATGAGATCCTGTACGTCACCAGGAGTTCCGAAATGGTCCGGAGGTAAAGAATGATATATAGGAAGTAAGGATTTGGTCACCGAAAGTGTTCCGGGCATCACCGGTAATGTACCGGGACCACCGAAAGGGTTCCGGGGGTCCACCGGGAGGGGTCAGCGGCCCCGGAGGCCTGCATGGGCTGAGAGTGGGAAGGGATCAGCCCCTGAGTGGGCTGGTGCGCCTCCCACCAAGGCCCAAGGCGCAGCTAGGAGGAGAGGGGGCAAACCCTAGGCGCAGATGGGCCCTAGGCCCACCCTACGGTGCGCCCCCCTCTCTCCCTGTCTCGGCTGCCGGCCCTCCCCCATCTAGGGCTGCCGCACCCCCTAGGGTGGGACCCCTAGAGGGGGCGCACCATCCTCCCCTCCTCCTATATATAGTGAGGGTTTGGGGGCTGTCAACGACGCAACTCTCTCTCTCTCTCTCTCGGCGCAACCCTACCTCTCCATCTCCTCGTCCTCCGTAGTGCTTGGCGAAGCCCTGTTGGAGTACCGCGCTGCTCCACCACCACCACGTCGTCGTGCTGTTGTTGGAGTTGTCTTCCCCAACCTCTCCCTCCTCCTTACTGGATCAAGGCGCGGGAGACGTCACCGGGCTGCACGTGTGTTTAACGCGGAGGCGCCATTATTCGACGCTTAGATCGGAATCGACCACGATCTGAATCGCTGCGAGTACGACTCCACCAACCGCGTTCTTGTAACTCTTCTGCTTTGCGATCTTCAAATTTTGAATTACTACTACGTTCCCCAACACAATAACCTTTATGTTTGTTTGCTCGCCCCTCCCCAACAAACATATCGTTCGCTGGACCCCCCCCTTCCCAAAGCTAACATACGTCAATTATTAGCATCCAAATTTATTGGTTTGTCTAGGTCTCATCTTGATGAAGAATAACTATGCCTTGTCTAACTCGATTTTATGTGGAGATTTGTCTTTGGTTAATCAAATAGAGAAGGAGTTATATGAGACTTTGTTAATTTCATTTAGTTGAAAAGTGGAAAATCCAAATTTTATCGTGTATGAAATTAAATAAAAAATTGAGCGTCCAATGTTTAGAACTCTAGACGAAGATCATGCAAGGATAGTGACTTACCGTCGTGCAACCCGTTAAATATTCAAACCTACAAATTTTCCCTCATCCTCGAAATTTTGTCGAAATTTTAAACCATGCCTCGGACCACTTTGTAAACCTCTGGAGCACTAGATTTCTCCGGTGCTAGCATCTTCGGCCTCAATGATGCATGTCGTCTCCTCCTTCTTTCTTCCATGAATCGACCAACCTGAATTCGAAATTCATGTAACTTTTTTTGTGGTGTAAAAGAGAGTTTTATTCCAAGATTACAGAGTTACAGTCAAGAGGAAAGATTTCCTCGGTACATGGTGCCCTCTGTGTAGCCAAATAGATGTGCTACTTTCAATACGACTATATCTTGCCAAACAATTTGCTACACTAGTTTGGTCATGGTAAACATTCTAAGGAATAAATTCTCGATCTACCAGTAAAGACTTGATCTCCACAGCCAAGTATCCATATGGAAGTGATCCAGTGAATCTCTAACAAATATAGAAAGAGCTGCGAGTGAATCCGACTGGACAATTATAGACAGGTCCGTGCGGTGGATTGCAAGGGTCATCCCTTCAATCATTGCATGTATTTATGCTTCGAGGTCATCATTACAGTGAAACAAGAATCTCTAGCTAAGCTGCAAAAATGACACTTCTGTCATGTCTCCTTAGTATCATACTTGCAGTCGTGCCATCAAATGCCGAAAATGAACTGTCCATTGACAAAGTTGTTTTGTTCTTCGATGGCGCTGACCAAGACAGTACCAGTCTATCAGGCCTCGGTGTTGACCTCTCCTCCTCAAAAACTAATGACATCTTTCCATGAAGAATCTCCTCAAACGAGTAGTACTTGGTATTGTATGGGGACCTCCAATAGCTCTCTAGAAATTCTACAGAAATCTCAACCGGGATAACCTGTTTTCCATGCAACTTACTTGTAACTATCGTGTTCATCGGGAATTGTCGTAGGCTCGCAAGCATTTTACATTGTTCTAGGCGTCGAAGAGATACCAACACAAGAATGTCAATTTCCAAGGTGAAAAGTCAAGATCCGCCCTTTATTTGTTGTACCTGGCAATGACCTTATCGAAGACATTATTTTTGGATGAACTCAGACTTTCTCCAGGATAAAAACTAAAGATCTTTGATCGGACAATAACAACACTTGTGCATTGTTTCCTTTCTAGAGGTGTTGTTTTTGAAGGAACCTCTTTTGTAATCCGAATGTTGTAATTGGTGGTGGTTAGAGTGTTGTTGATGCTAGTGACTGATGATTGTCGCGGGGTCTTTTTTCTTCTGTTTTTATTTTATTTTCATTTGGATCCTAATATGTACCAGACGTGTGGGGTGCTAAGGGGCTTGGACAAAATGTCCCCATCATTACACATCACGCCACGTCACCACATGCATGCATAAATAATGAAATGGATGATGTCAGTGGGATTTTTTTGGGGTTTTAGTTTTTAAAATGTTTACTCTCTTAAATAAAAAATCTGATTGAAACAAAGTTTTTATCATTAAATCCGTCAGGACGAGATCTTCGAAACTAGATCTCATATCTATATGTTTCGACAATTTTTTGGGCTACAAGTTGCCATGTCTATTGCACATAAATTACCATGGTGTTTACATCAAAGTTACCATAATATGTTTCGACTAGTTTTTTTCTTCTACGTTTAAAGTAAATTTTGACATGTTATAAAAACAAGAATTAAGAAGCTAAAACTCGCCACGGTAAATTACTAAAATTTGACATGGATATGATTTTGACATGGTTTATAAATAAAAATAAATCCGTCCTCAATTATCTAAAAAATGCATGGTCAATGACTCAAATTTGGCATGAGCGATAAATCAAAATTGCCAAGGTGAATTGCCTAAATTTTCTATGATCCACGCACTAATTTTGCCATGGTTAATACAAAAAATTAATTACCATGATCAAAATACTAAAATTGTCATGATCCATGCACTAAATTTTCCATGGTTCATACAAAATAATAACTACCATGGTCAAAATACTAAAATTTCCATGATCCATGAAGTAAATTTACCGTGGTTAATAACTAAAAATTGCCATGGTCAATTAAGAAAATTTTCCATGGTCAATTAAGAAAATTTGCCATGGTGACTTACTAAAGAATTTTCATTATCCATGAAGTAAATTTGTCATGGTTTATAAATAAAACTCCAAAACTTGGCGTGCTAACACATGTTTATTTGCCATGACAAAGAAAACATCTTAAATTGCCATGAAAAATATATATTATATTTGTCATAGCCACAAAAAGGAAAGAGTTTTCTATGGGTAGCTTTAAATCTAGAAAAGAAAGATGAAACATATATAATGGAAACTTTAGTGTAAACATTATGACAACTTAAGTGTAACGTCATGGCAACTTTTGGCTTAAAAAATTCATCGAAAAATCAATGTGGGACCTAGTTTTGAAGATCTCGTCGAGACGGATTTAGTAATGAAACGGATCTGTAATCAAAAAAATATTTAATCGGAAAAGACAGAAAGATACCACTGAACATCATATGTTTCGTTGTGTATGCATGCATGCAATGATGTGGCAAGATGAATGATGATGGGAGCGTTCAGATCAAGTTGATAAGTGCCACACGTGTGACATTTACCATTTGGATTCTTTTTTGGCACTTTGTATTTTTGATGTATTTGAATATCTTGTCGATGCAGAGACCAGGTGTGACTGATATCTTTGCGATATTAATATATTTCTTTGTCCAAAAACAAATGTCGATTCAAGTCAAGTGATTATATGGGTGTGCGAAGGAGTGATTTCAGATAATATGATTTAGTGGTTTACATACATTATTCCAAGTCTAGCAGTTGTGGTTGCATTTAGACATGATGGGCGGCGCGGCGAATGGGCCGTCCAGCATTCCACGGGCCAAGATCTTGTACGCTGCCTCGGTCATGTGCAGGCCGTCAAACGACACGTACCTCGACGGGTCCGAGCACGGCACCGCCGTCGGCCCAAGGCTTAAGAGAGGGTAGCATGCCTCCAGCACCGTTTCCACGCCGAACCCGTTCTCCGCCGGCTTGGTGATGAGGCCGAGGACGCTGTCGTAGGAGTCGACGTAGGTGATGGACACGCCGGGATGACGGCGGCGGAGCTCGTCGAGCTTGGCTTTCAACATGTGGTTGTGGAGGAGGATGAGGTCATTGAGCCACCGGAGGCAGCCCGTGGCAAGGTCGCGGTCGTCGTCAGGGAAGAGCACGAGGTACTGCGGGGTGCACCCCAGCGGGAAGATGCCCGGCACGTACATGGTCTTGGCACCCAGCTCGATCAGAGCCTTGATGGAGAGAGCGATGGAGCTGATGACCTGGGGCACCAGGGGCCTCACCCATTCGAGCGTCTTGTTCTGTAGGAAAGGGTGGTGGTAGTCGTTGACGCCGATCTCCCCCACCAGGAACAGCGAGCTCTCCATCACCTCCTTCCTCTCTGCGTGTGTGATGGCCATGATGGTGTGGTATGAGCAAAATAAAATAAGTGAATATACATTGTAAAATATGTTAATTTGTCTATATGCATTTGTATATAGTGCATAGTGTAATCATTAAAATGACTTTTATTTAAGAATCATGAGAATGGAGTAATATACTCCCTTCGTTTCTAAATATTTGTCTTTTTAGAGATTCAACTATAGACTACATGCGAAACAAAATGAATGAATCTACACTTTAAATTATGTCTATATATATCCACATATAGTCTATAGTGAATCTAAAAAAACAAATATTTAGGAACCGAGAGAGTATATCCATGGCGCGCCATGCATGCCACCGATTTGATTTGTTCTAGCTACGCCTAACACGTTACCTTTGTCCGTGGAGGCGAGCGCGGCAATCACTTTCTTGAACCAGCCGATCTGGACGCCCAAGGAGTAAAAGGGGATCCGGGGACGAAGGACAACGCTGAGGTTCTTCTTGATGAAGAAATCCTGCCTCAATGCCGTGGCGGCCGTTACCGCGAAATTGGCGCCGTACCGGAACTCCTCCGCCGGCGGCTTCCTCGCATCCGTCTGCAGGTACGCCGGCCAGTACGGCAACCCCAGCCTCTCCACTGCACGTGCCAATTATCATGCATCATGCATGTGCGTGCTAAGATGTAACCAGACTTCTACTGTACTTGGGGCGTTTCGTTAATGAAATCGGAGAGAAACGCCTTGTTGAAAAGTGCGTGCTAAGATGTTCACCGCCGTCGAAGGAAGCACTTACCGATGAAGTCGACGACGAGGCGGCCGTCGGACCAGCGGCCGGTGGGGCGGCCGAAGAAGGTCTCGCCGTAGGGCAACTTTAGGACGGGGCCCGGCGGAGTGGTGTTGACGATTGAGTTGCCGGTGTCGATCAGAGAGTCGCCGAAGCTGAATAGGTGCTTGTAGCAGCGGCTCCGGTTCGAAGGCGCTGGGGACGCCGACGCCGTGATGGCCACGGACAGCGCAAGAAGAGCGGCCACCACCACGAGCAGCCGAGGCAGAGTCAACACCACCGCCATTGCGGTGGATCCGTGGATGGACGGAAAGTAATGGTTTCGGTCTCAAGCAATCCTCGCTCGCTGATACGCAGCTAGCTAGCTTGTATGATGAGGCAAAGCTTGACTGACCGGCCAGCTGACGCCTCTGACATTTTAAAATCCAGCCGGCCGCATAAAAAACTCGTGCCAAATGGAGTGTACTATCAGCTTTTAATTCGAGGAATTAGCTCGATCCACGACGCAGTTGACTTTGTGCAAGAACACGCACATTGGAGTACTAGAAAAATGAGTTTTGAGGTGTGCCTTTATGTCCTTATTCAGGGGATAATACTGTTTGTTGACATGTCAGATTAAACACGGACGTCATGGGCGTATTGTACTTAAGTCAGCCAAATCATTTTTTAACTCTGCAAGACTACTGGACAAAAGTTTGTAACAACCATGACCGCAAGCTTATCTATCATAAGATAAGTTATATAAAATACTACCTTCGTCCTGAATTATTTGACACAGAAATGAAATAATTCGGGACGAAGGAACTAATATAGAAGGACTATAGTTTTAAAAACAACTAACCAAGACACTACATAAGTTATGATTTTTTTTTTGAAAGAAAGTTATGATCATTTTTTTTATCATTGATGGCGGGATCTCTTGAGAGCATCACCAATGTGTAGAGACAGACTTGCCTCTAAGGTGGGTCCTACACCCCAGCCTCGAAGCATGCACGAAAATTTCGCAATGTGTAGCATTCATGTTTGCCTTTAAAGATGGGTCCCATATAAAATAAACAATTACAGATATCACGGTTGATCCTGATCTTTGCATGCATTTGTGAGGGAGCATCTTTTACAGTCATACACTAACATGTAGGTCCGTTTGTATTTTTTGATCGCTAGAGGCTGCCTCCAAACATAGCGACGACGCTAGTGAATTTGAGCTTAAAGGTGGAGCACGTAGTGTATAGCGCCAGCGCCAAAGGACATAGAGGCAGCGATAGAGGCGGCTAAATCATATACTATGGATGCCCTCGGATAGGTCCAAGATGTGAAGTTGGCCCAACAAGCTAGGCTTCGGGTGGCCCAAGCGTATTCTAGAAAAGCTCATTCGGCTGGACCGACACCATGAATGAAACCCTCTCAGTTAAAACATGCCCATGACATCCACTCCGTTGAACCGCTATTGCGCAATCAAGACATACATTACTACTACGCCATCAACCGGGCGTTATTCCAATGCATTAAACTTGCTGTAATGATGTTTAGTCAACTGCCAGTATCACTGCGTGGCTGACTCGGCTGTTCTACTATCCAGCCTCGTCAATCGTATGGAAGGCGAGGTTAGGGAGCCCTTTCACGGAGAGATCACACTAAAATAAGAACAAGATTAAGATGGATCATTATACGCTCATACACATGCATAAACTTATAAAAGAACCTCACATCCGTTGGGGCAAACTTCAGGATGTGCAACTGCTGGAGGGTAACGAAGATACCATTCGGTGGAAATTTATGGCCAACGGTTAATACTCTGCGGCCACGGCGTACAGGATGCAATTCGTCGGCATGATCAAGTCTGACATGCCCAAGATAGTCGGGAAGGTCTGGGCGCTGACAAAAATTAAATTCTTCTCCTGGCTAATTATCCAGGACACAGTCTGGACGGCAAATAGACTCACTCGCAAGGGCTGGCCCAACCGCGACCTATGCCAGATCTGCAAAAGGGAGAGTTAATTACAGAGAAGTACCACAACTGGAGCACAACGTACAGATTGGTATCAAGATTGCTAATTTTTCCATGTCAGTACCAATTTTATGCCAGGCCGTTGCAAATAAGGCTAAACCAGTGTTTTATACGTATTGACGCTCGATCTGACATGTCGGGGCCACCCGTCAGGTGCCACAGTGGCCAATCGGCGTGTGCCCGCGCGCTGACGAGGACGAGCCCGGCGCGGTCGCTCACTTACCGGGCTCGATCAAACCGAGCCGGACCCCCCCCCCCGACGAACCCTAGCTCTCCCTATCCTCCCCCCTTCTCAGGCGATGGCTGCGGTGACCCCCGGCGGGAGCGGTGTCATGGGCGGCTATGGCGACCTTCCTGGCCTCGGGAGCAATGACCACGTGGGTCTGGACGGCTCCAGTTCATCGTACTACACCGGCGACGAGGAAGAGGAGGAAGAGGCAACTGTGTCCATGGATCAACGGGTGCGGCTATAATTTATGGAGTATTCATGCCATGTTTACAATAATTCCATATGATTTTGGTATGATTTTATTAAAACTAACCCGGACTGACGCTGTTTTCAGCAGAACTACGTGGTGTTGTTTTGTGCAGAAATAAAAGTTCTCGGAATGAGCTGAAAATTTACGAAGAATATTTTTGAAAAAAAAAAAATACTGGAGCGAAGAGTGTTGGAAATATGCCCTAGAGGCAATATATAAAGTGTTTTTATTATATTTCCTTGTTCATGATAATCGTTTATTATCCATGCTATAACTGTAGTGATCGGAAACACATTGCATGTGTGGATAAATAGACAAACACTATGTCCCTAGTATGCCTCTAGTGAACTAGCTCGTTGATCAAAGATGGTCAGGGTTTCCTAGCCATTGACATGTGATGTCATTTGATAAAGGGATCACATCATTAGGAGACTGATGTGATGGACAAGACCCAAACTACAAACGTAGCATATGATCGTGTCAGTTTATTGCTACTGTTTTCTGCATGTCAAAGTATATGTTCCTATGACCATGAGATCATGCAACTCACGGATATCGAAGGAGTGCCTTGTGTGTATCAAACGTCGCAACGTAACTGGGTGACTATAAAGGTGCTCTACAGGTATCTTCGATGGTGTCTGTTGAGTTGGCATGGATCGAGACTGGGATTTGTTACTCCGTGTGACGGAGAGGTATCTCGGGGCCCACTCGGTAATGCAACATCACAATAAGCCTTGCAACCAATGTGACTAATTGTTAGTTGCGGGATCTTGCATTACGGAACGAGTAAAGAGACTTGCCGGTAACGAGATTGAACTAGGTATAGAGATACCGACGATCGAATCTCGGGCAAGTAACATGCCGAAGAACAAAGGGAACGTTATACGGGACTAACTGAATCCTTGACATAGAGGTTCAACCGATAAGATCTTCGTAGAATATGTAGGAACCAATGTGGACATCCAGGTCCCGCCATTGGTTATTGGCCGTAGAGGTGTCTCGGTCATGTCTACATAGTTCTCGAACCCGCAGGGTCTGCACACTTAAGGTTCGGTGACGTTTCGGTAGTATAGAGTTATGTATGGTGGTGACCGAAGGTTTTTCGGAGTCCCGGATGAGATCCCGGACGTCACGAGGAGCTCCGGAATGGTCCGGAGGTAAAGATTCATATATAGGATGTCCCAGTTTGGTCGCCGGAAAAGTTTCGGGCTCATCGGTAGTGTACCGGGAGTATCGGTAGTGTACCGGGAGTGCCGGTAGTGTACCGGGGGGACCTCCGGGAGGGGTATTTCGATCCCAAGAGGTCCATGGGCTGTGGGAGAATAATAACCAGCCCTTAATGGGCTGGGAAAACAGCCACAAAGGCCCATGGCGCAGGAGAGAAAGTCCTAAAGCAAAAAGTGGAAAATCAGCCAATAGGAGGCAATCCTACTCCAACTAGGATTGGAGGTGAAGTAGGATTGCTCCCACCTCCTATTTCGGCTGACCCAAAGGCCTTGGCTGCCTCTCCTCTCCTCTCCTCCTATATATACTAGTGGATTGGGTGGTTTTTGGACAGAATTTCCGGCCACGTGCTACCCGTTCCACCGGTGCATAGTTTCTCCTCTAGATCGTAGTTCCGCAGTGCTTAGGCGAAGCCCTGCCGGAATTGCTCCACCACCATCACCGGAGCGCCTTCACGCTGCCGGTGAACTCTCTCTCCTCTCCACCCCTCTTGCTGGATCAAGACGGTGGAGATCGTCATCAAGCTGCACATGTGCTGAACGCGGAGGTGCCGTCCGTTCGGTACTAGATCGGAAGGATCATGATCAAGGCCACGAGACGTTCGTGATTGGATCGTGGGACGGATCATGATGAGATCGTGGGACGGTTCGTGATTGGTTCGCGGGACGGTTCGTGATTGGATCGCGGGACGCTCGGCGATTTGGATCGCGAAGAAGTTCGACTACACCAACCGCGTTTCTTAACGCTTCCCGCTTAGCGATCTACAAGGGTACGTAGATCCACTCTCCCTCTCGTAGATGCTCATCACCATGGATAGGTTTGCGTGTGCGTAAGAAATTTTTTGTTTCCCATGCGACGTTCCCCAACAGTGGCATCATGAGCTAGGTTGATGGTTCGATGAGATCTCGAGTAGAACACAAAAGGTTTGTGGGCGTTGATGCTTAGATTGCTTCCTCCCTTGGTTGGATTTTGGTTCAGCGGGATTGTGAGATGAAGCGGCCCGGACCAACATTACTCGTACGCTTACGAGAGACCGGTTCCCTCGACGCAACTTGTTGTTGCTTAGATGGCTTGCGGGTGACAATTTCTCTCACTTTAGTTGGATCGGATCCGACAAAGGCGGTCCTTGAGAAGGTTGAAAAGCAATCTATGTATCACCGTTGTGGTTTATACGTAGGTGAGAATCGTTCTTGCTAGATACCCGTAGCAGCCACGTAAAACATGCAACAACAATTAGAGGACGTCTAACTTGTTTTTGCAGGGTATGTTGTGATATGATATGGCCAATTACATGATGAGATATATGTGATGTATGAGATGATCATGTGATGTATAGATTATCACGACTTGCATGTCGGTGATTACGGCAACCGGCAGGAGCCATAGGGTTGTCTTTAATTATTGTATGACCTGCATGTCAATCATTAAGCGCTATGTAATGCTTTACTTTATCGCTACGGTAGCAATAGTAGTAGAAGCATGCAGGGCGTGACAACCCCGATGGCGACACGTTGATGGAGATCAAGATGATGGAGATCATGGTGTCATGCCGGTGACGATGGAGATCATGCCGGTGTTTCGAAGATGGAGATCTTAAACACAAGTTGATAGCCATATCATGTCACTTATGAATTGCATGAGATGTTAATCCTTTTATGCACCTTGTTTTGCTTAGTACGACGGTAGCATTATAAGGTGATCCCTCACTTAAATTTCAAGATGAACTGTGTTCTCCCCGAGTGTGCACTGTTGCGAAAGTTCGTCGTGTCGAGACACCACGTGATGATCGGGTGTGATAGACTCTACGTTCACATACAACGGGTGCAAGCCAGATTTGCACGTGCAGAACACTCGGGTTAAACTTGACGAGCCTAGCATGTACAGACATGGCCTCGGAACACAAGAGACCGAAAGGTCGAACATGAGTCATATAGTAGATATGATCAACATAATGATGTTCACCATTGAAGCCACCTTAACTCACGTGATGATCGGACTTGAGTTGGTGAATTTGGATCATGTGACACTCGGATGACCTGAGGGATGTCAATTTGAGTGGGAGCTTTAGTAATTTGATTAACTAAACTCATTATCTTGAACAATAGTCTAAGTAACCTTTGCATATTTATGTTGTAGATCAATGGCTCGCGCAGTAGCACCCCTGAATTTTAATGCGTTCCTAGAGAAAGCTAAATTGAAAGATGATGGAAGTAACTTTGTTGACTGGGCCCGTAATCTGAGGATTATCCTCACGGCTTCCCAGAAGTCATATGTCCTTGATGCACCGCTTGGTGACCAGCCAGAAGACATGACCTCCGAAGACGTTAAGAACGCTTGGGAGGCTCGTGCTGGAGACTACTCAATAGTTCAGTGTGCAATATTGTATGGCTTAGAACCGGGACTTCAAAGACGTTTTGAACGTCATGGGGCATATGAGATGTTCCAGGAGTTGAAGTTTATCTTTCAGAAGAATGCCCGGATCGAGAGGTATGAGACCTCCGATAAATTCTATGCTTGCAAGATGGAGGAGAACGGGTCTATTAGTGAGCACATACTCAGAATGTCTGGGTACTCAAACCGTCTAGCGGAGTTGGGAATTACCCTTCCGCCGGAGGCGATCACTGATAGAGTTCTTCAATCGCTGCCACCTAGTTACAAGAGCTTTGTGATGAACTATAACATGCACGGGATGAACAAGTCAGTCGCCGAGCTGTTTGCGATGCTGAAAGTCGCTGAGTCTGAAATCCAGAAAGAACATCAAGTGTTGATGGTCAATAAAACCACTAGTTTCAAGAAAAACGGCAAAGGCAAAGGCAAGAAGGGTAAAACCAAGAAGGATGGCAAAGCAGTTGCTACTCCTACAAAGAAGCCTAAGCATGGACCTAAGCCAGAAACTGAGTGCTTTCATTGCAAAGGAACTGGTCACTGGAAGCGGAACTGCCCCAAGTACCTGGCTGGCAAGAAGGCGGCCAACGACAAACAAGGTATATATGATATACATGTTATTGATGTGTACCTTACTAGTTCTCGTAGTAGTGCCTGGGTATTTGATACCGGTTCGGTTGCTCACATTTGCAACTCAAAACAGGAACTACGGAATAAACGAAGACTGGCAAAGGACGAAGTGACGATGCGCGTGGGAAATGGTTCCAAGGTTGATGTGATCGCCGTCGGCACGCTCTCTCTTCGATTACCATCAGGATTAGTGATGAACCTAAATAATTGTTATTTAGTGCCTGCGTTAAGCATGAACATTATATCTGGATCTTGTTTATTGCGAGACGGTTACTCATTTAAATCAGAGAATAAAGGTTGTTCTATTTATATGAGTAATATCTTTTATGGTCATGCACCCAATGTTAGGGGTTTATTCATATTGAATCTTGATAGTGATGACACACATGTTCATAACATTGATGCCAAAAGATGTAGAGTAGTTAATGATAGTACCACTTTCTTGTGGCACTGCCGTTTAGGTCATATTGGTGTAAAACGCATGAGGAAGCTCCATGCTGATGGACTTTTGGAGTCACTTGATTTTGAATCACTTGACACATGTGAACCATGCCTTATGGGCAAGATGACCAAAACGCCGTTCTCTGGAACAATGGAACGGGCGAGTGACTTATTGGAAATCATACATACTGATGTGTGCGGTCCAATGAATGTCGAAGCGCGTGGTGGTTATCGTTATTTTCTCACCTTCACTGATGACTTGAGTAGATATGGGTATATTTACTTGATGAAGCACAAGTCTGAAACATTTGAAAAGTTCAAGCAATTTCAGAGTGAAGTTGAGAATCATCGTAACAAGAAGATTAAATTTCTTCGATCTGATCGAGGAGGTGAATATCTGAGTTATGAGTTTGGCAATCACTTAAGACAGTGTGGAATTGTTTCACAGTTGACACCGCCCGGAACACCACAGCGTAATGGTGTGTCTGAACGTCGTAATCGGACCTTATTGGATATGGTGCGTTCTATGATGTCTCTTGCCGATTTGCCACTATCGTTTTGGGGTTATGCATTAGAGACAGATGCATTCACTTTAAATAGGGCACCATCAAAATCCGTTGAGACGACGCCATATGAACTGTGGTTTGGCAAAAAGCCGAAGTTGTCGTTTCTTAAAGTTTGGGGATGTGATGCTTATGTCAAAAAGCTTCAGCCTGAAAAGATGGAACCCAAAGCGGAAAAGTGCGTCTTCATAGGATACCCGAAAGAGACAGTCGGGTATACCTTCTATCTCAGATCCGAGGGCAAAGTGTTTGTCGCTAAGAACGGAACATTTCTTGAGAAAGAGTTTCTCTCGAAAGAATTGAGTGGGAGGAAAATAGAGCTTGATGAGGTTATTGAACCTTTACTTCAACCAGAGAGTAGCGCAGCACAGAAAGATGTTTCTGTGGAACCTACAACGGTAGAAGAGGAAGTTAATGATGATGATCATGAAGCTCCGGATCAAGCTGCTATTGAACCTCGTAGGTCGACAAGGACGCGTACTACTCCCGAGTGGTACGGAAACCCTGTCTTAGAGGTCATGTTGTTGGACAACAATGAACCTACGAGCTATGGAGGAGCAGTGATGGGCCCGGATTCCGAGAAATGGTTAGAGGCCATGCAATCTGAGATGGGATCCATGTATGAAAACAAAGTATGGACTTTGGAAGTACTACCTGAAGGGCGAAAGGCCATTCAGAACAAATGGATCTATAAGAAGAAGACGGACGCGGACGGTAATGTCACCGTCTATAAAGCTCGACTTGTGGCAAAGGGTTTTTCACAAGTTCAAGGAGTTGACTACGATGAGACTTTCTCACCCGTAGCGATGCTTAAGTCTGTCAGAATCATGTTGGCAATAGCTGCTTATTTCGACTATGAAATTTGGCAGATGGACGTCAAAACGGCGTTCCTCAACGGTTTCCTTGAGGAAGAGTTGTATATAATTCAACCCGAAGGTTTTGTCGATCCAGAGAATGCTGACAAAGTTTGCAAACTCCAGCGATCCATTTATGGACTGGTGCAAGCATCTCGGAGTTGGAATAAACGCTTTGATGAGGTGATCAAAGCGTTTGGGTTTATACAAGTTTATGGAGAAGCTTGTATTTACAAGAAAGTGAGTGGGAGCTCTGTAGCGTTTCTAGTGTTATATGTGGATGACATATTGCTGATCGGAAACGATATAGAAATGCTGGAAAGCGTGAAGGAATATTTGAATAAGAGTTTTTCAATGAAGGACCTAGGAGAAGCTGCTTTCATATTAGGCATTAAGATCTATAGAGATAGGTCGAGACGCTTAATAGCACTTTCACAGAGCACATACCTTGATAAAGTTTTGAAGAAGTTCAAAATGGAACAGGCCAAGAAGGGGTTCTTGCCTGTGTTGCAAGGTGTGAAGTTGAGTAAGACTCAATGCCCAGTGACTGCAGAAGATAAAGAAAAGATGAGCGTCATCCCCGATGCTTCAGCCATAGGCTCTATCATGTATGCAATGCTGTGCACAAGACCCGATGTCAGCCTTGCCATAAGTATGGCTGGAAGGTTTCAAAGTGATCCTGGAATGGAGCACTGGCAAGCGGTCAAGAATATCCTTAAGTACCTTAACAGGACTAAGGACATGTTTCTCATTTATGGAGGTGATGAAGAGCTCGTCGTAAAGGGTTACGTCGATGCAAGCTTTGACACTGATCCGGACGATTCTAAATCGCAAACCGGATACGTATTTATTCTTAACGGGGGAGCGGTAAGCTGGTGCAGTTCCAAGCAAAGCGTGGTAGCTGATTCTACGTGCGAAGCGGAGTACATCGCAGCCTCGGAGGCAGCGAAGGAAGGTGTCTGGATGAAGCAGTTCATGACAGATCTTGGAGTAGTGCCTAGTGCACTGAATCCAATAAATCTGTTCTATGACAACACTGGTGCCATTGCTCTAGCCAAGGAACCGAGGTTTCACAAGAGGACCAGACACATAAAGCGACGCTTCAACTCCATCCGGTTCTACATCGAGGAGAAGGACATAAATATTTGCAAAGTGCACACGGATCTGAATGTTGCAGACCCGTTGACTAAACCTCTTCCAAGGGCTAAACATGATCAACACCAGAACTGTATGGGTGTTCGATTCATTACCATGTAAATCACATAGTGATGTGAACTAGATTATTGACTCTAGTGCAAGTGGGAGACTGTTGGAAATATGCCCTAGAGGCAATATATAAAGTGTTTTTATTATATTTCCTTGTTCATGATAATCGTTTATTATCCATGCTATAACTGTAGTGATCGAAAACACATTGCATGTGTGGATAAATAGACAAACACTATGTCCCTAGTATGCCTCTAGTGAACTAGCTCGTTGATCAAAGATGGTCAGGGTTTCCTAGCCATTGACATGTGATGTCATTTGATAAAAAGATCACATCATTAGGAGACTGATGTGATGGACAAGACCCAAACTACAAACGTAGCATATGATCGTGTCAGTTTATTGCTACTGTTTTCTGCATGTCAAAGTATATGTTCCTATGACCATGAGATCATGCAACTCACGGATATCGAAGGAGTGCCTTGTGTGTATCAAACGTCGCAACGTAACTGGGTGACTATAAAGGTGCTCTACAGGTAACTCCGATGGTGTCTGTTGAGTTGGCATGGATCGAGACTGGGATTTGTTACTCCGTGTGACGGAGAGGTATCTCGGGACCCACTCGGTAATGCAACATCACAATAAGCCTTGCAAGCAATGTGACTAATTTTTAGTTGCGGGATCTTGCCTTACGGAACGAGTAAAGAGACTTGCCGGTAACGAGATTGAACTAGGTATAGAGATACCGATGATCGAATCTCGGGCAAGTAACATGCCGAAGAACAAAGGGAACGTTATACGGGACTAACTGAATCCTTGACATAGAGGTTCAACCGATAAGATCTTCATAGAATATGTAGGAACCAATGTGGACATCCAGGTCCCGCCATTGGTTATTGGCCGTAGAGGTGTCTCGGTCATGTCTACATAGTTCTCGAACCCGCAGGGTCTGCACACTTAAGGTTCGGTGACGTTTCGGTAGTATAGAGTTATGTATGGTGGTGACTGAAGGTTGTTCGGAGTCCCGGATGAGATCCCGGACGTCACGAGGAGCTCCGGAATGGTCCGGAGGTAAAGATTCATATATAGGATGTCCCAGTTTGGTCGCCGGAAAAGTTTCGGGCTCATCGGTAGTATACCGGGAGTATCGGTAGTGTACCGGGAGTGCCGGTAGTGTACCGGGGGACCTCCGGGAGGGGTATTTCGACCCCAAGAGGTCCATGGTCTGTGGGAGAATAATAACCAGCCCTTAGTGGGCTGGGAAAACAGCCACAAAGGCCCATGGCGCAGGAGAGAAAGTCCTAAAGCAAAAAGTGGAAAATCAGCCAATAGGAGGCAATCCTACTCCAACTAGGATTGGAGGTGAAGTAGGATTGCTCCCACCTCCTATTTCGGCCGACCCAAAGGCCTTGGCTGCCTCTCCTCTCCTCTCGTCCTATATATACTAGTGGATTGGGTGGTTTTTGGACAGAATTTCCGGCCACGTGCTACCCGTTCCACCGGTGCATAGTTTCTCCTCTAGATCGTAGTTCCGCAGTGCTTAGGCGAAGCCCTGCCGGAATTGCTCCACCACCATCACCGGAGCGCCGTCATGCTGCCGGTGAACTCTCTCTCCTCTCCACCCCTCTTGCTGGATCAAGACGGTGGAGATCGTCATCAAGATGCACGTGTGCTGAACGCGGAGGTGCCGTCCGTTCGGTACTAGATCGGAAGGATCGTGATCAAGGCCACGAGACGTTCGTGATTGGATCGTGGGACGGATTGTGACGAGATCGTGGGACGGTTCGTGATTGGTTCGCGGGACGGTTCGTGATTGGATCACGGGACGCTCGGCGATTTGGATCGCGAAGAAGTTCGACTACACCAACCGCGTTTCTTAACGCTTCCCGCTTAGCGATCTACAAGGGTACGTAGATCCACTCTCCCTCTCGTAGATGCTCATCACCATGGATAGGTTTGCGTGTGCGTAAGAAAATTTTTGTTTCCCATGCGACGTTCCCCAACAAAGAGTCACCGGAGAGAAAGGGTGAGGAAGCCACAAGCCACAGCCCCCCTAGGGCGCCCCCCTGGCTTGTGACTTCCTCGGGAACCTTCTGGACGTGGGACTGACGCCAAAAATTCCTATAAATACCAAAACCCCTAGAAAGAAACCTAGATCGGGAGTTCCGCCGCCGTAAACCTCCAAAGCCACGAAAAACCAATCGGGAGCCCGTTCTGGCACCCTGCCGGAGGGGGAAACCATCACCGGAGGCCATCTTCATCATCCCGTCAGTCTCCATGATGAGGAGAGAATAGTTCACCCTCTGGGCTGAGGGTATGCACCAGTAGCTATGTGTTTTATCTCTATCTCTCTCTTGTTCTTGAGATGACAGGATCCTGATGTACTGCGAGTTTTATTAATATAGATGAATCATATGGACTTTTCCCCTCTCTATCTTCTTGTGATGAATTGAGTTTTCCCTTTGAAGTTTTCTTATCAGATTGAATCATTAACGATTTGAGAACACTTGATGTATGTCTTGCGATGGGATATCTATGGTGACAATGGGATGTTCTATTGATCTACTTGATGTAGGTTTTGGTGATCAACTTGCGGGTTCCGTGACATTGGGAATCTATGCATAGGGGTTGGCACATGTTTTCGTCTTGAATCTCCAGTAGAAACTTTGGGGCACTCCTTGAAGTTCTTTGTGTTGGATTGAATGTAATGAATCTGAAATTGTGTGATGCATACCGTATAATCAAGCCCACAGGTACTTGTGATGACATTGGAATATCTAGGTGACATTAGGGTTTTGGTTGATGTGTATCTTAAGGTGTTATCTTAGTACGAACTTTAGGGCTGTTCGTGACACTTATAGGGATAGCTCATAATATTGATCAAAAAAGATAACCTTGAGGTGGTTTCATACCCAACAATAATTTCTACGTTTGTTCTCCGCTATTTGTGACTTTGGAGTGAACTCTTTGTCGCACGTGAGGGATTTACATATAAATCAACTATGTTAGTATTGTTGAGAGAACTTGCACTAGTGAAAGTATGAACCCTAGGCCTTGTTTCCAAGCATTGCAATACCGTTTGTGCTCACTTTTATCATTAGTTACCTTGCTGTTTTAAATTTTCAGATTACAAAAAACTATGTCTACCATCCATATTGCACTTGTATCACCATCTCTTCGTCGAACTAGTGCACCTATACAATTTACCATTGCATTGGGTGTGTTGGGGACACAAGAGACTCTTCGCTATTTTATTGTAGGGTTGTTTGAGAGAGACCATCTTCATCCTACACCTCATGCGGATTGATAATCCTTAGGTCATCCACTTGAGGGAAAATTGTCATTGTCCTACAAAACTCTACGCTTGGAGGCCCAACACGAGTCTACAAGAAGAAGGTTGTGTAGTAGACATCAAGCTCTTTTCTGACGCCGTTGCCGGGGAGGTGAGAGCTTGAAGGTATATCTTTAGATCTTGCAATTGAATCTTTTAGTTTCTTGTTTTTTCACTAGTTTGGTTTTATAAAAGAAAACTGCAAAAAAATGGAATTGAGGTTGCCTCATATGCTTCATCTTTTTAATGTCTTTCGTGAAAATGATGGAAAGAAAAATTGTGCTCAAGTGTTAGAAGAAGAAGTTATTAAAATGTTTGGCACTAAATCCTTGAATGGTGAGCATGATTTCAATATTGTTAGTATGAATTTTCTTAATATTCATGACGTTAATGATATGCAAAGCCACAAGCGTGGGGATGCTATGTTTGATGAAGATGATATTTTTTGTCCCCCAAGTTTTGATGAGCAAAACAATTATGATGATAGCATGCCTCCTATATATGATGATTATTGTGATGACACGTATGCTATAAAGAGTGATAGTAACCATGAAACTTGGCATCATGATTTTAATATTGAATGTGGTTATGTCAATCAAGTGTCACATTATAGTTATTTTGTTGAGTTTGCTCCTACTATTATGAATGAGATGAAGTTTGCTTATGTGGAGAGTGATAAATTTTCTATGCTTGTAGATCATGAAAAGAATGTTGTATGTGATAGTTATATTGTGAAATTACTTCATGATGCTACTGAAAATTATTATGAGGGAGGAATATATGCTTGTAGGAATTGCAATAATATCAAGTTTCTTCTCTATGTGTTCAAAGTTTTGATGTTATGCTTGTTTTGCCTTCCTATGCTAGATGATTCTTGCTCCCATAAATTGTTTGCTCACAAAATCCCTATGCATAGGAAGTGGGTTAGACTTAAATGTGATTGTCATGAGATGCATGATGCTCTTTTGCATGTTTCAACTATTATTCCTATAGGAGCATCATTGAAATCATCATGCCTAGCTAAAAGTCATTAAAGAAAAGCGCTTATTGGGAGACAACCCAACACTTTTAATTTCTGTTTTGATGTGTTCACATGATTAATATAATGTAGTAATCATGTTTTGTGTCTTTTGTTTCAATAAAGTGTCAAGTAAAGCCTTTGGGATAGTGTGGATACTTGCTTGTTTGATTCTGTGCAAAAACAGAAAGTTTTGCGTCCAATATATGAATTATCTGATTTTACTGTAGAGTCAAAAAATTCTGAAATTTTTAAAAAACATTTATATGCAAATTCCTTAAGTTTTCCTAATGTTTCAGAATTTTTAGAGTCAGGGAAGTATGGTGATAATTCAGATCTCTACAAACTTTTCTGTTTTTTTTACAGATTCTGTTTTGCATGCATAGTTTGCTTGTTTCAAGTGTTCCTATAGCTTATGTTGAGTAATATAAATTATGGGAATGATGGAATACAGTAGGTATTATGTGAGAACAATTATGAATCTTGTCTTGACAGTACCTAAGTGAATGATCTATCTTTATTACACTAACCCTTCTCACAAAGTTCTGTTAAGTTTTTGTGTGATTGAAGTTTTCAAGTTTTGGGTGAGACACCGATATAAGGAGAATAAGGAGTGACAAGAACCTAAGATTGGGGATGACCAAGGCACTCCCAAGGTAATATCAAAGGAAGACTCAAGCGCCTAAGCTTGGGGATGCCTCGGAAGGCATCCCCTCTTTCGTCTTCAACACTATTGGTATATCTTACTTGGAGCTATATTTTTATTCGTCACATAATATGAGTTTTTCTTGGAGCGTCATTTTATTTTGTTTTCCTCTGTTAGGTTTTATTTATAATCTTGTTTTCTAATAAAAATTTCCAAGAGTTTCCTTTAGGATGCTTGAATTGCTTGTTTTGATATGTGTTGGGTAAAAACAGAAACTTCTGCTGTAGTGTTTGGATTTTCATATTTTACTGGAATGTGGAAAGTTTCTGAAATTTTTACAAAGTGTTGTAATATAAATGTTTTAGCATGTAATAAATTTTCATAATTGTTTGAGTTACATAAGTACACTATTTTCATAAATTTCTACAGACTGTACTGTTTGGACAGATTGCTTTCATAGTTTTGTTATCTACTTATCCTATAGTTTTCATAGCCTATATTGGTAAATATAAACTGTGGAAATGATAGTATAAAGTACCTAATGTTTAAAAATTATTTTGCAACTTGTCTTGGTAGTACATGAAGTGTTGATTTGTTCTTATGTGTACCAACCTATCTCACGAGTTCTTTTTGAGTTTTGTGTGGATGAAGTTTTTAAGAATAGGTGAAACCATGATATGGGAGGATTGAACAAGATAAAAAAGCTCAAGATTGGGGATGCCCAAGGCACCCCAAGTAAACATTTCAAGAATTGTCAAGCATCTAAGCTTGGGGATGCTACGCATCCCACCTCTCTTTGTCAACTATCGGTTAGCCTATGTTGAGCCTAAATTTTTATTCGTTCACATGATGTGTGCTATTCTTGGAGTGCTATTTTTGTTTTGCTTGATGTTTAAATAAAATACTAAGATATGGAAATCTTTAGTGAGTGAGAGAGAGAGAAAGTCCTCAGATAGCTACTTAATTGTTTGACTACTCATCGATCTTCACTTATATATTTTGGAGTAGTTTTGTCATTTACTCTCGCACTTCACTCGTATCCTATGAGCAAATGGTTGAATGAATTGAATATCATAAATCTGAAATTATATATGTTTTATATGCTTATCCCATGGGTATTAATGGCTTCACATATAAGAAGTATAGGTGGTAAAATTTATTGAAAATTAGAAAACACCGCATTGGTCACTTGAACCATTCATGAAAAAAAATTGAAGGAAGAGAGATTTCACATATAAATATACTATCTTGGACATATTCTATGATTGTGAATACCCATTAATTATTTTCAAACTTGAGCAAATTAGTTGAAGTTGGACAAGGAAGACAACGTAATGAGTTATGCTTGGGTATATTTGTATAGAAGTTATATTGTTATGGATACTCCAACATGTGGTGCTTGTTACATCATATTAGCCAAAACATCTGCACCAAGTAGAAATACTACTTGTGCATCCAAACATCCTTAAACCCAAAGTTGTTCCATATGAGTCCACCATACCTACCTATATGCGGTATTTACCTGCCGTTCCAAGTAAATTTGCATGTGCCAAACTCTAAACCTTCAAATAATATTCTGTTTTGTATGCCCAAATCGCTCATATAATAACTAGGGACTGTTAGTATCTTTCATGCTAGGTAGGTTATTCTCACGATATGTGTTAATTCACTATCATTCACGAGAAAGTGGCTGGTAATAGGGATTCCCAGTCCCGAAATCAAAGAAAAAAATTGCAAATAATTAAACAAAACTCCCCCAAGAATGTTGTTGGTATGGACGGTACCCGTGGATTCGGCTCGCCGTGGAGTGTGATTGATTGGTGGAGGGAGGGTAAAAACTTTACCATTCTATTTGGGAACCGCCTATAATATATCTAGCATGGAAGATACCGAGATCTCTCAGTTGTTATGGTGACAATGAAAGCATACCGCCCAAAATTATTATTCATCTCTGTTTTAAAAGCTCAAGCTCTGGCACCTCTGCAAATCAATGCTTTCCTCTGCGAAGGGTCTATCTTTTACTTTCCTGTATTTACTTTTATGCAAGAGTTAATAGTATTCTTTATTAGTTCAACCTCAATTATTCTTTAGTTGGCAAGCATCATGTGGTGGGGAAAGATCCAAGCATATATGGACATTCAAATATATTTGATCATTAATTATTACTGTTGACAATTATCTATATGATAAGTAAGTTGGGAGGCAAACATTAAGCCCCTATCTTTCTCTGTGTTCGATGAATGCTATTTGTTCTAAAAATATGCTTTGAGTGTTACCAATCATGGAAGACTATATGATAGTTCAGTATGTGGAATTTGCTAAATCAAAGCTCTTAAATAGACCCTTCCTGAAAATAAGATGAATTGCAATTGTTTGGTGACTGAAAGCATAGTTTGTTAGTCTATACTTTAACATGCGGATAGCTTGTTATTTCATCATGAGAAGTTTTATGAGATGAGCTACTGTTTATGATACATAATGATGCTAGTGATTGGAATTATCATTGATCAAATTTGTGCACTTGCTAGCATTCACACTTCATAAATTATTTCTTCTATCATTTACCTACTCAAGGACGAGCAGGAATTAAGCTTGGGGATGCTGGTATGTCTCCAATGTATCTATAATTTATGAAGTATTCATGCCATGTTTACAATAATTCTATATGATTTTGTATGATTTTATTAGAACTAACCCGGACTGACAATGTTTTCAGCAAAACTACCGTGGTGTTGTTTTTGTGCAGAAATAAAAGTTCTCGGAATGAGCTAAAAATTTACGGAGAATATTTTTGGAAAATATTAAAAATACTGGAGCGAAGAGTCACCGGAGAGGAAGGCCAAGGCAGCCACAAGCCATAGGGGCATCCCCCTAGGGCGCGCCCCCTGGCTTGTGACTTCCTCGGGAACCTTCTGGACGTGGGACCGATGCCAAAAAATCCTATAAATACCAAAACCTCCAGAAAGAAACCTAGATCGAGAGTTCCGCCGCCGCAAACCTCCAGATCCACGAAAAACCAATCGGGAGCCTGTTCCGGCACCCTGCTGGAGGGGGAAACCATCATCGAAGGCCATCTTCATCATCCCGGCAGTATCCATGACGAGGAGGGAATAGTTCACCCTCGGGGCTAAGGGTATGTACTAGTATCTATGTGTTTGATCTCTCTCTCTCTCTCTCTCTCTTGTTCTTGAGATGACAGGATCTTGATGTACCGCGAGCTTTATTAATATAGATGAATCATATGGAGTTTTCCCCTCTCTATGTTCTTGTGATGAATTGAGTTTTCCCTTTGAAGTTTTCTTATCGGATTGACTCTTTAAGGATTTGAGAACACTTGATGTATGTCTTGTGATGGGATATCTGTGGTGACAATGGGATGTTCTATTGATCTACTTAATGTATGTTTTGGTGATCAACTTGCGGGTTCCGTGACCTTGGGAATCTATGCATAGGGGTTGGCACATGTTTTCGTCTTGAATATCCGGTAGAAACTTTGGGGCACTCTTTGAAGTTCTTTGTGTTGGATCGAATATAATGAATCTGAAATTCATTGATGCATATCGTATAATCAAGCCCACGGGTACTTGTGGTGACATTGGAGTATCTAAGTGACATTAGGGTTTTGGTTGATGTGTATCTTAAGGTGTTATCTTAGTACGAACTTTAGGGCTGTTCGTGACACTTATAGGGATAGCTCATAAGATTGATCAGAAAAGATAACTTTGAGGTGGTTTCGTACCCTACAATAATTTCTATGTTTTTTCTCTACTATTTTTGACTTTGGAGTGAACTCTTTGTCGCACATGAGGGATTTACATATGATTCAACTATGTTAGTATTGTTGAGAGAACTTGCACTAGTGAAAGTATGAACCCTAGGCCTTGTTTCCAAGCATTGCAATACTGTTTGTGCTCACTTTTATCATTAGTTACCTTGCTGTTTTTATATTTTCAGATTACAAAAAACTATATCTATCATCCATATTGCACTTGTATCACCATCTCTTCGCCGAACTAGTGCACCTATACAATTTACCATTGTATTGGGTGTGTTGGGCACACAAGAGACTCTTTGCTATTTGATTGCAGGGTTGTTTCAGAGAGACCATCTTCGTCCTACACCTCTCGTGGATGGATAAACCTTAGGTCATCCACTTGAGGGAAAATTGCCATTGTCCTACAAAACTCTGCGCTTGGAGGCCCAACACGAGTCTACAAGAAGAAGGTTGTGTAGTAGACATCACGACTCGCTAAGATGTGGTTGGTCAACCCCACCACAAGCCATCAGTGGACCAATGGAGCTAGTGGAGTGTTGTAAGTCCCTCCATTGTTGCTTTTGTCATTTTCAAATCAGAGGCCTAGGGTTTGTGTTCTCAAAGCACTGAAAAAATTCAATTTTTGCCGTGGATTGTAGGTTAGTTAGGATTCACTTTGATGCTCGGCATAATTTGGATAGGAAGATTTGCAGGTAGTTGATAGTGGTGTTAATTTTTCTGTTAACTGAAATAGGATTCATTAGTAGTATTAATTCACTTTGTTAGGATTCACTGTTAACTGAAATAGGAAACTTCATTGATTAGTAGTGTTAATTTCTTCTTTATTTGTTTTGTGTTCTGTTATGTTAACTCAAATTGTAGACTTACTGCAAAATTATTTTAAAGTCTTTACTCTATTGTTGCTCTCCAATTTTAGAGTTAGGGTAATGAATACTTGAAATTTCATTTGTTTTGTAGTTTGGATGAAGACATTTGGGAAGTAAGGATGCATTTTGATGCAAGAGAACCATTGGAGAGGAAGCTATCCAGTTCAGATATTACTTATCTGAATTTGGTTGCACTGATGGAAACACAAGGATTTCATGCATATGATTGTTTGTATCACATTTCAAATTCATCTTTAGGATAGAAAGGGATGGATTTGGTAGATAGTAATGCTAAGTTACAGATGATAAAGAAGACTCTAAAGAGAAAGATTAAGGATACTTTGGTGCTTAATTTGCTAGCTAGGGCTTTTCCACCACCTGTTAGTGAATTTGTGAGGCAACAATGTGATGAGAAAGATTTGTCCACTATTGTGTACCAGGAGCCTGTTGTGTTTGATCTGAGTGAGACTCCTGTCTTAGCTATTGATCAACAAAGAGTAGTGTTTGAAAGTCAGTGTAGCACCTCTACCATAGCTCATCCTCCTGGTGCTTGCACACAAGAAAGCAAGAATGTGAATGACAAGTTGAAAGCTATTTTGGAAGAAGAAGAGGGGTATCAGGGATATGGTGTATATGAGGACAGTGATGCTTCTACCTCTGATGAAGATGGTCAACTAGGAAGTGACCCTCATTATATGTGTGATGATGACGATGTAGAGATGGAAGAGGGAAAGATACATAGATAGAGAAGTACTAGAGGAAGAATCATATGAGGAACAATCAAAAGAGGAAGAAGTGTTGCATTATGAGGGTGACACTGAAGTTGAGGAGCCATTTGAGGTAGAGGAATATAACACATTGGGATCATAAGAAGAACAAACTATAATTGTACCTGTAACAAGAAGCAGAAGCTGCCAGTTAGAAGAGGACCAACAACAAGGTCACATTCTAGTAAGTTACCAAAGGTTGAACCTGATTTCAAACCTTCATCAGATGAAGAATAGAAGGGTTTGGTTAGGGAGAGTGATGATGATGGTTTTGAGCCACTCTCATTTGTCCTACCAAAGAAAAGGAAGAGTAGGGCAAAGAAGAGGCCTCCTAGGAAGTGGTACAATGAGAAAATGGACCAATCACATCAACAACTATGTCTATAGTTGTGTTTTAGGGATCAACATCAATTCAGAGATGCTTTGTTGAATTTACACATCACTCAGAGCAGGAGTTTCAAGTATCATAGGAATTCTGATCAGAGGATAATTGTGGAGTGTAGAGAAAAACAATGCCAGTTCTTTTTTGGTGTCAACATTTATAAAAGGGGACAAAAACTTTGTAATTAAGAAGATGAGACTAGAGCACACTTGCCCAAATAGTACTGAGACCACCAGGGTGAGTGCTAAGTGGATAGCACAGAAATATGAGCACCTCTTCAGATCTGATCCAACTACTGGCATTCAGACTATAATTGATGCCTGCATGAAAAAATATGGTGTAGATGTGCCCAAGTCCATGGCATACAAGGCAAAGAACATAGCTATTGAAGTTGTGTTAGGAGATCGAAAGAAGCAATATCCTAGGCTTAGAGACTATGATCAAACTTTCATGGACACAAACCCTGGGAGTAGAGTAATAGTCACTACTGTTACTCCAATACCAACTGAAAAAATTCCCCACCCAGGCCCAAGATTTCATGTCATGTTCTTTTGCATCAATGGAGCAAGGGAGGGGTTTCTCAAGGGGTGCAGGCCATTCATTGGTTAGTTTCTGAACCTTGTGCACCACTTACATATTGTATCTCATTTAAATGTATTTAAAATTTTGAAATGTTGATTATGCAGGTGTTGATGGATGCTTTATTAATCTCACTACTGGTGCTCAACTCCTTGCTGCCACTGGTAGAGATGAAAACAACAATATATATCCACTGGCATTTGGCATAGTTGGACGAGAGGACACACCTAGTTGGTGTTGGTTTCTACACCAACTCAAAATTTGCCTAGGGGGAGAAGTGGGACAGTTTGGACCTTATACTATAATGTTAGATAGACAAAAGGTATGTGTATGCATATTTCATTTCATTTTGCACAAGTGTTTACATTGGCTTGCAACACTTTAATTTGTTATCTTTCTTCTAGCTTGCAGCTTAGACTTGTTAAATTGTGTGTATGAGGGGTTACTGGATGCAGTGAATGTTGTGTTTCCAAATTGCAACCAAAGATTATGCCTTATATGCAAATTTCTAGAATGCTGGGTTTAGGGGCTAAGATCTTAATAAGTGCATGGATAATGCTAGCTATGCCTACAATGAACACAAATTTAATATTGCAATGAATGATCTCAGAGGTGAAAGTGAGGAAGCTTGGAATTGGCTTACTGCAATACCAAAAAAACTTGGGCAAGGCATGCATTTGACACAAAATGCAAGACCAACTTGGTAGTGAACAACCTGTCTGAGGTGTTCAACAAGTACATTCTAGCTTTTAGGAGAAAACGTATAAGGACAATGTATGATGGGATAAAAGATAAGCAGATGGTGAGGTGGCACAGGCACAGAGATATTGGAAAGATAGCAAGATGGATGATAACACCTCATTACAGTGAGAAGCTAGAGATTGAGAAGGAGAGGGCCAAATACTGCAAGCCAATACAAGCTGGGGTGAACTTATGGAAAGTTACAAGTGGGCAGCAAACACATGCTGTCAACTTGGAAGCTGAGACTTGTGGATGCAGGAAGTGGGACCTTAGTGGCATCCCATGCAACCATGCCATCTCTGTAATAAACAAGGCTAAAAGGTTTCCAGAGGATTATTTTTTTTGAACCGGGCTCCTCCCCTTTCCATTATAGACATAACGGACATATATCGTTTGTCGCACCAGAAGAAAGATTGGTTAGGGAAAGGAAAGAAGCGAGTTCAGGACAATGCCAGGAAACCCACCTTCTGCGCCTGTCATCAGGAACACATACTATGGGGCGAAAACCTGGAACATCATCCAAAACCACACTTACAGACTATCCTAAGACCACACAGTACCGCATAACAGTCTCACAGTACAGTACAGACCAAAAGACAACAGAACAAAGATCCCCATGGATCACAAGTCTATCAGTTCTCAGCCTCCAAAAGCATCTCACCAACATCTGCAGCTTCCCAGCCAACATTCTCCAGGACTAGCAACCAGCTAGATTACCAGCTCTCCCACTTCTCACCTTCTTCGGCGTGGTCATTTGCTTCTGGCATTAGTGGTCCGCATAATAGGAGCATTTGTGACGTGTTCTTCTTCAGCATCTCTGCATCCTTCTTGGTCACCTCGATCATCCCAGGTTTCTGTAGGCCTGCCCAGTATTTAAGAAAAGCACATGGTGTGAATACAATTTCAAACGGAGTGTTGATCCGTTTTTTCTCAAAGGTGGCATGATTCCGAGCCAACCAAATCGCCCAGCAAATTGTTGTCAAACCAACAGTGTATAACTCACTAAAACCAGGAAGGAAAGCATGGATCCATGCATAAAATTGCCAAAGAGAATTTGGACAACAACTCGCTCCGAGCATAGCTCCAACAGTTCTCCAGATCACCCTGGATACAGGACATAGGAATAATAGGTGCTGGGTAGATTCCGGTTGTTCACAAAATGAACACCGGGGATCCCCATGCCATTGTCTTTTTTTCAAGTTATCTCTAGTAAGGATAGAGTCTTGGCTAACTTGTCACATAAATACTTGAAGTTTTAAAGGTATTTTTGCCCCTTATATCCATTTATAACCAGAACCAGCAAGGTTTCTTTCCAACCAACGATACATAGATTTCGTTGTATATTCTTTGGAGCTATCAAGCTTCGAGAGGATTATGTCAGCAAATTCTTCAAGAAACAATTTTATGTGGCTACTTATGAACTAATGATCTTTCCTATTCTTGGTGAGCATGATTGGACAAGGACCCCTGGTCCTGACATAGAACCACCTGCTTTAAAGTGAAGAGAGGAAGAAAGAAAGAAAAGAAGATCAAGGGCAAATCTGAAGTACCAAAGCCAAAAAACACTTCAAGAATGGGGACTATAACATGTGGCAATTGTAGTCTCCAAGGACATAGGTACACAAGCTGTCTTAAACAGTTGAATCCTGAGCTAGCTTCGAGGAAGAACAAACATGTGGTAATAAATGTGAAACCCTTCAAGTATACTACCTTTTCCTTTCTTATACATTTCTTTCCTTCCAGTATTAGTAAATGTTTTCCCTCTGTATGCAAGGCTACTCCAAGCAACTCACAACCAAGGGCTACTGGTCATGCTCCCATGTCGCCATCAACACAGGCAAGAGCTGCTGCTCCTACTCCTACACCACCATCAACACAGCCAAGAGGAGTTGGCAGAGGAGGAGCTGGCAGAGGTGCTGGTAAAGGAGGAGCTGGGAGAGGTGCTGGCAGAGGTGTTCCAAGGCCGTTCAATGCCCCTAGGCAATCTGTTGCCTCCACTTCTGGTGTTATTCCTACTGATGGTACACATAGTGGATGGATGGCCTACTTCACTGCTAGTGGTGCTGGAAGATCTGTCATGTAATGTTGAACTGATGCTAAACCAGTTTGTTGTTATTTTGGTTCATGGTACAATGTGTTGTTATGCTACAAAGTGATGCTGAACTTTTGTTATGTGGATGCATATGTTGATGGATATGTTGTTATTTGTCCAAGGATATGTTGATGATTATGTTGATGGATATGTTGTTATTTGTCCAAGGATATGTTGATGATCATATATTGATGATTATGTTGATGGATATGTTGTTATTATGTTGATATGTTATGGATCATGTTAAAGGATATGTTGATGATCATATATTGATGATTATGTATATGTTGTTATTATGTTGATATATTACCATAAACCTAATAATTCACAAATACATAGTGGAGTTCAAATGCTTAGTTCAACATACTAGAACCATGGTTCACAAATACATAGTGGAGTTCAAATGCTTACATTCATCCTTTGCTCACAAAGGATGGATAGCACCATTAATAGTTACATACACAACCAGAGTCTTAGAATTAGTACAACCATACAGTATACAACCATAGTTAACTAGGTCACTGTTGTTTCATCCTACCCAAAAGGTCAGCAATGCCCACTACTCATATTCATCTTGTTCAGTTCTGTAAGATGGCCAGGATGCCCTTCAGCTTGAGCTTGAGTTTCTCCTCTCCTTTCATCAGCTCAGCAATCTGATGCTCCAGCTGCCCCTTCTCTTCACTATGCACTTCCTTTCCCTTTAGCAAATCAGCAATATGAAACACTTCAACTCCAGCTTCTCTTGGGTAATCTTCTCCTCAGACTTTGTGAGCTCTGCATTATTCAACTCCAATTTCTCTGTAGCTGCACTGTGCACTTGCTTCTCTTTCATATGCTTCAACTTCAAGTACCGCGATTACATCCCATCGATTGGGCGGACCTTCCATCCGTTGAAAGGTGGTGGGACGAACCACACCACCTCAATGGCACAAGCGCGAAAGCCTTCCGCTCCCTGAAGATGCTAACATGTTGGGCAATCTGGAACGAGAGGAACGCAAGAATTTTCCAAAACAAAGCCTCCATGTCCACTAACGTTTTTTCATCCATCAAGGCGGAGGCGTGGCTATAGGTGAAAGCAGGGGCTAAGCATCTAGGGAGTCTTATTCCGAAAGAGTAAACATGTAATTTGCTTTCGACCCATGCGCCCATGTAACAGACAATTTCGTATCCTCTCCTGCTTAATTAATGACATAAGACAAATTTTTTGCCTCCGTTTCAAAAATAATTAAAAAACTCAAGGGAGGGTGCATCCGTAATCCACTGGGTTCACCCCGACGATTTACATTATGAAAAGAATAATGCACAACACACGGATTTATTCAGCGGGAATGTGGCAGGCTCGTGAACAATTCACTTATTTCAGGCGTCGAGGAGACACATCGACTAAGAATGTCGACTCAAATCAAATGCTGATTTTATTTTTTGCGGCCAAATGATGGTATGTGCTGTACGCAGGTCTAGCAGTTGTGGTTGCACGTGGACATGATGGGCGGCGCGGCGAACGGGCCGTCGAGCACCCCGCGGGCCATGATCTTGTACGCCGCCTCGGTCATGTGTAGGCCGTCGAAGGACACGTACCTCGACGGGTCCGGGCACGGCACCGCCGCCGGCCCGGCGTCCAAGACGGGGTAGCACGCCTTCAGCACGGTCTCCACGTGGAACCCATTCTCCGCCGGCTTGGTTATGAGGGTGAGCACGTCGTCGTAGGTGTTGACATAGGTGATGGACACGTCGGGATGGTCGCGGCGGAGCTCCTCGAGCTTGGCTTTCAGCATGCGGTTGTGGACGAGGACCAGGTCGTTGAGTCACCGGAGGCAGCCCGTGGCAGGGTCGCGTTCGTCGCCGGGGAAGAGGAAGAGGTACCGCGGGGTGCACCCCAGCGGGAAGATGCCCGAAACGTACATGGTCTTGGCGCCCAGCTCGATCAAGGCCTCGATGGAGAGAGCGATGGAGCTGATGACCCGGGGCACGAGGGGCCTGACCCATTCGAGTGTCTTGTTCTGGAAGAAGGGGTGGTTGTAGTCGTTGGCGCCGATCTCTCCCACCAGGAACAGCGAGCTCGCCATCACCTCCTTCCGCTCTGCGTGAGCATGGCCGTGATGGATGGTGTGGTTAGGTGATAATATGCATGCCCTCGGTGCGTTTGTGTAGCCATGGTGCCATCTATGCCACCGATTTTGTTCGAGCTACACGTTACGTACCTTGGTCCGTGGAGGCGATCGCGGCGAGCACTTTCTTGAACAAGCCGATCTGGACGTCGAGGGAGTACGGAGGGGTCGTCTTTCTGAAGAACTCCTGGCTCAGCGCCGTGGCGGCCGCTACCGCAAAATTGACGCCGTACCGAAACTCCTCGGCCGGCGACTTCCCTGCTGCCGCCTGCAGGTACGCCGGCCAGTACGGGAACCCCAGCCTCTCCACTGTACGTGGCAATTATCATGCATTATGCATGTATACATATTCGTTACGTTTGTATCGCAGTAAGATGGGCAGTAATTAAGCACGCCTCGTGTGTCGTCGTCATGGAAGCGCTTACCGATGAAGTCGACGACGAGGCGGCCGTCGGACCAGCGGCCGCTGGGGCGGCCAAAGAAGGTCTCGCCGTAGGGCAACGCCAGGACGGGTCCCGACGCATTGGCGTAGTGGACGATGAAGTTACCGGTGTCGATCAGAGAGTCGCCGAAGCTGAACAGACGCTTGTAGCAGCTGCTCCGGTTCGCCGGCGCAGGCGACGTAGACGCCGTCGTGGCCACAGACAAAGCAAGGAACGCGGCCACAACGAGCTGCAGAGGAAGAGCCGACGCCTCCGCCATTGTGGTGGATGGATAGAACGTTGATGGTTCTGATCTCGAGCTAGCTATAGCCTCACTCAGTTCTGCCCTGGCCTGCAGCCCGGACTTGCAGCCGGAGCTATATGTAATACGCACGCAGCTACGTAGTTTATCTTAGCTCCGTGATGATTGTTTGAAAATAAATTCCAACAGTGATGTGGTACTGGGGTAGGAGATAATGGATAGCAAAACGGAACTCGTGGCAAACGAGGCAATGGAGTAACGAGATTTGAATTCGAGGAATGGATCGATCGACTGCTGGCGCAGTTGACTTGTACAAAACTTGAAATACTAGACACTTATTTTGAGACGGAGAGAATAGTATAGTAACAAGGTGTACACGAAAGGTCAATATCGGTTTTTAGATAACATGTCTATCTGCAACTGCATTATGGCACTTTCAATGCATCATATCTTAAGCTATATTATATGGAAAATGATTTGAATCAACCGGTCGATCTACGCCTCATGATCCGTCATGTTGAGAGCCAACCACGTGTCGGATAGTCCCACACACCTCAATTATTAGTATTTTGCAACATTGTGTATGTTCATGAAACATGGCGAATATTGCAGTGCTGATGTAACGGTGCGACGATGCAGGTAAAAAATTCTGCAATATAATCTCTCTTGCAAAAGAATTCTGTAACATAATCCCTTTTGGGAAAAAAAATCTGCAACATAATCTTTGCTGCAAAAAATTCTATAACACAACCTCTCTTAGAAATGTCTTTTGTAACATGACCTCTGTTGCAAGAAAATTCGGCAACACAGCCAATGTTGCAGATGTTGTAAAAATGTAGTAACCAGTCATATCAAACGATTGATCCATCACTCGGTGTCCGTGGCCTCTGTGTTACACGTGTCCCGTGCATGGCCCACACGGTTACTACATCTTTGTTGTAATTTTTCTGCAATGATATCTATGTTGCAAAAATTTCTTCCGCAACAACATTGATATTAAAAAATGAAGGCACAAAACAAAATTCTGCAACAAGTTGGTTGTTGCAGAAAAAAAGGAACAAGACCACCATTGCAAGGAAAAAATATGAAACAAGACCTCTGTTACAAAAAAAAAATGCAACACTATGTCTGTTATAAATGTTTTTGCAACAAGACTTGTATTGCGAAAAAAACTTACAACACGACTTCTGTTGCAAAATAAGAACAACGTTGAGCATCAGATATAATGGCTCGCTACCTGGACGCGTACCATAGCCTAGCTTAGCTGGGTTACACTTACACGTTAACAAAAGTTCTCGGGACATCATGCCCACGTGTCGTGTGAAAGCAACAGCTACAACACCGTGTGGGCTGAGTACTAGTAATATGGAATAAAAAAAATGCTACTTACTAATCATACGACTGAAGAACGCGCATGATGGGTTGATCCAGTGGCTAGCGAGCCGACGGATCCTCGTATAGGATTCGTCGGATGACTCGTAGCGTCCCTCATATTATACACATTACATGTATATTCAGATACAATCTTTTTGTGGACTGGCTACTACCACCGTCCATAAGAATTTTAGTCAGTTGGTTTGACGATGGGGTCAAGGACTAGGATGGCGGCACCTCGGTTCAAGTGAGGCTTCGGCAGGTCTTCCTTCCTGAATGTGATTGGCACGTCCCACCATCTGCTATCCGAGAGGGCCACGTGGTTGACATGTTTGATCTCCTGCAGAGCTATTTTTCATTGATTACGCGATGAGTGGGTTTCGTAGATCATGCGGGCTTCATCGTCAGGCGACGACTGCTCCTCCGAGCTCGGTGTATTTTCTTTATATTTAGGATTTCCAATGGTATCCAAGAATGTGATCCCTTCTTCACCACCTGCGTGACGACCCAACATGCTCAAAGCGTGTGGGTTGGTCTTGTGTTTAACGTTACAGAGGGAATTACACAAGGCTCGCCCAGTATCGTGTGTAGCGTTGATTTGGGTCCTTTGCCTGGTTGTTGTCTCTTACGTGCAGGATTATCGATGGGTTTATCATCTCTAGGGCGTTTTTGGCGTTGTAAGTGGCGCCAGCGTCTATCGTCGCCTGATTCTGACGAGTTCGGAATTGATTTTTTGTTCCGTTCTTTTGATAACCGGGCGTCTTTCATAAACAGTATCTAGTTACGATGTCACATAGCCCGGGAACATTCTAACGTTAGATTCATACGCCCAAAATCAACTTGATCACTCCTACTCCATCTCTTTCATAATGTAGTGCGTCCATACTTTTCGAGATTTAAATTTAATCATAAATTTAACCAACGAGACCGACTGCGACGGCAACAAAAATTATACAATTGAATTTGTATATATTTAACCAACGAGACCGACTGCGACAGCAGTGGTATAATTTATGTTGCCATCGTAGTCGGTCTCGTTTATTAAATTATGGTCAAATTTAAACCTCGAAAAATGTGAACGCACTTCATTGTGAAATGGAAAGAGTATTACTCAACCCAATTATGTCCTTACTTAAGTTGAATCCTCAACGACCAAATCCTAATCAGTACCATTATATCTTTATTGTAACCGCGAATGCACAAATTGGCAACATCTACTTTTTACACGTGATATTAAACGATAAACTCCATGTAATCTAAGTTGTAAACTTGAGTGCCGCTATAAAGTAGTTGCATATTGAATTGGAATACTAAAAAACAACACCATATTCAATTTAATTGGAGAGCACACAAATTTCAAAAAATAGTACTCACATAGTATTGTATTGTCTAAAACACAGAGAGCATTCGTCCTCGGATACTTCTTTTGAAAGGTAAAAGCACACACGTATCCATCATGTACAAAACTTGTATAGCAAACGTGCCTTGGCGTACAGGCAGGATAACCTATTCATTGTCGGCAACTGCATTACAGCACGGTCAATACATGATTCTCCATCAAGGTAATTACTCCCTTCATAAACTAATATAAAAGTGTTTAGAACACTTAAATAGTAATCTACATGTTATTATATTAGTTTACAGAGGGAGTAAGTCTCAAGACAATGTGTCGGCTTTTTTTTGAAACTGTCACGAGGGATAGACTCCCCACCTGAATATATTTTAAAAGTATTTTGTTACAAACTAGACAAGGCGAGAAGTAAAATAGTCCCGCCACAAGCTGGCATGAACTTTGTCATCCACCTTAAGGCGATGAGACCACAATGTGAGATCCGCGATGATACCCCTGGTAACATCATGGGGTGAGACATCTAAATTCTTAAAGGTTTTAGCATTACGAGCGTCCCAAATATTCCAAATGATGAGAAGAAGAATGAAAGGCCACACTGACTCAGGGAGACTCGGGCACCCATGGGAGACCCAAAGGTCTGCAAAAGGGGATGAGCAAGGGTGTAGCTCAATGGCATCCCAAATGGCACGAGTTGTCGAACAGTGGAAGAAAAGGTGAGCCCGGTCTTCGGACGCGGAAGTGCATCAGGGGCAGGCGGCAGAGTCGATGATGGACTTGCGGTGCAGGTTTTTCCCGGGTGTTGAGCCGGTCAAGGTAGAAGAGCCAGCCGAACACCCTCACTCGGCTAGGGACACATGAGTCCCATATACGAGCAAGAGTGGGGTCGACCAGTTGAGAAGCCATCGCGTCGTAGGCGCCCTTGGTGGTGAAGGCGGCGCCGTTAAGTGGGACCTAATGGCGGGGGCACCGGACAGACTAACATCCTGCAACAGTAATCTCAAGGAAGCAAATTCATTGAAAGCAATTAAGGTTAGCCGGCTACGCAAGCCTGGATCAATCCCATCCATCTTTATATTGGCTATGAATGCATTTGGCTTTGTATGGTGTGTAAATAGAGCTGGGAAAGCAATGCACGGGGGGAGGGGGGTTCAGGGAGAACCCAACGATCTAACCAGAAAAATGTGGATAAGCCGTCCCCAATGGTCACACACGAAATCTTACGAAGGAAACTAAGGTGTGTGAAAATAGCACGACCAAGGAAGGATGCATTTTTGCCTAGCCCTATATGCATTGGAGAATGGTTGATGAGTCAATCCTTCCAAGGAAAAAGAGGGGAATGCAAGAATTTGAATGCGAATTTCAACATAAGGCAAAAGTTTTGTGCTCACGAGTTTTTGACTCCAAGACCACCAACAAGTTTGGGCATATAGACTCGGTCCCACGCGACCAGACACCTAGCCCCAGAGAAGGAGTCGTCGTTGACCAGAAAAAAATTCTCCTACGCTTGTCTATTTCCTCGAGGCCACACATGGACAGAAAGAAACACATCATATAGTAGGCCGGCAGGCTATCAAGGACAGCGGATAGAAGGACAAGACGACCTCCAGAAGACAACAGGAAAGCGCGCCATTCGGCTAGGTAAATATCACAGCGGTCTATAATTGGCTGGAAAGTTGACGATAGGAGTTTATGAGGCAATGTGTCAGCTTAATCTGTTATTATATAAAGGTGCTAACAGAAATAAAATACGTGTGTGTGCGCGTTCATTTGCGGCGAGCCCGCTACAAATGTCTTATCTATGAACACCAGTAGTGATCAACGTTGTCCTGCTTCCACATCACCACATGCCACATGTGAGGCACAGAGTAGCGGCGTTCGCCTACACGCTAATGGTAACCACTTGCCACACGCATCATACCAGCGACGTGCCAACTGAACACGGCTAGTAGGCACTTAGTAACGCGGCAAGTGAGTGAGTCCTACACTATTGATTAAGAGGAGGTAACAACGCGAACTCGATTTGGTGACGGGGATTGAGCGGATATTCCCGCAGCGTGTCTCTGATTCGTTTTTTAAATTTCTTGCCTTCTTGCAGTATTGGCATCCGCTCGCTAGACCGAAAGATCGTGACCGGCTTCAGCTCTATATGGACGCACTGCTGGCTTCCGCGCGCCGGCTTTCCGACCGGTTGCTTGCTTCGTAGCTTGCCCTTGGTGGTCGTTTATGTTTCTTCTTCTTTCTTTTGGACGTGATTGTGTTGTGGCCCCAATAGGTTTTTTTTTTGACTATGGTTGAGACGCGGTTGTATAGATGTTTGCTTTATTTATAAAGCGAGACAAAAACATGTTTCGAGCAAAATTTGGTGTGTCATTGACGGTGACTAATAGGTGGTATATACGTGTAAAGGCATCCACATCGTGTAGAGGCAACCCAGCCTTTAAGATGGCCCCATACATCTGCCTCTAATTTTAACCAAGTCTCCGCAGTGTGTGGCGTCTAATTCTTGGTCTTTACTGGCAGGCTTAGATAATACTTCCTCCGTTCCTAAATATAAGACCTTTTAGAAATTTCACTATAAGACTACATACGGAGCAAAATGAGTGAATCTATACTTTAAAAAAGCTATATACACCCGTATGTAGTACATAGTGTAATCTCTAAAACGTCTTATATTTAGAAACGGAGGGAGTATAAAATACATTGCTTTGTTGATCTCGATGACTGAGACTAGCATACACACCCTGGCAAAAGGGCCCAAACAAATATTTTAATCAGTGGCAAATGTTAGGGGCTGCCTCTAAGCTTGGAGGCGCTTTCAAGCTTTTTAGCTTAGAGGCTGCACGCTGCAACGTATAGAGGCAGCTGCTAAGGTGTTAGAGTCGAGTATAGAGGCGGTAACACGTTACATTATGGATGCTCTTAACAAAGGGTCTCACGTCACTTAGCCTTACGGGATGAGATTAAATATTGCACCTCCACCACTTGCCATACATGAACATTTGAGATTTATTATTTTCGAGAATGACGGGGGCAAAGCCCCATTGATAGGAGACGTGACTGTGCTGCTTCCGTTTCAGCACCTATCGTTGCTTGTATTGTTGTTGGTTGCTTTGTAATATAAAGTGGAGAAAACCCTTTTTCGAAAGCCCCACTGGTTAGAGCATCTACAACCATGATGGGAAAATCCGACCCTCAAACGTCCGTGGATGCGCCAACGCGTCTGCGGACAGTGGCCGATCAACCCATAATTAATGCATTCTAAAACCGGATACCTCAATAGAAACCTCAAATCCAAACTATTATATGCAACATAAACCTAATAGTAAGCGGAGCCCGTCTAGCTCCGTCATGCTCATGTCCAACGGCTGGCTACGCATCTCATATTGTTGGTGGTCGCCGGCAAGATCCAGTAGGACATGGGACACTATCCGACACACGGGAGTCAAGCTTGACGACGGCGGATCCATGCTCCGGTTGTGCGAATGCGATGGGTTCCCAACTCGAATCCGTTACCGCCATGCCAGAGAAGGCCAGAGATCGTCGAAAGTGAGTTCAGGTGACAGAGGAGGGGAGGGGAGGGGAAGGAAGTGGCTAGGGTTTGGTTCTTAGAGCGGATGAGAAGGAATATATATGGGTTTGGGTGGACCATCGTGGGTCGGGTCTAACATGGCGGATGCGCCCAGACGTCCCCATATCCATCCTAGATTTGAGTTGAATAAGAGAGATGCGGGTCAGACCGAGTGTTTGAGGCGTCTGTCTGGATCGCTTGTTTGTGATCAGTTAATTACCAGATGGCGTGTTTGGCAAATATTGTAACAAATATACTAGTTCTTTCTGCACTGAATACAATAACTCACTTGATTTATTTGGAAATATATTTATTCTTTTTTTTGCCTGGGGAAATAGATTTATTCAGCGCACCATAAAAAAACCCCAAAAATCCAAGCAAATGAAATGGACTTGTAGCACATGATGTACTGTATAGGTGCCTAGCTAGCTCAGCTAGGTGTAGTTGCATGTGGACATGATGGACGGGTTGGCGAAGGGGCCGTGGAGCATCCCGCGGGCCATGATCTTGTACACCGCCTCCGTCATGTGCAGACCGTCCCACGACACGTACTTCTCCGGCTCCCGGCACGGCACCACCCCCGGGTCCGAGCAGTGGAGGGTGAGGTTGGCGTTGTACGGCCCGCCGCCGCCGCAGCACGCGTGCAGCACCGTCCCCGGGGCGAACCCGTTCGCCACCGGCCTGGTGATGAGGCTCAGCACCTCGTTGTAGTAGTCCACGTAGGTGATGGACACGCCGGGGTGGGCGCGCCCGAGCTCCCGGAGCTTGCCCTTGAGCATGCGGTTGTGGTCGGCGGTGAGGCCGTTGAGCCACCGGAGGCAGCCGGCGGAGTCGTAGTCGCCCGGCTCGCCGCCGCGGTAGAAGTAGAGGTACCGCGGCACGCAGCCCAGCGGGAAGATGCCCGGCACGTAGATGTTCTTGGCGCCCAGCTTGATGAGGGCCTCCACGGAGAGCCCGATGGACCTGATCACCCGGGGCACCAGCGGCCGGACGAACCCCAGCGTCCTGTTCTGGAAGAAGGGGTGGTTGTAGTCGTTGGCACCGATCTCCCCCACCAGGAACAGCGAGCTCGCCATGATCTCCCGCCGCTCGACGTCGGTGGAGGCGAGCGCCGCCAGCACTTTCTTGAACCACCCGATCTGGATGCCCAGGGAGTAGGGGGTGATCTGGTCCACGTTGAGCCGCTTCTTCTTGAAGAGGAGCTGGTTGAGTGCTGTGCCGCTCGCCACTGCGAAGTTGGCGCCGTACCGGAAGTCGCCCTTCGTCGCCGGCGACTTGGCCTGCAGGTACGCCGGCCAATACGGGAACCCCAGCCTCTCCACTGCATGCACGTACGCGCTCACATCAGTCATGCATGTTCATCAGTTTATGTAGTACAAGCACAACTGCTATAGCATGCATGCATGTGAAATTGTGAATTGTGAAGTGCAGATTACTAAAAGCGTGGACACGTACCGATGAAGTCGACGATGAGGCGGCCGTCGGACCAGCGGCCGGTGGGGCGGCCGAAGAAGGTCTCGCCGTAGGGCGACCGCGAGACGGAGCCCGGCGCCTTGGAGTATTGTATGAAGTTGCCGGTGTCGATCAACGAGTCGCCGAAGCTGAACAGACGCCGGCAGGAGCTGCTGCTGCTGCTCGTGTTTGACTTCACTGGCGCCGACGCCAACGCCGTGGTCGCCGAAAACAGAATAAGCGCTGCCACCACGAGCCGCAGAGGCAGAGTCGTCGTCACAGCCCCCGCCATGGTGAGATCCGCCACCCTGCTCACTTCTGCCTGGCCGGACCTCCGAGTTGGAGGCTACTATATCTATATGTGATGTATGCAGGTAGGTAGCTTGTACCCACATCAATCATGGATGATGAAAGATATGGACAGATGCGGCAACTGTTGCTCCCGGTCTCTGGCCTCGAGCATTTTAAAACTTTAAAATCGAAGCGTCGTCGGTGTGTTGCACGAGCTGTTTTAATTACTTGCAGAAAATGGAACCCTTAACAATGGCGTGAAGAGATCGAATCGAATCGGCCGTTGACTTGTACAGACGTGATATAGATCTCCACGATGATCGACCTACGGAGAGCATCCATCCATCCATTGCGATCTTGTCAATTTCTTGCACAATCTGACATGCAGCTGGCGGGACTGTAGCTCACTGTGCCTGCTTGATCTGGCACTCAACATCAACTACGAGCACCAGTACCAGAACGATCGAGTGATCGAATCGGGGATCGCCAGAACATCATGGCGTCTCATATACTGGTGTGAAACGTACAGTAGTATTTTGGCGGACATCTGCAAGCAGGACACGCCTTTTTTGTGCTGGAACAGATTCTGCCTTTGTGAGCTGTGGTGTGGCAACATGCATGTACTACCAAATGCCAAAATCGGCAAGGTCAACTTGAAGCTGTCGTCCGATCGCAGCTGGAACACACAAGCACGCGCATACCTGCCATAGATCGGACGGTGCATGCCTCAGTGATGCGCCTGGCCGGCCATGCACGGACCATGTTGCCACACTTTGGGTTTGTATGTATGTGTGTGTGTGTTTTTGGCATGCATACGTGTATGTTTGTATGAATGAATAGCTTTTGTCTTTAATACGAATTAAAAAGAAAGCGACGTCGTTGAAATTAGCTCGTATGCGACAGTTTAGATGGCAACAATAGCTCCATCTTTAACCCTAGATAACTGCTCATCATTTCCACTAGATAGCTACTCATCTACTAAACAAACAATTAGCAAAAAAAGGAAACTCGTGGCATGCAAAAAAAAAAGACAGTTAAGTCTAGTCGTGAATATACACGCGGGCGCACGCGTCATTGTGTGTGTGTTTGTATCACTGGCGTTTAGTATTTAGAAAACAATGGAAGGCCTCCATCATATGTTCGTCTTCATGTCCGTCCCCAAGTGGCGTGGGACTAAAACCTTGCATGCAATGCCTAGCCATCCTTCAATTTTTCTGCCTCACACTGTATTGTGTTGTGTCAGACTATCGTCTCTCTCTTATTGAACTAGATAAGTCGTGCTTCAGCGATGCACATCCACACCTCCTCCTCTCTGAGCTGGTCTTCTACCTCTCCGAGCCCCTCCTCCAAGAGCGGCGATGTCGAAGTCATGGTGGTCCACGCCAACAAGTGGTGGCGGAGGGAGTTCATCCTATAATGGGCCTTGGGCACCGGCCGTGCTTCCCGGTCCCCTCGACGTCCACGGTGGGTTGGCTCCTCTGGCAAGGAGTGTAGGAGATATGCCCTACAGACAATAATAAATGTTATTGATTATCTTCCTGTTCATAATTATGTTTATGTTTCATGCTATAATTGCAATGATTTTCGAGTCTGCAAATAAAACGAGGCTTGAAGGAAGACTCATATGCACGTGTGGAATAATAAACGGTAAAATGTATTCCTAGTCGACCTCTAAGTCTGGCTCAAGTATTGCATGATGATCCTGTTTTCCTGATCATGGGCATGGCTATGCCAACAATTTTGAGGGCATAATGTTAGAGGAACATTTGTGTTGAATCGACCTGAATTGATGTTATGCTATGAGATACATTCATCATAAGTTAATGGTTAATAACATAGAGAAGTTAATGTTTGCATAATTCCTTAGACCATGAGAGTATCGAGTTTCTTCATGCTTGCTCCATAAACTTTGGGGTTTGTTAAACGTCATCCGTAAATGGGTGGCTATTACGACGACTTACGAGTTCATGGAAAAGTATGTCAAGTAACTTGATAGCTCAAGATTGGGATTTGCTCCTCCGACGATGGAGAGATATCTCTGGGCCCTCTCGATGTTACGGTATCCATCATCGTCTGGCCAGACACTTTGTGATTTGATCACGGGGATGCCGGAACACGGGAACAAGAAAAGAGAACAATACCGGTAACGAGGTAACCGGCATAGTGGACAAGTTGTTGTTCCACGGGGATGCCAACATGTCTCACCTCGGGTATTTGTAACATATCGTGAAGCAACAGGATAGCACACGACAACTGGAGGTTCACTCGAATATTCATTTGTGTGGGTATAGGGGTCAATATGGGTGTCCACGGCTCCGATGATGATCATTGATCAGAAGGGGTTCCGGGTCATGTCTATACTTCACCGAACCTATAGGGTCACACGCTTAAGGGTCATCTATCTGCTGAATACTAGACAAGGAGTCCGAGAGAAAGTCAGTGGAAAAGTTTCGAAGACAACGGAAAGGTTCCGGAGAGAACACCGAAAAAGTTTCGGTAAAATCGAAAAGTTGTTTCGGGTAATACCATTGATCCAAAAAGATTTCGACAAGCATCAGGAATGTTTTGGAGGTTGCCAGATTGGTCTTGTAATTTCTGGAATTTTTCTGGAGAATAAACGAAAAAGGTTTTCGGATCTGCCGGAATTGTTTACCGGGTAAACGAAGATGGTTTTAAATTAGACCACCATACCGGAAATGTTCCGGAGTGCGTCCAGATAATTTTAGAGGGTGCCGGAAATGTTCTGGAACCTTCCGGAATTTTTCACAAGTAATAGTCGCAGAAAACATCTTGTCCCAGTGTGAGGGGACAAGATCCCACGATTCATGTGGGCTGTTTTGGGCTGTTTTTGGGGGCGCCCCTTTAGGGGGCAGCCCCCTTGTGGCTGGACAAAGTGTTGGGGGGGGGACCCCATGGTGGGGGGCAGCCCCCACAAAAGATGGGGCTGGTTGGGAGTGTTGGAAATATGCCCTAGAGGCAATAATAAAATGGTTATTATTGTATTTCCTTGTTCATGATAATTGTCTATTGTTCATGCTATAATTGTATTAATCGGAAACCGTAATGCATGTGTGAATACATAGACCACAACATGTCCCTAGTGAGCCTCTAGTTGGCTAGCTCATTGATCAATAGATGGTCACGGTTTCATGACCATGGACATACGATGTCGTTGATAACGGGGTCACATCATTAGGAGAATGATGTGATGGACAAGACCGAATCCTAAGCATAGCACAAGATCGTGTAGTTCGTCTACTAAAGCTTTTCCAACGTCAAGTATCATTTCCTTAGACCATGAGATTATGCAACTCCCGGATACCATAGGAATACTTTGGGTGTGCCAAATGTCACAACGTAACTGGGTGGCTATAAAGGTACACTACAGGTATCTCCGAAAGTGCCAGTTGGGTTGGCACGAATCGAGACTGGGATTTGTCACTCCGTGTGACGAAGAGGTATCTCTGGACCCACTCAGTAAGACATCATCATAATGAGCTCAATGTGATTAAGGAGTTAGCCACATGATGATGTGTTACGGAATGAGTAAAGAGACTTTCCGGTAACGAGATTGAACAAGGTATAGGGATACCGACGATCGAATCTCGGGCAAGTATCATACCGGTACACAAAGGGAATTGTATACGGGATTGATTGAATCCCCGACATCGTGGTTCATCCGATGAGATCATCGTGGAGCATGTGGCAGCCAACATGGGTATCCAGATCCCGCTGTTGGTTATTGACCGGAGAGGTGTCTCGGTCATGTCTACGTGTCTCCCGAACCCGTAGGGTCTACACACTTAAGGTTCCATGACACTAGGGTTATAGGGGAATAGTGTACGTGGTTACCGAAGGTAGTTCGGAGTCCCGAATGAGATCCCGTACGTCACGAGGAGTTCCGAAATGGTCCGGAGGTAAAGATTCATATATAGGAAGTGAGGTTTTGGTCATCGGAAGAGTTTCGGGCATCACCGGTAACGTACCGGGACCACCGGAAGGGTTCCGGGGTCCACCAAGTGGGGCCACCGGCACCGGAGGGCTTCATGGGCCACAAGTGGGAGGGAACCAGCCCTAGGTGGGGTGGTGCGCCCCCACAAGGGCCCAAGGCGCAGCTTGAGGTGGGAGGGGGCAAACCCTAGAGGCAGATGGGCCCTAGGCCCACCTAGGGCATCGCCCCTCCCACTCCCTCCTTGCCGCCGCCCTAGATTGATCTAGGGTTGGCCGCCGGCCCTGGGGAGGGAACCCTGGGTATGCCGCACCCCTCCTCCTTCCCCCTATATATGTGGGGTTTTGGGGGCTGCCATACACACGAGTTCTCTCTCTCGGTGTAGCCCTACCCCTCCTCTTCCTCGTTCTCCGTGGTGCTTGGCAAAGCCCTGGCGGAGACCACGCAGCTCCACCGTCACCATGCCGTCGTGCTGTTGGAGCCCTCCCTCAACCTCTCCTTCCTCCTTGCTGGATCAAGGCATAGGAGACGTCACCGGGCTGCACGTGTGTTGAACGCGGAGGCGCCGTTGTTCGGCGCTAAGATCGGAATCCACCGCGATCTGAATCGCTGCGAGTACGACTCCACCAGCCGCGTTCTAGTAACGCTTCCGCTTTGCGATCTTCAAAGGTATGAAGACGCACTCCCCCTTTGCTCGTTGTTGGTTTCTCCATAGATTGATCTTGATGACACGTAGGAGAAATTTTGATTTACTACTACGTCTCCCAACAGTGACATTATGAGCTAGGTCTATGCGTAGAATCTATGCACGAGTAGAACACAAAGTTGTTGTGGGCGTCGATCTTGTTAATTTTCTTACCACTACTAGTCTTATCTTGATTGCGGTATTGTGGGATGAAGCGGCCCAGACCAACTTTACACATACGCTTACATGAGACCGGTTCCACCGCCTGACATGCACTTGTTGCATAAGGTGGCTAGCGGGTGTCTATGTCTCCCACCTTAGTCGGATTGGATTCGATGAAAAGGGTCCTTATGAAGGGTAAATAGCAATTGGAATATCACGTTGTGGTTTTGGCGTAGGTAAGAAACGTTCTTGCTAGAAACCTATAGCAGCCACGTAAAAACTTGCAACTACAAATTAGAGGATGTCTAACTTGTTTTTGCAGCATATGCCTTGTGATGCGATATGTCCAAAAGGATGTGATGTGATGCGTTGTGATGTATGAGATTGATCATGTTCTTGTAATAGGATTCACGACTTGCATGTCGATGAGTATGACAACCGGCAGGAGCCATAGGAGTTGTCTTATTTTATTGTATGACCTGTGTGTCAATCATAAACGCCATGTAATTACTTTACTTTATTGCTAATCGTTAGCCATAGTAGTAGAAGTAATAGTTGGCGAGACAACTTCATGAAGACACGATGATGGAGATCATGATGATGGAGATCATGGTGTCGTGCCGGTGACAGTGATGATCATGGTGCCCCGAAGATGGAGATCAAAGGAGCAAGATGATATTGGCCATATCATGTCACTATATTAATTGCATGTGATGTTTATCATGTTTACATCTTATTTTCTTAGAACAAAGGTAGTAAATAAGATGATCCCTCAATAAAATTTCAAGAAATGTGTTCACCCTAACTGTGCACCGCTGCTAAGGATCGTTGTCCCGAAGCACCACGTGATGATCGGGTGTGATAGGTTCTAACGTTCGCATACAACGGGTGTAAGCCAGATTTACACACGCGATACACTTAGGTTGACTTGACGAACCTAGCATGTACAGACATGGCCTCGGAACACGGAAGACCGAAAGGTCGAACATGAGTCGTATAGAAGATACGATCAACATGGAGATATCACCACGGATGACTAGTCCGTCTCACGTGATGATTGGACACAGGCTAGTTGACGTGGATCATGTATCACTTAGATGACTAGAGGGATGTCTATCTAAGTGGGAGTTCATTAAATAATTTGATTATGTGAACTTAATTATCATGAACTTAGTCTAAAACTGTCGTTGCAAATTATGTTGTAGATAGCTCACGCTATAGCTCCCCTGACTTATTGATACATTCCTAGAGAAAAGTAAGTTGAAAGATGATGTAGCAATAATGCGGACTGGATCTGTGATCTGAGGATTGTCCTCATTGCTGCACAGAAAGCTTGTGTCCTTGATCCACAGCTTAGTGCACCACTCCCTCAAGCGTTGTCTGTAGATGTTGTGAACATCTGACATGCACTTTATGATGTCTACTTGATAGTTCAGTGTGTCATGCATTAAGACTTGGAATTGAGGCTCCAAAACGTTTTGAACGTCACGGAACATATGAGATGTTCTAAGAGCTGATATTGGAATCTCAGGTTCATACCTGTGTTGAGAGGTATGAGACCTCCAACAAGATTCTTTGCCGGCAGGATAAAGAGAATGGCTCAATTGGTGAGCATGTGCTCAGATTGTCTGGGTGCTACAATCACTTGAATCGAGTGGGAGTTAATCTTCCAGATAAGAAGTGATTAATACAGTTCTCCAAGTCACTGCCACCAAGCTACTGGAGCTTCATGATGAACTATAAAATGCCAAGGATGGAGATAATGATCCCTGAGCTATTCGCGTTGTTTGACACCGCGAAGGTAGAAATCAAGAAGGAGCATCAAGTGTTGATGGTTAAATGAAAACCACTAGTTTCAAGAAGGGCAAGGGCAAGAAGGGGAAAACTTCAGGAATGACAAGCCAGTTGCCGCTCTGGTGAAGAAACCCAAGGTTGAGCCCAAACCCGAGACTATGTGCTTCTATTATGAGGAGAATGGTCGTTGAAGCGAAAAAACCCTAGATACTTGGTAGATAAGAAGGCTGGCAATGTCGACAGAAGTATATTTGATATACGTGTTATTGATGTGTACCTTGCTAGTACTCCTAGTAGCACTTGGGGTATAAGATACCGGTTCAGTTGCTAAATGTTAGCAACTCGAAATAAAAGCTACGGAATGAATGGAGGCTAGCTAAGTGAAAGGTGACGATGTGTGTTGGAAGTGTTTCCAAGGTTGATGTGTCACCATTGCATGCTTTCTCTACCTTCGGGATTAGTAATGAACCTAAATAAATGTTATTTGATGTTTGCATTGAGCATGAACATGATTGGATCGTGTTTAGTGCAATATGATTATTCATTCAAGTTAGAGAATAATGGTTATTCTGTTTACATGAATAATGCCTTCAATGGTCATGCACCCAATGGGAATGGTTTATTGAATCTTGATCGTAGTAATACATATGCTCATAACGTTGGTACCAAAGATATAAAGTTAATAATGATAGTACCACATTCTTGTGGCACTGCCGCAAACGTCATATTGGTGTAAAGCGCATGAAGAAACTCCATGCTAATGGATCTTTGGACTCATTCTATTTTGAATCGATTGAGACATGCGGACCATGCCTCTTGGGCAAGATGACTAATTCCCCATCTTCCGGTATGATGGAGCGGGTTGGTGGCTTATTGGAATTGATACATGTTGATGTATGTGATCCAATGAGTGTTGAAACACGCAGTGGATATCGTTATTTTCTTTAACTTCACTGATGATTTGAGTGAATATGAGGATATTTACTTAATGAAACACGAGTCTGAAATGTTTGAAAGGTTCAAGGAGTTTTAGAGTGAAGTTAAAGATCATCGTGACAAGAAGATAAAATGTCTACGATATGATCATGGAGGTGAATATCTGAGTTACGAGTTTGGTATGCAATTTTAGACAATGTGGAAATTGTTTCACAGCTCACGCCTCCTGGAACACCATTGTGTGATGGTGTGTCAGAACGTCGTAGTCGTTCTCTATTGGATATAGTGAGTACTATGATGTCTCTTATCGTTTTTCCACTATCATTATGGGGTTATGCATTAAAGACAAATCCATTCACTTTAAATGGGCACCATCTAAGTCTATTGAGATGACACCGTGCGAATTATGGTTTGACAGAAGCCTAAGCTATCATTTCTTAATGTTTGGGGCTGCGATGCTTATGTGAAAAGGGTTTTCACCTAGTGAGGTCGAACCCAAAGCAGATGAATGCATCTTCATAGAATACCCTAAGGAGACAGTGGGTATACCTTCTATCTCAGATCCAAGCACAAAAGTGTTTGTGGCTAAGAACATGTCCTTTCTCGAGAAAGAGTTTCTCTCAAAGGAATTGAGTGGGAGGAAGATAGAACTTGATGAGGTTGTTGAACCTTTGTTTCAACGAGAGAGTAGCGCGGCACAGAAAGATGTTTCTATGGAGACTACGTCAGTTGGAGAGGAAGTAAATGATGATGATCATGAAGCTTCAGATCAAGTTACTATCGAACCTCGTAGGTCAACAAGGACGCGTATTGCTCCTGAGTAGTACGTCAACCCTGTCTAGGAGGTCATGTTGCTGGACAACGATGAACCTACGAACTATGGAGAAGTGATGGTGGGACCGGATTAAAACAAATGGCTAGGAGCCATGAAATCCAAGAAAGGATCCATGTATGGAAACCAAGTATGGAATTTGGTGGAATTGCCCGTTGAACGGCAGGTCGTTGAGTACAAATGGACCTTTGAGATGAACACAGACACTAATGGTGAAATGTCACCATTTATAAAGCTTGACTTGTCGCAAAGAAGTTTCCGCCAAGTTCAAGGAGCTGACTACAATGAGATTTTCTCATCCATAGCGATGCTAAAAGTCTATTAAAATTATGTTAGCAGTTGCTGCATTTTTCGATTATGAAATCTGGCAGATGGATGTCAAAACAAGGCTTCCTTAATGGTTTCCGTGAGGAAGAGTTGTATGTGATACAACCAGAAGGTTTGGTCAATCCTAAGGATGCTAAAAGGTATGCAAACTCCAGCGATCCTTCTATGGACTGGAGCAAGCATCTCGAAGTTGTAATATGAGCTTTGATGAAGTGATCAAAGTTTTTGAGTTTATACAAAGTTTATGATAAACTTGTATTTACAAGAAAGTGAGTGGGAGCACTATAGAATTTCTAATAAGAATATGTAGTTGACATATTATTGATCGGAAATGATGTATAATTTCTGGAAAGCATAAATGGTTGTTTGGAAAAAATGTTTCAAAGGAAGACCTGGATAAAGCTACCTAATTATTGGGCATCAAGATTTATGGAGATAGATCAAAATGCTTGATAATAATTTCAATGAGTACATACCTTGACAAGATATTGAAGAAGTTCAATATGGATCAGTCCGAGAAAGGTTCTTGTCTGTATTACAAGGTGTGAGATTGAGCACAACTCAATGCTCGACCACGGCAGAAGATAGAGAAAAGATGAGTGTCATCCCCTATGCTTCAACCATAGGCTCTATATAGTGTGCCATGCTGTGTACCGCACCTGTGTGTGCCTTGCCATGAGTCTGTCAAGGGGTACAAGAGTGATCCAGGAGTGGATCACTGGACAGTGGTCGAAATTATTCTTAGCAACTAGAGGACTAAGGAAATATTTTTTGATTATGGAGGTGACAAAGAGTTCATCGTAAAGGGTTACGATGATGCAGGCTTTAACACCAATCCGGATGACTCTTGGTAGCAATCCGATACGTATAGTGGAGTAGCCATTTGGAATTGCTCCAAGTGGAGCATGGGAGCAGTGTCTATAGTATGACATAGGTATTTACAAAGTACACACGGATCCGAATGTCGCAGATCCGTTGACTAAAACCTCTTTCACGAGCAAAACATGATCAAACCCCAGAACTGATTGGGTGTTAATCACATGATGATATGATCATATGGTGATGTAAATGTTAATCACGTGGCGACGTGAACTAGATATTGACTCTAGTGCAAGTGGGAGACTGTTGGAAATATGCCCTAGAGGCAATAATAAAATGGTTATTATTGTATTTCCTTGTTCATGATAATTGTCTATTGTTCATGCTATAATTGTATTAACCGAAAACCGTAATGCATGTGTGAATACATAGACCACAACATGTCCCTAGTGAGCCTCTAGTTGGCTAGCTCATTGATCAATAGATGGTCATGGTTTCATGACCATGGACATAGGATGTCGTTGATAACGGGGTCACATCATTAGGAGAATGATGTGGTGGACAAGACCTAATCCTAAGCATAGCACAAGATCGTGTAGTTCGTTTGCTAAAGCTTTTCCAATGTCAAGTATCATTTCCTTCGACCATGAGATTGTGCAACTCCCAGATACCGTAGGAATACTTTGGGTGTGCCAGACGTCACAACGTAACTGGGTGGCTATAAAGCTACACTACAGGTATCTCTGAAAGTGCCTGTTGGGAAGGCACGAATCGAGACTGGGATATGTCACTCCGTGTGACGGAGAGGTATCTCTGGGCCCACTCGGTAAGACATCATCATAATGAGGTCAATGTGACTAAGGAGTTAGACACGGGATGATGTGTTACGAAACGAGTAAAGAGACTTGCCGGTAACGAGATTGAACAAGGTATAGGGATACCGACGATCGAATCTCGGGCAAGTATCATACCGGTAGACAAAGGGAATTGTATACGGGATTGATGGAATCCCCGACATCGTGGTTCATCCGATGAGATCATCGTGGAGCATGTGGGAGCCAACATGGGTATCCAGATCCCGCTGTTGGTTATTAACCGGAGAGGTGTCTCGGTCATGCCTACGTGTCTCCCGAACCCGTAGGGTCTACACACTTAAGGTTCAATGACGCTAGGGTTATAGGGAAATAGTGTACATGGTTACTGAAGGTAGTTTGGAGTCTCGGATGATATCCTTGACGTCACGAGGAGTTCCAGAATGGTCTGGAGGTAAAGATTCATATATAGGAAGTGAGGTTTTGGTCACCGGAAGAGTTTCGGGCATCACCGGTAACGTACCGGGACCACCGGAAGGGTTCCGGCGGTCCACCAAGTGGGGACACCGGCACCGGAGGGCTTCATGGGCCACAAGTGGGAGGGAACCAGCCCTAGGTGGGCTGGTGCGCCCTCACAAGGGGCCCAAGGCGCAGCTTGAGGTGGGAGGAGGCAAACCCTAGAGGCAGATGGGCCCTAGGCCCACCTAGGGTGCCGCCCATCCCACTCCCTCCTTGGCCGCCGCCCTAGAATGATCTTGGGTTGGACGCCGGCCCTGGGTAGGGAACCCTAGGGCTGCCACACCCCTCCTCCTTCCCCTATATATATGTGGGGTTTTGGGGGCTGCCATACACACGAGTTCTCTCTCTCTCTCTCTCTCTTGGCGCAGCCCTACCCCTCCTCTTCCTCGTTCTCCACGGTGCTTGGCGAAGCCCTACCGGAGACCATGCAGCTCCACCGTCACCACGCCGTCGTGCTACTGGAGCCCTCCCTCAACCTCTCCTTCCTCCTTGCTGGATCAAGGCATAGGAGACGTCACTGGGCTGCACGTGTGTTGAACGCGGAGGCGCCGTTGTTCGGCGCTAAGATCTGAATCAACCGCGATCTGAATCGCTGTGAGTACGACTCCACCAACCGCGTTCTAGTAACGCTTCCACTTTGTGATCTTTAAAGGTATGAAGATGCACTCCCCCTTTACTCGTTTCTGGTATCTCCATAGATTTATCTTGGTGACACGTAGGAATTTTTTTGATTTACTACTACGTCTCCCAACAAGGAGGAGGTGGGGCTCCATGTGGGGCCCCCATGTTGGGGTGCCATGGACAAGGGGACATGCTTTCCCCTTGTTTTGTGGGTGCTTGTCATGTGGCTGAAATTTCAGCCACCACCACCCCCTCCTTCCCCTATAAAAAGAGGTGGAGAGGATCTCTCCATCCTCACTCCAACTCTCTCACACAAGCCATGCATGATATGACATTCTCTCTCCCTCCCAGCGAAATAGTTGCGTAGAGCCGAAAGGCTGTCTGGGTTCCGGTGGGAACTAGTTCTGGACGGCGAAGCCCTGCTGGATAGATGACACCGTATGTGTGCAACTCTGTAAAGAGATCGTAGTTTCGGTCTTAGTTCGAGAGTGCCTCCCGAAGGGCTGTCCGTGTGACCGTTCGAGTTTTGGAGGTCCTCCCGAAGGGTTGTCCGAGTGACAGTCCAAGTTTCGGAGGTCCTCCTGAAGGGCTGTCCGCGACACCGTCCGGGGGACTGTCCGACCGCCTCCCGGAGGGCTGTCCGCAGGGCAGATGAGGGTATTCATCCTCGCGGTTGGGAGGTTGTAAAATCCTAGCTGCGGGGATCTGCATCGCCATTCGTCATCAACTCTACTTCCGCTGCGCTACGAATCGGTAACGAAAAGATCAAACCGTGTATGCAGTCTTCATAGTGGTCCTAGGCTGGTGCGTAGGTTGATTTTTTTGTTTTCTGTTGCGTTACCCTACAAGGAGGAGATCATCATCTCCTTCGACGACGAGGAATACCAAAAGACGCTACAATAGCCTGAGCAGTCGCGCCTACTTCTGGAGGCGGCTCTAATGGACAAAGAATTTGATCATGTTGGAGCGCTCACTCCGTCAGATGGGCCCGATGCCGTTGCCAGCACGGGTCAAGTAGGAGCCGCCACCCCCCCCACTCTACCGCGTCATGCCGGAGCCCGTGTCCCCACCCGACGGGTCACATAGGAATCCGTCTCCCCCCGTGCAGCCGCGACCATGACATCCAGATTGGACACCACGTCAAGGACGAGCGCGGGTCACCATTGGCGCATAGTGGGTACACGCACATTGACAACTCCGCATTGTTGCCCCGTCGCAACCATCGCCAAGCTATCAAGGAACTGTCGTCGACGATAAAGAAGGTGTGCAACCTCATCCTCCATTACCTCGAAGGCGGTGGTGTCGGCGGTCCTTTAGACCCAAGGGTCGTCATCTCCAAGGAGGAGCACGCAGAGCAAAAGCGGGCACGGCAGGACCAACACAACACTGCCTGTAGTTCCTAGTTCTCAAGACCGACATGGCGCCGGAATGGGTCTGCAATGACCTAGACCTTGTCGTCGTCCGGGCCCTCGATCGCTCCGTCACCACTAGTGAGACGGGCGCCACGCACCGTCGCTGCCTCGACAACGAGATTGCCAAGTACGGAGAGGAGTGGTATCTTAGCGAGACCTCCATCAACGTCGACAAGGACAACACCGCTATCAGGGCTCCACCAGCACCATCAGCAGTGGCGCGCAGTAGGAGGCGGAGCTGGAGGGGTGATGACGGCGACGATGCGACATGACAGGACAACCACGCATACGAGTTGATCGTTAGATATAGGATTTAAGATTTTTATTTAGATTTAAGTTAAATGGTCGAAGTATCGACCTTATTATGTAAATTATGTTCGAATTTGTTGAAATACATTCGATTTGAATGAATTTCATCCAGTTAATTTAAACAGTGGTTGAAATTTGTGAGGGCAGCGTTAGATGAACGTCCGCCATAGTGTCTCACTGGTTTCTTCTACCCACGTGGATGTCGAAACAAATTTATGGACGAGCCTTGGAGATGCCTGAACGCAAATATGTGAATAGTAGTTGAATCTATGAATAGTATTCCCTTCTTTTTCATTTAGTCCGCATATTAGCTTTGGTCAAAGTTAAGCTTCGTAAAGTTTGACAAAGTTTGTAGTAAAAACTATAAATATTTACCATCACAAATCTGTGTGATGCGAAAGTACATTCAATAATAAATATAATAGTATTGATTTGTTACGATAAATGTTTATATTTTCACTATAAATTTGATCAAACTTTACGAAGTTTAACTTCAATCAACTCTAATATACAGAGTAAATAAAAATGAAAGAATAGTTGATCTACAGTGATTTGGGAACAGTGGTAGTCCACCCTGACTTGCCTTCTATGTGACGTCCCTTGTGCAAGTCCCCATTTCTGACCACCATACCACTCACTCACTCCCCCATTGATTTCCTCGAAATAGGCTTTCGCCCCGCTTTATAAATAAAGCAACAGTCCGTACAAGCAACAAACACACATCCAACGGAACTGGATAGCCGGGGCAGCGGCACACTCATGCCCAAGAAAAGAAAGAAGAGATAGAAAAAAGCCACCTAGTTGCAGCCGCGAAGTGGCCCTACGGAGAAGATAGCCGGCGCGCCGTAGCCTGAAGTGCGTCCAGCATGCTGTCAAGTCGGTCCCGATCTCGCTGCCTAGAGAGCGGGTGCCAGTGCTGCAGAAAGGCAAGAAATTTGAAGAATGAGTCAGACGCTTGCCTGGGGAAGATCCGCTCAATAACCATCTTATTGCGAGTCGTCCAGAGGGTCCATGACATCGCCGCAAAGATCAGCCAAAATAAGCGGCGATGTCTGCCGGTTTGGTTGGCCCTGGTCTGGAGGAATTCCGCTAGGTCCTGGGCCTCCCAGTCAGGCCCAAGAGTCTCGCATATGAATGTCCAAAGGGCTCTCGCCGCCGTACAGGTGAAGATGATGTGTGCCGTCGTTTCCGGCACCGCGCATAAGGGGCACATTCCATCCCCGGGGCCATGCCTCTTACGCACCTCTGTCCCCGAAGGGATACGATCTCGGAGAAGTTGCCACACAAAGATCTTGTCTTTAGTGGCAAGGGGGCCTTCCACAGAGGCAAAAGCTAGGGGATGATGGGCGCGTGACATAACGCCTGGTATGCTGAGCTGGCTGAAAATACCCTAGACGGTGATAGCCGCCAGGCCACGGTGCCCGGATGGTCCGGGAGCGTCGGTGGCAGTGCCTCAATAAGGCGGAACCACTCAGCAGTTTCCACCGGGCCAAATGAGCACCTGAACCGGACATCCCAATGCCCCAGGTGCCTGGCCGCAGAAACTAGAAGAGTCGGATCAGAACATATGGAAAATAGAACCGGGAAACCCATCCTTAGGGGCTCATCCCCAACCCATGGGTCTAACCAGAACTGGGTTCCATCCCCATTGCCTATAGAGAAGGAAATTCCTAGTCGAATTTCCTCCTTAATCTTTTGAATCGCCCACCAAAACTGGGAACCTTCGGATCGGGCGCATGCGAGGAGCGGCTCGCCCCTTAGGTATTTTGCCTGAAGGAGTTGTAGCCACAGCCCTCCTTCACCACGTAGGATCCGCCAGACCCAACGTAACATGAGAGCGACGTTCATCGTATGGGATGCCGTAATCCCAAGACCTCCACGGTCCTTGGGTAGGCAAATATCTGCCCACTTGACCATGTGGTACTTCTGACGTCCATCAGATGCTTGCCAGAAGAACCTAGCGAGCTCCTTATCGAATGAGCTATGAACGCCCTTCGGAAGGATATACAGCCCCATCATATACATGGGGAGGCTCGCAGGTTAGAACTAATGAGGACCGTTTTACTTCCTTTGGATGTAAACCGGCCTTGCCACGGCTCGGCCCGTGCCGCCACCCGGCCAACCAAAGGATCAAATCCACTCACCAAGATCTTCGAGTCAGCCAGAGGCATCCCCAAATACGTTGTGGGGAATGACGCCGGTTTGCAGTTTAAGTTATCCGCAATCCGTTGTTGGTCCTCAAGCGGAAACCTGAGAACGAAGACCTCACTTTTTCCAAGTTGATCTTTAGCCCTGACATCGCCTCGAAGCATAGCAGTAAGAACTTTAGATTGACAAAATCCAGGTCCGACCCTTCCACCATGATCATGGTGTCATCAGCATATTGTAGGTGGGTGACCCCTCCCCCAGGGATTAGGTGACCAACAACCCTTGTAAGGTGACCGGCCATCCTTGCTTTATCCAAGATGCCGGCCAGGACATCGATGGCAAGGTTGAAGAGCAAGGGAGAAATAGGATCCCCTTGCTTCGTGCCTGCCGAGGATGTAAAGAAGGGACCCACCTCACCGTTAATATTAATGGCGGTCCTGCTAGACTGCACCAACTGCATAATCCAGGAGCACCATCTGTCATCAAAGCCCCTACGCTCGAGCACCATCCGCAGGAAGGACCAATCCAGATGGTCGTACGCCTTCTGGAAATCCAACTTGAGGAAGACGCCCTTATGGCCTCGCGAATATACCTCATGTGCGATCTCGTGGAGAGCCAAGATCCCATCATGGATACGTCGGCCCTTCAGGAATGCAGTCTGGAGGGGATGGTCTAGCCTCTCCGCTACAGGGGCTAGGCGCGTAACGCATACTTTCAAGAAGATGCGCTCGAGCACATTAATCACCATGATAGGTCTAAAGTGTCTAATATCCGTCGCCCCAACTATTTTGGGGATCAGGGTAATCACACCGTAGTTGATCCGGGACATGTCGAATGTTCCAATATAGAATTCATGGAACATCGGCATGATCACCGGCATTATGACATGCCAGAACCGCTGGAAAAAGGCCACTGGCAGTCCGTCCGGGCCCGGGGCCGACCCCGCCTTCATGGAGACGATAGCCCTGCCCACCTCCTACGACGAGAATGGGAGTGTTAGCTCCGCATTCTCCAAATCCAAGACTCTGTCGGGAGCCCAGAAGTCCTCGGGCAACGAAACCCCGTTACGAGGTGACGTCGAGAATAGCTCCTTATAGAAGGAGTAGATGTGAGCCTTAATTTCGCCCGGGTGCTCCAGAAGGGTGCCCCCCCTCCCAGAGGCACGGGATCGCGCATTTTCGTCGGCGTCCATTGGCGATCGCCTGGAAGTAAGCTGTATTGGCATCACCCTGAAGGAGCCATTTCTGCCCTCCACGGCGTTGCCAATAGAGCTCCTCACCCTTGAATATCTCCATCAACGAGGATTCAAGGGCGTAACGTCTAAGCCATTCATCAGCCGACATGCCAGATGAATCAACCAGCAAATCGAGAGCCTTAATCTGCACCAGGAGGGCCTCTTTGCGCGCTCTAATATCCACGCCAAGATTAGCCCCTCACCCCCGCATGAGCTGACGGGCGAGCTTAGTGCAGTGGTGCCAGGTGTCAGTGGCACAGAGAGCCCTAGGCAGGGAGGCCGCAGCTTCTACCCATCGGTCCCGCACCATCTCGAAGAACCCTGGCTGTAGCAGCCATGCATGCTCAAAGTGGAACCGGCTCGTTCCAAAAGGGGCATTGTCCCTCGAGGATAAAAGCAGAGGGACGTGGTCATACCCGATACGCGTAACCGCCCGAAGCGAGCATAGCAGGAACCTAACCTCCCACTTAACCGATACTAAGACCCTATCAAGCACACTCTGGATAGGGTCCGCTTGCTTATTGGTCCACGTGAATCTAGCCCCTACGCGGGCTATCTCCCGTAGAGCTAGGTCAGCAATGCAGTCGTTGAACATGCGCATACACACCCGATCAACATGCGGGGAGCTCTTATCAGCCTCATGCCGAATAATCTTAAAGTCTCCGGCCACCACTATAGGTGTAGTGCAGCGTTCGACTTTATCCTTGAGCTCGGCCAAGAAGTCCGCTGACCTCCCGTGGTCAGCCGGGCCATAGACGATGATCACCTCCCAACTAAGGTTGACACGTCGGTCCATGACGGACATACTAAGGAAGAACTCCCCTCGGTCCATGTCCTCGACCAACAAGGCATCCTCTCGTACCCCGAGCAAGATGCCACCCGATAGGCCCGCGGACGGCAGCCATTGCCAGGCAAACGGGTGTCGGGAGAGCCCCTGAAGTTCCCGGATAGAGAAGTCCTGACGAATGGTCTCTTGCAACCCAACTATATCAATCGCCTCTTGCCTAATGTACTCAATCAATTGCCGCTTCCGGCCCAGGTGCCCGAAGCCCCGTATGTTCCAACATAGGAGCTTCATGATGGAACCATCGCCGTTGAACTAGAGGGCCCCTCTGGTGGGGCCGAACTAGCCCGGCCACTGCCTGCTGAGCGGGGGACCTACTTGGTCGGGCGTCCATGACGCCCCTTCCTAATAGGGGCATCCGCGCCATTAGTGTTCCCATCTGGAAGGCCGACACTAACCCCGCGCACCGCCGCCCGTTGGTCAGTGGGGTGGAGGCACGTGGGAGGCCTGTCCCGTAACACCCTTCCAATTGAAGGGCCGTCACGAGCGGCAGACATCATACCCTGACAGCCCGGCCTGCCTTCAACCCCGGGCTCTCTATGCCCAGAGTCGTCGGACGCCAGGTTAATCCCCGTCCCGATAGGCCCGGGTGCGGTGGAGGCAAGGATGTTCGATGCCCGCTGCTCAGCTCGAGCGCGAGCCTTTGCCAACACCCCGTCCAGCCGCTCCTTAGCACAGATAGCCGCAATCTGCTCCATCCGCGGGGCCTTCTCCCCGCGGAAAACAATATCACAATCGGTAGCCACATCCCCAAAGTGCGCAAGTGGAACAGACCCAAGAATCGTATACCGGGATCCAGAACAAGAAGGACTAGGAGCGGGAGGGGATATACCTGGGGAGAGGTCATGAGCAGCCGCCCGCATGGCCGCCTTCTCCGCAATGGTCGGCACCCGGCCATCTGGCAGCACCCTAGAACCGCAGATCCGAGCGCTCTGGCGGGCCGCTACCGACGGTGAGGGAGTCGGCCGGATCCGGGTGCCATCCACGAGGGAGGTGGTGTCGACTATGGTCAGCCCCACACCCGGCGGCGGAGGCGTGGCGAGAACCGGCACCGGGGACCCCAAGGCCGGAGCAGGTGGGGTCCCAGGCGAGCGAGTGTAGCAGACCGCCCCGGGGGAGCGAGGGGATGACGGAGGGCACACATCCATCCCTGGGCTCCTAGCGCCCACCTCCAGCCCAGAAGCCTCCAGTGCAGGGGCGGGGAGGCCAGCCCGGGCCGCCGCCGGGGTCGAAGTCCCCCCAGCCGCAGCCGGGCCAGGGAGGACCGCGGGTAGCCCGGGAGGGGAGTCACTGGCCCCCGAGCCGGAAGAGCTGCCATCAGACGAGTCCCCATCCCCTCCCGGTCCCGCCCCCGTCGAAGCTGGCGGCAGGGGAGGAGGTCTGGCCGCCGTCCGCACCTCCAGGTCGTCCAGGCCGAGCTCGTAAGTGAGACGTACCCCCTTGGCTCTTCCAAAGTAGAAGACCAGCGAGAGGCCGTCGATGTCAGCCGACGACAGACACAGGATCTCAACCCGCGCCGGTCTGTCGCCCTCCAGAGAGTCCATGTCGACCGTCAAGAGCTTGCCCACTGGCTCGGACACCGCCTTCAGGATGTGGTCACGCTTGCCCCCCGCGGGAGGCCGTAGATAAGGATCCACACCTGCTAGGGGGGGGGGGCAGCGGGTCTGGCACTGCCTCCGCCTTCTTTATAGAGATCATGAACTTGTTAATGGGGCAGTTGACATCATCGCGGGAGCAGACATTGAGCATCTCCGCGGATGGAAAGGGCACAAAAAAGACGAGCGGGGCCGTCTCCGTGACCACCCACGAGAAGGTGCTCTCACGGAAGTCGCCGATGTAAGCAGAGAGCTCGACACGAATGACCTCGGTGGTGACCAGCACCGAGGGGGGTGGCTCCTGACCGGGGACGAGGGTGATCGTGGCGAGATGCGGTCTGACTGGCCGGTCCTCAAGAACCGCGTCCACGTAGTAGAAGCCCCCTTTCGGAAGCCCGTACCCCAAGTATGCGAGCGTGGAAGGGCACCTGGGAGGGGCCTCGCACTCCGACCGAAAGTGGCCGGCACATCCACAGTTGATGCACATGGTCTCCTCGCGGGTCCGGGGCCGACCGACCCGCGCCGGGGGAGGCGCCGAAGCCTCCTGCTCTGGTTCCCCATCATTCGGGGGTGCCACTACCGGCGCCGAGGTCCCCTCAGAACGGGTGTCCACGGCCCTCCGCTTCTTCTTGTGCTTCTTGCGCGTCTCCGGGGGGGCGGCGTAGCCCCGGCCATCAGAGAAGCGTGACGGGGGCGAAACCGAGCCACGCCAGCGCCAGTCACTCGAGTCGCCGCGACCCGGATCGGCCTCCCCTCCCCAGCCGCGAGCACCAGAATCCGTCGGGCGATGGCCATCCTCGCGTGCGTCCAAGCTAAGGTCGCGGCCGGCGCGGTCACATCATCGTCTCCTCGATTTCGTCTCCGTCATCGTCCGCGAGAAGTGAGGTTGAGCAAAGGAGAAGATCGCCAGAGTTGGAGGAGAAGGTGGCGTGGGTGGTGGAGGAGGCGGTGGGGGTGGCTACGGAGAGGAGGATGCCCAAGGGGACCGGGTGGCCGAGGGGGAAGGCGTGCGCGCGAAGCACGGCGCACTGCGGCCGCTCCTTCTCCTTCCGCCGGCGGTCGTAACGGAGACAACGCGCATCGGCGGAGGACAACCAGCCAGGAGGTGTCGAAGGACGCGTGACAGCCCCGCCTCCAGTCCGGTGCGTTTCTCGTCGTTGTCTGCCCATGGAGGTTCTCTCGCCCCGGAGCAGCTCGGTATGTCTCAAACAACAGTGAATTTTCCGTCTTATCTCCTGTCATATTTACAGCCCCCAGCATTCTGCATTCATGCTTAAGAGTAGTGTCTTGCAATCACACGGGGGCATTCCGAGGAACTCATCCATCCTGACGTTCAATTAGCTTCTCCTGTTTGTTCGTTCTCTTAAATCTTAATGATGCGAATGCGATGCAGCAACCCCTGTTTTGCCTTATGCTTTTTTTCCCCACTGAAACTAGTTGCTCCAGCTTGGTGAAGCATACATGTAGATGTGCGTGTTTTATTTTAGGGTGCCGTAGCAATGCTACTAGTGCTACAAAACATGGCTAATTTAAATTTGAAGGAAACTAGTATTCTCAAAACCATGGCAAATTACGTCTAGATACACCCATTTGAATGAAGAATAATATTGATCAGAGGGAGTATTTATATCATGGCAAATTTATTTAGTTAGGAATGGTAGTATTTTTTTGTAGCATGACATTTTTCGTACACCATTCATTTTTTATTTTACATTTATGGTATTTGTATTTTAAAGAGCATGCCATTTTTTTGTAGAGCATGTCATTTTTATTGTAAAGAGCACGCCATTTTTTTACTACAAAGAGCATGGTATTTTTTTTATGTAGAGGCATGTCACTTTTTATTTTAAATAGAATTATATTTTATTTTAAAAATCATGTTTTTTTTTCTATAGAGCATGTCATTTTGTTTTTTGTTAATAAGAACATGGCTTTTTTTTAGCATACCATGGTAAAAAAATATTGTTGTATGGCATTTTTACGCACAAACATCAAGACCATCTCTTTCTGTGTTCATAAGTTGTTTTAAAAAAATTGATATATCGCAAAACTTGTGTTTAAACATACCCTCACTACCTGGTCATTTGTATTTTTTTAATTCGCAAATTTACCGTGTATTTTTAATGGCAATTTTAAATACGCATCTTTTACTCTATAGGCATTTTTGCCATGTATGATTTATGATGTCATTTTTAGTTAAAACATTGCGGTTCTGTTCAAAGGCAACCAACAGTTTTAGCTATACATACGTTTTTCTTATGGTTTTTACCTTTTTTTTTTTGTGTGTGTGGGGGGGGGGGGGGGGAATTGTTTTTTTTGTTGCTGTGCTCTTTAGTTAGCTCTGTTCAATACTAGTATGTTTTTTGAGCAAATTACGACTTTCTCCTAGCTTAAGTTTGGTTCGCAGGGAACTCAAGCCGTCTGAGACTTTGCTTTGCAGCCCAATCGATGGTCGGCGGCCTGCCGAAACCCGACACCGCCTTATATTTTGCAGTACCCCCAAAGGCCCCAACCAACGCCACCACACAAACCCGCCGCCATGTCGTCCGGCGACGACGAGCGCGTCTCCAGGCTCCACCGCCAGGAAAAGGACGAGGACCGCCACCGCGACCACTCCTCGCGCCAGCGCCACCACTCCTCCTGCCACCACATGGACGTCGAGCGGGAGCGCGATCGCGACCGCCACCACAGGGACAAGGAGCGGGATCGGGAGGAGCGCAAGGAGCGGGAGCGAGCGGAGAAGGAGCACGAGAGGGAGAGGCAGCGCCACAGGGAGAAGAAGTCGAGGAGGCGGGAGGAGTTCGATGAGGATCACGAAGACGGTGTACTCCATGGCAAGAGCCGCCGCCGTTCCTCGCACTCGCACCATCACTACCGGGATCCGGAGCCGGAGGCGGCGCCGTTTACCACCAGGGACGGGGAGGAGGCGGAGAGGCAGCGGAATAAGAAGATGGACGAAGACGCGGAGGCCGAGCAGCGGCGGCAGAAGAAGAAGATGGAGGAAGATACCGAGGCCGAGCAGCAGCGGCAGAAGAAGAAGATGGAGGAGGACACGGAGGCCGAGCAGCAGCGGCCGAAGAAGATGGAACAAGACTTGGAGGCCGAGCAGCAGCGGCTCGAGGACGAGATGGAGCGGCGCCGGCGCCGCGTCAGGGAGTGGCAGGAGAAGAAGCGCCGGGAGCAGCAAGAGGACGGTGCCGGCAGTGCTGTGGCTGATGGCGGAGGCAAGTCCGGGATGAAGTGGAGCCTGGACGGCGAGGAGTCGGATGAGGATGCCGGCGCCGGGACAGGCGCCACGGACGTCGACATGCCGAACGGGGGAACTAGCGGGTCTGGCATGGAGGAGGACGAGATTGACCCCCTCGACGCGTTCATGAACTCCATACAGTTGCCGCCGGCGACAACATTTAGGGAGAGCGTGCTTGCTTACGGGGAGTATCATGCCGGCGGCATGGTCTCCAACGATGCCACGGGCAATGGCGATAAGAAAATGCCGATGAAGGCAGCACCCACGGGGAGAATCATGCAAGGGGATGAATCTGACTCAGATTACAACGATGACGACGACGACGACCGTGAGGGCGGATCAGAGCTGATAAACCCTGTCAAGAAGACCAAGGCAGAGAAGCTGGTTACCGCCGACCACTCCAAGATTGACTACCAGCCATTCCGGAAGAACTTCTACACCGAGGCCAAGGACATCAAGGAGATGCCGGCCGATGAAGCGGCGGCCTACCGGGAGCAGCTGGACCTCAAGGTGCGCGGCAAGGGCCTCCCGAACCCGATAAAGGCGTGGGTACAGAGCGGCCTGACCAGCAAGCTGCTGGGCACCATCAAGAAGCTCGGCTTCGACAAACCGATGGCGATCCAGGCGCAGGCGTTGCCGGTGATAATGAGCGGACGCGACTGCATCGGGGTCGCCAAGACCGGCTCCGGCAAGACCCTGGCGTTCGTTCTGCCCATGCTGCGCCACGTCAAGGACCAGCCGCCCGCCGCGCCCGGGGACGGCCCCATCGGGCTCGTCATGGCGCCCACCAGGGAGCTCGTGGTGCAGATCTACTCAGACATCAAGAGGTTCTCCAAGGCGTTCGGCGTCCAGTGCGTGGCCGTGTACGGAGGCTGCGCCGTCGCCCAGCAGATCGGCGAGCTCAAGCGCGGCGCCGAGATCTTTGTCTGCACGCCCGGCAGGATGATCGACGTCCTCTGCACCAGCGCCGGCAGGATCACCAACCTCCGGAGAGTTACCTTCCTGGTGCTGGACGAGGCCGACCGGATGTTCGACATGGGGTTCGAGCCCCAGATCACCCGGATCGTCCAGAACACCCGGCCGGACAGGCAGACGGTGCTCTTCTCCGCCACGTTCCCGCGGCAGGTGGAGATGCTGGCATGCAGGGTGCTGGCCAAGCCCGTGGAGATCCAGATGGGCGGTCGGAGCGTCGTGAACAAGGACATCACGCAGCTGGTCGAGGTGCGGCCGGAGGCCCAGAGGTTCCTCAGGCTGCTGGAGCTGCTCGGCGAGTGGTCTGCCAAGGGCAAGATCCTCGTCTTCGTGCGCTCGCAGGACAAGTGCGATTCCCTGCTGAAAGAGCTGTTCCAGCACGGGTACCCCTGCCTGTCTCTCCATGGCGGGAAGGATCAGAACGACCGTGAGTCCACCCTCGCCGACTTCAAGAGCAACGTCTGCAGCCTGCTGATCGCCACCAGCGTCGCCGCGAGAGGTTTGGATGTCAAAGACCTCGAGCTCGTCGTCAACTACGATGTCCCTAACCATTATGAGGATTATGTTCATCGTGTCGGGCGGACCGGCCGGGCCGGCAGGAAGGGCTGCGCCGTGACGTTCATCTCCGACGAGGAGGAGCGCTACGCGCCGGACCTCGTCAAGGCGCTCGAGCTGTCCGGACAGGCCGTGCCGGAGGACCTGAAGGCCCTGGCGGATCGGTTCATGGCCAAGGTGAAGCAGGGGACGGAGAAGGCACATGGAACAGGCTACGGTGGAAGTGGTTACAAGTTCGATTACGAGGAGGACGAGGCACGGATGTCCGCGAGGAGGGCCCAGGGGAGGGCGCATGGGTACGAGGAGGACGAGCCGGAGCCAGATTCAGACCACCCCGGGGAGGAGGAGGACGACGGAGGCGCCGCCGCTCTCGGCGTACCTGCACTCACCATGTCAGCTGCTAAAAAATGCCAGCCAGCCAGCACTGCTCGCTCCACCGGCTGCGGCGAGCCAGCAGAACGGCGCCGCTGCTGTGGCGGTGGACGTGCAGCGCGTTCTGGCGAGGATACAGGCGCAGGCAGCTCCGGAGCACTACCAAGCCGAGCTCGAGATCAACGACTTCCCGCAGCACGCGCGCTGGAAGGTCACCTGGAGGGAGACGCTGGCGCCCATCGAGGAGTGGACCGGGGCGGCGGTCACCACCAAGGGCACCTTCATTCCCCCCGGCCAGATTGTCGCCGCCAACCAGCGCAAGCTGTACCTGTACATCGAGGGGCCCAACGAGTCCTCCGTCAACAAGGCCAAGGCACAGCTCAAGAGTGTCGTCGAGGATTGCGCCAACCAGGCGCTCAATCTGCCCGCCGGAAAGTATTCCGTCATCTGATCTCTGATCTCTTGCAGATGCTGAAGTTTGCTCCTACTTGACAAAGATATCATCATAGGTTTAAAACAGTACTGGCTGCTCGTGAGTATACGCGATATGCAAACATTACTAAGTTCTACTGTTATTATTACTATTGCTTGCATCTTTTCATTTATTTACTGACTATGTTCTGGGTCTCATTGCAGATCACAATCCTGGACTCCCCAGACATGCAACAATTTTTTTAAATCTAAGCCATCATATACTTCCTCATTGTGGAAATCTAGTAGCATGCAACTTTTTGATAATTTCTATGATTCTTTTAACAATTTTTGGTGTTCTTTGGACAGGAATGCCGGTGGCAGCTGCCTTCCTTCACGGTGGAGTGATTTCTGATTTCTGAGAAGGCGACGAGTTTTCTGGTGCAAGTTTAAAGTTGTGCCCTTGGGAGTGATGATGGAAGGAAGCACTTGATTTGGATCTGCCATGTTATTATTATTCTGCACTTTGGGAACTTATTCTGCACTCGGTGGCAGGTTTGGCACGGGCGTAGCTCTGGAATTTTGAGCATCGTCAGGCACCTTGGCAACCTCTTCGGCGAGAGAAGACTGGGCATTTCTCCCGAGTATGTTGGTGTAATAACTGTCGTAAGGTTCTATTGATTGCAATAGTAAGCAGACAACCGAACAAAATACCTTTGGGTTGAGCGAGAAGACGAATTCGTCCTCACAACCGGCTCATTGGTTGGATCCATGTTGGCTTCCGATCCGGGCACTGCTTCGGTTGCTGGCGTATGGCGCACAGATCGATGGCGCTTGGGAGCACGAGCCGGCGCGTTCGGGGCGCTGTTGGATGCTTGCCTCTTGCGGGACGAGCTCTTCTTCTTCTTGTTTGATGCAGGAATGGAGAATGACCCAATGTAATCGGCTATGATAGCCACCTGAGGTCGGTCGAGGCTCTCCTGATAAAAGACTCCGTCTTCAAACTCAATTAGAAGATCTGGGTCCTCGTGAAAACCCGGATCATCATCATGCGAATAGTCTTCGCGATGGGGAGCCGGACAGTTGACTGTCTCGATGAAGCTCCTCCATTCCTATTCACGTAAGGTTAAAAGGCTTCGGTCAAATAAAGGACGAAATGGAAACCCCTAACTATGTTCGCAGAGGAGAAAGGCTTACCAATTTGATGGGATTATGGATTGAATACCCTTCCTTGGTTGACCGCCGAATAAAATCTTCTTGCTCTCCTTTATATAGGTCGGCGAGTGCAGCGACCAATGTCGTCTAATAGGCGGGTCCCATTCTTCAGGAGCGCGTGGTGTCGCTTGTCCTGTTGTAGCCCCACAAGGGATGTATCCTCTGTTGGAGAGGCTGCATGCATCGGGTGATGGCGGCGGCCATGACATCGATCATGGCCAGGTTGTGGTGGGTAAGTATCCGCACCTGAGCCGCCAAGCGTTGCACTTCAACCCTGTCCTCTTAGGACGAACTCTTCGGCCGCTAGTTGTACCTTTTCTTCAAAGGGGCGTCAGAGTATTCAGGCAGACCTCTCCAAGATGGCTCGAACAGGGGGACATCTTCAATGTAAAACCATTCCGAAGTCCACTATTCGGATTCCTTCGGTGTACCCACTGGGTACCTCGTCCCCTCTATGCGGCATACTTCGGCTCCGCCGACCTCCAGGATTGTCTTGTCTCGAGTTCGGGGGACAAGGCAGAAATACTTCCTCCATAGGTCGAAATGCGCCTCACAACCCAAGAACATCTCGCAAAGCGCTACGAAGCCTGAGGTGTATGATTGACCCCGGGGTTAGGTGGTGGAGTTGGATCCCATAGAATTCCAGCAATCCCCTCAAGAACGGGTGGATGGGAAACCCAAGGCCCCACAGGAGAAAGGGCACGAAGCATACGCGTTCCCCTCTTTGAGGATTGGGAAAATGCTCCGCGAAAACTTTGTTGTTGTAAGAAGATAAACCTGTGCGGGTCACCGACAGATCCGAAGAAGGGAGACACCCCTAGGTCTCCAGATTGTGCAGCCGCAGGAGCGATACGGAGCAGCTGGTCCACTCCCTGGGATGGGATCCGTAGGGGCACGAGGAAGAGCTGGGGGCGCTCGCCATGTTTTTCGTGGCAATCTTTTGCTAGGAGTTTTTTCCGATGGGGAGGAGAAGAATGTGGTCTAAACCGCGATTCTATTTGTTTAAATGGGTGTGGCCTCCATTACGGGAGGGCAGCACTGTAAAAAATCACTGAACCGCTCGCCTCCCCACGACGCGCAAAAATCGAGGGATGCTGGCGGTTGTTATAATGGACCTGGAGAGCTCGTGACGCTTGGGATTTCACCGATGACTGGTCGGTTGCCAAACAAGAGGGAGTTTGGGACTCGCCTGACAAGCCGAAGATTATGAATATTATCCGGATATACATCGGCGTTGAATACTAGTCCCGGGGCTACTGAGGGAGTCCTGGATTAAGGGGTCCTCGGACGGCCGACCTGTTTCCCATGGGCCGAACTATATGGGCCACAAAGTGATCAAGGGCCTCGTCGCCAGGATGGAAGCTTTGATTACCATGGCGTGTCCACCAAGTTGATGACAGTAGTTAGGCGTGTTTATCTCTTCGGCATGTAACCGACCATGTGTAAACCCTAGGTACCCTCGACGTCTATATACGCCGGAGGTTTTAGGTTGTAGGGACAGAATAACTCATCTAGGATTTAGCTCTCTGATCTCGAGGTAGATCGACTCTGTAACCTATACATGATCAATATAATCAAGCAGGACGTAAGGTATTACCTCCATAGGAGGGCCCGAACGTGGGTAAAACCTTGTCCCCATCGTCTCCTCTTACCATCGATTCTAGTCTCACAGCTCGGGACCCCCTACCCGAGATCCGCCGGTTTTGACACCGACTCCTACCCCAAACAAGGACGATTAACACATAAACTTTGACACATACAAGGGAGAGTTCTATCAAGAAGCAAACAATCACGACGACGAAGATGATGGCATGCATCACGAAGATGATGCTATGGAAGTAGATAATGTAGAGGCCGAATATGAGGATGTTTCTGACCCTCAAGATTTGGCATTACTTCTGAGATGGAAAATGGGGCTAGATTATGATGAGGATCCCCCTGAAGACTTCGAGGATGAATGTATGAACGGGCGTGATAGCGATGATGATAGCCCTGATCCAAATGGTGCACCTAATCTTGACCCCTATTTCTATCAACTCCATGTAATCGTGTGAGAACTCTGTATGTGTGTCCCAACCCCATGTATTCGTGTAACAACTCTTCGTATTCGTATGTGCAACAACTCTATGTATTCGTGTGTGTAACAACTTTACGTATTCATATGTGCAACAACTCTATGTATTCATGTGTGTATGCGGGATCACTAGAAGTATATGTCTAGAGAGGGGGGGGGTGAATAGACTATTTGCAGGAATTTAAAACAACCTCAAGCACAAAACAATTGTTGGCACTTTTATCATACATAGAAAATCTAGAACACCCTACACATGTAAGTCATCAAGTAAAGCAGCGGAAAGTAAAGACATTGCACATGGAAGTAAGGAGTATAGATAGAGAGATCAAACACATGAGGGACACAAGATTTTTCCCATGGTTCCGATAGGTGGCGCTATCGTACATCCACGTTTATGGAGTCTTCAACCCATGAAGGGTAACGGCCGCGAGAGTCCACGGAGGGCTCTACCCACGGAGGGTTCCACGAAGAAGCAACCTTGACTATACCATGACGGCCTACGTCCATGGAGGACTAGACTAACTCGGGGTAGATCTTCATGAAGTAAGTGATCTCCTTGCCATCATAAACTTCTTGGTTCACTCCACAACACAAAGTAGGAGGCTCCCAAGGGGCACCTAACCAATCTAGGAGGCACCACCCTCCAAAAGGTAAAAGGCTCGATTGTGTCGATCAACTCCTTGCTCTTGTGCTTCAAGATGATAGACTCATCAACACACAATCACTCTCTCACAGATTTGGCTTGGTAGAAGAGATTGATTGGGTGGAAAGGAAGTTGGGGAGGCTAGAGATCAAGATTCATATGGTAGGAATGGAATGACATGATCTCAACACATGAGTAGGTGTCTCTCTCTCAGAAAATCAGTAGGTATGGGTGGGGAACTGTTCTGAGTGCTTTTCTTTCGAGTGAATGGTGGTGGAGGGGTATATATAGGCATCTCCAAAAATCCAACCGTTACACACAAAATGACCAACTCGGTGACACCGATGTGTTAATCTTGGTGGTACTGAAGTGACCAAAAGGTGGCAACTTTTGAATCTCGTGAGACCGATATAGGAATCTTGGTTGCACCGATAAGGTGACCAACGGTCAGATTGCCCAATATCAGTGACGCCGATTCACAATACTCGGAGGGGCCAATTTTGTAAACTTGCGTAACAGAAAGTTGGCATTCTAACTCGGTGGCACCGTATGCAGAATCGGTTGCACCAAAGAGCTAGGGTTTGGCTGGGTCTATCTAGGGTTTGGAATCGGTGGCACCGAGTGTAGAGTGTTGGTTGCACCGATTTTGAATATTTCTCTTTGGACATACTTTTGTGGAAGATCTTGTGGGTGTATGTGGTGACTATCACTTGTACCCGTATGGGCATTTTGTTCACCAACAAAACCTTACCCCCTTTTAATAGTATTGGCTTTCCTATAGACTCAAAGTGATTTCTCACAGATGTAAAATGTAGATTCCTTTGCTTGAAGCTTGGCCAATGATATTCCTTCTCCTTCTTCTTCATGGGGATACTCTCCACACTCCTTTTGCCAACCCATCTCTCTATGGACTTTATCTGAAATACATTAGGTGAAAGTATTAGTCCAAGAGACAATGTATGTTGTCATGAATTATCAAAACCACGAAGGGAGCACATTGTGCTTTCAGTGTAACAACTCTATGCATTCGTGTGTGTAACAACTCTATGTATTCGTGTGTGTAACAACTATATGTATTACTGTGACAACTCCATTTATTCTTCATATGTGATATATTTAATGTATTTACATCAAGTTGTATCATCTGTACTAGCTGGTTTGTTCTTCGTCGTATCAGGTGATTGAAACATGACATGTGGCAACAAGAATCCAAAGGACAGTTTGAAAGATGTGGCAGCTCTATACAATGATCAACTTGCTCGACCGATGAAAGAGGTGGACGCTCCTACATCGGTTGCTACAGCCACCAGGAAGGCCAAATGACTGGTGGGTCTAGACCCCCCTTCGAAAAACCGGGTGAAACAAGGTCGAGTAGGATGCGGGGGAGGACGAGTAGGAGGCGGGTGAGGAGGGACACGAGTAGGAGGAGTAGATGAGGTAGGAGGATGAGGCCGGCAAGGAGGGGGGCGATGATGAGGAGGAGATGAGGTAGGAGGAGGAGGCGGACGAGGAGGGGGTGGGGAGTAGGAGGCGGGCGAGGAGGGACACGAGGAGGAGGGGTAGATGAGGTAGGAGGAGGAGGTGGGCGAGGAGGGGAGAAGGAGGAGTAGATGAGGTAGGAGGAGGAGGCGGGTGAGGAGGGGGACGAGGAGGAGGAGTAGATGAGGTAGGAGGAGGAGGCGGACGAGTAGGGGAACGAGGAGAACATAGAGCAGCCCGTAGTAGAGAACCTCTTTCTTCTCCTGGATCCTCTGAAGTGGTGCTTCGCCAGCCTCAGGAGGAGGATGCATGATGGCTGGAGGAGGAAATAGAGGATGGGGAGGAGGCGGGTGAGGATGAGGAGGAGGTTGTGGAGGACGCCACCGCCGAGAGGAGGCTGGTTGTTCGTTAGGTTTCTGACGATGGGGATGGACCCTCACGAGTGACGGAGCACCAAGAGGTGAGCGGCTCACAACCAGGCGGTTCAACTATCAGCCGGAAGGTGTGGCTGCGTGGTCCTTTAAAGCTTCCAAAACATCCATATGTGCATAGAAACGTGTTGATTAAACCAGTGGGAGATAAGTAAGTGGTTATATCGACTCATCCCATATAAATTATACCTTTCTCATTTCATCACATATAATAAGACTTCACTCTTCCTAATGCAGGAGATTAATAAAAGCTGGTGAGAGGCATCCACCACGTCCGCCGAGTGGCATCATTGGGGGTCTTTGTAGGTTAAATTATCCTGGACTGGTCACTATGCCGAATGGGGTCATCGAGCCAACTTGGTCATGGGATCACTACAAACTCGCTCCGGATTTCCTGGATATGCGTCACAGGGTTTATGATACCAGAGCCTTGCGAGTGGTCAACAATTTCTGGGTGAGTCCTTTCAAACACCGCAATGTCAATACCAAAAGGTTTAAATTTTCCATAGTCATGATTTTACCCTTCTCACATGTGTGCATGTTTATAGGATTTCTTTACACGCGTAGATGGTGAGAAGGATCGTGCCAATGTGGTGATTGAGAATATTGCCAAGAAACTAGTCCATGACATGCACTATGAGGAGCGCGTCCGGTTAGTGGTCAAGTATCACACGGACTATCTCAACCAGAAGATTTCCAAAGAGGTGGCTCCAGGGAAGCATCTTACATGGGACATGTACTTCAAGGCTAGTGACGATGGATGCTTGTTATTCCCTACATTCTAGCAAATTATATTCCTTACTAAGATGCATTTGTTTACTTATTACAGGTGATTCCTCGGTGGTGCACTGACAAACGTCCGTTCTGGGAGAAGATTGTCGAACGGTGGACAGATCCAGGGTGGCAGGATGAACACGAGACCATCGGGGAATGACGTAAGTTGATGGGTTGTCCAGCACACCATCAAGGCAACCTCACCATCCCAGGTGTCGTCTGCAAACATGTAGGCAACAACATCCTTTTCTTTTCATCATGTTTCTCTTTCATTTGTGAGCATTTCCTTGATTGTTTGGATCAATTTCTTTTGCAAAAAGAAGACACTGGTAAGCATATCTCTTACTTTGAGACATGGACCAACAAACGTACCAAAGACGACAAGGACAAGGACCCTCTCCACCCGGAGAGGGACTAGACAAGCTCTAAAGCCTAGTCAGATGGGGAGAACTACACCAAAAAATTGAAGGAGACGTATGGGCAAGATGCTGATCCTTATGTGCTGCCGTTTGACCCTCTTGTGGACATTGCTACGGCAGGCGGTAGACCGAAGGGCCAGATGGTGGTTCAACTTGATTCTGTCATAACATCCTCCCTTCTGAGAGTCAACACGCTCCATGCTATGAGTACTGGCTCTACCCCTAGCATAGAGCGTCATGTACCACATATCGTGACCATTATTGAGGAAATTCAGGTCAGTGCTTCTTCATTGATCCTTCATGGTCCTGCATGTTTGCATTTCAACACGAATGACATTTTCATTTCCATATTATAGAGTCGACTGAGTGACATCCAAAAAGAACGAGATGAAGATCGGGCTAAGCTGAAGGCACAAGATGATCTAGTGTAGACTTTACAACATATGGTGGTTAATCTTTATTCTATGCAAGGCAAACCAGTGCCAGAGATGCCAACGATGCCAGAGTGGAACATTGTGAGTTTCGTTCGAACTATTTCTATCACCATTTTTGACATTACCATATGCATTCATCTTATTGGGTCAATCCATCACAGCTCAATCCATCACAAGGGTCGAACAATCTTCCCGTAGTTCCACCTCAAGTTGGTGGAGTTGGGGTACCAGACGTAATGACGTCTTCTGATGTTAATGTTACCACTCTGTGTGTGAACTTCATATTATCTTGTGTTTGAAACTGTTCCTTATATGTGCTTGAGAACTATTGCATCTTGTGTGATCTTGCGAGTTGTAAACTTGTGGTAGTCGAGTGTGCTTGAAAACTATTGCACGTTTTATGCACTATTTCTTTTATGTGGGTTGTTCTTGAGAATCATTTCTTTTTTTGTTCAATGATGCCTATATGTGAGATGTTGTACGTGTGATGCACTATATGTTTTGCTATAGAAAAAAAAATAAAAATAAAAAAGGTTGCTAGGCAAAACATTACCGAGACTGGCTCTCAGTAAAGTCTGTGAACCCAGGCAAAGAAACAATCTTTACCGAGAGGCCTCTCGCAAAAGGGTACCAACCAGTAGCGCCGTCTGTCATATTTGCCAAGGGCCACTCTCGGCAAACACGGCGCTCGGCATACACTATGGACCCACATGTCAGGCACTGGACACGTGGTGTTTTCCTATTGGGTATCTTTGCCGAGGGCACCTCTCGGCAGACACAGATCTCGGCGTACTCTACAAACCCATATGTCAGGCTGCCGACACGTGGCGCTTTCGTATTGGTTATGTTTGACGGGGGCGACTCACGGCAAATACGGCACCCGGCATACTGGGCGGGCCCACATGTCAGGCTGCAGACACGTGAGGCTTTCCTATTGGGTTATGTTTGCCGAGGGCGACTCTCGGCAAAAACGGCACCCGGCGTACTGGGCAGGGCCACATGTCAGGCTATAGACACGTGTCGCTTTCCTATTGGGTTATGTTTGCCAAGGGCGGCTCTCGGCAAACATGGCACCCGGCGTAATGGGCGGGCCAACATGTCAGGCTGCAGACACGTGGCGCTTTCCTATTGGGTTTGTTTTCCGAGGGCACCTCTTGACAAATACGCTGTAGACCCCACATGTCAGGTTGTGGCCACATGGCAACAGCCGGCCCCATCTGCCGTCCGTTAGCTACTTTATTTTGCCGAGGGCCGATAACTACTCTTGGCAAACGCTTTGTCGAGAGTCCGTGTATTGGCTCCCGGCAAATTTCTGTTTGCCTGAGAGGTGTACGCCGGGTGCCCTTTGCCGGCCCTCAGCAAAGCCTTTGCCGGCGGTTAATGGTCCTTTGCCGAGTGTCCGTGGCACTAGGCGTATATGAAAATTCTAGTAGTGAGAATGGTGTTTGCATTGTACACTACATCTGTGAGATCAATGGGCTATACCCAAGGTCTCGACTCGGTAGGGTAAGGGAATCAGACATCTCATTTGATCACTGATGTAGTATCTTGTGAAGGACATATGTTGCGGTAATGTGTGATCTCGTTTGTGTGCCCAGATATTGTTTGATCAACTACGGAGAAGTCTCGCATATGAGATTGTGAGTGTGAGGGGGGACTAGGGTGACCTTCCAACTTTTATGTACTTCGAAATCGTCGACTGGGGGAATGAAGCGTGGTTCATAATAGTTGCAGGGTGATCCCATCCTTTGACCCTGGTATGTGTGTGTGTTGTCGTTGTAATTTTCACTTTTGGTTTGCCACCTGCGAATTTGTAAACCCAAATGTGGCTACCGTAATCAGGACAACAGATTTGAAGCTGTAATGTCCGATCTAAAATGCTAGTCAAATGTTGAAGTCGCAACATTTCCACGAAACTTGTTGCTCGGGGGCGTTAGGCCTCTGTTTAAACAATGCAAATGTTTTCTTGTTGTGCGGTTTGATGGTAATGGAGTCAGGATATACTGCATTGGCCATATGAACGCATAGTTGCAGTTAGATGTTTGAAGAAATGCTGGTCATGGTGGCGGATATCTTATATGACTGAAAAGTGTGGATGTGCACGTGCCATTACAGGACTTGGATGCCCTGGTACATGTAAAAGACTAGCTTCCCTTGTTTAGGGTCCTGGGAGTTTTGGTGTTTCTTGTTTCAAAACTGTGGTGTTCTGATAAATGCTTTGGAAGATTAGTTTTGAGGTTTTGTGCACTTGGCTTTGGAAGATGCATGGTTGAGGTTGTTTGGGTGGTGAAACTCTGAAAAATTGTTGGCAGGAGTAGCGGTTTCCGGACGACGAAGTTGGGTGCTTCGGTTCCTTTTGCAAGGAAAGAAAGATTTGCATCTTGAATTGCAAAGGTTAGAAAGTGTATGGGCAGCAAGAGTGAGGAGCAAGTTATATGGTTGCGGGAGGTGGCGATTATAGAATGAGTTAAAAGAGAGCATATATCAGGGAAAGCTATTGTAGAAACTAGATGATACCCCACACATTGCTGCGGGAATATATAGTAATAAATTGCCAGGAATAAAATTAGAATATATGAGGATAATTTACATACAAACACATTGCCGTTCCTATGAACAATAGCAAACCTAGCAACATATGAGGTTGGCTGCACATTATAGTGAGGAAGTATGTAAATGAGTGTTGCACTTAAACACACATGACAACAAATTAGAACTAATTAAAATGTATGGTTATTCGGAAGAAATATGGATTGAGAAACTCCAAGTGTCATATTTATGGGTGTCTTGATGCAATACATTGCACATTTGCATAATAGAAAGTCACTTGGCAAAAAATGCTTGTTTGTAACCAGTTATAGAAATGAATAAATGGTAAGTCTTCCAGCTCTTTTTCCCCTAAATACCTTCATGAAGCAAACATAGTGGTATAATTCATAGATTTAGTTCGCGGCTTCCCTAAAAAGAGTAAATTTAATGGCTATCATTCCTATGATTTTTTAAGAAGACACACCAGATCTCGTAGTAGAGCAATTTGGATTTCCAATCACCGATGGGAACAATTCAAATAGGAAGATCTCTCAAAAGAGTAAAGATGATTACAGACGGTTACCAATACATTGATTTGCAAATGCCTTTGAAGGAGCCTGCATGCCAAGCCAAAGAAACAGTAGAAATGGAAAATTAACATTTGATTGTTCCCAAGAATATGAGCGAACATATACAATTACTATCTTATATAATCACAAAATAAAATCAAGCCAATGTTATGAATACCTTCAAATGAAATAATACATCAGATTACAGAGAAAAAGAAAGCATGCTTGAGATATTAACCGGCTAATTCATTTCCATTTATAGATATGAGCAATCAAATAAGTGCATGCAATTTTTGCTGCTAGTACGTACGCACATGTAGCCTTGCAAAGTGCACATCCCATCCTGGAAGTTTCTATTGCAGAACTTGATGTAGATGTAAATAAGCAATGCTAGTGGCCCTGAAAAGGGAAAAGACAAACTTGCAAATTTCTATTAGCAATATAATATGTGCTGAAACAAATTGGCGAACCAAATACATCTAAAGTCAGATGCCAGTAGCAAGAAACTGTTAAGAGAATGAATAGCAAGAAAATTTACCCATCAGAGTGCAAAGGAGATATATTTTGCAAAAAAAGTGCAAAGGAGATATGAAAATAAAATAATCTTACTAAATTTGACATACCTTCCTTAATTATATTGTTGTTCGAGATATCTGAAACGCCAATATTGTGGCTAGTAAACTGATTTCATGAATGTGTATAGGAAGGCATTAGTCATAAGCCATCTCCATCCAGTATTTAATCAGTAATTCATGGTGTTCACCTGCAAATTTAGATGAGTAAAATACATAGAGCCAAATGCAATTCATGGTTAAGAAATCCCAAGAAATATTTATAACAATAATCAAACCAGTCCAAACAGAGTCAATATGGTTTATAAGCATTAAAATCAGACCAACATCTGGATGGTTGTGGTGGACTTGTGAAAACTGAGATCCAATCTATGTTGTGAGAAAAACTGGACAGCAGACCCTTCTTACCTGCTTCTATTTCCAAAATTATCGCACGGAAGCCTCGGCACAGGAGAATCTTAGTCTTAATACGATAGGGATAAGCTGGTCCAGAGAGGGGAGGGGAGGCGACAAAGGGCTGGAGATATGTCTCTTCGCCGTCGAAGGGCCTCATCCTGTGCGAGTATCTGAGACCGCCGTCGCAAGGAGGGACCGGAGGGGACGGCCTGCTCAGAGGATAAATTGGCTGCGCGGGGATGATCCGCGTCGCCAGCAAGGGAACCGCGATTGGCCCGCATCCCAACTCTAACGGTGGAGTCAAAGTGGGGTATACCGTCGGACGTGCAGGAGGATCGCAACCGATCAGCGGGGAGGGAGCAAGTCTGTAGATTGACGGCGGAGAGACACACTGCTCGATCCTGGATTTGTTAGGCAGACCACGGGAGGCATTAAAGGTGAAAGTGGAAATGGAAGGGGAAGGGAAAAGTTTTGGGTGACTAATTGATTCGCGAGAGCTGCTGAGAGAGAGAGAGAGGACACCCGTGCGGTCAGATTGTGGTGGGTCCCCTAGCAGTAACCGAAAACCTATGTGATAAGGCTGTTGTACTGGTTGGACCCATATGTCAGTCACCTATAAAACGTTGATGTGGCAGAGTTGCTGATGTGTATAGCTTGCATGTCGAGAAAAATAACATAGTGGGAATGAACTATTTAGGTATTATAGATGAGCATGGTTATGAACAAATGTAAGTTGGGAAAGAGTACTAAAATCTTTATAAAACACACATGACAAAGTGATGAGTAAACTGCAAACTGGACGAAAGGATAACAGCTGAATCCATTACACGTGGTCGAAAAGGCTACAGCCAGGATGCATGTACTACAATTTTTTTTCCTTCCCTGCAACTCACACATGAACGAATTGTAGATCCTACCACTACTGAGCGGACCCAAAGTACATGACGACGAAACACAGGACAAGAATGGTGAGAAAAAGATTTGTGGCCGCTATAAGAATGTCGACGGCTGATGCGAATTCTGAAACTGGTTGGCCGACATGATCGACTGGCGCAGGATGGATGATCGGCTGGTTGGCAAAAGGCAGAAGCTGAGCATGACGATTCCCTTGTTGGACACCGGCGAGCACTTGACCTCGGGCGATATGAGTTTGGGTGAGCCTATTGATGCACACATCCTGGAACTTGAAGGAATGGAATGCAAATAAAAACCACAGAGAATCAAGTCAAAAAAATCATGGGGCCGAGATCGCGAGAATTTATTTAGACAAAACATAGATCTAGCTTACGTTGTATCTACAGCTCTTGTAGAACCTATATCCAGACTTGTATCCCCTACAGACTACGTTGGTCACAACTCACAATCTCATGGCCGCAGGAGGGCACTGGATCATGGGGAGAAGAGCACCGCTTGGCACCGTGAGGAAGGAATAAGATGGCGAGTGGGGTTTGCGAAGATGGAACAGGACGACCCTGAAAAAAGCTGTACCGTGCGGGGCGGACTGTTCCGTTCCGAAGGTATCGTTGAGTACGCAGTAAATGAGATGATGGCCCACAGCTTTTGTATATCGGATACGGTGTAAATACTGGATGTAATACAACCTAAGGACGCGAATCCACATGTGAATGCATGGCTAAGATATCCGGTGCAGCTGAGCACGGGCTCGGAAATGAATTTTCGTGAAACTTGAGATTATTAAAGTAAACAATACATGATAGCTTTTACTCCAATTTGTTTTGCAAATTTCATTGTGATACATGCAGAGCAAAGCATTAGCCACAAAATGTACAATATTTTTATTTTTATTGGTGTATAATCTTTTCATTATAGTGACAACTGTACAGATTTAATTTTGAGCCATATGGAACAAAGCATAATCTTCATACTCATGTAACTATGCAATTCTAGAGTTTGTCATCCAAACATGATTTGGTATTGAGACCTCCCCAAGATTCCATGAGCCAATTCAATGAACAACCAAACAAGTAAATTAGTATTCATTTTCATTCCAGTTTCCTTGTTGAATTGGTATTCCAACCAATTCAATACAGAGCCCTTCAATACAGACATCCAAACGCAACGTAACAGATTCTGTAAACAACCAGCCCGTATACATCGTTTGAAGGCTCCCGTAAAAACTTTTGAGGTGCAGCGAGCGTTCTGGTGGAACAGTCTCGCAAATGCTTGCCATAAAAGTTTTGAGGAATCTGTTACATCGGAACGCTCGTCGCACTGTAAATTCAAGCATAACTTAAGACAAATTGCACGTTTCAAAAATGCCAAATGACTTAATATAAATTCGATATACGAATATATAAATGGTCTAAAGTAAATTCTTAATACAACAGTAGTCAACATTACAACAAATGTTTGAATTCAAATAACTATTACAACATCAAATTGTTCAAATCTCATACGAATAAAAATGCATACAAATGGGGATCTATCTTCCCCCATAGAGCTGTCACCGATACTTAATAAGATTATACTGGAGTTGGTTGTGCGTGTCACAGTTCTCGATCTTTCGGTAGGTCTCAAGAAATGCATTGATCTCACTAGCGTCCCTACCAGGCTTCACACGACTACCAACATTGTCATAGTTGTACTTCAAATCCAAATATCTCTCATCCTCGACGATCGTATGGTGTAATAATACACAAGCGGTCATGCTGCTTCGGAGGGATTATTTTATCCTAGAAGTGATCAGGACCTCGAACAGTGGCAAACCGAGCTTGCAACACATCAAATGCCCTCTCAATATCCTTTCAGCAAGCTTCTTGTGCTTTGGCAAAAAAGCGTGCTTCTTCATTTTGGGGTCACTAATGGTCTTCACAAATGTTGACCATGAAGGATAAATACCGTCGGCAAGATAGTATCCCATGGAATAGTTAAGGCCATTGATGATATAGTTGCAAGTCGAAGCTTTGTCACTAACTAGCCGAGCAAATAAATGAGAACATTGCAAAACATGGATATCATTGACAAACCCCGGCAAACCAAAGAAGCAATGCCAAATCTATAGATGATGTGAAGCCACGACTTCAAGCATGATGGTGGGTTTACGTTTGTGCCTGGTGTATTGACTTGCCCAAGCAACCGGGCAATTCTTCCACCTCCAATGCATACAATCAATACTACCTAGCATGTCTGACCATCCCCTTGTTCGTTCATTGCCATGAGCTTCTTTACGTCTTGTTCATTTGGAGCTTGAAGATACTCCGGGCCAAAAACCCGGATTATTGTCTTGGCAATGACACGAACACTTTTGATGGTGGTATCTTCGCCAATGTGAAGATACTCATCAGCATAGTCGGGCGGAACACCATATGCAATCATCCTTGTCACCGTCGATTTTTTTTGATATGCACTAAAACCAATCAAACCGTCTGCATTCCTACACCGGGTGAAGAAATGACAATTTTGCTCGCAAGACTCCACGATGCCGACAAAAATAGATCTACACATTCGGTATTGCCTACGAAAGAGGTGAGTCGGATATGTAGGTACCTCGGCGAAGTAGTCCTTCATGAGCATCTTGTCGCCGAGAGCTCGGTTGTGTGGAATGCATAGCCGGTCGATCATCGATCCGCGCCGCTTTTTGTTCGGCCCCGCCTCAAATTCGTCGACGAGATGCAACAACACTAGATTGTAGTCATCGTCATCGAGGATCAAATCTTGTATGTACGAATCGTCGGACGAAGACGATGAGGACAAATGCCAATCCATCTACAAAATTTACACAAGACGACATGAGTTTCATCCGAACCTACTCTGCGGCAAAATCGAGCATGAGCCAACAACAATTTCAGCCGAACATACCTCGCACGCTAGCCGAAGCTTGTCACAACCCAAATTTCTTCCTGATTTTTTGTGTGAAAATAGAGCATGTGCATCCATGATTTCATTGCATATTTGGACTTGCAATCAACATAACCAACATATGAGTTCAAAACACCAATTTGAATTCACATCAGGGCTATGGAGACCTCACCCTAAATTCATTTTTCAAAAATGGCATTATGGTAGGAAAAGAATTTCCTAAGATTAATCATATGCCCTACTTTACTTGAGTGAACCATGTTTGAAAGTAGTTTTTAAGGGCATTCTCTTACCTTAGTGTTTTGGTGATGATGAAACCTCACTATGTTATCTAATCGCGTGTCAAGTTATTCAAGTACTCCGTGTGTGACACAAGACGGTTAGGCATTCCCTTCAGACAGAAAAAAAATGAAGATGGTGTTCTCTACGTGTTTATTTTCTTTGGTCGTAGGGATCCAGTACTATTAAGAGGGAATTCTCATTGGAAGGCTTTGAGGTGAATCAATACACGTACACATTCTTGTCACCCACCTCCTACCTTCCATCCAAGATAGAGAGGGCCTTTCTTCCTCACCATGCATGCCGGTTGTACTGCTAGTGAAAGCACATTTTCTCTCTTGGTGGTTTTGGTAATTAATAACAACATATAAGTCATTGAACTAATGTTTCCACCAAGTATATTTCAGGAAAAGTTCAATGATAGGGATGGCAAAAGGATTGTGGAGATTGTGGAATCACCCCAAGATGCAAGGAAATAGGTTGGCCAAGCTTCAAGCAAGAGGACTCTACATTTTACATTTCTGAGAAATCACTTTGAGTCAATAGGAAAGCCAATACTATTAAAAGGGGGTAAGGTTTTGTTGGTGAATAAAATGCTCATACGTGCACAAGTGATAGTCCCTAAAAACATCCACAAGCTCTCCCACCAAAGTCTGACTCTTACCAAACATTGAAAATCGGTGCAACCAACATTCCTATCCCGGCGCCACCGATTCTAAACCCTAGACAGACTCAGCCAGACCCTAGCCACTTCGGTGCAGCCAACACTGCTTTCGATGCCACTGAGTTGGGTTGCCAACTTTCTATTACGCAAGTTCACACTTTCGGTCCGTCCGATAATGTTGAATCGGCGTCACCGAGTTTGGCATTTTTGATCATAGGTCACCTTGTTGGTGCAACCGAGATTCCTATATCAATCTCACCGAGATTCAAAAGTTGCCACCTTTTGGTCACTTTGGTACCACCAAGATTAACACGTCGGTGTCACCGAGTTGGTCATTTTGTGTGTAACGGTTGGATTTTTGGGGATGCCTATATATACCCCTTCACCACCACCCACTCGATAAAGAAGCACTCGGAACTATTCCATACCTATCCTACTCAGTTTTTTGAGAGAGAACCACCTACCCTTGTGTTGAGATCAAGATCTTCCACTCCAACCATATGGATCTTGATTTTTAGCCTCCCAAGTTGCTTTCCACCAATCCCATCTCTTCTACCAAGCCAAATCTATGAGAGAGTGATTGTGTGTTGAGGAGTCTATCATCTTGAAGCACAAGAGCAAGGAGTACATCGTCATTACCGAGCCTATTACCTTTTGGAGGGTGGTGCCTCCTAGATTGGTTAGGTGTCACTTGGGAGCCTCCTACTTTGTCTTGTGGAGTGAAGCAAGAAGTTTGTAAGGGCAAGGAGATCGCCTACTTCGTGAAGATCTACCCCGAGTAAGGCTAGTCCTCCGTGGACGTAGGCCGTCATGGTATAGTCAAGGTTGCTATTTTGTGGAACCCTCCATGGGTAGAGCCCTTCGTGGACTCTCGCGACCGTTACCATCCGTGGGTTGAAGACTCCATGAACGTGGATGTACAATAGAACCACCTATCGGAACCACGGGAAAAATCATTGTGTCTACAATTGCGTTTGATCTTCCTACCCTATCCTTTTACTCATGCTTGTTGTTACTTTCCGCTGCTATACTCTTAGACTTGCATGTGTAGGGTGTGCTTGATATGTTATGAATGCTAAAACTTGCCAAGAATTAAAATTGGAAAAAAGCATAGTTTTATTTGGTCAAGTAGTCTAATCACCCCCCTTTAGACCTACTTTCGATCCTACAAGTGGTATCAGAGCCTTGGTCTCCATTGCATTGGTTTCACAACCTAGGAGAAGTATGGCATCTAGATGGAAATTATCATCGTAGATGTCCGTACTTTGATGGTACTAATTTGCTAGTTGGAAGCATAAAATGAAAATGCATTTGCTTGGTCATAATCCTGCCATTTGGGCTGTTGTTGGTGTTGTCTTGCAAGGTGAATTCTTTGGTGATGGAAGAGAACCGGATCGTGAAGGGAACACGGAAGAATTGAAGATGTTGCAACTCAATGCTCAAGCATGTGACATTATCTTCAACTACCTATGCCCCGAAGAATTCAACAAAATCAGCCGTATTGAATAGGCAAAAGAGTTTTGGGATACTTTGGTTGATATGCACAAAGGAACTGAGTCCGTGATAGAATCCAAGTTAGATGTTCTTCAAGGTCAGCTTGATAAGTTGAAGATGAAGGGTGGTGAAGGAGTCTCTAAAATGTACTCTAGGCTAGCTCTCATCACCAATGAGATTACCGACTTAGGAAACGAAGAAATGACTGACAAGTTCATCATCAAGAAGATACTTCGAGCTTTGGATGAGAGATATGACATTGTGTGCACACTGATCCAAATGATGCCCATGAAATTGGTAGAATTGTTGCTCATGAGATGACACTCAAAGACAAGGAAGAGCTTCACCACAAGTCTAGCGGTGCTTACAAAGCCACAAGTGATGCTCCCGCTACCTCAAGCGACAACCTTGTTACAAATGAAGAGATAAGCCTCATGGTCAAGAAATTCAACAAGTTCTACAAGAATAGAAGCAAAGATCATATCTCCAACTCAAGACATGAAGATAAGCGTTCGTCAAGTCGTGACTGAAACTGTTACAATTGTGGGAAGACCAGACACTACTCCAATGAGTGCATGACTCCCTACAAACGAAGAGAAGAGTCACCAAGAAGACGAAGCTCAAGAGATGAATCACCTCGAATAGAGAAGGAGTAGATATGATCATTATGAACGAAGACCCTCAAGGAGAAGTAGGGACTCGGAGAAGAAGGACAAGTACACCAAGAGCTACTCAAGAAGGAAACATCAAGCTCATGTTGGTGAATGGGTTTCTGGCTCCGACTCCGAGAACCACTCCGAGAGAAGCTATCACTCCAACTCCGACCATAGTCAAGATGATGGTGTTGCCAGAATTTCACAAGTGATAACCAACTCCTATGATCTATTTGATTCACCAAATGAAGGGGGTGGAAGTTGCTTCATGGCTAAAGGCCCCAAGGTATCACACCCTGAATATCTTGATTTCGATAGTGATGAAGATGATTTGCTTTATGTTGATGACTTTCTATGTGATAAAACTAGTGATGTTGATCATAATGAACTTGATATTTCTCATGCTAGTCAAGATAGGTCAATTGACGATGATAAGATGAAAACAGAAGAACTAACTAAAGAACTCAACACTCTTAAGTTAGCCCATGAATCTTCTCTTGAAGATCATAGAGAGCTTGTAAGAACTCATGAGAAGCTACGTTTCGAGAAGCTCAATTTGGAGCAACAACATGAATTTCTTAAAGCTATCAATGATGATCTCCGAAAGAAGACTTCATCTTGTCTTGCCAAATGACTACTCTTGTCTACATTCTTGCCACAAGTCAAATCTAACCAAACTAGTAACAAAGGCAAGAAAGGTTATTCATCTAGTAGCACCAATAAAAATGCTAAATCCAATGATGTTGCTCCTAGTAGTTCTATTGATTCCACTAATGATGACTCTCTTAGCCAAGTTACACTTGAGCAAGAAAATGCTTTATTGAAAGGAATTATAGAGAAAGGTATCTACAAGAGTCTTGAAGGGTACAAACAATTTGATGAGATTGTACGCAAGCATGGAGGATACCGGAAGAATCGTGGTGTTGGCTACTTCAACGCTAATGAAGTTGAATGGGAAGAAGGTCAATACCCCTATCCCAAGTTTGTTCCTCAAAAGGAAAAGTATGAAAATACTCCTCCCAAGGGAACAAAGTTGCAAGATGACCTTCCACCACAAGACACGAAGCCCAAGGGCAAGAACAAGCTCCAAGAAGACTTTGACTCTTATGAAGATGAATCCCAAGCTTTGGTGAAGTGGGTTCCCAAGGCTACTACAAGCTCAACTTCTACAAGTGCTACTTCAACACCAAGGATCCCCATCAACTTGATGTGGGTCCCCAAGAAGAAGAACTAGAGAGTTCTTTAGGGGTGACTCCGCCAATGAAATTCACTCATATTCATTATTGGCAAGATCTATATGCAATCAACATCAACCCTATGCAATAGATCAAGGAGTCACACATTCCCTCAAAGGTAAGCAAGGGACAAGGTATTCAAAAAATCAATGGACATCATCACATATGCTTTGCACTCCATGTCCATAGATATCCTTGTATTTGTCTCTTGTGTGTTGGTACCAACCCATGTAGGTGAGAAGAGTAAGGAAACAACAAGGATGCTCCCAAATCTTGGTGATCTTCATCAACTTTGAGCATCCACCACTACCTCACCTACATGAAGTCTTCATCGACAAAACCCAAGGTTAGTTTATCCCTCTTATGGGGGGATGTCACATCAAGGGGGAGCTTTACTCTAAGACTTAAGCCAAAGCATCTCTTAGTATGTGACAACATTAAATGCTTTATGTTAAAGTGGTAACCCCACTTGTGCTTAAATGATGAGTATGACCTATGATCCAGTATTCTTACTTGGCTCCTAAGTCAAATACTCATATATAGATGACTTCGTTATCGCCCAAGTGCTTGTTAGATGCTAGAGTGTTTGTGCATGTTTGCCATGATTTCATTTGACATCTTATTGTGTGAGCATGTTGGTCTGCATTTATTTACTCATTCGAGGATATCCAATTGTTGCTATTTGGATTTTGATTTATCTTTTGCCAAATGGATATACAAGAATGTGACCACTTCTTTAGCTATCTATGCTTTCTCACCTCATTCTCTATTCATGTTGCATCAAAAAATTTGAACAAGTGCTTTTCGACCCCTCTGTGTGTGGAGCACTCAGAGTTCCGTATCGACAAGGACTAACCATTAAAACCTCCCAAGTGCATCTCGGTGGAACCAACCACAAACTCTCGGTCCCACCGAATGCCTAGGGTTGATCTGGTTTTCAATATCGGTACCACCGGTTCCATCTTCTCGGTTACACCGAGTTTCCCTGTCAACTGATAGTTGAGGAACTCGGTGACACCAAAAAGTTTGAATCGATGACACCAACAGTGGTGGGTATATAAGCTGTGGACCCCGGTGCTTTGAAATTCATTCTCAATCGTCGCGCCTCAGAACCCTAAGTTGCCGCCTTCGAGATCCCTGGTCGTCGCCCTTGTCTCCCTGCGCTTCTCCGCCGCTGAGAATCGCCGCCATCGATGAAATCCTCTCCATCATCGCCGCCATAGCGGATCCGTGCCAAGTTAAGGTACACATTCGACCTCCTTTGTGCTCCTTGTCCAATTCTTGCGTAATAGATTTAGGTTTATCTATAAGCCACTCATTGCACTCACTCCTATCCACTCAAAAATTCAATAGTCTAGCGAATATTAGATTTTCTAGGGTTTTGTCGTCAGCCCGATGGAACTCAGTGGAACCGGAGCAAACAAATCGGTCTCACCAATTTGTCTTTCTGTGTTGCTGGGAACGATCTCGGTGGAACCGAGTACTTCTTTTCGGTCTCACCGAAAAGAGTGCCAAGGTTCTGTTAAGAGAGATAGTCAGTCTCGGTGGCACCGAAAATTTTGCTTCGGCTGTACCGATATTCAGTTGACAGAATGCAAAAACTTTGGAAAACTATTGTTCAAACTTTCAAAAACCAGCCTCATTTTGTGATGTCTCATCTTCTTCTGCTCTTCTATACTATATTCACAGGTTTAGTATGCCATCTGTCGAGGACAGTCAAAATTTGGCAGAGCAGGGAGTTGATATGAGTTCAGGCACAAGCCTAGAGCCCAGTTCTTTTTCAGATCCAGACACCCCTAGCTCCCATGGTTGCCCAAGGATGCCACCACGACCAGGAAGAAGCTAAATTCTAATGAAAAAGATTCAGACTTTATCCCTGAGGAGATTCTTGCCAAGAAGCAAGAGAAGGCTGCTAAGAAATTTGCTAATGAAGCCACCTCTTCGAGGAGGGTGGTTAGCAAAGTATATGCACCTTCTGAAGCTATGAGAGCACCTGAGAGTGCTAGGGCCACAATGACTATTGATCCCCCAAGGAAGTCTTTTCCTAAGAAGGAAGGGGAGAAGAAGGCAAGAAAGAGGATTATTCATGTGATTGGCAGGCGTACCTCCATGTATGAAGATCTAGAGGAGGCTGCTGGTGCTGTTGCTGAGGAACAGGAGGATGAGCCAGCTGCAAAGGCTCCTCCCAAGAAGAAGGCCAAGAAACTTATGGCTGATGCTATGCCAAAGACTGGCACATCCATGAACACCAAGCCTACATCCAAGAAAGCTGCTGCACAAAAGTCTAAGAGGACTACCAGAGATATTCCAGCTTCCGAAAAGAACAAAGGAACTACCTCCAAAGCTGAAGATGATGATGACTTGACAACATTGATGAAGCTCAGACCACATCTTCCATTACATCATGTCAGCCATTTAGTTGCTGAAGATATGAAGAAGAGGAAAGACTGGGGATTGAGGACTTGGAGAGCTATAGATCCTTATGCCCAGAGGAAGAAAACTGTTGTTGACTACAGGTTCTACACCAGAGAGCAACATGACTTTTATGAGACAGTGCTGCTAGACAAGTGCCCAGCTGTTAGTGATATGAGATATGTTGATTGTAAATTCATTAAGGAGAATGAGGACTACTTTCCAAGTGTCCAAGATAATTTCCACTGCATTGGTCTGGATGAGTTCCTTGGCAGAGAGCTTACTGCATGAAATGATGAGATGATCATGCAATTCTACTCCACTACACATATCTATGGAGATGGTAGAATTGTATGGATGACTGAAGGAGCAAGGTATGAATCCACTGTTGATGAGTGGGCTGCACTTCTAGGAGTTCCAGAGGTTCAGGATGGTGATCTGGATGTATACTAAGAATCCAAGGCGAGCCACAATGCCATGAAGGATATGTATACTCCTATCCCCGCAGACAAAGTGCCATCTCACAAGCTAGGATCCATCTACTATCTGCAAGCAGGCCTCCGTACCATGAACACTATTATACTACATACCTTGATGCCCAAGTCAGGAGATGACAAGATGATCCACCTTGACGGACACACCGGGATTAGAGTCATGGATTTGATTGTTGAGACAATCAAGAGGGTTGCTGCTGATCAGAAGCTCTCTTGCTGCTATGCACCCTACATCCATATGCTTATCAACTCTCAGTTGGAGAAGCACATATTTCCTCTAGATCATCCACATTTGCCCCTACAGCCAGAACTTGAGGATAATGTTGTGGTAATGGACCCAAATCATCCCACATCTGCTACAGCACAGGCAGAGGCAGAGACAGTTCGAGCCGCTAGTGCTCAAGTCCCTAGATCCAGAAACGAGCAAATGGATCTTTTGATCTCAGAAGTCCAGGGCATGCAGAAGCATATCAAGGGGATCCTGGACAACCAGAGCAGTCTTGTGAGGATCTTTGAGACAAGGATCAAGACTCTTGGTGATAAGGTGGACAAGATGTCCAACACAGTAATAGAGCTTCAGAAGGAAGTTGACTCAGTGCACATTCCTCGGGTCTCTTCTACTTCTTCTTCTTCTTCTTCTTCTTCTTCTTCTTCTTATGAGGATGGATCACCTCTCATGCTGAGCACACAGTTCACTACTCAGGCTAGATCAGTCACAGTGCCTGCACCAGACTTGAGGCCCTCTTCATGAGCTCCTGCTACTGTCAGCACAACTCCTTCTCCATCAGCTCCAGTTCCTCCAGTGACCACTCCAGCTCCATCCACGACATATGTAGAGTTATTCGCTGACGCTGTTCTCTCGACTCCTTCATCAACAACCGAAGGAGATCAACCCAAGAACGCTTAGATATATTCCTTTGAACTTTTTGGTAACTTGTTGCCAAAGGGGGAGAAGTGTATATAGATCTTTAAGCTTCGAGTGGGAGAGCGTTTGGTGTTTGTTGCTTGTTTTCAAAAACAATTGCTTTTGGTTGCTTGTGATACACATTTGATGATGTTTGATCATACGCTTTAATGTGTGATGCTACTATTTCCTATCATCTTAATGCTTATGTAATGATCATTCATCTTTGGTTGATTTGTGTTGTGCTATGATGTTCATTCTAATTACTCTCGCACACCACCAAGTGATTTTTGACATGTAAGAAGTGACCCATGTACCTAATCGATTGTGCATTTGCATTCAAACACAAATTTAAAATAATGCACACATTTAGGGGGAGTTCTTGCTTATCACATACTTCTCAAAGCGATGATTATATTCATTGATTATATATTTGTCGAAGCTTTGATCTATATGTTGCCATAAATTACCAAAAAGAGGGAGATTGAAAGCACATTTGCTCCCTTGGTGGTTTCGGTAATTAATAACAACATCTAAGTCATTGAACTAATGTTTCCACCAAGTATATTTAGGGAAAAGTTCAATGATAGGGATGGAAAAAGGATTGTGGAGATTGTGGAATCACCCCAAGATGCAAGGAAATAGGCTAGCCAAGCTTCAAGCAAGAGGACTCTACATTTTACATTTGTGAGAAATCACTTTGAGTCAATAGGAAAGACACTACTATTAAAAGGGGGTAAGGTTTTGTTGGTGAACAAAATGCTCATACGTGGACAAGTGATAGTCACCAAAAACATCCACAAGCTCTCCCACCAAAGTCTGTCTCTTGCCAAACATTCAAAATCGATGCAACCAACATTCCTATCCCGGTGTCACTGATTCTAAACCCTAGACAAACTCAGCCAAACTCTAGCCACTTTGGTGCAGCCGACACTGCTTTCGGTGCCACCGAGTTGGGTTGCCAACTTTCTGTTATGCAAGTTCACACTTCCAGTCCGTCCGAGAATGTTGAATCGGCGTCACCGAGTTTGGCATTTTTGTCGTTGGTCACCTTGTCGGTGCAACCGAGATTCCTATATTGGTCTCACCAAGATTCAAAAGTTTCCGCCTTTTGGTCACTTTGGTACCACCAAGATTAACACATCGGTGTCACTGAGTTGGTCATTTTGTATGTAACGGTTGGATTTTTGGGGATGCCTATATACACCCCTTCATCACCACCCACTCGATAAACAAGCACTCAGAAATATTCCATACCTATCCTACTCAGTTTACTGAGAGAGAACCACCTACCATTGTGTTGAGATGAAGATCTTCCACTCCAACCATATGGATCTTGATTTCTAGCCTCCCCAAGTTGCTATCCACCAATCCCATCTCTTCTACCAAGCCAAATCTGTGAGAGAGTGATTGTTTGTTGAGGAGTCTATAATCTTGAAGCACAAGAGTAAGGAGTTCATCGTGATTACCAACCCTATTACCTTTTGGAGAGTGGTGCCTGCTAGATTGGTTAGGTGTCGCTTGGGAGCCTCCTAGTTTGTGTTGTGGAGTGAACCAAGAAGTTTGTAAGGTTAAGGAGATCACCTACTTCATGAAGATCTACCCCGAGTAAGGCTAGTCCTCAGTGGACGTAGGCCGTCATGGTATAGTCAAGGTTGCTTCTTCGTGGAACCCTCCGTGTGTAGAGCCCTCCATGGACTCTCGCGACCGTTACCCTCCGTGGGTTGAACACTCCATGAACATGGATGTATGATAGCACCACCTATCGGAACCATGGGAAAAATCATCGTGTCTACAATTGCGTTTGATCGTCCTGCCCTATCCTTTTACTCATGCTTGTTGTTACTTTCTGCTTCTATACTCTTAGACTTGCATGTGTAGGGTGTGCTTGATATGTTATGAATGCTAAAACTTGCCAAGATTAAAATTGGGAAAAAGCATAGTTTGATTTGGTCAAGTAGTCTAATCACCCCCCTCTAGAGCTACTTTCGATCCTACAGCTGGACCTAGCGGTTGTACCGCTTACTCTAGTCATCCGGTGTAACCTCCACCCTAGGGGTGCTGCCCCTAGCTCGTCACCAGCGGTTGTATCGCTGCCTCGGGCCGGTTGTACCGCCAGCAGCTGGCTGACCCTAGGTGACAACTTGAGGCGGTTGTACCGGGCCAACACCGGCCTACAACCAGACAAGGTTTGGTTGTGGTGCGGTTGTTGGGACGATGAGGGGAGGTTGTTCCAGTTGATATCTATCGATCGGTACTACTGGTGTCTCAAGCAATTGTACCGCTCGAGACTTAACCCCGTCCTGCACTCGAGTCAAGCGGTTGCACCAGGGAGGAACCACCGCCTCAGGTTCTGTTTTGATGCGATGGTGGGATGGTGGTTGGGCGGTTGTTTCGGTTCGACCGCATGCGTCACTGGTTGTACCGCTTCCATGTAAACCGACTATACTGGTCTGAAGTTGGGGCCCTATATAAAGCGACGTGGTTCTTCCAGCTCCCTCTCATCTCTCACCTCTCTCTTGTCAGCATCAAATCCGGCATATCTCGTAGTAGGGGTCCTAAGCTAGGCCTCTTGGAGTGATGGTAACATGGACACACGATTTTACCCAGGTTCGGGCTATCTCAAGGAGATAATACCCTACGTCCTGCTTTTCATTGTATTGATATGGGGATAGTACATAGAACAAATATCTATCACGGATTGTAGTAATGAATATGAGATTGAGATTGTATATTGACTAGCCTAGCCTCTCTTTATATAATGCATTGTAGGCCTAGGGTTTAGAGGAGTTCTTGTCTTGTGTGCCAAGTCTTGTGGAATCTCCCTTGTATGCCTCATGGGCTCTCCGAACTGGCCCATTAGTGAATAGCCCTGGGGGTCCTCGGCCCAACCCGCTGGTCGGAGACGATGTGGTGAGTACCCCCTAGTCCAGGACATCGTTAGTAGCCCCTGAATCGGTCTTCAAGTTGGGGACGCTCCTCGGTTCTTCCGAACTGTTCTTCATCTTCAGCCGTCGGTCTTGAAAATTGGTTCAACAAATCTTCCCATCTCCGATCTTGAGGATCGCCGAGGTGTATCTGAAGAGTTCACACATCGGGAATCCGAGGAGCCCCTTTAAGTTCTCGGCCATTATCAATGCCTTGTTATTTTTTATGCCACATCTCAGGGTCGAAGTGTTTCTCGTGTGGCGATGTCCTCTTGCGTCTGAGCTCCAATGCCAAATTGCATCTGAGGTGTCTTTTTGCAAGCCGAGCTCCAACGTTGATCGGCATCTGAGCGCCAATGATGGGCTGCGTCCGAGCTCCAATGCCGGATTGTGTCCGAGGTATCTTTTTGCAGCCGAGCTCCAATGTCGGTTTGCGTCTGAGGTTTCATAGATTAACTCGGTCTTGAAAAAGTTTGAAGGAGTTTATCCGAGCTTAATGCCGGTAATAGTCTTTTATGGAGCCAGCCGTTTGTTGGGGAACGTCGCATGGGAAACAAAAAATTTCCTACGCACACGCAAACCTATCCATGGTGATGAGCATCTACGAGAGGGAGAGTGGATCTACGTACCCTTGTAGATCGCTAAGCGGGAAGCGTTAAGAAACGCGGTTGGTGTAGTCGAACTTCTTCGCGATCCAAATCGCCGAGCGTCCCGCGATCCAATCACGAACCGTCCCGCGAACACATCATGATCCGTCCCGTGAACTCATCATGATCCGTTTCACGATCTTGATCACGATCTGTCCCGCGAACTCATCATGATCCGTTCCGTGATCACATCACGAACCGTCTCACGATCTCGATCACGGTCCTTCCGATCTAGCGCCGAACGGACGGCACCTCCGCGTTCAGCACACGTGCAGCTTGATGACGATCTCCACCGTCTCGATCCAGCGAGAGGAGGTGGAGAGGAGAGAGAGTTCACCGGCAGCGTGACGGCGCTCCGGTGATGGTGGTGGAGCAATTCCGGCAGGGCTTCGCCTAAGCGCTGCGGAACTACGATCTAGAGGAGAAACTATGCACCGGTGGAACGGGTAGCACGTGGCCGGAAATTCTGTCCAAAAACCACCCAATCCACTAGTATATATAGGAGGAGAGGAGAGTAGAGGAAGCCAAGGCCTTTGGGTCGGCCAAAATAGGAGGTGGGAGCAATCCTACTTCACCTCCAATCCAAGTTGGAGTAGGATTGCCTCCTATTGGCTGATTTTCCACTTTTTGCTTTAGGACTTTCTCTCCTGCGCCATGGGCCTTTGTGGCTGTTTTCCCAGCCCACTAAGGGCTGGTTATTATTCTCCCACAGCCCATGGACCTCTTGGGGTCGAAATACCCCTCCCGGAGGCCTCCCGGTACACTACCGGCACTCCCGCTACACTCCCGGTACTCCCGGTACACTACCAATGAGCCCGAAACTTTTCCGGAAACCAAACTGGGACTTCCTATATATGAATCTTTACCTCCGGACCATTACGGAGATCCTCGTGACGTCCGGGATCTCATCCGGGACTCCGAATAAACTTCGGTCACCACCATACATAACTCTACACTACCGAAACGTCACCGAACCTTAAGTGTGCAGACCCTGCGGGTTCGAGAACTATGTAGACATGACCGAGACACCTCTACGGTCAATAACCAATGGCGGGACCTGGACGTCCACATTGGTTCCTACATATTCTACAAAGATCTTTATCGGTCGAACCTCTATGTCAAGGATTCAGTTAATCCCGTATAACGTTCCCTTTGTTCTTCGGTATGTTACTTGCCCGAGATTCGATCGTCGGTATCTCCATACCTAGTTCAACCTCGTTACCGGCAAGTCTCTTTACTAGTTCTGTAATACAAGATCCCACAACTAACAATTAGTCACATTGCTTGCAAGGCTTATTGTGATGTTGCATTACCGAGTGGGCCCTGAGATACCTCTCCTTCACACGGAGTAACAAATCCCAGTCTCGATCCATGCCAACTCAACAGACACCCTCGAAGATACCTGTAGAGCACCTTTATAGTCACCCAGTTACGTTGCGACATTTGATACACACAAGGCACTCCTCCGATATCCGTGAGTTGCATGATCTCATGGTCATAGGAACATATACTTGACATGCAGAAAACAGTAGCATTAAACTGACACAATCATATGCAATGTTTGTAGTTTGGGTCTTGTCCACCACATCATTCTCCTAATGATGTGATCCTGTTATCAAATGACATCTCATGTCCATGGCTAGGAAACCTTAACCATCTTTTGATCAACGAGCTAGTCTACTAGAGGCATACTTGGGACATGGTTTTGTCTATGTATCCACACATGCATTTAAGTCTCCGATCAATACAATTATAGCATGGATAATAAACGATTATCATGAACAAGGAAATATGATAATAACTAATTTATTATTGCCTCTAGGGCATATTTCCAACAGTCTTCCACGTGCACTAGAGTCAATAATCTAGTTCACATCACCATGTGATTCGCATTGTTATGAATCTAACACCCAATGAGTTCTGGGGCTCGATAATGCTTTGCATGTGAGAGAGGTCTTATAGTCAACGGGTCTGCGATATTCAGATCCGTGTGTACTTTGCAAATTTCTATGTCAAACCGAAAACATTGCTACCACACTCCACTTGGTACTATTCCATATGGCTGCTCCACTATACGTCTCCAGATTGCTACTACGAGTCATCCTGATTGGTGTTAAAGCTTGCATCGACGTAACTCTTTACGGCGAACTCTTTATCACCTCCATAATTGAGAAACATCTCCTTAGTCTTTTAGTTACTAAGGACAATCTTGACCGCTGTCCAGTGCTCCATTCCAGGATCACTTTGAAACCTTCCAGCCATACTTATGGCAAGGATGACATCGGGTCTTGTGCACAACATTGCATACATGATAGAGCCTATGGCTGAAGCATAGGTGATGACACTCATCCTTTTTCTATCTTGTGCAGTCACTGGGCATTGAGTCATACTCAATTTTATACCTTACAAATCAGGCGAGAACTCTATCTCTGACTGATCCATTTTGAACTCTTTCAAAATCTTGTCAAGGTACGTGCTCATTGAAAGTCTCATCAGGTATCTTGATCTATCTCTATAGATCTTGATGCTCAACAATTAGGTAGCTTTATCCAGGTCTTCCTTTGAAAAATCACTTTTCAAACAACCATTTATGCTTCCTAGAAATCCTACATTATTTCTGATCAACAATATGTCATCCACATATACTTATCAGAAATTCTATAGTGCTCCCACTCACTTTATTGTAAATACAAGTTTCTCGTAAACCTTGTATAAACATTAAAACTTTGATCACCTCATCAAAGCGTATATTCCAACTCCGAGATGCTTGCTTCAGTCCATAGAAGGATCACTAAAGCTTGCACACCTTTTAGCATCCTTAGGACTAACAAAACCATCCGGTTGTATCACATACAACCTTTCCTCAAGTAAACAGTTAAGGAAACGATGTTTTGACATCCATCTGCTAGATTTCATAATTGAAAACACAGCATCTGCTAACATAATTCCAACAGACTTTAGCACCACTACGAGTGAGAAAGTCTCATCGTAGTCAACTCCTTGAACTTGTCACAAACATCTTTGCAACAAGTCGAGCTTTACAAATAGTGACATTCACCATCAGTGTCTGTCTTCATTTTAAAGATCCATTTGTACTCAACGACCTGCCGTCCAACAAGCAAGTCTACCAAAGTCTACACTTGGTTTCCATACATGGATCCTATCTCGGATTTCATGGCCTCCAACCATTTGTCGGAATCCGGGCCCATCATCGCTTCTCCATAGCTCGTAGGTTCATCGTTGTCCAACAACATGATCTCCATGCCAGAGTTGTCGTACCACTTAGGAGCAGTACACATCCTTGTCGACCTACGAAGTTCGATAGTAACTTGATCCTGAAGCTTCATGATCATCATCATTAACTTCCTCTTCAACTAACGTAGGCTTCACAGAAACATCTTTCTGCGCTGCGCTACTCTCTGGTTGAACAAAGGTTTAACAACCTCATCAAGTTCTATCTTCCTCCCACTCAATTCTTTCGAGAGAAACATTTCCTCGAGAAAGGATCCGTTTAAGAAACAAACACTTTGCACTAGGATCTGAGATTGAAGGTTCACCCAACTGATCTTAGGGTATTCTATGAAGATGCATTTGTCCGCCTTGGGTTCGACCTCATTGGGTGAAAACATTTTCCACACAAGTGTCTCAGCCCCAAATATTAAGAAATGACAGCTTAGGTTTCTATCAAACCATAATTCACACGGTGTCATCTCAACGGATTTAGATGATGCCCTATTTAAAGTGAATGTAGTTGTCTCTAATGCATAACCCCAAAATTACAGTAGTAAAACGATAAGAGACATCACAGTATGCACCATATCCAATAGAGCATGACTATGATGTTCGGACACACCATCACACTATGGTGTTCCAAGTGGCGTTTAGTTGTGAAACAACTTTCACATTGTCTTAAGTTGTATGCCAAACTCGTGACTCAGATATTCACCTCCACGATCATATCGCAGTCATTTTTATCTTCTTGTCACGATGATCTTTTAACTTAACTCTGAATTTGCTTGAACCTTTCAAACGATTCAGACTTGTGTTTCATTAAGTAAATATACACTATATCTACTCAAATCATCAGTGAAGGTAAGAAAATAACGATATCCACTGCACGCTACAAGACTCACTAGATTGCATACATCAACATGTATCATTTCCAATGAATCACTTGCCCGCTCCATCCGACGGGGTCCTTTAGTCATCTTGCCCAAGAGGCATGGTTCGCATGTCTCAACCGATTCGAAATCGAATGAGTCCAAATATCCATCACCATGGAGTTTCTTCATGCGCTTTATACCAATATGACATTTTGTGGCAGTGCCACAAGTATGTGGTACTATCATTATTTAACTTTGTATCTTTTGACATCAATGTTATGAACAAGTGTATTACTACAATCAAGATTTCAACAAACCATTCTCACTGGGTGCATGACCATTGAAGGTATTATTCATGTAAACAACATAACTATTATTCTCTGACTTAAATGAATAACCGTATTGCAACAAACATGATCTAATCATGTTCATGCTCAACGCAAAACACCAAATAACATTTCTTTAGGTTCGTCACTAATCCTGAAGGTAGAGAGAGTGTGCGATGTTGATCACATCAACCTTGGAAACATTTCCAACACACATCGTCACCTCACCCTTAGCTAGTTCTCCATTTATTCCGTAGCTTTTATTTCGAGTTACTAACATTTAGCAACCGAACCGGTATCCAATACCCAGGTGCTACTAGGAGTACTAGCAAGGTACACATCAATAACTCGTATATCAAATATACTTCTGTCGATTTTGCCAGCCTTCTTATCTACCAAGTATCTAGGGTTGTTCTGCTTCAGCGACCTCTCACCTCATAATAGAAGCACTTAGTCTCGGGTTTGATTTCAACTTTGGGTTGCTTCACTGGAGCAACAACTGACTTGCTATCCATGAAGTTTCCCTCCTTGCTCTTGCCCTTTTCGAAACTAGTGGTTTGATTAACCATCAACACTTGACGCTCCTTCTTGATTTCTACCTTCGCAGTGTCAAACATCGCGAACAGCTCAGGGATCAATACTTCTATCCCTGGTGTATTATAGTTCATCACTAAGTTCTAGTAGCTTTAGTGACAGTGACTTGGAGAACTATATCAATCACTATCTTATCTGGAAGATCAACTCCCACTTGATTCAAGCGATTGTAGTACCCAGACAATCTGAGTACATGCTCAACGATTGAGCTATTCTCCTTCATCTTACAGGCAAAGAATCTTGTTGGAGATCTCATATCTCGTAACACAGGCCCGAGCCTGAGATCATAATCTCTGCTCCTAGAACATCTCATATGTTCCGTGACGTTCAAAACGTTTCAGAGCCTCAATTCTAAGCCGTAATGCATGACGCACTAAACTATCAAGTAGTCATCAAAACGTTCCTGTCAGATGTTCACAACATCTACAGACGACGCTAGAGGGGGTGGCGCACCAAGCGGTGCATTAAGGGCATAAGCCTTCTGTGCAGCAATGAGGACAATCCTCAGATCACGGACCCAGTCCGCAATATTGCTACCAACATCTTTCAACTCTATTTCTCTAGGAACATATAAAAATTTAAGGGAGCTACAACGCGAGCTAGTAATCTACAACATAATTTGCAAAGACGCTTTGACTATGTTCATGATAATGAGTTCAATTAATCATATTACTTAAGAACTCCCACTCAAATTGACATCCCTCGGGTCATTCGAGTGATACATGATCCAAATTCACCAACTCAAGTCCGATCATCACGTGAGTTGAGGTGGCTGCAATGGTGAACATCATCATGTTGATCATATCTACTATATGACTCATGTTCGACCTTTCGGTCTCTTGTGTTCCGAGGCCATGTCTGTACATGCTAGGCTCGTCAAGTTTAACCCGAGTGTTCTGCATGTGCAACACTGGCTTGCACCCGTTGTATGTGAACGTAGAGTCTATCACACCCGATCATCACGTGGTGTCTCAACACGACGAACTTTCGCAATGGTGCACACTCGGGGAGAACACAATTTATCTTGAAATTAAGTGAGGGATCACCTTATAATGCTACCGCCGTCCTAAGCAAAACAAGGTGCATAAAAAGGATTAACATCACATGCAAATCATAAGTGACATGATATGGCCATGAACTTGTGCTTTTGATCTCCATCTAGAAAGCACCGACATGATCTCCATCATCACCGGCACGACACCATGATCTCCATCATCTTGATCTCCATCAACGTGTCGCCATCGGGGTTGTCACGCCCTACATGCTTCTACTATTATTGCTACCGTAGAGATAAACTAAAGCATTACATAGCGCTTAATGATTGACACGCAGGTCATACAATAATTAAAGACAACCCTATGGCTCCTGCCGGTTGCCGTATTCAACGACCTGCAAGTCGTGAAATTCTATACATCACATGATCATCTCATACATCACATATATCTCATCATGTAATTGGCCATATCACATCACAACATACCCTGCAAAAACAAGTTAGACGTCCTCTAATTGTTGTTGCATGTTTTACGTGGCTGCTACGGGTATCTAGCAAGAATGATTCTCACCTACGCATAAACCACAACGGTGATACATCGATTGCTTTTCAACCTTCTCAAGGACCGCCTTTGTCGAATCCGATCCAACTAAAGTGAGAGAAACTGTCACCCGCAAGCCATCTAGGCAACAAGTTGCGTCGAGGGAACCGGTCTCTCGTAAGCGTACGAGTAATGTTGGTCCGGGCCGCTTCATCTCACAATCCCGCTGAACCAAAATACAACCAAGGGAGGAAGCAATCTAAGCATCAACGCCCACAAACCTTTTGTGTTCTACTCGAGATCTCATCGAACCATCAACCTAGCTCATGATGCCACTGTTGGGGAACGTCGCATGGGAAACAAAAAATTTCCTACGCACACGCAAACCTATCCATGGTGATGAGCATCTACGAGAGGGAGAGTGGATCTACGTACCCTTGTAGATCGCTAAGCGGGAAGCGTTAAGAAACGCGGTTGGTGTAGTCGAACTTCTTCGCGATCCAAATCGCCGAGTGTCCCGCGATCCAATCACGAATCGTCCCGCGAACACATCATGATCCGTCCCGTGAACTCATCACGATCCGTCTCACGATCTTGATCACGATCTGTCCCGCTAACTCATCACGATCCGTTCCATGATCACATCACGAACCGTCTCGCGATCTCGATCACGGTCCTTCCGATCTAGCGCCGAACGGACAACACCTCCGCGTTCAGCACACGTGCAGCTTGATGATGATCTCCACCGTCTCAATCCAGCGAGAGGAGGTGGAGAGGAGAGAGAGTTCATCGGCAGCGTGACGGCGCTCCGGTGATGGTGGTGGAGCAATTCTGGCAGGGCTTCGCCTAAGCGCTGCGGAACTACGATCTAGAGGAGAAACTATGCACCGGTGGAACGGGTAGCACGTGGCCGGAAATTCTGCCCAAAAACCACCCAATCCACTAGTATATATAGGAGGAGAGGAGAGGAGAGGCAGCCAAGGCCTTTGGGTCGGACGAAATAGGAGGTGGGAGCAATCCTACTTCACCTCCAATCCTAGTTGGAGTAGGATTGCCTCCTATTGGCTGATTTTCCACTTTTTGCTTTAGGACTTTCTCTCCTGCGCCATGGGCCTTTGTGGCTGTTTTCCCAGCCCACTAAGGGCTGGTTATTATTCTCCCATAGCGCATGGACCTCTTGGGGTCGAAATACCCCTCCCGGAGGCCTCCCGGTACACTACCGGCATTCCCGGTACACTACCGACACTCCCGGTACACTACCGATGAGCCCGAAACTTTTCCGGAAACCAAACTGGGACTTCCTATATATGAATATTTACCTCCGGACCATTCCGGAGCTCCTCGTGACGTCGGGGATCTCATCCGGGACTCCGAACAAACTTCGGTCACCACCATACATAACTCTACACTACCGAAACGTCACCGAACCTTAAGTGTGCAGACCCTCCGGGTTTGAGAACTATGTAGACATGACCAAGACACCTCTACGGTCAATAACCAATGGCGGGACCTAGCGTCCACATTGGTTCCTACATATTCTACGAAGATCTTTATCGGTCGAACCTCTATGTCAAGGATTCAGTTAATCCCGTATAACGTTCCCTTTGTTCTTCGGTATGTTACTTGCCCGAGATTCGATCGTCGGTATCTCCATACCTAGTTCAACCTCATTACTGGCAATTCTCATTACTCGTTCCATAATACAAGATCCCGCAACTAACAATTAGTCACATTTCTTGCAAGGCTTATTGTGATGTTGCATTACCGAGTGGGCCCTGAGATACCTCTCCGTCACACGGAGTAACAAATCCCAGTCTCGATCCATGCCAACTCAACAGACACCCTCGAAGATACCTGTAGAGCACCTTTATAGTCACCCAGTTACGTTGCGACGTTTGATACACACAAGGCACTCCTCCGATATCCGTGAGTTGCATGATCTCATGGTCATAGGAACATATACTTGACATGCAGAAAACAGTAGCAATAAACTGACACGATCATATGCTATGTTTGTAGTTTGGGTCTTGTCCACCACATCATTCTCCTAATGATGTGATACCGTTATCAAATGACATCTCATGTCCATGGCTAGGAAACCTTAACCATCTTTTGATCAACGAGCTAGTCTACTAGAGGCATACTAGGGACATGGTTTTGTCTATGTATCCACACATGCATTTAAGTCTCCGATCAATACAATTATAGCATGGATATTAAACGATTATCATGAACAAGGAAATATGATAATAACTAATTTATTATTGCCTCTAGGGCATATTTCCAACACCGTTTGCATCCGAGCTTTATGCCGGACTGCTTTTGAGGTGTCTCCGACCTTGAGCTTTATGTCAGACTGCTTCCGAGCTCCAACACCGATCTGCATCCGAGCTCCAATGATGATCGGCGTCCGAGGTGTCATAGATTACCTCGGTATTTACAAAATTGAAAAAAATTCATCTGAGCTTAATTCTAGAAATGCCCTATACGGAGCCAGCCACTTGTCCCCAAGTTTTATGCCGGATTGCTTCCGAGGTGGTGCACCACCCCGACCGTACACTGATTATTTGTGAATATTTTCGAATGGTGCAATTTATTATCTGTAGAGATATATAGCCAGTAGCCCTCAAGGTGCGTGTCAGTCTAAAACCTGAGATGCCCCTGAAGGAAAAATAATAATCAAAATAAAACCACTTATCGCAGTAGACCCTGAGACTTAGGTCGATTTGCAAAATCAGCATGAGGATCAAGTTCTCGCTCGGCAGCATTCGTTAGGGATGTAGATGCGGTACACGGTAGTTCCCGAGACTTGGGTTGGGTGCAGCCGACCAACCTTAGGATCAAATCTCCTCAGAAATTGTATTGCTCTTTGAATTTGCTGCATTGAATAGGCAATGCAGTAGCCCCCGAACCTTAATTTGGGCACGGGTGGTCGAATTAAGGATCGATATTTTTTTGCCACAAACTTTGTTACGTTTGACACAATTTATGGTTTAGTTTGGGGAATGTTCCCGAACTCTATGGTTTTTAATGAACAGAAATTTTTAGTTCCGTCGTTGCCGACCAATTATATTCTTAAGATGGCTAGCTTTTTGCTTCACCTAGTCTGAGGTACTAACCCTGATGACCCGGAAGTAACAATCACAGAGGTGCTCCCTTTACCTCCTAGCCGAACAATTGGGAGCGTAGAGGATAAGCACAGGAGCTAGGCAATCCAGCTTGGCTAAAATCTTAAGTCAAATTGATGCATATTAATGGCTTTGTAACGATGATTACGGAAGGCAACACTCACATATTGAATATAAATTCTTTAATGCTATATGCTATTTTGACTCCTTTGTGACTGTTTATCATTTGAGAGTGGCCCATCGTCGGCTTCTATTCTTTTGTAAATGCTACGCTGGGTGTTTCCGTAGTAACAAGACAACCCTTAGCCGATGTCTCGATGCTTGGAGGTCGTTGTGTTAGCGGAAACGAGGCAATCGGATATCTAGGATTTATAACTTTCACTTACTCACATGAGATTAAAGTTTGGGAGGCCAGTTACTAGACCTCGATTAGTGTTTGGCGTTAGCCGATGTGAAGTAGTTAACACTTCGGCCAATTTTATGAATGTCCCATGGGGTAACCTCTATCGGCCTATAGTTTGACAGAGTCATCGAATTGCTCACCAATTAGCGCTCATTGTGACAACTAGTTTTCGGCTTTCTCCACTGAGGTACTTCACCAATAGAATCGGAAGTACAATCGCAGAACAAAGCAGAATGTAGGAGGCAACCACGGAAGCAGGGAAACCCAACTATTGACCGAAGACACAATTCAAAACTGATGCATATAGAGCAATATCTGAGACGCCGAGGTGGAGGTCGGCAGGGAAGATGCCAAACAGCGGGTCAAAAAAGATTTGCCGGGCTGAATTATTACGTAGGGCACCTCAGTCAAGATGATGTACCTCCTCCTAAAAAACATACAAATAGCTTAAAAGTGCCATAAGCTCGAAAATCCAAAAAAATTATGTAAAAACTTTGACGTTCGAACCAAATCAAGTGTTTTGGTGCCAATCCAAAAATTGGTCTTAAAATTAACATGTGCTTCGGTAGTGCTTTAACATGATACATCCGATCTCTTAGACTTCAAGCGCGTCAGCCTTTGGCTTCAGCCTCCATATCCCGAGGGCGGAGTGTTTCTCCGAGGCCTGTTTAGCGAACTAAACTCAAGCGGCTTTAGAGAGAAACTAGGCTACCCGACTATTGATCAAACACTCGTGTAAAAAAAAGGAGTAGTAGAGAAAGAGTTTGCAACGAGAAAGAAGAAAACAACATTTATTATAAAAATGTCTCATATAAATTTAAGAGCCCCCAAGTGACTTGGGTAAAAGAATTTTATGTATAATGATTGTATGTACCGAAGTACTTATATCATATATGTGTAAACGCGTCTTAACTAACCATCGGCTTTCCCCTCTTCGGCCAAGGGCCATAAAGTGTTATCTACTATGCCATCCGAGGATATAGGAGGTGTTTCGAATAACCAAGCAATCAGACCATTAGTCTATATAAGACAAAGCGCGCCCAGGGAACGTATGCTATATTACTATTTAACGTAAGAAGCATCTTCAAAGAAAATAGTTCCGCCAACGGTTACTTTGTTTGGGTTCTCATGATTACCATGAGGGGTGTGCAATAGATTTATGTATGCTTGTCTTCCGTCGTGGCCGACCATAGTTGAAAACAGTAAGAGCGGTAGCTTTCGGCTTCACCCATCTGAGGTACGAGTTCGGATGGCCCGATCGTAACAATCGCAGAGGTGCTCCCTTTACTCCCTAGCCAAACAATCAGGAACGTAGGGGTAAGCACAGGAGCAAGGCAACCCAGCTTTGCGGGACACTTAAGTCAACATGATGGATATATTGGCGTAAACACGAACAAGGAAGGGTGTGATACATTAATAATCATATGCAAGAGGAATGGCTTCATAAAGGAAGCCCCTAAGTAAACGGGGTATATGAATTTGTTTGTAACAAACAAAGTTTTGACAAAGAAAGTTTTTGCAAACAACTTTTTGTCAAAAAAGTATGATGCTTGGTCGAACCAAACAAAACTTAAAACTAAAAGTTTTTGAGCATGAAAGAGACTTAGCTGGTTAATGTGCTCGATGTTGATGACGCGATCTGGGCTTGTGGCGGGACGAGGATGCCCATCGAACTTTGACAGATCCAGTGTGGAGTCTTCGGCATGACCGAGGTCCCAGCCCCCAAGCCTGTCCTAAGGTGACCGAACGAGGAGTTCGGCACTCTGAAGTAGTGTCACGGCTCGGCTGATGTGGTGAGGCGAAGCCCCTGGTCCAGCCGAGGTGGTGGAGTAGGTTGGCAAGGTGATGCCGAGATGACCGCGTGATGGCGGTCGAAGTCGATTTCCTGCACTCATAAAATAGTGCAAGCCAAAAGTAATAACAAAGAAAGATAATAATATGTTAAAAAAATTTCTTCTACTTAGTTAATTTAAGTGAAGCAAATAAGTAAAGGAATATGGCGTGGGTGTCGAGGTGCCTGAACGAAGAGTTCGGCTTGACGAAGTGGCGATGCTGCACGGTCGATGTGGCGAGATGAAGTCCTCGGTCCAGTTAACATGGCGAAGCTGTGATCAGTAGACGCCGGAGTCTCATGTAGGTCGACTGGTGATGCCGAAGTCTCATGCCAGCCGAGGTGTTAAAGCAGGTCGGCTGGTGACGCCGAATTCTCACGCCAGCCGAGGTGTCGAAGTTGGTCAGCTGGTGACGCCAAAGTCTCTGGAGCAGGTTGATGAGGAGATGACGAAGCCCCTAGTCTAGCCGAGGTGACGGAGTAGATCGGTAAGGTGATGCTAGAGCCCCATGCTAGCCGACGTGTCAAAGTAGGTCAGCATGGTGGACGTCATCTTGAAAAAGTAACATCGCAATGATGCCGACGCAGGTCAGAATTAGTGACGAGGTCGATACTGGCTTGATGAAGCAATGGAGTGCCCGACCCATACAACCCACGGATGACGAGGTTTGCTTGATCATTATTCATCCCTCGCGATGCCGAACTCTTGGTCGGATGATTGAGATGATGAGAAAATTTCCTTCAAAAAGGACGTTCGACAACCTGTCGTGGTTTTGTCACGGTAGATGTCCGGAGACTTAGGTTCAAGGCCATTGTTAAGGCGGTGGACTCGAAGGGGTTGGACGGGACAAAAGAAATGGATTTACCCAGGTTCGGCCCCTCGAGATGAGGTAAAATCTTATGTCCTGCTTTGTGTATATTGATTGGAGTATCGACTACAAGGAAGCGTATTCGCTTCACCTAGCTCTTGATTGATTGGATCATGTCTAAGTTGTCCCCGGGTCTCGCCTTTATATAGGAGGTCAAGACCGCTGGTTACACAAATATTATACCGACTCTTACAACGTGTCTCTAAGCCATCTTGCCGACTCTCGCAGGCTATCTCCGGGTGGCCTATGCGCCCGGGTCTTGCGTCTTCTTCCTGACTCTAGGCCTCCGCCTCAGCCCATATGGTAAGCCACCATGCAGCCCAACCTTCCTCTTCGAGCCCGTATGCTACGAGCTGCCAGGTATGACCCGGCCCCTCCTGGGCGGGTCTTACCACGGGGTTATATCCCCAACATTAGGCCCCAGATTGATTTGAACTTGCTCATGTCAATCTCCACTTTTTAACCAGCGGCGAGTCTCACACCCTCATCACCTGAAAGGGAAAAACAAATAACCCGCCCTGACGTCACCTTCATTTATTTCGAAAAGATTACATGACGTATGTCGTAGATCCTTTCATTAAACCGTCGGCCCGAAAATCGAGGCATCCGTGTCGTTCGGTCATTATTTTCCTCCTTGATTCCCGCGCGCCCCTTTTGGCCTTCCATCCCCTTAAATAGGACCGCGAGGGGTCTTTTCATTTTCTCTGCCACAACCACCCTTCTTCTTCCTCTTGACGCCAACGTTTCTGAGCTCCGTCGCACCGGTGGAGTCCCGTCGCCGTCGTCGAACTTGGCCGCCGCATCAACCTGAACGCTTCCAAATTCTCGCGCGCATTCGCCGCATCCTTAAGGTGTGTTCTTCATCCTATTTCAGATCTATGACTTACCACTTGAATCTTGTCGAGTTCATCGAACTCCATTAGCATGCCCGTCATTGCTTTAATGCCAACAAATGGATAGCTCCCTAAATCTCGCGGTATTGTTTAATCTGCCACGGTCATCCATGCGAAGTTTTGACGACGTTTATCCTAGATCCATGTGCTGCTCCACTACACGCATGAACTGCCTGTTCCTCCTTAGCCCCTTTTTAGGGTTAGAATATGTTTGATTTTTCCTTGCATGTAGATCTTGTAGCTTCAGCATAATATGTAAAACCTGTTTGTATGTGCTTAGCAGTTTTTTCATCATGGCCTTGTTCACTTGACCTGCCATCAAATTTCTGGCTCCTTCGATAAATTGTACCGGCAGCTTAGCATCACAACATTTAATTTAATCAGTCGTCTTGTTGTCTAATCACTTTCTGACCCGCTGCGTACTGCTACCTTTCACAGGCTTGACCCGCCATCATGTCTCGGGCATCTTCTTCTTGTAATTGGGTCGGCTCTGGAGTCTCCAAACAATTCCTACAGGATTTTGTAGAGGCAGGAACTTTGCCGGCTCAGAATGTTATTCATTCTTGGGTTCCCGCGTTTAGAGAAGAAACCCATCCCACAAGAGGGTGAAGTTGTTATCTTTGCCGACCACCTTATGCGTGGTTTTAGCCCGCCCAGATCTAAGTTCTTCCGAGACGTCCTCCATTTCTTTAAATTGCATCCTCAAGACATTGCCCCTAACTCTGTCTCCAACTTGTGCAACTTCCAAGTCCTTTGTGAAGTTTACTTGCAAGAAGAGCCATTTGTTGATCTTTTCCGTGACTTTTTCTATGTCAACTGCCAAACAGAAGTGGCGGCAGGCCCAAGCTTGAGCTCGACGGAGTGTCCATCCAAATAAGAAGAGATCTGGCTTACCCAGATATTAAAATGCCAAGCCATCCCAAAGATTGGAACAGAACTTGGTTCTATTGCAGAGACATGTCTCCAGAAGGTGAAAAACTCCTACCGGGTTATCATCCTACCCGGCTCTGTACCTCTACTGAGCTTCCAGACCGGATGTCATCCATAGCACGAGCAAAGTATGCTCCGGCTTTCACAAAAATCAAGGCCTTTCTGGCAAACGGTTTGATGGGAGTGGACCTTACCGCTGTTGGATCTCATCGAAGGTCTTACCATTGAGCCGGCGTGACCGGCTTATGTGTGAGTACACAGGTGACGCAAATGAGCATCTCTTCTTCAACCACACACCCTTGACAGAAGAGAACATCACCTTTGCTATCAGGGGACTTACTCGCGAATCTCAAGATGCTTGCCGTTCAGTCGGGTTAAAACCTTTCTGTGCCACAAACCCGGCTCCAGACGTAAGGGCGGCTTTCAGATGTACTTTTCTTTCCGTCTTGACCTGATATATACATAATCATCCTAACTCCTCTTGGCGGCTTTCGCTTACAGGCTAACTCCAGCTTCTGGAAGGAAAAATACACCCTCCAATGAAGAAGAAGTCTCAGGCGGGTAACACCCGTGGCCGCAAATCAAAAACGTCGGCTCAAAACCTGCTTGAACTTGACGACTCAGAGGTAAAATTTGATCCTGTTGGCTGTCCTTTTATGCAACTTACTAACAATGACTATACACAGGAGGAGACAAAGACGAGCCACGCTAATGCCCCCGAGGTAACTTATCTTTCTTCCGACTCAGAAATCTTCCCACCAGCGAAGATACGGTGGGTCATCCGAAAAGTTCCTTTTTTGCATCCTCTCGCTTATTTAGATCCCGAATTTTCCTTGAAAAAACAACAACATGACTCTCGACATCAGACCAGGAGCACCGGCTGTGGGGATCTCATGGCCGCCTTACCTAACGCCCGGTACCGCGGAAACGTCCTGCTGAGGTACTTGTAAAGAACCCAATATTTGTCTTATATTTCCATAATGTTGCCTTATTATTACGTCTAACTGTCTTAATTTGTAGGAGTCACCTCCTTCCTCTGGCGACTCAATTGCCTCTAAACTTCCACCCATGAAGGTCAACCCAGAGTATGTCCTCACCTCTGTCGTGTATATATTACATGTATCACCTTTATACTATGTGCTGACTCCTTGCTCTTTCAGGGCGCAAGCCAAACACAGAAAAGCCGGTGGGTCTACCGCTGCTCCAACCGCTCAACAACCGGATACCACTGAGCCATCCCTCTCTCCTGTTAAACCTTCTGAAGCTACCAAAGAAACACCTGAGCAATCTCCCCCGCCCTCAGAGTTGCCGGGTCATCATTTGGCGGCTTCCAATAGTCTTGCGACTGACCCTAAGCCGCCCAATCCTTCCACTGAAGACTCGTCTCCCCCTGATGTTACCATCACTGGGATGGGTTATCAATCTCCCACGCACCACACTCTGACAAAGCACTCCAGCAAAGTTGCTACTTACTCTCCCGAGAAGCTTGATTTTGAATTCCCTGTCTTGGAGAAGATGACTGCAGACGACTTACACGCTGGCTATCTGAACCGCCTGTCTTGCAACATGGAGAGCAAGCTTGTTGGTTTGATGAAAAAGAAATATGAGGTATCTTCCATCTTCTATCTTTCTCTTATATCCGTACCTAGCCCCCAAGAACCAGGTTAATATTGCAAATAATAGACCGGGTCTTCCAAACCTTCAATCCTACTGTATAGAGCTTAACCTGTGACCCCCCAAGTACCAGGTAAAATTGCATATAAGCCAGTACTTTATACTAAGTTAAAGATCCAATTGTAGCCCCCAAGTCCGGAATATTATGATAATGATGACCCGGTTCTCTCATATGTTAGAAGTTTCGCCAGGTGTAGCCCCCAAGTCCAGTTCATTATACTAGTGATGAGCCGGAACTTTCATCACAGACTTGAAAATGAAAACACAGACATTAGCCCCCAAGTGCCAAGTATATTGCCTGCAATGTGCTTGGGACTTATAAGAATAATTTCATCCTGGCGACTTAACATTGATAACCTTTCACTTGTGAAATGCAGGAGGCATTATATACTGCCGAGTCTGAGCGGGCTGGCTTGAAGGAAGATCTATCAGCCAACAGACCGCCTGAGCCATAACAGAAGAGAAGCTGCGAGCGGATGTTGAAAAGCTTGAGAAACTCCAGGCTGAATTTACTGCGTATAAAAAGACTGCTGAAACTGAGCAAGCCGCCCTGGTGAAGCGTGCGAGCGATGTAGAGGAATAGCTCAATCTTGCATCGGAGGAGCTGAAGACCCTCAAGGATCATATCTCTAAGATGATTGCCGCTATCTTTGGTAAGTGCATACGGCTTAAAAAATATTTTCATTAAATAAACACCCACTGGGCAACTTATAACTTCGACCTTTCCTTGTAGGCGAAAGGAGCCGCCAGCTATCTTCTGATAGTCTGATGAAGTTGAAAGCAGTCTACACTTTGATGGAGCAACTCTATAGTGGGGTCCTTTGCACAATCAAGGCCATGATGACGACCAAGTATGTCCCCAAATTTATGAAGGGTGTCATAGAGGTGTTATCAACTTTGCCCAAACAAGTGGAGGAAATAAGGCGATTCACCGCCAAAAGAGGAGCCATAGCTGTGGTGAGCTGGTCTCTGGCCTTCGCTCCTGAATTAACTGCCGAAGAGATGATGAACGACTTCCCTTCCAAGAAGGACGAAAGCTCAAACTTCACCGAAGCAGATTATGCCTAGTGCATTAAGGCCTCCTGGCAGCTTGCCTCCATACTGGTTGATGAGACAGACCTGGTTCCATACCAGGCAGCTTATGACGAAAACAACCAACGGCTGCGCTGCCCGACCTTTGAAGCCAAAGCTTGGTCCCTGCACATCGTAATCTGCTCTTCGCCCCTGACGTTGATCCGTCTCTAATTTTCGATGATGCCCAATTTGAAGCCTTACTAAACTGCAACTAGGATGTGGATCGTCTTCAGATCGAAGAGCCGAAAGACCCGACGCAGGATGACCCGCGGGCCAGTTAAACTCTTTGATCTCAACTTATTGTAACCCAGCCAGCTGAGCCGGAACAAGTGATTTTTTAAGTCCTTCATCTTTTGAGCTCCTAGAGAGCCCTGCAATATACTTTGCAACCTTCTTATGTCTTAATCGGCGACTCATCTTTAGAGATAAATCTTGCAAAAACCAAACAAAAACAGTCTGCAATGTTTGCCTGGGCGGCTTTAGAAAAGCATAACCCGGCGGTCTTTAATACCTCCTTGCTTCATCTTTCCATCTTGCTCTGGCCACACTTACAATATGAATGCAATGTATGATGCAACTATGATGCAATATGTATATGATGCAATATGTATATTATGCAATATGTGATGTAATGCATGATGATCTTGCTTTCCCCTTGTTTTTTGTTTTTCGAAAACTCATACTCTGGCCCGTCTGAGGGGGAGCTGTTGCTTTGAACCGCTTAATAGTGCATGGTCTCTAACGAGAGTGACTGCCAATCTTGCACGGCTCAGGGTCTCTAGGCGAGATTAATTGTCAAGGGCGCAACAGACCAGAATTTACAACGGGGTGAGTGCCCCGGCTCATAGGCTACTTCTCACGTGACATAAATCCGTTCTTTGAACCTTAAACAATGTCACTTGTTTAGAGTACGATGGGCCACTTGGCGAAGAGTACGTAGCAGATGAGAGAGCTTCCCTCGCCACTGTATGAGGCCCTCGGAGGGGGTGAGTTGATAGCTTGCTACACCCATGGACGAGCGCCAGCTACATACAGGCAGGTACAACCCTACCAAGAGTGGGGGGCGGCCTTCACCCACTCTGTCACTTGCTCTGGTCCACGACCCGTCTTGCATCATGGTACCTATGTTTGAACGGCTTGGATCCTAGCGGCTCATCCTCTTTGGCACCCATGGCACCCATGTTTGAATGGCTCGCATCATGGCGGCTCGCCCTCTTGAGCGACTTGGGACCCATGTTTGAACGGCTCGCATCATGGCGGCTCGCCCTCTTGAGCGACTTGGCACCCATGTTTGAACGACTCGCATCATGGTGGCTCGCCCTCTTGAGCGACTTGAGATCTTTCATCGATAATATAAGGAACCCATGTTTGAACGACTCACAACGTGGCGGCTCATCCTCTTGAGTGACCTTAAATCTTTCATCAATAAAACGGTACACCCATGTTTGAACGGCTCGCAACGTGGCGGCTCATCCTCTTGAGTGACCTGAAAAAATTTCGTCCATAAGGCGACGCACCCATGTTTGAATGGCTCGCAAGGTGGCGGCTCATCCTCTTGGGTGACCCTAAGCCTCCCGTCATCTTGCACGCCATCATCCCATGGGCCGCCGCTTTGTAAGCCGCCATCCTGCAGACCACCATCTTGTAAGTCGTCGCACAATTGTGCTACTTTGGCTGAAGAGCTGGTCAAAAGGGTGAGCAAGCTAAACCCGGCGGGTTGGAAGCCCCCAAGTGACCACATGTAGGTGTTCATCTTTGCACAAATCTTTAATGCCAAAGAGAAAAAATGGCAGAGGCCCATCTTGAGGGGATTCCAACTTTATTATATGAGTATAGATACAATAAAACATGTATGTATAAAGATAAGAGTCAACGACTCAAGTATAGTAAGGCCATAGGTGAGCGATGTTCCACGTCCGTTGAGTTTCCTGCTCGGAGGTACATGATTTGTCTCACACGTCAATGAGATAATAACACCCATTGTTTAGATTCCTGCTAACCACGAAAGGTCCTTCCCATGGGGGTGTTAATTTGTGCGCATCTGTCTGATCTTGAATCAAACGTAATACCAAGTCGCCTTCTTGGAACGTCCGGGTCTTGACCATGCGGCTATGGTAGCGACATAGGTCCTGTTGATAAATCGCCGATTGAGCTACTTCAAGATCGCGTGCTTCATCGAGAGCATCCAATGCATCCTGACGCCCCACCTCATTGTAGGCTTCCACATAGGCCGCCACGCATGGTGAATCATGATGTACGTCTTGGTAACATGGCCTCCACACTGTAAACCATGAAGAAGGGGGTGTAAACCGTCGACCTATTAGGCATAGTATTGATGCTCCAAAGGATGCACGACAGTTCTTCCACCCAACAACCCGGTGTTCTCTGTAAAGGAACCATGAGCCGGGGCTTGATACCTCTCACAACTTCCTGATTTTCCCATTCCGCCTGACCGCTGGACTGTGGATGAGCAACAGCCGAAACATCAAGGCGGATGTGCTCGCTTTCCCAGAATACCTTCATAGCTCCCTTGGACAAAATTGTGTCGTTATCTATAATGATGCTATGAGGGTATCCGAACCGGTAGATCAACTTTTTGACAAACTGAACCGTCGTGGCTGCATCACACTTACTTACCGGCTCAGCCTCCACCCACTTGGTGAATTTGTCCACTGCCACCAAAAGGTGGGTCTTTTTATCCTTAGACCGTTTGAAAGGTACAACCATGTCAAGCCCCCATACTGCAAACAACCAAGTGATCGGTATCATCCGTAATTCTTGAGCCGGCACGTTAGCACGTCTTCCGAACTTCTGGAACCCGTCGCACTTAGCAACCAGATCCTCCGCGTCCTTACGGGCCGTCAACCAGAAGAAGCCATGTCGGAAGACCTTGGCCACTAAAGATTTTGACCCGGCGTGATGCCCGCAATCGCCAACATGTATTTCATATAAGATTTCCTTGCCTTCTTCCGATGAGACACAACGCTGGAAGACGCTGGTGACGCTGCACTTGTGCAATTCTTCTCCAATAATTGTCATGGACTTAGAACGCCTCACAATTTGTCGCGCCAGAGTCTCATCTTCAGGCAACTCGCCCTAGGTCAGGTATGCCAGATATGGCAACTTCCAGTCTGGAATAGCGTGTAAAGCCGCCACTAGCTGCCCCTCTGGGTCAGGTATAACCAGATCCTCTTATGACGGTAGCTTAATAGACGGATGATAAAGTACATCCAAGAAAACATTAGGTGGCACTGGCTTACGCTGAGAGCCCAGTCTTGAAAATGCATCCGTCGTCTCATTCTTGCGACGATCAATATGACCTACCTGATAACCCTTGAAATGACCTCTAGACGATAAGATGCCATCCGCGGGTCCTTGGAATCCCACGTGCATGAAACCTATTGTGCCACAAGATCGGAGTTGCCAAGGCACCTAACCTGGCTCAGGTTCATCTCCTTGGCCACACGAAGCCCGTGAAGCAAGGCTTCGTACTCAGCTACATTGTTCGTGCAAGGAAACATCAGCCTTAATAGATAACAAAACTTATCACCTTTGGGAGAGGTTAAGACAACTCCAGCCCCCGAGCCCTCCAACTTTCTGGACCCGCCAAAGTGAATCGTCCAATACGTGTTGTCTGGCTTTTCCTCCGGCGTCTGAGATTCCGTCTAGTCGTTTATAAAATCCACCAATGCCCGAGACTTCACGGCTGTCCGAGGTGCATACTTCAATTTTAGAGGCCCAAGCTCCAGCGCCCACTTAGCAATTCTATCGGTGGCTTCATGATTCTGTATTATGTCTCCCAACGGAGCAGAGCTAACCACTGTGATCTGATGTCCAAGGAAGTAATGCTTCAACTTACGATTCGCCACGAACACCCCATATATTAGGTTCTTCTAGTGTGGGTATCTTTGCTTTGATTAGATAAGCACCTCACTAACATAATAAAATGGCCTCTAAACTGAATACTCTTTCCCTTCCTCTTTACGCTCCACCACAATCACAGCACTAACCGCCCGATTATTACCCGCCACATAAAGGAGCAGGGGTTCCTTCTCAGCCGGAGCGGCTAAGATCGGCGGCTCAACCAACTGCTTTTTTAGCGTTTCAAGAGCTTCGTCTGCAGCCTTACTCCACACAAAGTCATCCGTCTTTTTCATCGTCTGGTACAGAGGAATAGCCTTCTCCCCTAGGCGGCTGATGAAGCGGCTTAGAGTGGCAATACGACCCGCCAAGCACTGGACATCATTGATGCTCGCCGTCTTAGGTAGTGATGTGATGGCGTTTATCTTATCCGGGTTGGCTTCAATACCTCATTCTGAAACCAAGAAACCCAGAAGCTTGCCTGCAGGAACTCCAAAAACACATTTAGTCAGGTTAAGCATCATCTTATAGACCCATAAGTTATCAAACGTTTCCTTTAGGTCGTCCAACAACGTCTCCTTCTTCCTTGACTTAACCACAATATCGTCCACATAGGCATGAACATTACACCCAATCTGACCGTGAAGACAATTTTTCACACAACGTTGGTAAGTAGCCTATGCACTCTTGAGTCCGAACAACATGGACACATAGCAGAAAGCTCCAAAAGGTGTTATGAACGAGGTCTTCTCTTGGTCTTTAACTGCCATCTTGATCTGATGATAGCCTGAATAGCCGTCCAAGAAACATAAACTCTCACAACCCACCGTTGCATCAATAATCTGGTCGATACGGGGGAGAGCAAACGGGTCAACTGGACAAGCCTTGTAAAGATCCGTGTAGTCTATACACATACGCCACGTGTCGTTCTTCTTGAGCACCAGCACAGGGTTGGCTAACCACTCTGGGTGAAATACCTCCACGATGAACCCTGCTGCCAAGAGTCGGGCCACATCTTCTCCAATTGCTTTACGCCGCTCCTCGTTGAAGCGACGGAGGAATTGCTTAATCAGCTTAAACTTAGGATCCACATTAAGGTGGTGCTCAGCGAACTTTCTTGGTACACTCAGCATGTCAGATGGCTTACATGCAAAGATGTCCCAATTTTGACAGATGAATTCGATGAGCGCGCTTTCCTATGCAGGGTCCATGTTGGCCCCGATAGTGAACTGCTTGGATGAGTCGCCCAAAGTAAAATCCGCCAGCTTCGTGTCATCATCCACAAACTTTAGGGGCGGCTAAGACTCTGTACTGGGTTTCTTCAATGGGGTCATATCTGCCGGATCAATGTTATCCTTGTAAAACTTAAGCTCTGCTTCTGCGCAGCTTGACTCTACATAAGCCGCGTCTCCTTCCTCGCATTCGATGGCTACCTTCCGATCACCATAGATCGTGATTGTTCCATTCAGACCCAGCATCTTGATCTGCAGATAAACATAACAAGGGCTGGCCATAAATTTTGCGAAAGCCGACCGGCCAAACAGAGCATGATATGGGCTCTTAATCTTTACCACCTCAAACCACAAGGTCTCCACCCTGTAGTTATACTCATCTCCAAACGCCACTTCCAAGGCAATCTTTCCTACTAGGTAAGCGGACTTGCCTCGCACCACCCCATGGGAAATGGTTGATGATGGCTTAAGAGCCCTGTCAGTTAATTCCATCCGCTGGAAGGTGTCATAGTATAGGATGTTGACACTGCTGCCACCGTCCATGAGCACTTTGGTGAATTTGTAGCCTCCAACCTCAGGAGCGACCACCAGAGCTAAATGACCCGGATTGTTGACCCGTGGAGGGTGATCCTCCCGGCTCCATGTAATCGGGTACTCTGGCCATTTTAAGTATCGCGAGAGAGCCGGCATGGAAGCATTGACTGCCCTCTTGTGCAGCTTCTCATCCCACTTATCCAGGCTCGTAGTGTCGACATGATATTGTCCTCCACTAAGATGTTTTGGGTTGCTCTGATATCCTGAGTGGTTATTCTGTTGCTGACCACCATTGCTCTATTGCTGATAACTTCCTTGATTTCCTCGATTCTGATTGTTTTGGCCTTGATGACCTGACCCTGCCCTGCTAACACCGAAACCGGCTCCAGAGCTGCCCGACCCTGACCCGCCTGATGGGCCGTTACCATTGTTATGATTTTGACGAAGGATTTGCTCCCGAAATTGGCGCATAACACTGCACTCCTTCCAAGTGTGGGTGACCTCCTTGTTCGGCCGGCTGTGCACCGGGCAAGGTTTGTTCAGTGCCTCCTCCAAGGTGTAAGGCACATCTACCCTATTCCTGTCGAATGGCAGTGTGAAGTTCCTGTTGCCTCTAGGGCGACAGTTCCCGGCCGGCTGTGCGTTGGTGTTTGCCACAAACCCTGACCCGCCATCCGGGTTCTTCCACTTGCCTTGGTTGCCGTTCCTAGCACCTCCCTGATGGGTCTTACCATTGTAGCCCTTCTTACCCTGACCTGACTTCTCATCGTCGGAGTCTGGGTCTTTGGTGGTATCTGAATTCGCATACTTGGTGAGAGCCGTCATGAGCTCACCCATATCCTGACAAGAACGCTTCAACCGCCCGAGCTTCTGTTTCAGCGGCACAAAACGACAATTCCTTTCCAAAATCAGAACCACCTGGGATGTCGAAATATTCTCAGATGAGTGGATCACCGTCGAGACCTGCCACACCCAATGATGGGCCGACTCACCTTCCTGCTATGCACAAAGATCCAGATCCAGAATCGTCATTGGCTGCTTGCAAGTTCCCTTGAAGTTCTTGATGAATCGTGCTTTCAACTCGGCCCACGACGTGATGGTATTCGGTGGTAACCCCTTTAACCAAGTGCGGGCCGGTCCTTCCAACATCATGATGAAGTATTTCACACAAACTGCTTCATTGACCTCCAGCATCTCCATAGCAAGCTCATAGCTTTCAATCCGAGCCTCTGGGGATAGATCTGCCGTGTAATTGGGCACCTTCCGTGGCCCCTTAAAGTCCTTGGGCAAGCGTGCACTCCTCAGATCCGATGCGAGACACTGCACACCAAATCCCTTGGCTGAATCACCGACGAGTGTTGCTGGTGCTGGCTCAGGAATCTCCGGGTAATCTACCGATGTTGATCCTCGCTGAGCCCGGCCCCTATCCATAGACCCCTGAATATCCATCTCATGCGGGTTGTTATTGGGCGGATTGCGCCTCTGCTCACTGCTGGAGACCGCGGGTGACTCTATCCGCCGACTGTAGCTACGGCTATGAACCGGCGTGGAGTGCACCCGGCTTCGGCTATGTGTGTACCTCTCTTGCTGAGCCACTGCTGTCTGCAACATGCTAATCGCGTTCCTCGCCTCTTTGGAAAACGGCGTCCCTTCGGCCAAAGGTAGAGCATCAAGCTTGGCAGCTGCTGCTATCATATTTTCCATCGGATTAGAGTAATGGCTAGGCGACGTCACAACGTGTCGCGACAAAGGCATGTTCCTCCGCGGCGGGTCTAACTGCCGCGGTGCCTCTGCCACCCGGGTCACCATTGGCGGCATACTTGGTGTGGCCGTTGGAGTATTAAAAACATTCCGAGGTTGAATTGGTAATCCGACTTGAGTCCTTCTACGCTAAACCGCCTCCGACGCCCGCTGGTACAGATGAAAACGGAGAGCCTCTACCCTCAAACGTCCCGACTCAGCATTCATCTGAGCTTGCATTGCATTGATATCCTCTTGGGCCTAAGCCACTCCGTCCTTTGATCCGGTTAATCTCGGCATTACGCTGTGCCTGATTCTCAGCTGTCACCTCCGTGGCCATCAAAGCCGCTAGCTCCTCCATGAGCTCCAGTAAAGCCTGCGTCGGCGCCTTAGGAGGCTCCGCGTCAGGGGGGGGTGCTCCAGCCGCCGCTCCGGCTGTCGCGCCATTGGAAGCCGGCACCAGGCCTACCATGAACACGGCGGCTCAGCCCGGCAGGTCATAGGGCTCCGAAATACTGTCGCCATCGGCATAGCCCCTTAACCCGCCGTCATGAAGTTGATAGATTGATTCCCCATCCTCGCTAGAAGATCCTTCATCTGAGAAAGCCATGGTCTCTCCCGACAAGGAATCTCCTCTATCATGTGTAGATCCAACGAAAGTACTCTTCCGCCCGGGTTGAACATGGGCGGGTGTTGCGTGTCGGGCAAGCTCGACAAGGTCGGTAGATGTCCGGCCCGGGTGTAGATCCATCCAACTTACCGATGAACACGTCCATATTGCCAATGGGAACCCAATAGTCGTACTCGACCGAGCCGGCTTCAGGACCACATCCTGAATTGTCGATGTAAAGTTTGCCGCGGCGACTCTTTGTCATCAAGCCGACGGCATATCCTTCGATCCCTAAGAGAAAGCCCTTTGAGAACTCAACACCACCGCACGTTAGCCCCATGGTGGGTGCCAACTGTCATGGTTTTTTCACGGCAGATGTCCGAAGACTTAGGTTCAAGGCCATCGCTAAGGCGGTGGACTCAAAGGGGCTGGACGGGACGAAAGACACAGATTTACCTAGGTTCGGCTCCTCGAGATGAGGTAAAAGCCTACGTCCTACTTTGTGTATATTGATTGGAGTATCGACTACAAGGGAGCGTATTCGCATGACCTAGCTCTCGATTGATTGGATCATGTCTAAGTCGTCCCCGTGTCTCGCCTTTATATAGGATGTCAAGACTGGGATTACGCAAATCTTATACCGACTCTTACAACATGTCTAACTCTGTCTCTAAGCGACTTGCCGACTCTGGCAGGCTATCTCCGAGCGGCTTACGCGCCCGGGTCTTGTGTCTTCTTCCTGACTCTGGGCCTTCGCCTCAGACCATATGGTAAGCTGCCGTGTAGCCCAACGTTCCTCTTCGAGCCCATATGCTACGAGCCGTCAGGTATGACCCGGCCCCTCCTGGGCGGGTCGTACCACGGGGTTATATCCCCAATACAACCCGTTCATTAAAAAGATGAACTCGGGTCGGATTTGTTTTCATGCCGAAAATAGATCCAAAATTTGTTGTACTAATCAGATGTTTCATGGAGTTTGGACGGTCGCATCGAGCTGAAGTTTTGAGGGGTGATCGCTAAATGAATTCCACAGCCAATGAATGGTGGGATTTTCCAACGGACGTCCGAGCTAGACGCTGGACTCCTCGCCCTAAATTCATTCAGATTCTCGTTCAGATTTGACAGGGTTTTGGTAGATTGTAGATCGCCAGAGATTCCTCCATCAGAACGCGATAAAATTTTGCACGATTATTTTAGACTCAATTCCGCACAATTGCACTGAAGCAATCGTCAAAACGACACTCGAGGGGGCGGGGACGACGAAAACGAATCCGCTTTACAGAAAAACTACATGATCATGCGAGGGCAATGTTGACGTTGAGCCCCCGAGATCCATGGAGGATTCTTCCACGATCTTGGTTGAGATTGGATTTGATGTTGATGAAGACACACGTCCCATCTATATGGTCCGATGTGGAGCGCAGTCCTCAGCATAGCCGAGGTGACCAGTCAAGCCGGCAACGAAGATGCCGACGTTGATGATGTAGCTCGGTTCCGACGCGTAGATCGCGATGGAGCCGATCTGAATTCCCATCACACCGCGGCGACTACCCAGCAAGCTCTCAATGAAAGCACCAATATTGGTGTCAAATCCGGTATATCTCGTAGTAGGGGTCCTAAGCTAGGCGTCTTGGATCGATGGTAAGATGGACACACAATTTTACCCAGGTTCGGGCTCTCTCAAGGATATAATACCCTACGTCCTGCTTTTCATTGTATTGATATAGGGATAGTACATAGTACAAATATCTACCACGAGATTGTAGTAATGAATATGAGATTGATATTATCTATTGACTAGCCTGGCCTCGGTTTATATAATGCACCGTAGGCCTAGGGTCTAGAGGAGTCCTTGTTTTGTGCGCCAAGTCTTGTGGAATCTCCCTTGTATGCATCATGGGCTCTCCGAACTGGCCCGTTAGTGAATAGCCATGGGGGTCCTCGGCTCGATCCACTGGTCGGGGGAAGACGTGGTGAGTACCCCCTAGTCCAGGACACCGTCATCTCTTTCTCTCTCTCTCTCCTCCATTAATGCCCTTCAAGTTTTCTTGCCCGATCTCTCTCTCTCTAACCACTCAAACTTGATGATTTGCTAGGGGTTAAAGGAGGAGACCTAGATATACACTTCCACCAAAGGAAAATTGATTCGCACATACTTCCTTGTGTGGATTTTGTTACTCTGGGGTGTTTGAGCACCCTAGACGGAAGAGGCCACCTTTTAGCCATACTCCATTTTGGTGAAGCTTTATGGTTTTGTTGGGAGTCTCCAATTGAGTTGTGAAGATTGCCCAACCTTGTTTGTAAAGGTCCGGTTGCCACCTTCAAGGGCACCACTAGTGGAATCATGACATGTCACATTGTGTGAGGGCGCGAGGAGAATACGGTGGCCTTAGTGACATCTTGGGGAGCATTGTGCCTTCACACTGCTCCAACGGAGACATACTTTCCCACAAAGGGAAGGAACTTCGGTAACACATCCTCGTCTCCGACGTTTCCACTTGTGGTTGCTCACCTAGTTGCATATCTAGACAACCTATTTGTTACTGAACCTAATTTGTTTATGAAAGCTTAAAAATTGGTGGTTGCCTATTCACCCCCTCTAGTCAACCATATCAATCATTTCAATTAGTATCAGTGCCTCGTCCCTTTATTAAGTGTTTCACCACCCAAAGAGTATGGTTGACCGCGGGGAGTAGGCAGTTGAACTTCCCAAGGTCGTGGGTGTGAACACGACTCTCGTGAAGATTTGAATGGGGCCATGTCCTCGCTTAAATACTCCATGACGACCGAGGTCAAATCCATGTTTAAAGAATTCCTTGTGGGTCTCAAACTTTCTACCGATTCGTTGCTACTGGTTAATCCCACTAACTCATCATCAGATGTCCACTCTGAAAAGGAGGGAGCTAGCACTGACAAGAACAAGCTACCTCAAGGAACTAGTGGTACACGTACCTTTTCCCGGTGCCCCCTCCCGCGGTCTATGGAGGACCGACGCACCCACCAAATATAGTTAATCTTGGTCCTTCTCCTAAGCTTGTTAATAATGATTTCGCTAATTGAGTTTTTCTTATCAAGTCTCATTTGAATCACTGCTCAACACAACTTTGGAGAATCATTGAGCAAGGGTACTACCCACATGATCCAAGCAACCTCACTCCAAGAGAAGAAGCCCACAATCAAATCAATCACTCTGCCTTGTTCATCCTTCAAGTAGTTGTCCCCGTTGAAGATCTTGCTCACTTGCGTCCTTTCACTCGAGCTAAGGATTGTTGGGAACACATCGTTTCCATGTACAATGGTAGATCAAGTATCCAACAGTCCAACTTTGAGGTTGTGCTCGATGAGGCTGATGAATTTGTGATGCTTGATGATGAAGACCCTCGTGAGCTCTACCGTAGAGTGACGACTCTTGCTGTTGCTCTTAAAGATTATGGAAGCAAGGATCTGGATGACAATTGGATCAAGCGGAAGTTTCTCAAGGCCATCATGCCATTCAACAAGTCCATGTCATCCGCCATTTGTCAAAGGCCAGAGTTTCACTCCTTGTCCTCGGCTGATGTGTTGGATGAATTCATTGCAATAAAGATCTTGAACAAGACCACCGACAACGCTCTAGCTCGTGTTCAATGATCAAAGAAGTCTTCACCCAACCTTGCCTTGAAGGCCACGGTCATTCAAGAATAATAATAAGAAGAAGAATAAGAAGAGGAGGAAGAGAGTTGACCCGAAGACACCAAACATACATACCACGAGCACATGGCTCTTGCGTCAAGGCAATTTTTGGGAAACAAGAGGAACTCGAAGCCGAACTTCTCCAAGAACAACTCAAGTGGATCAAAAGGCAAGCAACGTGTGAGGACTTGCTACAACTCTGGTAATGTGAGTCACTTCATGGTGGATTGCCCATTTGAAAAGAGGGAAGATAATGGTGGCAAACTCATTCGCAAAGATAAGGCCAATTCCATGCCCAACAAGAACAACTTCACCAAGAAGGTGCCTCGCAATATGTTGGTGGCTCAAGAAGAGTATGCCTCCGATGATGATGTTGATGCCGAAGAAACGCGGGGCGAAGGGCTGGCAATGGCTATGGTGGCTATTGCGTCCTATACCCCAACTAAGGTGTCTCTCTTCGATGCCCCCAATGAGAACCACATTGCTAGGTGCCTTATGGCCAAATATATCACCAAGGTAACCTCCAAAGTCAAAACCTCAAACATTAAAACATATAGTTCTACCACTCCTTGTTTGTCGGATTGTGTCGATGAACATGAGGAGGCAAAGGAGGATGATAATGAGTTTGACAAATTCTTGTGTAAACTCTAAAGGTGAATCCAGGAAGCACTTTCTTGCTCTCTTGGAACAACTTGGTGAGGCCAATGATATCATTGAGTCTCAAGAGGAATCTCTCGAGGAGTTGAGGGGGCATAGTCATGACTATGTAGATGAGATAGCGGATCTTTCCATTTCTCTTGAGGAAGAGTGAAGTATTCATTTGACTCTTGAGGATTCACAAAATGTTGACCTAGCTAAATTACGTAAAGATCATGATCATGCTATTGTCATTAATTGTGTGCTTAAATATGAGAAGGATACACTTGGGGTTGACCATGGTAGACTCAAGGAAGAGTTCAACACTCTCGATAATGCTCACAAGGCATTGAAGAGTGCCCTTGCCTCTCTCAAGGAGTCCCATGATCAACTCCAAGTAAAACTTAGGAGGTGTTCGGCAACACTCCAGCTCCACAAAAATTAAGAATCTGCGGAGCATCCATTCCCCTACTCCGTGATTTTTCACTTAAGCTCTGCCAGCTCCAGGAGCTGAGCCATGGAGCGGTGGGAAGCCGAACACACCCTTACTAAGGAAATAACTACATGTCCTCCCTTTGTGTTAATTGGTAGTGCCAATGCTACTGACCCTTGTTGTGAGCATGCACACCGTGGAGGAGAATTCTAAGTTGAAAGAGCAACTTGAGAAAGGCCTTGTGACATGTATCCAAGGTGAGAAGAATCATAATGACCTTCTAAGCAATCAAAAGGAAGTTGTAGCAAAGGAAGGAGTTGGGTTTGCACCCAAAACCAAGAAGAATAAGAATAATAATAAGAATAAGAAGAAGAAGAAGAAGAAGAAGAAGAAGAAGAAGTAGGACGAGGAGGGGGGAGGAGGAGGAGGAGGAGAAGAAGAAGAAGAAGAAGAAGAAGAAGAAGAAGAAGAAGAAGAAGAAGAAGAAGCAGGACGAGGATGGGGAGGAGGAGGAGGAGGAGAAGGAGAAGAAGAAGACCAAGCAAGTTCCCCTGCTCAAGGAAGCCTATGTCAAAGAGGGGAATGTCTCTCATGAGAAGAAGAAGGACAAGGTTGTGTATGGTAATGCCAAGAAGGTCAAGACCACCCACTCCAACAAGGCCGTCGATTTTAACCCCTCTTATGTTTTATGCCGTGCTAGTGATGGGCATGTTTATGCTAAATATGTTGGTTATTCTTATGAGTACATTGAATGGTATATTTGGGTTCCTAAGACCCTTATTACTAACATCAAAGGTGTGAGAGCACATTTATCCATGTGTGGTTTTGGTAATTGATGACAATCCCTATGGACTAATGGTTGCCTTGAGTTATATTTGAAGGATTTTTTCATAGGCACTTCTTGAAGTACATGTGTTGGTTTCAATGAGTTTATATGGTGACCAAGGTGGTATTAAAGATTTATCCAAAGTGGTCATGTGGGAGTTGAGCTTATTGCAAGCATGTCTTGAAGAAGAAGATTGTGTAAGCATTCATGTTTACCTTCAAGACATCATCTTTATGAAGAGAGAACATAAGATACAAGGTTGGTCAAGACTATGTCAAAAAGTGAATCAAGTTGATCAACACACAAAGCGTACAAGATGTACCGAGGGAGATCAAGTGATCCCATGGTGTGGTAAGCATTGTCCATTATGCTTTGTGTACTAACCCATGGTCTATGTGAGAGTTCTTTGTGCGTTACGTATATTTCCATGGTCTTGCACAGGAGGCAGATCCCATACATCCCATGGAAGATGACATCAAGTGGAGATTGTCATCAAGTTTGCGATGTGCAAGATCAAGTGAAGCATCACGGAGAGATCATGCTTGAGGCTCGCCATTCATTGTGGTGACAACGGACTTGTGAACATGTGCCAAAGAGTGGCTCACCCATAGTGGAGCATTGGGGAGCAATCAACTAGTCTTCATCAAGCCAGTGCAATCAAGAAAGGTGGTCCATCTCGAGGAAGTCAAGATCGTCATCATCTAGCTCAAGTGGACTATGCGCAAGGCAAAGTTTTGACCTTGATAGGATTTTCTATTTTACCGGTCTGATGGTGGTAGTTGGGACACCGGGTTATAGGATCGATTGTCCTACTATCAAGGGGGGCTCTCAAGTGACTAGCTTGATCGTATCATTCGTTGAGAGCTCAAACCATTTGCATCCTTGCATCATCATTGATACGGGGCAAGCTCGTGTGTGTTGATCTTTCACGATTTGGAGGGTGATTCACGAAGAACACGAAGAACACGGGGAAGAACAAGAGGAAACACAAGGGTAAACATGATTACACATCCACTAGGTCCACGAAATCACACGGGGGACGAGATCCCCAAGTCAGACAATGATACAATTAGCGGTACGTTATCTCCCACTCCGGAAGGAGGGGCCTTGATATCCCGGAGGATCTTCCCTCGTAAGGGGCCTTGACATCCACTAGGGATCTTCTCCTATAGAGGCATCTCCATGGGAGAGGTAATGGAAGGAGCTATGCTCAACTATCTAAGAGCAAACCATAGATAACCCTAAAACGAGGAGGGGCCGAAGTATATATAGTGTTGGTCTCGAAGGGGTAAGGGAGAGGGAGTTACATGGGACTTAGGCCCGAGCAGGAAACACTCTGCGTAGGCCGGAAGTTCCAAGCTGGGTTGGAAGTTCCTGGGAGGTTCCGGGTGGGTTCCTGGCTTTCCCAAGTGTTGGTGTAGGCTTCGGTTGCTGGCTGTTAGTGGGTTGGAAGTTCTGCGCCGGTCGGAAGGTCCGGGGGCCAGAAGCTTCGGGCTGGACAGAAGCTCCAGGCTATCCAGAAGCTTGTTCCTGGTGCTGACTCCTTCTCCTCCTCATTCTTGGTCCTGTGGATGATTCCCTGGTCCTTTGAGGTTGTCATACCTAAGGACACACAAAGTCTCACTGTGAGATAGCATCCAAGTTCCTTTGTCATCAAAGTCTTTCTCGAAGAGGAGTGAGTTCACCTTAGTTTCAATGACGCGTGCACGTGCTCTTGTCAATGGGCCACTTGGTGCTTGGGTTGAAGGTGACATCTTCGTGGGGATCATGGTGGGATGCTCCGCATCATCTCCCCCTCTTGGGGAAGATCCGACCTCGGATCAAGATCTTCATCACCATGAAATGGGGAGAGGTCCGCGATGTTGAATGTGTCGCTCACGTTGTATTTGTCGTGCTAAATGTCGATCTTGTAGGCATTGTTGTTGTAGTGCTCCAACACCTTGAACGGGCCATCGGCGTGAGGTAGGAGCTTAGACTTGCGCTCATTAGGAAAGCGTTCCTTCCAGAGGTGTTGCCACACAAGGTCGCCGGGTGCGAACACCATGGTGTGTTTGTTGATGTTGTGCTTGGCGGTGATGCGTTCCACTTGGCGCTCGATGATGTTCCTTGTATCGTGATGCATTTTCTTGATGTAGCTTTCCCGTGCACTTGCATCTATGTTGACGCATTCTTGGAGTGGAAGCGGAAGAATGTCCAATGGGGACAATGGTTTGAAGCCATAGACCACCTCGAAGGGAGACTTATTGGTGGTGAAGGGTCGTGCGCGACTATAGGCGTACTCTGCAATGGGTAGGCAATATTCCCATTCCTTGATGTTCTTCTTGATCAACAAACGGAGTAGGGTCCCAAGTGTCCGGTTCGTCACCTCCGTTTGACCATCGGTTTGTGGATGGTAGGCCGAAGAGGAAAGTAACTTGATGCCGAGCTTGGTGCATAGGGTCTTCCTAAAGTAGCTCAAGAACTTGACATCGCGGTCCGAGACAATTGTCTTTGGTACTCCGTGTAGGCGTAAGATGTCCCTACAAAAGAGATTTGCAATATGTGAAGCATCGTTGACCTTGCGGCAAGGAATAAATTGAGCCATTTTGGAAAAACGATCCACAACAACAAAGATGGAATCATGGACATTTTTTGTCTGTGGCAGCCCAAGCACAAAATCCATGCTAATATCCTCCCAAGGTTGGAACAGAATAGGAAGAGGCATGTAAATACATGGGACTGAGCTTTTGACTTAGCTTTGCGGCATGTTGAGCACCGGTTGGTGAAGCAGGCAACATCATAAAGCATCATTGGCCAATACAACTTGTGGGAGAGGGTGGCATATGTCTTGTTGCGTCCAAAGTGACCAATTAGTCCTCCACCGTGAGCCTCTTGCAAAAGCAACAAACGAAGAGAAGACTTGGGAATGCAAAGTTTGTTAGAACGCATAATATATCCATCTTTCATGTAGTAGCTCTCCCAACAAGCTTTTACTTTTCAATTGGCATAAGGGGTAGCAAAAGAATCATCATGCTCATAAAAGTCTTTTATATGCTCAAAGCCAATTGTTGGAAATATGCCCTAGAGGCAATAATAAAATGGTTATTATTATATTTCCTTGTTCATGATAATTATCTATTGTTCATGCTATAATTGTATTAACCAGAAATCGTAATACATGTGTGAATACATAGACCACAACATGTCCCTAGTGAGCCTCTAGTTGGCTAGCTCGTTGATCAATAGATGGTCACGGTTTCATGACCATGGACATTGGATGTCATTGATAACGGGATCACATCATTAGGAGAATGATGTGATGGACAAGACCCAATCCTAAGTATAACACAAGACCGTGTAGTTCATCTTCTAAAGCTTTTCTAATGTCAAGTATCGTTTCCTTAGGACCATGAGATTGTGCAACTCCCGGATACCGTAGGAATACTTTGGGTGTGCCAAACGTCACAACGTAACTGGGTGAATATAAAGGTACACTACGGATGGACAAAGGGAATTGCATACGGGATTGATTGAATCCCCGACATCGTGGTTCATCCAATGAGATCATCGTGGAGCATGTGGGAGCCAACATGGGTATCCAGATCCCGCTGTTGGTTATTGACCGGAGAGGTGTCTCGGTCATGTCTACATGTCTCCCGAACCCGTAGGGTCTACATACTTAAGGTTCGATGATGCTAGGGTTATAGGGAAATTGTGTACGTGGTTACCGAAGGTTGTTCGGAGTCCCTGACGAGATCTCAGACATCACGAGGAGTTCCGGAATGGTCCAGAGGTAAAGATTCATATATAGGAAGCGAGGTTTTGGTCACCGGAAGTGTTTCGGGCATCACCGGTAATGTACCGGGACAACCGGAAGGGTTTCAGGGGTCCACCGTGTGGGGCCACCGGCACTAGAGGGCTGCGTGGGCTGAAGGTGGAAGGGAACCATCCCCTAGGTGGGCTGGTGCTCCTCCCACAAGAGCCCAAGGCACAGCAAAGGGTGGAGGGGGCAAACCCTAGGCACAGATGGGCCCTAGGCCCACCCTAGGGCACCGCCCCTCCTCTCCCCTCTCTTGGCCGCCTCCCCAAGGGCCTTCTAGGGCCGGCCGACGCCCTAGGGTGGGAACCCTAGGGGTGTGCCCTCCCTCCTCCTCCTCCTATAAATAGTGGAGGGTTTTGGGCTGCCAACAACCCGCATCTCTCTCTCTCTCTCGGCAGAGCCCTACCCCTCCTCCTCCTTGTCCTCCGTAGCACTTGGCGAAGCCCCGCCGGAGTACCACGCAGCTCCACCTCACCATGCCGTCATGTTGCCAGAGCTCTCCCTCAACCTCTCCTTCCTCCTTGCTGGATCAAGGCGTAGGAGATGTCACCGGGCTGCACGTGTGTTGAATGCGGAGGCGCCATTGTTCGACGCTTAGATCGGAATGCACCGCGATCTGAATCGTTGCGAGTACGACTCCACCAATCGCGTTCTAGTAATGCTTCCGATTTGCGATCTTCAAAGGTATGAAGATGCACTCTCCCCACTCATTGCTGGTTTCTCCATAGATTGATCTTGGTGACACGTAGAATTTTTTTTGATTTACTACTATGTTACCCAACAGTGGCATCATGATCTAGGTCTATGCGTAGAATCTATGCACAAGTAGAACACAAGTTGTTGTGGGCATCGATTTTGTCAATTTGCTTGCCATTACTAGTCTTATCTTGATTCTGTGGCATTGTGGGATGAAGCGGCCCAGACCGACCTTACACGTACGCTTACGTGAGACTGGTTCCACCGCCTAACATGCACTTGTTGCATAAGGTGGCTAGCGGGTGTCTGTCTCTCCCACCTTAGTCGGATTGGATTCGATGAATATGGTCCTTATGAAGGGTAAATAGCAATTGGCATATCACGTTGTGGTTTTGGCGTAGGTAAGAAACGTTCTTGCTAGAAACCTATAGCAGCCACGTAAAAACTTGCAACTGCAAATTAGAGGACGTCTAACTTGTTTGTGCAGCATATGCCTTGTGATGTGATATGGCCAAAGAACGTGATGTGATGCATTGTGATGTATGAGATCGATCATGTTCTTGTAATAGGATTCACGACTTGCATGTCGATGAGTATGACAACCGACAGGAGCCATAGGAATTGTCTTATTTTATTGTATGACCTGCGTGTCAATCATAAACGCCATGTAATTACTTTACTTTATTGCTTGCCTTTTGGACTTAAGAGCACAGGGGTGACTTATCAACATTTGATACGTCTCCAACATATCTACTTTTCCTCACTTGTTTGCCTTTGTTTTGGACTCTAATTTGCATGATTTGAATGGAACTAACCCAAACTAACGTTGTTTTCAGCAAAATTGCCATGCTGTGTTTTTGTGTAGAAATAAAAGTTCTCGGAATGGAATGAAATTTTTAGAGATTTCTTTTGGAAAATATAAAAAAATACTGGAGCCAGAAACCATCGGAGACGGGGCCTAGGGTGCACATCACCCACCAGGGCATGCCAACCCCCTCCCGGCACGCCCTGGTGGGTGGTGGGCAACCTCGGGGCCCCACTTGACCTATCTCCGCCACTATAAATTCCTAAATTTGGAGAAAAAAATAAGAGAGAAAGAATTATCACGTTTCACTAGACGGAGCTGCCGCCACCTCCTTTTGTTCATCGAGAGGCCAGATCTAGAGCCCGTTTGGGGCTCCAGAGAGGGGAATCTTAGGTCTTCTTCATCATCGTGGTGCCCCGAAGATGGAGATCAAAGGAGCAAGATGATATTGGCCATATCATGTCGGATTGCATGTGATGTTTATCATGTTTTACATCTTATTTGCTTAGAACGACGGTAGCTTAAATAAGATGATCTCTCACTAAAATTTAAAGAAATGTGTTCCCCCTAACTGTGCACCGTTGCTAAGGTTCATTGTTCTGAAGCACCACGTGATGATCGGGTGTGATAGGTTCTAACGTTCGCATACAACGGGTGTAAGCAAGATTTACACATGCAATACACTTAGGTTGACTTTACGAGCCTAGCATGTATAGACATGGCCTCGGAACACGGGAGACCGAAAGGTCGAACATGAGTCGTATAGAAGATACGATCAACATGGATATGTTCACCATGGATGACTAGTCCGTCTCACGTGATGATCCGACACGGGCTAGTTGACTTGGACCATGTGTCACTTGGATGACTAGAGATATGTCTCTAAGTGGGAGTTCATTAAATAATTTGATTATGTGAACTTAATTATCATGAACTTATTCTAAAGTTGTCTTTACAATCTATATTGTAGATCCAATGGCCCACGCTAATGTTGCCCTCAACTTCAACGTGTTCCTAGAGAAAACCAAGCTAAAAGACGACGGAAGCAACTATACGGATTGGGTCCGTAGCTTGAGGATCATCCTCATAGATTCCAAGATATTATATGTCCTTGATGCACCGCTAGGTGACGCACCCGTTTTCCCAGCAACTCAAGACGTTATGAAAGCCTGGCAGTCACGTTGTGATGATTACTCCCTGGTTCAATGTGGCATTCTTTATAGCTTAGAACTGGGGCCCCAAAAGCATTTTGAGCAACACAGAGCATATGAGATGTTCCAAGAGCTGAAATTGGTTTTCCAAGCTCATGCCCGGGTCGAGAGATATGATGTCTTCGACAAGTTCTTCGGTTGTAAGATGGAGGAAAATAGTTCTGTCAGTGAGCACATACTCAAAATGTCTGGGTTGCACAACTGCTTGTCTCGGCTGGGAGTTAATCTTCCGGATGACTCGGTTATTGACAAAATCCACCAGTCGCTTCCACCTAGCTACAAGAGCTTTGTGATGAACTACAACATGCAGGGTATGGAGAAGTCCATTCCTGAGTTGTACTCGATGCTGAAATCAGCGGAGATCGAGATCAAAAAGGAGCATCAAGTGTTGATGGTCAATAAGACCACTAGTTTCAAGAAAGGCAAGGGTACGAAGAACTTCAAGAAGGACGGCAAAGTAGTTGCCACGCTCGGTAAGCAAGTTGCCGGGAAGAAGAACAAGAATGGACCGAAGCCTGAGACTGAGTGCTTTTATTGCAAGGGTACCGATCACTGGAAGCGGAACTGCCCCAAGTACTTAGCAGATAAGAAGGCCGACAATGTTAAAGGTATATGTGATATACTTGTTATTGATGTGTACCTTACCAGCGCTCGTAGTAGCTCCTGGGTATTTGATACCCGTGCAGTTTCTCACATTTGTAACTCCAAGCAGGAGCTGCGGAATAAGCGGAGACTGGCAAAGGACTAGGTGACGATGCGCGTCGGGAATGGTTCCAAGGTCGATGTGATCGCCGTAGGCACGCTACCTCTACATCTACCTTCGGGATTAGTTTTAAACCTTAATAATTGTTATTTAGTACCAGCGTTGAGCATGAACATTGTATCTAGATCTCGTTTGATGCGAGATGGCTACTCACTTAAATCTGAGAATAATGGTTGTTCTATTTATATGAGAGAAATGTTTTATGGTGATGCCCCACTGGTGACTGGTTTATTTTTGATGAATGTCGAACGTGATGTTACACATGTTCACAGTGTGAGTACCAAAAGATGTATGGTTGATAACGATAGTCCTACTTACATGTGGCACTGTCGCCTTGGTCATATTGGTGTCAAACGCATGAAGAAACTCCATGCTGATGGACTTTTGGAGTGTCTTGATTTTGAATCATTTGACACGTGCGAACCATGCCTCATGGGCAAGATGACCAAGACTCCGTTCTCCGGAACAATGGAGCGAGAAACTGACTTGTTGGAAATAATACATACCGATGTATGCGGACCAATGAGCGTTAAGGCTTGGGGTGGTTACCGTTATGTTCTCACCCTCACTTATGACTTGAGAAGATATGTGTATGTGTACTTAATGAATCACAAGTCTGAAACCTTTGAAAAGTTCAAGGAATTTCAGAGTGAGGTAGAGAATCAATGTGACAGGAAAATAAAGTGCCTACGATCTGATCATGGCGAAGAATATTTGAGTCGCGAGTCTGGCACACACCTAAAGAAATATGGAATTTTTTCACAACTCATGCCGCCTGGCACACCTCGGCAAAATGGTATGTCTGAACGTCGTAATCGCACTGTATTGGATATGGTGCGATCTATGATGTCTCTTACCAACTTACCGCTATCATTTTGGGGATATGCATTAGAGACTGCAGCATTCACTTTAAATAGGGCACTGTCTAAGTCCGTTGAGACGACACCGTATGAATTATGGTTTGGAAAGAAACCAAAGCTGTCGTTTCTGAAAGTTTGGGGATGCAATGCTTATGTGAAGAAACTTCAACCTGAGAAGCTCTAACCCAAATCGGAAAAGTGTGTCTTCAGAGGATACCCTAAGGAAACTATTGGGTATACCTTCTTCCTCAGATCTGAAGGCAAGATCTTTGTTGCCAAGAATGGATCCTTTCTAGAGAAAGAGTTTCTCTCAAAAGAAGTAAGTGGGAGGAAAATAGAACTTGATGAGGTAATTGTACCTCCACTCAAACTGAGAGTAGCGCAACAAAGGAAGTTGTTTCTGTGGAGCCTACACCGGCGAGAGAGAGGAAGTTAATGATGATGATCATGAAACTTTAGATCAAGTTGCTGTTGAACCTCGAAGGTCCACAAGGACACGTTTCGCACCAGAGTGGTACGGCAACCCTGTCCTGGAGATTATGTTGTTGGACAACGGTGAACCTTCAAACTATGAAGAAGCGATGGCGGGCCCGGATTCCAACAAATGGCTTGAAGCCATGAAATCCGAGATAGGATCCATGTATGAGAACAAAGTATGAACTTTGGTGGACTTGACCGATGATCGGCGAGCCATAGAAAATAAATGGATCTTTAAGAAGAAGACTGACGCGGATGGTAATGTGACCGTCTATAAGGCTCGGCTTGTCGCTAAGGGTTATCGACAAGTTCAAGGAGTTGACTACGATGAGACTTTCTCACTCGTAGCGATGCTGAAGTCCATTCGAATCATGTTAGCAATTGCCGCATTTTATGATTATGAGATCTAGCAAATGGACGTCAAAATGGCATTCCTTAATGGTTTCCTTAAGGAAGAACTATATATGATGCAGCCGGAAGGTTTTGCCGATCCTAAAGATGCTAACAAAGTATGCAAGCTTCAACGCTCCATCTATGGGCTGGTGCAAGCATCTCGGAGTTGGAACATTCGCTTTAATGAGGTGATTAAAGCGTCTGGATTTATATAGGTTTATGGAGAACCCTGTATTTACAAGAAAGTGAGTGGGAGCTCTGTAGCATTTCTCATATTATATGTGGATGACATATTGTTGATGGGAAATGATATAGAACTTTTGGAAAGCATAAAGGCCTACTTGAATAAGAGTTTTTCAATGAAGGACCTTTGAGAATCTGCTTATATATTAGGCATCAAGATCTATAGAGATAGATTGAGACGCCTCATAGGTATTTCACAAAGCACATACCTTGACAGGATATTGAAGAAGTTCAATATGGATCAATCCAAGAAGGGGTTCTTGCATGTGTTACAGGGGGTGAGATTGAGTACGACTCAATGCCCGACCACGGCAGAGGATAGAAAAAAGATGAGTGTTATCCCCTATGCTTCAGCCATAGGCTCTATTATGTATGCCATGTTGTGTACCGGACCTGATGTGAACCTTGCCATGAGTTTGGTAGGGAGGTACCAAAGTGATCCCGGAGCGGAACACTGGACAGTGGTCAAGAATATCCTGAAGTACCTGAAAAGGACCAAGGACATTTTTCTCGTATTTGGAGGTGCCGAAGAGCTCATCGTAAAGGATTACGTCGATGCTAGCTTCAACACAGATCCGGATGACTCCAAGTCACAAACCGGATACGTGTATATTTTGAACGGAGGGACAGTCAACTGGTGCAGCAGCAAGCAAAGCGTCGTGGCGGCATCTACATGTGAAGTGGAGTACATAGCTGCTTCGGAAGCAGCAAAGGAAGGAGTCTGGATGAAGGAGTTCATCACCGACCTAGGAGTAATTCCCAATGTGTCGGGCCCGATGACTCTATTCTGTGACAACACTGGAGCTATTGCCCTTGCCAAGGAGCCCTGGTTTCACAAGAAGACAAGACACATAAACCGCCGCTTCAACTCCATTCGTGATTACATTCATGAAGGAGATATAGATATTTCTAAAGTACATACAGATCTGAATGTCGCAGATACGTTTACTAAACCTCTTCCATGAGCAAAACATGATCAACACCAGAACTCTATGGGTGTTCGATACATCACAATGTAACTAGATTATTTACTATAGTGAAAGTGGGAGACTGTTTGAAATATGCCCTAGAGGCAATAATAAATTTTTTATTATTATATTTCCTTGTTCATGATAATTGTCTGTTATTCATGCTATAATTGTATTAACCGGAAACCGTAATACATGTGTGAATACATAGACCACAGCATGTCCCTAGTGAGCCTCTGGTTGGCTAGCTCGTTGATTAATAGATGATCATGGTTTCATGACCATGGAGATTGGATGTCATTGATAACGGGATCGCATCATTAGGAGAATGATGTGATGGACAAGACCTAATCCTAAGCATAACACAAGATTGTGTAGTTCGTCTGCTAAAGCTTTTCTAATGTTAAGTATCGTTTCCTTAGACCATGAGATTGTGAAACTCCCGAATACTGTAGGAATACTTTGGGTGTGCCAAATGTCACAACATAACTGGGTGGCTACAAAGGTACACTACGGTTATCCCCGAAAGTATCTGTTGGGTTGGCACGAATCGAGACTGGATTTGTCACTCCGTGTGATGGAGAGGTATCTCTAGGCCCACTCGGTAAGACATCATCATAATGAGCTCAATGTGACTAAGGAGTTAGCCACGAGATGATGTATTATGGAACGAGTGAAGAGACTTGCCGGTAACGAGATTGAACAAGGTATAGGGATACCGACGATCGAATCTCGGGCAAGTAACATACCGATGGACAAAGGGAATTGCATACGGGATTGATTGAATCCCCAACATCGTGGTTCATCCGATGAGATCATCGTGGAGCATGTGGGAGACAACATGGGTATCCAGATCCCGCTATTGGTTATTGACCGGAGAGGTGTCTCGGTCATGTCTACATGCCTCCCGAACCCGTAGGGTCTACACACTTAAGGTTCGATGACGCTAGGGTTATAGGGAAATTGTGTACATGGTTACCGAAGGTTTTTCGGAGTCCCGATGAGATCCTGGACATCACGAGGAGTTACGGAATGGTCCGGAGGTAAAGATTCATATATAGGAAGTGAGGTTTTGGTCACCGGAAGTGATTCAGGCATCACCGGTAATGTACCGGGACCACCGGAAAGGTTTCAGGGGTCCACCGTGTGGGGCCACCGACACCAGAGGGCTGCGTGGGCTGAAAGTGTAAGGGAACCAGCCCCTAGGTGGGCTGGTGTGCCTCCCACAAGGGCCCAAGGCGCAGCAAAGGGTGGAGGGGGGCAAACCCTAGGCGCAGATGGGCCCTAGGCCAACCCTAGGGTGCCGCCCCTCCTCTCCCCTCTCTTGGTCGCCGCCCCAAGGGCCATCTAGGGCCAACCGCCGCCCTAGGGTGGGAACCCTAGGGGGTGTGCCCTCCCTCCTCCTCCTCCTATAAATAGTGGCGGGTTTTGGGCTGCCGACAACACGCATCTCTCTCTTTGTCTCTCTCTCTCTCGGCGCAGCCCTACCCCTCCTCTTCCTCGTCCTCTGTAGCGCTTGGCGAAGCCCTGCCGAAGTACCACATAGCTCCACCATCACCACGCCATCGTTCTGCCAGAGCACTCCCTCAACCTCTCCTTCCTCCTTCCTGGATCAAGGCGTAGGATACGTCACTGGGTTGCACGTATGTTGAATGCGGAGGCATTGTTGTTCGGCGCTTAGATCGGAATCCACCGCGATCTGAATCGCTGTGGGTACGACTCCACCAACCGCGTTCTAGTAACACTTCCTCTTTGCGATCTTCAAAGGTATGAAGATGCACTCTCCCCACTTGTTGCTGGTTTCTCCATAGATTGATCTTGGTGACACGTAGGAATTTGATTTACTACTACGTTACCCAACACCAACAACATTCAATTCAGGTTGAGTAACCAGCATGCATTTGCAGGAAAGGGCATCCGCCACCACATTTTCTTTACCCTTAATGTATATGATAACATAAGGAAAAGACTCAATAAATTCACTCCATTTAACATGACGTTTGTTTAGCTTAGTTTGACCCTTGAGGTACTTTAGAGTTTCATGATCTGTATGAATGACAAATTCATGCGGGCGCAAATAATGTTCCCAAGCTTGTAAGACTCTCACCAAAGCATACAATTCCTTGTCATATATAGGATAATTGAGTTGACCGCCAGAAAGTTTCTCACTAAAGTACATAGTGCGGTGCTTTTCTTGCATAAGCACACCTCCTATGCCATTACCACTAGCGTCACAGTGCACTTCAAAAGTTTTGTCAAAATTGGGCAAGGCAAACAAAGGTGCATGAGTAAGCAAATTCTTAAGTTCATGGAAAGCGGTGTCTTGGGAAGGTCCCCAAAAAAATGGTGCATTTTTCTTGCTCAAAGTGTGTATAGGAGTAGCAATAGTGCTAAAGGTTTTACAAAGCGACGGTAAAAACCTGCTAGACCCAAGAAACTACACACTTTTTGCAAATTGGTGGGTGTAGGCCAATTTTTAATAGCCTCAATCTTAGACTCATCAACATGGACACCCTTTGAGGAAACCACAAATCCTAGGAAAACAACTTTGTCCACACCAGAAATGCATTTTTCCATGTTAGCATAAAGTTTTCCGTTGCGGAGGGTTTGCAAGACGTTTGTAATGTGTGTGGCGTGTTGCTCTAGAGATTTGCTAAAAACAAGGATGTCATCAAAGTAGACCACAACACATGATGCATCATGCGCATGAATGTACCCGGTTCTTCGGATAAGCCCATGGGCATCACTAGCTATTCATATAGACCAAATTTGGTTTTGAAAGCGGTTTTCCACTCATCACCCTCTTGTATGTGAATTTGGTAGTAACCACTCTTCAAGTCTATCTTGGAAAATATGGTGGCACCACTAAGTTCATCTAGCATGTCATCTAAGCGTGGTATAGGATGACGGTAGCGAGTGGTGATAGCATTTATGGGGCAGCAATCGGAACACATGCGCATACTACCATCATGTTTAGGCAATAGGATCACAAGCACCGCACAAGGACTCAAACTCTCGCGTACAGGCACCGCACAGGCACCGCAATAGGATCACAGGCACCGCACAAGCATTTATGGTGCTCTTCTTGCCAAGCTTCTTCTTCTTCGCGTTCTCGGCATACATTGTCTTGTTCCTCATGAGCTAGACGATTGCGTTCTTGCATGGCATAGTTTGCATCACGAAGCGCCTGTTCTGCCTCTCGTGCTTGTTCCTCACAACGTCGGTCTTCTTCACGACGGTGACGTAGGTGATCTTCCTTGTAGTCGTCTTGCTCTTGTTGGTGATGATTGTCACGCTCACGATGTCAACCTTGAGGCTCATTGTGGAAGGGGTTGCTTGAATCTTGAGAGAGGCGACGCGTGTCATGTTGGTGTGGTCGAGCTCGAGGAGGAGGAATTTTGCCAGAAGAGTCCTCGGAGGAGTGTCGACTTGCTGTGCGCCGTCGAGTAGATTTAGAGGTGGATGATGCACGATTCACCACCAAAGTGCGGAGGTCGTCCATTTGCATTATCCTGAAGTCCCGCGTCCGCTCCTTGGATTCCCGAATATTCGTGGCGAGGTGCTCAATTCGGTCCGTGATGACATCATGTGCTTGGCACATTCCCTTTTGTGCGGCAAAGAATTGTAGTTTGGTGACGTAGGTGTTCACGTCGTCGTCTTGCTCCTCAAATGTCGGGTTCGTCATAGTGTTCCTATCCATGGGACTCAAGTATATATAAGTGGAAGAATGGGGAAACACAATAACAAATACCATTCTGAAGCTTGAGATGAGGGTCAATCACTCAATGTGAAATCGTGGAAAAGGTAGAATTGATATTGAGTTTTCCCTTCTCACACCTACAAAGGTAATGCTTATGGAGTAGCTTGGTTAGGATGGTGGCACAAAGTTTCAAGTAATTCGAGAATATGATGCAATGAAGTTGAAAGAGATCTGCAACTAAGCAAGTAAACAATGTGAATTAAGCAATGGGTGAACTCGGAAACACACACACGAAATAGAAAAGTGGGGTTGTGCAACAAAGGGAGCTCAAAATGTGGGTTCCATGGAAAACGCTCGTGTTGCACAACTCTAGGGAGACGGTATCACAATTGCTCAAATGGGCATGATATGAACTTGTGCGCAACCTATAAGAGACAAAAAAAGCTTTGACTTCCTATTCCCGACTTGCTATGTATGCGGCACGAGTCACTCACTCAAGCGATCCAAGGTGATGAAGTATGATATGCAAATGTTGATGCTATTGTTCTTTTGACCTTGATTAAAAGCTTCACTTGTTTTTTCCTTTTGCAATGATATTTGGATTGTCACAATGTGGGACGTGCACACCAAGATAGCAATTATGTATGCGGGTACTTTGCAACACAACAGATGATACTAAGATATATGCATGCAATGGTAGCTATGCGGCATATGTATCACTAATGTGCAACAGTAGCGTGGCCCGACAACACTCAATGGCTAGTATCGATAGGCAAATAACGCAAATAGTCTAGGGGTAACAATGCAATGGCAAGGGTATACGCAAAAGAGTGTCATCACGGTTACCGTCCTTGCTTGCGGTGAGTTGTCAATGAAGAGTTGGTTGGCGATGCTCCGGGGCGATGATGAGCGGCAATGTCGAAGAAGAACCACTCCTAATTAGCCAAAACACCTTAGTAAGTGGCGTGGTTCGCGACTCAAAATCTCAGATGCAAATGTGTAGCGGAAGAAAAACTGGTAGAAAGGTGGAAGGAATGGAAGGTCCGGGTCGGTCGGAGGGTCTGGAGGCCAGAAGTTCCGGGGTGACCGGAGGGTCTGGGGGCCGGAAGGTCCGGTTGGAGCCGGAAGTTCCGGGGGTCGGGGAAACTGGGACGAACCCTAATTTCTAGATCGTGGACTTGGGTGGAAAATCTTGATGAAAAACCCAAATCTGACGAGGAAAAAGATAAATTAGGGGGAAATGGCTGGATGAAAAGCTAGATCCACACGTCCACAACGAGATCCACGGATCCAAATCAAAAAAATCTCATCAAATCCAAGAAATCCAAGAAATTTTGGTATGGATATTTTTGTGGGGATTTTCGAAATTGGGTCAAATCAAAGCAAAATTAGGCTAGAAAACGGTGGGAGAGACTCCAAATTCATGATTAATGTGGCTCATGATACCAAAATGATACGGGTCAAGCCCGTGCGTGTTGATCTTTCATGATTAGGAGGGGGATTCACAAAGAACACGAAGAACACGGGGAAGAACAAGAGGAAACACAAGGGTAAACGCGATTACACATCCACTAGGTCCACGAAAGCACACGGGGGACAAGATCCCCAAGTCAAACAATGATACAAGTAGCGGTACACGATCTCCCACTCCGGATGGAGGGGCCTTGATATCCCGGAGGATCTTCCCTCGTAAGGGGCCTTGACATCCACTAGGGATCTTCTCCTATAGAGGCATCTCCATGGGAGAGGTAGTGGAAGGAGCTATGCTCAACTATCTAAGAGCAAACCATAGCTAACCCTAAAATGAGGAGGGGCCGAAGTATATATAGTGCTGGTCTCGAAGGGGTAAGGGAGAGGGAGTTACATGGGCCTTAGGCCTGAGTGGGAAATACTCTGCATAGGCCGGAAGTTCCGGGATGGTCCGGAAGTTCCGAGGAGGTTTCGGGCGGGTTTCGAGCTTTCCCGAGTGTTGGTGCAGGCTTTGGTCGCTGGCTGTCGGTGGGCCGGAAGTTCCGGGCCGGTCGGAAGGTCCAGGGGCTAGAAGCTCCTGGCTATCCAGAAGCTTGTTCCTGGTGCTGACTCCTTCTCCTCCTCATTCTTGGTCCTTTGGATGATTCATTGTGAGGTAGCATCCAAGTTCCTTGCTTATCAAAGCCTTACTCGAAGAGGTGTGAGTTCACCTTAGTTTCAATGGCACGTGCACGTGCTTGATACATTTCCAATGTATCAATAATTTTTGCTCGGTCCATGCTGTTATATTATCATTCTTGGATGTTTTACTATCATTTTACTACAACCTTAAATTACTTTTGGTACTAACCTATTAACCTAGAGCCTAGTGCCAGTTCATGTTTTTTTCTTGTATTTCAGTTTTACAGGAAAGGAATATCAAACGGAGTCCAAACGGAATAAAACTTTACAGTAATTTATTTTTGGACCAGAAGAGACCTACGGAGCATCAGAGTTGGGCCAGAAGGTTCCCGAGGAGGCCACAAGCCTCAAGGGCGCGGCAACCCCCTGGTCACGGCCACCAGGCTTGTGGACCCCTCAAGAGTCCACCGACCTATTAACCTTATGGACCAGATGAAGCCCAAGGAGAGTTGGAGTCGAGTCAGAAGACCCACAAGGCATTCACAAGCCTCAGGGGCATGCACACCCCTAGGGTACGCCCCCCAAGCTTGTGACTCCCTCGTGGCCCATGCTGACTCATTTCCACCGCCATAAATTCCTATAAATTCCAAAAAACCCAACGCAGAACCTAGATCGGGAGTTCCACCACCGCAAACCTCCAGAGCCACAAAAAACCAATCGGGAGCCCGTTTCGATACCCTGCCGGAGGGGGAAACCATCACCCGAGGCCATCTTCATCATCCCGGCGGTCTCCATGATGAGGAGGGAGTAGTTCATCCTCGGGGCTGAGGGTATGTACCAGTAGCTATGTGTTTGATCTCTCTCTCTCTCTCTCTCTCTCTCTCTCGTGTTCTTGAGATGGCACGATCTTGATGTACCGCGAGATTTATTGATATAGATGAATCATATGGAGTTTTTCCCCTCTCTATCTTGTTGTGATGAATTGAGTTTTCCATTTGAAGTTTTCTTATCGGATCGAGTCTTTAAGGATCTGAGAACACTTGATGTATGTCTTGAGATGGGATATCCGTGGTGACAATGGGATGTTCTATTGATCCACTTGATGTGTGTTTTGGTGATCAACTTGCAGGTTTCGTGACCTTGGGAATCTATGCATAGGGGTTGGCACACGTTTTTTGTCTTGACTTTCCGATAGAAACTTTGGGGCACTCTTTGAAGTTCTGTATGTTGGATTGAACATGACGACTCCGAAATTATGTGATGCATATCGTATGATCAAGCCCATGGGTACTTGTGGTGACATTGGATTATCTAGGTGACATTAGGGTTTTGGTTGATGTGTATCTTAATGTAATAGCCCGGGACCGACGCTCCAGAAGATTCCCCTTTTGTCTCCATTCTCGTCTGTGTTTCATTTGGGTGTTGCATTCATCATTGCATCATTCGCATCATCTGCATGACATCATACTCATTTTTGAAAACTTGCATCCGTGAGTAGCTACTGGTTCTCTTCATTCTTGCCGTTGCCCATTTCGAGACCAACCACACACGCAGGTGCCCGCGACATCGTTAAAAAATATTGTTTTTAAGGCACGCATAAAACTTTCTCACATTGGGTCGAAACCTGGCGTGCGGTCTTGTTATAGCGTAGGTAGACCGCCTGCCAAATTTCATCGTATTTTGAGTCCGTTTGATACCCCATCGGTTAGTCGTAGAGGTGCGGTCATCGGTTTATACGTCGGACGTTTTTCAATGTTTTAAAACCTTTGTCATGGGCTGCAACCTTCCCTCTCATGTCCACCTAGCCCATCTACACGACCACTAGCCCAACTTAGTCCCCCTCCATTCGTGGTCATTGGATCGCGATCGAACGGACGAGACCCAACCAGCCCCTAGTGTCATTCCCTATTTAAACCCTCATGGAGAGAGAGCCCCTCACTCTCTAAGGTTTCCCCCATATAAAAGTTGCAGCCACACCACTAGAAAACCCCACCTCCTAGCTCCACCTCCCTCTCCCCCGAAATCCCACCTCCATAGCCAAATTTCAGCCTTCAGATCTCAAATCTGGGGCTGAAAATCGCCCAAATCCCACCTACAGGACATGTCCGGCGGCCAACCCGGACAATGTCCGGCGACCACAGAGCTCCACCGCAGCCCGCAGCCCGCAACTTCCATGGACGAGCCTCCCCTTGCCCGAGCGCCTCCGTCCTGCCGCCCGATGGACCCCCCCACGTCGGCGGCCATCGGAGCCCCATCGCCGGCGAGCCCGCAACCTCCAGGCGGACCCCGTCGACCCTGTCTTCCCTGTTCTGCTCTCTCTCTCTCTAACCTTGCTCTCTCTCTCTCTCTTTGCTGCATGGTCAGGGCATCCATGGGAAGTCGCCGTCGATCCCCACCTGCCGGTGGCCATCCACCATGCCGTGCCCAATATTCGAATCCCCTTCGTCGGATCCCGTCGTTCCAGCCCCGTCCATGGCCGTCCCACCTCACCTCCAGCCTCCCCGCCGTCTTCCCCTTGCTACCATGGACGTCAGTGGGGAATGCTTCGTTCCCGCTTGTGTACGGGAGGAGGACGAGTGACTTCTCGATCTCGCCTGCCCGCGTTGACCAGATCGGGGCTGGCATGGGCCTCCTGGCGCATGGCCTAGCCAGCCTCCCAAGGCCCAGCCCAGCAAGGTGAGCGCTCCGGCCTCCTATTCCTTGCTCAGGCGTACTGATGCTATATTGTGCTCGCCTCTATTAGGCCCGTGTAGCTCCAGATTCGGCCCAATGCTTTTTTTCCTGCTGTGATTTTTCTAATTATCCAATGAATTACAGATTTGCAAAAAATACCCTAATTATCATGCATTTAATAACTTCACATCCGTGCATCGGACTAAAACAAATTATATATGAAACTTGACTAGAATTTTTAGATTCACAATTTCCAACTGTCACATGTGTTTAAAATGTTTAACATTGATGCTTGCATTAATTTGCATAATTTCCGTGCCGATATAAATTATTTAATAACTTTTAAACCGTAGCTCCGTCGAAAATGTTCCACATATGTAACTTGGCTAGAAAAATGTGTAGAATCACATGGTGACATTTATTTTCCTGTTTAACAACTCTAAAATTGTGTTAGGATAGATCTGGACCTAAATCATAATATGCTTATGGGGTTGTTTCAGAAATGATACATATTGCTTCCGGCCTCATTTAAAATGCCTAGATGTTGTAGTTGTTTGTGCTTCACCTCTTGCCATGATAAGCAACATTAACCACTTTCTCATAATATGGAGATTTATTATTTTGTTATATGTATATTGTCCCTCTCCATTTAAAATTGCTTATTTCCATCTTCGCCTTATGCCATGACCAGCCATGTTAAACAACATTTAATATTGATGAGTACCTAAACGGGAGTGAACTAAATGATTCGAACATGGAGTTTCGTCAATATGCAAATCGTTGCATATTGAGCATCACTTTAATGTGTAGTAGTTGTTTGATGTGAATTGTCATGCCTTGCATATTTAAACCGGACATGCATCATATTTGTTTGCGCATCGTGTCATGCATATATTGTGGTGTATCTTCTGTTGATTTTTGTTTCCGGATTGCTTCTTCTCGATAGAGTTCCGAAAGCGTTCGGAGTGTGAGGATTCGTTCTACTACGTTGGCTCGTCTTCTTCATGGATTCGTTCTTCTTCCGAGCGGGATCTCATGCAAGATGACACATTTCCCTGGATACCACTACTATCATTGCTATGCTAGTTGTCCCACTTTTATCGTTATGTCTTGCTACCTACCACTTGTTTGTCAAGCCTCCCAACATTGCCATGAAAGCCTCTAACCCCTCCACATCCTAGCAAACCATTGCTTGGCTATGTTACCGCTTGCTCGGGCCTTCTTATAGCATTTCTAGTTGCAGGTGCAATTGCTTCCCTGTGTTAACATGGACATTCTTTTGTTATCACAATATTATTGCTATTTAATTTAATGCACTTATACACTTGGTAAAGGGTGGAAGGCTTGGCCTTTTGCTAGGTGTTTTGATCCACTCTTGTCGCCCCTAGTTACTTTGGAACCGGTGTTATGTTCCATAACTGAGCACTCCTAACATGCTCGGGGTTGTTATGGGGACCCCCTAGATTTTTGTTTTAGGATAAAGCTTGTTTGCCAAGGCCCAACATTGGTACTACATTTGCCTAATAATTAACAAACATGTATAGGGAGTAATTAACCCAAGGATCTTAATGTGACGTACCCCGACGAGTAGAGGACCTGGTCGCGATCTTGGGCAGCTTGATAGTATCATCGCATTTGTTTTTTTTATCGTTTGTTTTCGTCCGTAGCCGGACCCTGTGTTCCTCTTGATGTATGAACCGAGTGATATTGTAATTTAGCATGTGGCGAGTGTAAGCCAACTTTATATACTCTTCCCTTCAGTACATGTATGATGTGATGATGCCTATCTTGCTAACGACAAGATGCACTTCTATCCTTTGCGAGGACCTCGTGCCTCAAAATAGATAGGCACGCATCTTGGGCGTGACAAGTTGGTATCAGATCCGACCCTCGCGGTTACACGGATGTTTTCCGACAGGTGCGCGGTCATGTTGTTCATGAAGTTTGTGACCCGTCATGGCACACGGAATGACACATGTATCGGACTGGAAGCACAGACGTTTGTGCCAAGAGGGAACGTTCATGTGACTCGACAAGGACGTCGGTTCCTCTGAGTGGTGGTGTATGTGACGTACCCCGACGAGTAGAGGACCTGGTCATGATCTTGGGCAGCTTGATAGTATCATCGCATTTGTTTTTTTTACCGTTTGTTTTCGTCCGTAGCCGGACCCTGTGTTCCTCTTGATGTATGAACTGAGTGATATTGTAATTTAGCATGTGGCGAGTGTAAGCCAACTTTGTATTCTCTTCCCTTCAGTACATGTATGATGTGATGATGCCTATCTTGCTAACGCCAAGATGCGCTTCTATCCTTTGCGAGGACCTCATGGTTACACGGATGTTTGCCGACAGGTGCGCGGTCATGTTGTTCATGAAGTTTGTGACCCATCGTGGCACACAGAATGACACATGTATCGGACTGGAAGCACAGACGTTTGTGCCAAGAGGGACGTTCCTGTGACCCGACGAGGACGTCGGTTCCTCTGAGTGGTGGTGTATGTGATAGCCTGGCTTATTAGGGATGATAGACTACTCATATCAATAAGGAATTCCTTCTTTTCCGGGAGCCCATTCAAACAGAACTCTCAGGTTAAGTGTGCTTGCCTTGGAATAGTTCTAGGATGGGTGACCGACCGAGAAGTTGGTCCCGGGTGCGCATGAGTGAGGACAAAGTGCGCAGAAAAGACTAGTATTGATATGTGAGGCCAGTCTAGATCCTGTGAGGAGTAACGACTACCGGAGGGTGTGTCCGGGGCGTTACGAGTTGGTATCAGAGCCGACCCTCGTGGTTACACAGATGTTTGCCGACAGGTGCGCGGTTATGTTGTTCATGAAGTTTGTGACCCGTCGTGGCACACGAAATGACACATGTATCGGTCTGGAAGCTCAGACGTTTGTGCCAAGAGGGAACGTTCCTATGGCCCAACGAGGACGTCGGTACCTCTAAGTGGTGGTGTATGTGATAACCTAGCTTATTAGGGATGATAGACTACTCATATCAATAAGGAATTCCTTCTTTTCTTATGTGACGTACCCCAACAAGTAGAGGACCTGGTCGTGATCTTGGGCAGCTTGATAGTATCATCGCAATTGTTTTTTTTATCGTTTGTTTTCGTCCGTAGCCGGACCCTGTGTTCCTCTTGATGTATGGACTGAGTGATATTGTAATTTAGCATGTGCCGAGTGTAAGCCAACTTTATATACTCTTCCCTTCAGTACATGTATAATGTGATGATGCCTATCTTGCTAACGGCAAGATGCGCTTCTATCCTTTGCGAGGACCTCGTGCCTCAAAATGGATAGGCGCACATCTTGGGCGTGACACTTAATCAACAACCTGGGCCAGTGCTCCTCATGAGTGTTGGTCCAACCCAGAGCAGCTTATTAATGCTCCCCGAGGCAACTCGGTGATTGGTGTGGTAACCATCGCTCATCCGTCGTGTCCTGAGAATGAGATACGCGGCCCCTATCGGGATCATCGACACGCGGGGCGGCCTTGCTGGACTTGTTTTACCTTTCTCGAACGTCTTGAGTGAGGAATTCCGATTATTCTTCAGGCTATCTCGAGGTGGCGGATTTCCTGTGGAATTGCCTAGGAAGATCACGAGATCTGTGGTCGAGGTTGTTCCCGCTGCGTGTGGTTAATTTATGATGGATGAGTTGGAGCACCCCTGCAGGGTTAAATCTTTCGAAAATCCGTGCCCGCGGTTATGTGGAAAACTTGGATACTTTGTTTAACACCCGGTTATAGCAAACTTGAAGTAAACTCTAATAAAATACACTAACTGTGTGCGTAATCGTGACTGTCTCTTCTCGTGAGTCCTTATCCGAGAGAGAACACGGTGGGGTTATGTTTGACGTAAGTAGGTGATCAGGATCAGTTAGTGATCATTACTAGTTCATGTCCATTATGCGTAGACCACCATACTTTATTTTCTGTATTCGTAAGTTAGCCACTCAAAGAAATGCTTAGTCGCTTGCTGCAGCCTCACCACTTAACCATACCACACCCATTAAGCTTTAATAGTCTTGATAACCTTGGAAATGAGATTGCTGAGTCCCTGTGGCTCACAGATTATTACAACAATAGTTGTAGGTACAGGTAATGCGATGATTTGACGTGAGAGCGATGTTTGATTTGATTTGGAGTTATTCTTCTTCTTCTTCATCATCAATCTTGGATGGGTTCCAAGCGGTAGCCTGGGATAGCAAGGATGGATGTCATTTGTCGTTTGTTTTCGTCCGTAGTCGAACCCTGCTCTTCTATATGATGTTTGAGTATGTTGTTGTATTGATGTGACATGGATGTAGCTTGTGGCGAGTGTAAGCCAATTCCATATACTCATCTCTTCTGTACATGTACTTGTAATGATATCCATTCTTGCAACACGACGAGATGCGCTTCTATCCCTGTCAAGGCCCTTGTGCCGAAATAAGGATAGGACCGCATCTTGGGGCATGACACTTAAGGTGTTATTTTAGTACGAACTCTAGGGTTGTCCGTGACACTTATAGGGATAGCTCATAAGATTGATCAGAAAAGATAACTTTGAGGTGGTTTCCTACCCTACAATAATTTCTTCATTAGTTCTCCGCTATTTGTGACTTTGGAGTGAACTCTTTATAGCACGATAGGTACTTACATATGATTCAACTATGCCAATATTGTTGAGAGAAATTGCACTAGTGAAAGTATGGAGCCTAGGCCTTGTTCCCAAGCATTTATACAACTTTTTGCTCGCTGTTTACTATTTGTTACCTTGCTGTTTTTATATTTTCAGATTACAAAAACCTATATCTACCATCCATATTGCACTTGTATCACCATCTCTTCGCCGAACTAGTGCACCTATACAATTTACCATTGTATTAGGTGTGTTGGGGACACAAGAGACTCTTTGTTATTTGATTGCAGGATTGCTTGAGAGAGACCATCTTCATCCTACACCTCTCATGGATTGATAAACCTTAGGTCATCCACTTGAGGGGAAAATGCTACTGTCCTACAAAACTCTCCTCTTGGAGGCCCAACACGAGACTACAAGAAGAAGGTTGTGTAGTAGACATCAAGCTATTTTCTGGCGCCATTGCCGGGGAGGTGAATGCTTGAAGCTATATATTTAGATCTTGCAATCAAATCTTTTATTTTCTTGTTTTTCACTAGTTTCGTCTATAAAATAAAACTACAAAAAATGGAATTGAGGTTGCCTCATATGCTTCATCTTTTTAATGTCTTTCATGAAAATGATGGAAAGGAAAATTGTGCTCAAGTGTTAGAAGAAGAAGTTATAGGCACCCATTGCATTCATAAGCCCAAAAGGGTAGGGATACATACATACATAGGTCTTTTCAACAGTAAAACGGGCGGAGGAGCGTCGCATTCCATGGGCGCTCCGTCTCCTCGCCGGAGGCGTCTCTATTGCGCTTCTGCGGCTTCTGGGCATCTATCACGTAGTATGCATTGTTGTGCAACACCTTGGTGATGATGAACGGGCCCTCCCATGGGGAGAACAACTTGTGTTGTCCGGCTGTCCGTTGGATCCGCCTGAGGACCAGATCTCCTTCGCGAAAGGAGCGCGGCCGGATCCACTTGTTGTGGTAGTGCTGGAGCTTCTGTTGGTAGATCTCCGTCCGACTCAAGGCCAGTTCGCGAGCCTCTTCGAGTAGGTCGACGCCGTCTTCTCTTGCCTCCTTCGCATCCTTCTCCGTGTAAAGGGCGACCCGAGGCGAGTCGAACTCGATGTCGGTGGGGATGATCGCCTCAGACCCGTACACAAGGAAGAAGGGAGTGTAGTCGGTTGATCAGTTGGGGTGGTCCTGAGACTCCAAAGGACGGCCGACAGCTCATTAATCCAGCAGTCGGCCGACCTTACCAGCAGCGTTACGAGACGGGTCTTGATGTCGGACAGGATGAGGCCATTTGCCCTCTCGACCTGGCCGTTTGACTGTGGATGAGCGACAAAGGCTAGGTCGAGCCATATTCCTTGCTTGGAGCAGAAACGCGCGAGTGCGCCCTTGGCGAAGTTTTTGCCGTTATCGGTGATGATGCTATGGGGAACGTCGTAGCGAACCGTGATGTCGTCGATGAACCGGACGACCATGGGACTGTCCAGCTTCTTGATTGGTCGCGCCTTGATCCACTTGGTGAATTTGTCAACAACCACCAACAAGTGCGTCATGCCGCCTCGAGCAGTCTTGAAGGGGCCCACCATGCCTAGTCCCCAGACGACGAAGGGCCACGAGAGGGGGATGGTCTAGAGGGCTGACGCCGACAGTTGGCTCTGCATGCTGAAGCATTGGCATCCCTCACACTCGTCGACCAATTTCTTGGCCGCCTTGAGAGCAGTGGGCCAGAAGAAACCATGGCGGAAGGCTTTGGCCACCAGGGTCCTAGAGGCGGCATGATGCCCGCACTCACCCTGGTGGATGTCGAGGAGGATTTCTAGGCCCTTTTCTGGCTCGACACATCGCTCAAAGACGTCGGTAGTGCTGCGATGAACGATCTCGTTGTTGATGATGCTATATGCCGGGCCCGGTGTTGGATTTGCATTGCCAAGGCCTCGTTCGGAGGGAGCTCTCCTCGTAGGAGGAACGCCAGGATAGGTTGGGCCCATGAGGGGGCCGTGGCGGGGACCGGCTCGGGAGCCCCCTGGACAGGCTGATCCGCCCCAGGGACCGGCTCGCCAGCCCCCGGGACCGGCTCGGGAGCCCCCGGGAATGGATGCTCAGTCCCCGGGACCGGCTCGCCAGCCCTCGGGGCCGGTTGGTCGATGATCATCATGACGGCTACGTCGATGGAGCTGGCCGGCTTGGGCGCAACCGGCTCGACTGGTGCTGGCAAGGCGGCCGATGTTGCGGGAGCCGGCGGCGAAGATACCAGAGGGGCAGCCGGAGCCGTCGATGGGCCGATGGCGTCTGCCGGCACGAAGATTGACTCCGATTCTGAGGAAGGTTTGATCGACGGCTTGAGCAGCCGCTCGAGGGAGACATCGGCTGGGATGGCCTGCCGGGTGGAGCCGATCTTTGCCAGCACGCCAGCTGCCTCGTTGTCCGCCCGTGGGACGTGATGAAACTCACAGCCCTCGAAGGAGTCGGTGAGATGTTGTACGAGGAAGCGGTAGCTGGCCATGTTGGCGTCCCTGGCGTCCCATTTGCCAAAGACTTGCTGCACCACGAGGTCGGAGTCGCCAAAGCATAGGATGCGCCTGATGCCGATCTACTTGGCGAGCCGGAGGCCGTGGACGATGGCCTCGTACTCGGCCATGTTGTTGCAGGCAGCGAAGTAGATCTGGAGGGAGTACTTGAGATAGTCACCTTTTGGGGAGGAGAGGACTATGCCGGCACCCAGGCCGGCCCTCGTTTTCGAGTCATCGAAATGGATGCGCCAATGTGTGGAGTCCGGGGGAGGCGGCACGAACTCCGTCTCCACCCAGTCGACGAGGAAGTCAGCTAGCGCCTGTGACTTGATTGCGGTTCATGGGTCGTACCGGATCTCATGATCGGTGAGGGCGATGATCCATTTGGCAATCAGGCCGGTGGAGTCCCGGCCGCTCATGATCTTGTCAAGTGGGGCCGTGCTCACCACGGTGATGGTATGCTCCTGGAAGTATTGCTTGACCTTCTTGGCGGCGAAGTATATGCCATAACACATCTTCTGGTAGTGGGGGTAGTTCTGCTTGGACGCGGAGAGGACCTCGCTGAGGTAATAGACGGGCCGTTGGACCGGCAGGGACTTGCCTTCCTCCGGCCGCTCGACCACCAGGACGGCGCTGATAACGCGGGTGGTCGCCGCGATCTGGGCAAGTAGTGGTTCCTTTTCAGCCGGCGCGCCCAGGATGGGCGCGCGGGTGAGAGCCTTCTTGAGGCCGCGGAAGGCCTCGTTCACCTTGTTAGGCCAATCGAACGCGCCTGGTTTCTTGGTGTGGCCCGGCTCGATTAGAGTCGTCTTGTGAAGGAGCCCGTAGAGGGGCAGGGCCTTCTCCCCCAACCGGCTGATGAACTGGCTGAGCGAGGCAAGGCAGCCAGTGAACTTCTTAACGTCGCGGAGCCGGGTCGGCTTGGGCATGCGCTCGATCGCGCTGATCTTCTCGGGGTTAGCTTCGATGCCGCGAGCGGACACGAAGAAACCCAAGAGTTGGCCGGCCGGGACGCCAATGACACACTTCTCCGGATTGAGCTTGATCTTCTATTTGCGCAGGTTCGCGAAGGTCTTCCGAAAGTCGTCGAGAGGCTGAAGTGCTTCTTGGTTTTGACGACGATGTCATCAACATAGACGTGGACGTTCCTGCCTATTTGAGGCAGGAGGCACTTCTGCATGCACCCTTGGAAGGTGGTGCATGCGTTCTTCAGGCCGAAGTACATGTTGATGTAGCAGTAGGCCCCGAAGGGCGTGATGAAGGAGGTCTTGAGCCGGTCTTCCGGGTCTAGCTTGATTTGGTGGTAGCTTGAGTAGGTATCCAGGAAGGACAGCAAGTCGCAGCCGACCGTGGAGTCGATGACTTGATCGATCCGCGGTAGAGCGAATGGGTCCTTGGCACATGCCTTGTTCAGGCTAGTGTAGTCGATGCACATGTGCCAGGTCTTATTCTTCTTCAACACCAGGACTGGGTTGGCCAGCCAGTCCGAGTGGAACACTTCCATGATGAACCCGGCTGCGAGTAGACGGGCGATATCTTCGCCTATAGTATGCCGCTTCTCCTCGGAGAAGCGACGCAGGGGTTGCTTTACCGGCTTGACGTACGGCCGGACATGTAGTTTGTGCTCGGCGAACTTCCTTGGAACACCTGGCATGTCCTTGGGGGACCATGCGAAGATGTCCCGATTCTCACAAAGGAAGTCGACAAGCTCGCCTTCCTATTTGCTGTCGAGACGAGAGTCGATAGTGAAGCGTTGAGCCAGGTTGGCCGGGTCGAGCGGAATTTTCTTGGTGTCCTTGGATGGCTGGAAGGAGGCCTCGCCGATGGATTGCGAGGGAGGAGCCGGCACGGCCGGCTAGCTGGCCGCGTGAGCCACGAGCCGGTCGAGCTGTCGTTTCTCCTCAGCGATTTCCAGGGCCTCAGCCAGCTGGCTGCCATCTCGAGCGCACTCGAGCGACATCTTGTAATCACCCGTAATGGTGATGATTCCTTTGAGACCCGGCATCTTGAGCTTGAGCTAGGCATAGTGGGGGACCGCCATGAAGCTAACGAGGGCCGGCCGGCCCAACATCGTGTGGTAGGGACTCGCGAGGTCCACGACCTCGAATAGCACCGACTTGCAGCGGAAGTGTCCGGGTCCGCCGAAGAGGATGTCGAGCATGATCTTGCCGATAGGGTAGCAGGACTTCCCAGGCATGATGCCATGGAAAACCGTTTGGCTCGCCTGTAGGTCTTCTATCTTCAGCCCCAGCTTGCGCATCGTGTCGACGTAAAGGATGTTGATGCTGCTGCCACCATCTATCAGCACCCGTGAGAAGCGGCAAGTTCGTTCCTTCGTTGTGACGGTGGGGTCGAGGACTAGAGCGTAGCTATCGGGATTCAGCATCACGGCGAGGTGATCAGCCCGGTTCCAGGTGACCGGCTTCTTTGACCAGTGCATGAACTGGGGAGTTGCCGACATGGTGGCATTCACCTCACGATGGAGCCGACGTTGAGCATGTTTGCTTGTTTCTTCACTGGTGAAGATGACGTAGCAGCCGTCCTGGTTGGGGAACTGGTCGTGGAGATGACCGTTGTTTTGGGTCGGAGCCGGAGCCAGCGCCGGGTCGACAGTTGGGGCCAGGGCCAGCGCGTGGGCAAGCGGCGCGGGAGGAGCCGGAAGGCCGTCCCCCCGGGCCAATCGCTGTGAGAACCTCCACTGCCGGAGCGTGTGCATAGAGGGCTTGGCCCCTGAGTGGTTCTTGCAGGGGAGGTCGAGCATCTGCTCGAAGGTGAGCTTCGGCTGCCAGGTAGCCTTGCCAGAGCGTTGGCGCTGGCTGGACGGCATGGCAGCTGGCTCTTGTTCCTTGATGGTGTTGACCTGCCGGCTCTCGTAGCGGGGATCCGGCTGGTCATTCTTACGCTAGTTGTTCTGCGACTGCCGGTTGTCGGCAGCCGGCCGGACTATTGCCAGTGTTGTCGTCGCCTTGGTGGGCGGGGTCGTCTTGACCCAGATGGCTGAATCAGCCATGGCGTACTTGTCCGCCTTGGTCATGAGCTCGACGAGCGTTGTCGGCTCGGAGCACAGAAGCTTGTGCTTGAGGGGGGTGCCGTCTCGACAGCCTTCGATGAAGTACTGTATGGCCTGCACCTCATGCACCCCCTCGCAGGAGATGCGGAGCTCAGTCCACCGGGTGAGGTAGTCGCAGAGGGACTCGTTCAGCCCCTAAACACACATGGCGAGTTCATGGGGGTGGCCAGGCCGCTTGTAGGTGCCGGTGAAGTTGCGGACGAAGGCTTCCTCGAAGTCCGTCCAGGTGTTCATGCTGCCGACCGCCAGGCTGTTGAGCCAGGTGCGGGCCGAGCCGATCAGCATGAGGGGCGCGTAGCGAACGGCTAAGCGCTTGTTCCCCTGGCGATGCCGTCAGCGGTAGTGTAGTCGATCAGCCAGTCCTCGGGCTTGGCGGCCCCGTTGTACTTCGGGGTGTCCCGAGGGAGCGTGAAGCCGGTTGGAAATGGCTCGGTGCGGATCCGAGTGCCGAAACATGCTGGACCAATCGAGCCCTCCTCCTCAAGGAGGGAGGATTACGTGAGTTTGTCGATGCGGTTGCGGGCGTCGTTCTCGCAACGGGCGACGCGCGGTCTATGCCGACCCGAGAGCTCGAGGCAGATGGTGGGTAGAACCGATTGCCGTGACTCGCGCCGCGGGGGCGGTGTGTGCCCGCGGCTGCACCGGCTGCCGGATGCCGACGCTTCGTGATGGCGGCCGCTTCGAGGCGGGTTGTTGGTATGCCGACTGTTAACAGCCGGTTGCTCGCTCCCCGGCAGATGAGAGGGCCGGGGGTTGTTTCCTTCGTCCCGGTGGCCAGAGACGCGAGGGGAGTAGGAGTACTGGGCCGCCCTATGGCCAGCAGTTCCTGTGCCCTCGTGCTCGGGCCGAGGGCCTTCGGTGGCAGCGCCGCCCGTCGAGAGCAGATGCTGCTACGCATCAACAGCATCGATGAACTCCTTGATGTGGCGCTCGTGGGCGGTACGCTCTTCGCCCTCCAAGGTGGCCAGTTCCTCGTAGGCCACCTTGAGAGCCTGCAGGTTGGCCACGGGGGTGTCGTAGATGGGCATCTTGCCGCCATGGATTTCAGCGACCATGCGACCGCGGTCGCGCACAGCCTCACGCTGGCTGGGCTCGGTGCCAGCCGGGGTGAGACTGTAGGCGGAAGCATACTCCCACTGGGCCATCTCCATGTGGCGCCGCGTGGCCACGAGGGCGGTGCCGTCCTCGAACAGGACGCGATGAGTCGCCTCGAGCTCGGCCGCGGCAGTGTCAGGGTTCGCCGTCGGGGCGATAGGAGTGCTCAAGCCCCGGAGGGCCGCACCGAGCGGGTCGAAGGTGCCAACGCGGGTAGCGGCGGCGCTAGCCGCAGCCCGCGCACGTCCGGAAGCGGTGAAGGAGGTGATGGCCATCACCCCCACGCGATCGTGGGAGCCGCTGGACTGAGTCGCAATGAGTGCGCCCACGGCCGTAGGCGGACTGGCGCAGACAAGCACCCGCACGGGGTACTCATCGGCGGCCGAAGTCTCGGCGAGGCTGAGCCTGCCGAAGCGCTCGATGAGCGCGTTGATGTCGGCCGTGAGGTCGACGGAGTCGTCCGCAGGGCGTGCCAGAGCAAGCCCCACGAGCATGCGGTTTCGCCTGGATGTGCGGCGACGACGGGGAATGGCGAGGGGTCCTGCCCGGAGCATGAATCCGGTCGGCGCACGTACGGCCCCACGATGGGCGCCATCTGTCATCGTTTTTTCACGATAAATGCCATGGGTAGGCTTATCATAGGTGGTTGGGGCCGGAGGACGCCGACGGGCTCCGGGTGCAAGATTGGGCACAAGCGGTGGTGACACACGATGTACCCAGGTTCAGGGCCCTCCGGGGGAGGTAATACCCCTATCCTGCTTGGTCTAGTTGGATGGATAGTTGTTTTTACAGGGATGCTCCTAGAGGAGGAAGAAGGAGCAGCCAGCTCGTCCTCCTCCGTTGCTAGCGATGGTATGAGAGGGAAGCTCTATGTGGGTGGGTGGGTGTGATCGTTCGTCCCCGTTGCATGGGGGGCTTAGGGGGTTTTATAGGCCAACCCCTCGGCCTTTATTATATGTTCTAAGTACAGGGGTGGAGGGACCCGGCTGGCAGTCTCTTGGGCTGGCCAGGGGGTCCCACCCTTCGGGCCATCTCATCATCTGTGGGGTCCACCGGCTGAGCGGTCCCGTCTCCTGCTGGGGCTCGCCAGCCGACTCTGCGATTGGCCCTCGCCCACCTACCGCGGCACGGGTCGCCCGGGAGGCGTCGTCTAGCGCCAGCCGACCGAAGTCTTCGATACGGCCGGCCGCACTGTAGCCACGCCGAGGCAGGTAATCGAGTAGGCGAGGGCGTGCCGGCATTGTTCCCTCGCCCGGTCGTGCTCGCCGAGGTCTGCGCCCTGGACGGCCGAACTGTAGCCATGCGCTGTAGTGCGTCAGCGGCCACTGTAGCCACAGGGCCGCCCGTCATGCCGGTCGTGTCGTGTTGTCGTACCAGTGTGTAGAGGGACGGGACATCGCACGTTCTTCCCAGGGTCAACGGAGGAGGCGGCCCAGAGGTAGCCGGCCACGCCCAGTCGGCCGAGGGTCGAGCTGTCCCCTCAACCAGCCGTCTGTGGCGCCAGCCGGCGGCAGATCGAGCCGGACGGCCTCTAGGTGGCCATGGGTAGCCGGCCACATAGTTTTTCTTCGAAGCGGGAGGGGGATGACCCCTTTGCTTTGGCCTACCTAGGGGTAACAACCCCGTCATAAGGTGGGACTGATTCCCTTGAGGTCATCTAGAGTATATCCAATTGCACCACGATGCTTCCTAAGAGTTTTGAGTAATTTCTTTTCTTCGTGCACTGAAAGGTTAGCATTGATAATAACATGATATATTTTTTTCCATCAAAATAAACATATTTTAATGTTTTAGGAAGTTTCTTTAATTCGAACACCGGATCACTCTTAGGTGGGAGAGGGTCTCCCAAAGTATCAACATGCAAATTATGTTTGAGGATAGATGCTTGTCTAAAGAATATATCATCAATTTCATTTCATTCATTCATATGCATATCATTTTTCATGGTGTAACAAATATCGTTCTAATGGATCGGTATGAGGCACAACCACATAGTCAAGACCAATAATCTCATCCTTACTAGATGGCTCAATAGCATGTGGTTGTCTATTGAACTTAGAGAAATTAAACTCATGAGATACATCACCAAAATTAACTTTAACCTTTTCTTTAGCACAATCAATTTCAACATTAACAATATTCAAAAAAGGTCTACCAAATATAATGGGACAAAAATCATCTTGTAGTGATCCAAGTACTAAGAAATCAGTAGGTATTTGATCTTACCACATAGTACTTCAACATCTCTAATAACCCCAAGAGGTTAAATAGTATCTCTATTTGCAAGATTAATAGTAACATTAATATTTTCTATCTTAGCGGGTGCAACATCATTCATGACTTCTTGATATAAAAAGAAAGGAATAGCACTAATACTAGCAACCATATCACATAGACCTTGATAGCAATGTTATCCTATATTAACGGAAACAACAGGCATACCAACAACCTGTTTGCTTCTATCCAATTTATCTTCCTCATTCATAGATTGTTTAGAAATCCTAGTGGCTTCTTTACATAAATAAATAACATGTCCATCAATAGCATCAAATAAGAGATCTTTAACCATTGCAATATTTGATTCCACTTTAATTTGTTCAGATGGTCTATGAGGTTTAATATTACTCTTATGAACCACGGTTGTAGCCTTGGCATGGTCCTTTATCCTAACGGGAAAAGGATATTTCTCAATGTATGCGGTAGATACAAATGGGTTGGTGATTTAAGTAATAGTTTCAGTTTTTGCTATAACAGGTTCATGATTTTCTTCAACGGGTGGGTGAAATTTAAATCGCTTCTCCTTAGGGAGATCAACATGAGTAGCAAAGGATTCATAGAAAGGAAAGGGACGTTTTAGCTCCTGGGAGCATATGCTCCCGGATGAACGGTGCCGTGAAAAATGTCACAAAGTGTTTTTGAAAAATTCTAATTTTTTTTGTAGATGTTCGTGTTAGTGTCACAAACATGATTGACAATTTTCATACGAAACCGGGCCGTAGTATTTCCTCGGTGAAAAAACAAATTTGAGTGACATTTGGGGTAACATTTGGTGTTCAAATTTGTTATTTTTTCATAGGCCACAATGTTTAACATTTTTGCCTAAAACTTTGTAGGTGACATTTGAATGTGACTACAAATACATACATATTTTTTTAGGATTTTTTTGACATTTGAAAACTTATTTTTCGCACACAGGAGCACGTGCTCCCGAGAGTCGAATTGGATAGCTACTATCTCAAAATCAAGTCCATATTTTGCACTAAGCTTATGAAAAGTATCGGTCTCTATAGAATACTTAACAGACTCATACTCAAGAGTTATACCTAGCTTATTACCTTTGACGGTTTAATAATCTTGAGAGTTGCGTTTAATTCTCTCAAGTAGATCCCATTGGAATTCAATACTTTTCTTCACGGAAGAACCTACAGAGGAAGACAAGCATAGTTTGATCATTATAAGAAAGTCAAGCATAAAAGTTCTGAATAATCATTCCTCTCACCTACTCATGATTGGGACAAGTGTGCATCATGTATTTAAGCCTCCCAAGCTTGAGCGATACTTTCTCCTTCATTATGAGGACAAAAATTATATATGCAATTCTGATCACGATGAACCAAATGCTAAGTTAATAAAGAGGAAGTGAAGTTATAAAAAATGATACTGCTAGCAGTTTACGAATTGTAGTTTTGAGAAAAGTTAACATTTTCTTAGCACATAGAGAAGTTTGCGATAGTACATATTCCCTCCGTCCGAAAATTCTTATCCTAGAAGTGAATGACACAAGGAGTATATTTTTATACGGCCTGCGGTGCATTTAGGAATTGTAGTTTTGAGAAAAGTTAACATTTTCTTAGCACATAGAGAAGTTTGCGATAGTACATACTCCCTCCGTCCGAAAATTCTTGTCCTAGAAATGAATAACATAAGGAGTATATTTTTATACGGCCTGCGGTGTATTTGGTTTTATCGTGCTCAGAATTGCATATATAATTTTCTACGTGCTAAAAAATGTTAGCTTTTCTCAAAAATACAATTCGTCAACTAACTGGGAGCTAACTGGGAACTTTGCTATTTTGACCACTAACTGGGAGCTGGGAGGTCTCGGTCCCTCGCATCGTCCCCCTTCCTCTCGCCTGCACGAACTGAAGGAGACAACAGCGACGACGAATTGCGTTCGTTCCTCTCAACGGCGACAGCGATGGCGGTCTTAGCGACGACGGCTGGATAAAGGCGAGGAAGGTGAGGTATCTCTCCCGCCCATAGGTTACGCGACTGGGGCTCGTCCTCGTCCGCCGGAGTGCGCATGAGGAACGCTGCCGCTGTTGGCTCTGCGTTGCTTCTGCTGCTGCTTGTGCGCTGCCGCTGCAGCTGGCTCTGCGTTGCTGCTGCTGCTTTAGTGCTGCCGCTGCTGCTTGTGCACTGCTGTTGCTGCTGCAGCACGGGCTAGTCCTTCGAGCAGCGGCAGGAGGAGCATGTTGAGACGGGGAGCAGCGGCGGCCGGCAGGAGCAGCACATGGAGAAACCGGGAGCAACGGGGGAGGCAAGGAGAAGCAAAGGGAGCAAGAAGGGGAGGTGGTGGCGGGGCAGCAGGAGCCTCCGGGGAGCAGCAGGGCGACAGCCGCCGGGCAGCAGAGCGATGACGGCTGTGTTAGGACTTCTGAGTGAACATGGGCTAGAGTCCATCCCGATTTAGGGAGCAGGCTGCGTGTTTTAGTCAAACAGGTAAAAAGGCAAAATCGTTCTCTGTTTTGTGCACTTAAGTTGTTTATATATCCTATATGCAAAGATTATTTTTTGTACAAAAATGGCAAAAGAACGAAGTGCAAACTAAGAGGTGGCACCTGATCAATTACAATGTAATCTGTGGCAAAATTTCGAAGACCAAAGTAAACGGTGGCAAATAATCAAATCCTCCCATTCCGAGTCCCCGACCCGCCGACCGGACAAGCCAGCCGCCGCTGCTCGCCCGCCCGCCACCCGCTGCCCGCTGCTCCCGCACCGCGCGCCACCGCTGCCCGCTGATCCCGCACCGCGCGCCGCCGCTGCCCTCCCCAGTTACTGACTCTCCCGCTCCCGCCCCTTTCAACATCCCACCAGCAGAGTTGGCAGCAGACTAGCAGAGTGAGCGAGTGAGTGCAGTGGGGAGGACAATGTCGCTGGAATCCGACGGCGCCGCCACCGCGAAGAGTCCGCGGCTTCCGGCAGAAGATTCATCCGGCCATTGCGACGCGGCGGATCCAGAGGACCGCATATCGGCGCTAACGGAGGCCCTGCAGCTGCACATCCTGTCCTTGCTCCCGCTGCCGTCGGCAATCCGCACGGGGGCGCTCTCCCGCGCCTGGCGCGACCTCTGGAAGCGCCGCTGGCAGGACGACGGGAACACTGCCCCCTTTCTCCACCACCACCTCCGCCCCTGCTCCTCTCCGTCGTCCAAGAAACTGCTCGAGTGCCTCGAGCTGCGCCAATTGCAGGGGCGGCGCAGGCGCCTCGACCACAACTCGCTCCTCGCCGACAACCCCGCCATGAGCGCCCGCCAGTTTGGCCGCTACCTCGACGCCGCCGCCAGCTGCAGCGTCGAGGACCTCCGCGTCGAGCTGCCGGAGAAGCCGCCCTCCCCGGCCACCCCACCGAAGGCAACCACCCTCCGTTTCCCCTTTCCGGCGGCGGCCGGCCCCTCCCTCGCGCGCCTCTCGCTCCGCGGCATTGGGGTCTCCGGCCTCCACAGCAGGGCCGCGCGGCCGTGCTCCGCCCTCGAGGTCGTCCGCCTCCACTCCGTCCCCGTTGACGACAGGGGTTTGGCGAGGATGCTCGCCCTGTGCCCTCGTCTCCGCATCCTCGGCCTGCACTCCTGCTCGGCCCTCAGTCGAATCGCCATGACGGCCGCGACGGGGCGCAAACTGAGCAGCGTCACCATCGCAGGGTGCAGCTGGCTCATTGAGGTGGACGTCGCGGCGGTTTCTAGCCTCCGGTCGTTTCGCTACAGCGGCGGTTTCCTCTCGTCGTTCTATCTCCCCGACAACGCCTCATTTGCCGACGGATCGAGCAACCCCTCTCCCCCGAGACAGCGGCGCCGCGCCGTCCCGGGAGTCCCCGTCCACGCCGCCCTCATCCCTCCCCCTCCATCGCCTCCCACTACCGCCGCCGTCGTTGAGGACGTCGCGGGGCGAAGCCCCTCTGGTGAGGCGGCGGCGGTGGCGCAGTCCTCGGCCGACGGTAACGCGTGGGGCAGCGGCGCCCATCCCCCTCCTCCTCCAACGGCAGTGCGCAGCGGGTTAGCGGTGGCCAGGAGATCTCCGGCGGCCATCGACGGATGAGATCTTGGCTGCGATGTGATCTGATTTGGGTCCGATGGGTTTAGATCGAGATCCACTGCGGCTGCGCCTCGTCTCGACAACGGTAAAAGGAAATCTCCCCTGGGTCATCTTCGCAGCACGAGGACGTCCGGGTCTCTTGGCCCGGGCATGGCGGTGGTGGCTGCCTACTCCACCGAAGGCGGTCGGCCAGGCTGGTTGTGATGGATCTTGGATTTCACTATCAGCACCGGCGGTGAGTTGGGGAGATATAGTCGCCGGTGAAAACCGAGCCGACCCCGATCATGGCGGGCGATGGCGGCGTCTACGTCGTTACCTTGATGAAGGCATTGTCAAGCAACTATCGTCAACCTGCTCGTGCCGCTCCGAGAGAAATCCTAAGATCACCAGATCGGACGATGACGGCGTTGCGGTGTCGTGCTCCCTCTTGGGGGCATCGTTTGTGGAGCGGCGCTGGATGGAAGAGGCATGAGGTGGAGTGGCGTGCCTTCTCTCGCGTCGACGACGGCGGATCTCGGTGGCATGGTGCAGCGGGGTCTCGGCGCTGGACGTGGCGTGATGACCTCGTGCAGGGCGGTGACGTTGTCTGGCGCCATGATGGCTTCAACAGCTGACCTGGTAAGGTCTTTGCGTCAATACCTGCTCTGAAGATGGTTAGGTAGACGACGGCAGCGGTAGCCTCGGTGAGTGCGCCGAACCGGTGTGTGACCCATTCCCGGTATGTGGCTGAGCTGGGACATCCGACATTAGATGTTAGGTTTTGATACGATGTGTGCTTGGTATTAAGGTCGGACATTCGGCATCCCTGCATCAGGGGAATAGGAGTAGCGACAGGTGTCGCCTAGATGGTGGCTTCAGACTTACTGATATAATGCTTTGTAAGGTATCTAAGAATAGTTAATAAAATGGCCGCATGCATCGCCCAGATAGGCCGGAGGCAATCCTCCTTTTCTAAGAAAAGAGAAGCTGCAACGTGCGCATCTGCCAAAAGGTCTACCTGCTATTGGAAGAATTCTTGTTGATTTTTCTTCAGAGTTCAGAAGTTACCATGATGATTATGTCTTGCTCATATCACTGAACTCTGTTAACGTTTGCACATTATCAGGTGTTCAGCGACTGGTTCGAAAGCCGTGTATGCTCGAAACTCACCGCCCTCACCATCTGCAGCAATGTCCTCTTTGTATGCACTTCTTTGCTGGACTTTGGTTTTGTTAACGATGTCTGAATCATGGACTGTTTTGTTAACCTTGAATGCCATCTTAGGTTGTGTCTTCCTTGCCTAACGGAATCTCGCATGCCAAATCGGCCAAGATGGGCGGTGACTTCTTTCGGAGCATGACAGAACTACAACTGCTTATGTTAGATATGAAGGCCCCTGAGCTTGCGAACATCTATGTGTTCCTCAAGAACATCCATTGTTTTAATCTGGAGAGGCTTTTCGTGCAGGTCTTACACCCTTTACACCTTTAACTCCAACTTAAGTTGATTTGCTCAGAAGTCATTCTGTCATCTTACTACATTGGCATCTTTGTTGTGTTTTCATTTCATTGTAATGCCTCTGATTGGCTGCGATTTGTGCTTGCAGCTCCCTAGCATCCACAGTGGGCCTTTGGTCGATTCATCTGAGAATGTTGGGGTAGAGCCGCCCTAGGATGTTTTGGAAAACCTTAAGGTGGTAAAGATTACAAATTTCAACTGGAACCGCATTGAGCTACAACTAGTGTGTTTTTTGTTGAGGAAGGCTAGCTCTCTCCATAAACTGCTACTGGTTACTCCCAGTTTGGTTCCATTGGATGTGACCGGTACTCAGAAGGAAGATCTCTTGTTTGTTGGAGAAGATGTGGCGGATGGAAAAATAATTCTCAGCGAGTTGGACGATGCTGCAACCCATCCATTTCATTCAGATGTCTTTTCTGAATTTTAGTTGCTGGTCGCAACTCCAATTATGGCCCTATAGCTTGTTATATAGTAGCACCAGGCCTGCCTTTTGACTGCTGTGAGATATTCAGGATTAGCATATGATTATTGATGGAGTAGGCTAACAATGAGGCAACTCATCATGCTAATTTGTATGCTACAAGGACTAGTACTGAAGGGGATATAATGTCCTGCTAATTACGTAGTATATCATAATGTTATTCTTCTCTATGTCTTTTTTATAGTTATAACATATTACCTCCGTTCCAAAATTCGTGTCTTAGATTTGTCTAGATACATCAAAATTTTGGGACGGAAGGATGGAGTACGAAATTTTCAGGTTTTCAGTGACACACGGGATGAACGGTGATTGTTTTGCGTAAAGACTTTCCCGATCATTCTGATTTCATTTCCCGTGGCGGTTTCAATATGTACAACTAACTGTTTGTTTTGTTTCAGCTGAAAGGTACAATGTGTAATCCTAGTAGTATTTCCAAGAATTGCATAACATGTCATGTTGGTGTAAAACGAGAGAAAAGTCAAGGTATCATGTAAACAACTAAAGTTGATTTTGATAGAACCCTAGGATCATCTAGGATAGAGATGTGACAGTGGTGCTGTGCATAATAGCTCTGCTGTCATGATTCGAGTGAGAGAGAGAGAGAGGGAGAGTGAACAGAGAGAGAGATGGGGAGGAGCACTAGCTTCTCCTTGGATCGACGAGCTGCCGCCGGTGGCCATGGTTGAGGGCAACGACGGTGGTGGCAGAGAGAGAGGTGGTGGTGGTGCTTCCCCTGAGCACTATGCTAACCCTAGATCGGAAGGGAATATCGGTGGGGTGACTGGCGGCGCGGTGAACCTCGTACTGTGAGCCCCGACCCTCACCTCTTTATATATATAGCGCGGGTCACAGGGGCCCACCAACAATAAGAGGGTTGGAAGCCCCCGATCAGGGCGCGAGTTAGTGGCCCATTCGACCCGTTGGGTTCGAACGGGAGGAGCTCAACCTAACATTCTCCCCCTTGATCTCAACTTTACTTTTAACCTTATACTTTCTAGTTTATTTGTTTCATCACATAGTGACACATAGAACATGTCTCATCGTCACAGCTTAATTGCTGACAGAATTATACAACTACAACATATGTTTGTTTAGAACCAAATTTTGTTCCTTTTGGCCTATCATGATCCAGGAATCATAAGGTTTTCCCTTAAACCCATGTCAGCTAAGTGTTCTTTGAACACATTGGGTGGCAAGCCTTTCGTAAGCGGATCCGCAAGCATATCATTTGTCCTCATATGCTCGAGAGTTATAGTGTGATCCTGGATTTTATCTTTCACAACATAATACTTTATCTCTATTGTTTTGGCAGCATTACTCGACTTATTGTTGTGAGCATAAAATACTGTGGGCTGGTTGTTACAGTACATCTTTAGTGGTTTGTGAATACAATCTACCACTTTCAAGTCGGGTATAAATTTTTTAGCCATATCGCCTGCCCCGTGGCCTCGAGGCATGCTATGAATTCTGCATATTTCGTGGATGATGCAACTATTGACTGTTTGGAGCTTTTCCACGAAATAGCTCCCCCCAGCGAGAGTGAACACGTATCCTGACGTAGATTTTCTATCATCTTTGTACCCGCAAAATCTGCGTCTGAGTACCCTTCTATCTCTAAGGAATCACTTCTCGTGTATGTTAGCATGTAGTGCTTCGTGCCTTGCGCATAACACAATGCTTTCTTTACCATCTTCCAATGCTCTATCCATGGATTCTCTTGATATCTACCAAGTACCCCGGTGATAAATGCTAAGTCAGGGCAAGTGCACACTTGTGCATACTGTAAGCTTCCAACAGCCGAAGCATATGGTACTGCTTTCATTTGATCGATCTCGTACTGGTTCTTGGGACATTGTAATTTTCCAAAACTAGTGCCCTTGACTATAGGAGCAGGTGTGGCTTTACTCGCATCCATATTACACTTTTGAAGAACCTTCTCTAAATATGCTTCCTACAATAGTCCTAAGACTCCATTGTGCCTATCTCGGTGAATTTCTATGCCCAAAACATATGATGCTTCACCAAGATCTGTGATATCAAAATTTGAGGATAAGAACTTCTTTGTTTCTAGTAGTAGACTAACATCACTCCTAGCAAGCAGGATATCATCCACATACAAGATTAGGAAAATATATTTCCCATTTTTAAACCTTGCATAAATGCAATTATCCTCAATATTTTCTATGAACCCAAAACTTTTAATCATTTGATTAAACTTTAGATACCACTGTCTAGAGGCTTGCGTTAATCCATAAATAGATTTCTTTAGGTGGCATCTCATATTTTCCTTTCCTTCCATGATAAAACCCTTGGGTTGTTTCATGTAGACCTTTTCTTTTAAATCACCATTCAGAAATGTCGTCTTTGTTGGAAATATGCCCTAGAGGCAATAATAAAATGGTTATTATTATATTTCCTTGTTAATGATAATTGTCTATTGTTCATGCTATAATTGTATTAACCGGAAACCGTAATACATGTGTGAGTACATAGACCACACCATGTCCCTAGTGAGCCTCTAGTTGACTAGCTCGTTGATCAATATATGGTCATGGTTCCCTAGCCATGGACATTGGATGTCATTGATAATGGGATCACATCATTATGAGAATGATGTGATGGACAAGACCCAATCCTAAGCATAGCACAAGATCGTGTAGTTCATCTGCTAGAGATTTTCTAATGTCAAGTATCATTTCCTTAGACCATGAGATTGTGCAACTCCCGGATACAATGCTTTGGGTGTATCAAACTTCACAACGTAACTGGGTGACTATAAAGGTGCACTACAGGTGTCTCCAAAAGTGTCTGTTGGGTTGGCATGAATCGAGACTGGGATTAGTCACTCCGTGTGATGGAGAGGTATCTCTGGGCCCACTCGGTAATACATCATCATAATGAGCTCAATGTGACTAAGGAGTTAGTCACGGGATCATGTCTTACAGAACGAGTAAAGAGACTTGTCGGTAACGAGATTGAGCAAGGTATAGGGATTCTGACGATCGAATCTCGGGCAAGTAACATACCGATGGACAAAGGGAATTGTATACGGGATTAATTGAATCCCTGACATCGTGGTTCATTCGATGAGATCATCATGGAACATGTGGGAGCCAATATGGGTATCCAGATCCCGCTATTGGTTATTGGTCGGAGAGGTGTCTCGGTCATGACTGCATGGTTCCCGAACCCGTAGGGTCTACACACTTAAGGTTCGGTGACGCTAGAGTTGTAATGGGAATTGTATGTGGTTACCAAAAGTTGTTCGGAGTCCCGGATGAGATATCAGACGTCACGAGGAGTTCCGGAATGGTCCAGAGGTGAAGATTTATATATGGGAAGTCCAGTTTCAGTCAGCAGAAAGGTTTCATGGTTTATTGGTATTTTACCGGGACCACTGAAGGGGTTCCGGAGGTCCACCGAGAGGGTCCACCGGGATGGTCCACCTGCCCTGGAGGACCTAATGGGCTGCAGTTGGGTGGGAACCAGCTACTTAGTGGGCTGGTTTGCCCCCCCAAGGTCCCAAGGCGCCTAGGGTTGGAAACCCTAGGGGGTGGGGGGCCCTCCCACCTAACTTAGGGGGCAAGTCCCCCCGGGGGGGTGCCGCCCCCCCTTTAGATGGATCCCGGGGGGGGGGGCGCACCCCCCTCTAGATGGATCTAGGGGGGTGGCCCCCTCCTCTCCCCTTCCCCCTATAAATAGTGGGGGTGGGAGGGCAGCCGCACCCTTCCCCTGGCGCAGCCCTCCCCCCTTCCTACACCTCCTCCGTAGCGCTTAGCGAAGCTCTGTCGGAGAACCACAAACTCCACCACCACGCCGCCGTGCTGCCGGAGCTCCCCCTCAACTTCTCCTCCCCCTTGATGGATCAAGAAGAAGGAGATGTCCCTGGGCTGTACGTGTGTTGAACGCGGAGGCGCCGTCCGTTCGGCGCTTGGATCGTATCTTCCGCGACTTGAATCGCCACGAGTACGACTCCATCAACTGCGTTCTTTGTAACACTTCCTCTTAGCGATCTTCAAGGGTATGAAGATGCACTCCCTCTCTCTCGTTGCTAGCATCTCCTAGATTGATATTGGTGACACGTAGGAATTTTTTTAAATTATTACTACGTTCCCAACAGTGGCATCATGAGCTAGGTCTATGCGTAGATTCTATGCACGAGTAGAACACAAGTAGTTGTGGGCAATGATTTGGTCAATTTGCTTGCCGTTACTAGTCTTATCTTGATTCGGGGGCATTGTGGGATGAAGCAGCCCAGACCGACTTTACACGTACGCTTACGTGAGACAGGTTCCACCACCTGACATGCACTTGTTGCATAAGGTGTCTAGCGGGTGTATTTCTCTCCCACTTTAGTCGGATCGGATTCGATGAAGAAGGTCCATAGCAATTGGCATATCATCATTGTGGGTTTTGCGTAGGTAAGAAATGTTCTTGCTAGAAACCCATAGCAGCCACGTAAAAACTTGCAACAACAATTAGAGGACGTCTAACTTTTTATTGCAGGGTATGCTATGTGATGTGATATGGCCAAAAGTATGTGATGAAATATATGTGATGTATGAGTTTGATCATGTTCTTGTAATAGGAATCACAACTTGCATGTCGATGAGTATGACAACCGGCAGGAGCCATAGGAGTTGTCTTAATTTATTGTATGACCTGCGTTTCAATCAAAAACTTCATGTAATTAATTTACTTTATTGCTAACTGTTATCCATAGTAGTATAAGTAATAGTTGGCGAGACAACTTCATGAAGACACGATGATGGAGATCATGGTGTCATGCCGTTGACAATGGTGATCATGCCGCGCCCCGAAGATGGAGATCAAATGCGCAAGATGACATTGGCCATATCATGTCACTTTATGGTTTGCATGTGATGTTTATCATGTTTTTACATCTTATTTGCTTAAAACGACGGTAGCATAAATAAGATGATCCCTCACTAATATTTCAAGAAATGTGTTCCCCCTAAGTGTGCACCGTTGCGAAGGATCATTGTTTTGAAGCACCAAGTGATGATCAGGTGTGATAGATTCTAACGTTTGCATACAACGGGTGTAAGCCATATTTACACACGTGAAACACTTAGGTTGACTTGACGAGCCTAGCATGTACAAACATGGCCTCAGAACACGAGAGAACGAAAGGTCAAACATGAGTCGTATAGTAGATGTGATCAACATGGAGATGTTCACCATTGATGACTAGTCCGTCTCACGTGATGATCGGACACAGCCTAGTCGATGTGGATCATGTATCACTTAGATGACTAGAGGGATGTCTATCTGAGTGGGATTTCAGTAAATAATTTGATTAGACGAACTTAATTATCATGAACTTAGTCTAAAATTGTCTTTATAATCTATCTTGTAGATCCAATGACCCACACTAATGTTGCCCTCAACTTCAACGCGTTCCTAGAGAAAACCAAGCTGAAAGACGATGGAAGCAACTATACGAACTGGGTCCGTAACTTGAGGATCATCCTCATAGCTTCCAAGAAATTATATGTCCTTGATGCACCGCTAGGTGACACACCCATTTTCCCAGCAACTCAAGACGTTATGAACGCCTGACAGTCGCGTAGTGATGATTACTCCTTGGTTCACTGCGGCATGCTTTACAGCTTAGAACCGGAGCTCCAAAAGCATTTTGAGCAACATGGAGCATATGAGATGTTCCAAGAGCTGAGAATGGTTTTCCAAGCTCATGCCCGGGTCGAGAGATATGAAGTCTGTGACAAGTTCTTCAGTTGTAAGATGGAGGAAAATAGTTGTGTCAGCTACTCAAAATGTCTGGGTTGCACAATCGCTTGTCTCAGCTGTGAGTTAATCTTCCAAATGACTCGGTTATTGACAGAATCCTCCAGTCGCTTCCACCTAGCTACAAGAGCTTTGTGATGAACTACAATATGCAAGGGATGGAGAAGTCCATTCCTGAGTTATATTCGATGCTGAAATCAGCGGAGGTGGAGATCAAAAAGGAACATCAAGTGTTGATGGTGAATAAGACCACCAGTTTCAAGAAAGGCAACGGTAAGAAGAACTTCAATAAGGACGGCAAAACAGTTGCCGCGGCCGGTAAATCAGTTACCGGGAAGAAGCCCAAGAATGGACCCAAGCCTGAGACTGAGTGCTTTTATTGCAAGGGAACCAGTCACTGGAAGCAGAACTGCCCCCAAGTACTTAGCGAATAAGAAGGCCGGCAACATCAAAGGTATATATGATATACATGTTATTGATGTGTACCTTACCAGCGCTCGTAGTAGCTTCGGAAGCAGCAAAGGAAGGAGTCTGGATGAAGGAGTTCATCACCGACCTAGGAGTAATTCCAAGTGCGCCGGGCCCAATGACTCTATTCTGTGACAACACTGGAGCTATTGCCCTTGCGAAGGAGCCTAGGTTTCACAAGAAGACAAGACACATCAAGCGCCGCTTCAACTCCATCCGTGATTACATTCAGGAGGGAGATATAGATATTTGTAAAGTGCATACGGATCTGAATGTCACGGATCCGTTGACTAAACCTCTCTCATGAGCAAAACATGATCAACACCACAATGCTATGGGTGTTCGATTCATCACAATGTAACTAGATTATTGACTCTAGTGCAAGTGGGAGACTGTTGGAAATATGCCCTAGAGGCAATAATAAAATGGTTATTATTGTATTTCCTAGTTCATGATAATTGTCTATTGTTCATGCTATAATTGTGTTAACCGGAAACCGTAATACATGTGTGAATACATAGACCACAACATGTCCCTAGTGAGCCTCTAGTTGACTAGCTCGTTGATCAATAGATGGTCACGGTTTCATGACCATGGACATTGGATGTCGTTGATAACGGGATCACATCATTGGACAAGACCCAATACTAAGCATAGCACAAGATCGTGTAGTTCGTTTGCTAAAGCTTTTCAATGTCAAGTATCGTTTCCTTAGACCATTAGATTGTGCAACTCCCGGATACCGTAGGAATGCTTTGGGTGTGACAAACATCACAACGTAACTGGGTGGCTATAAAGGTGCACTACGGGTATCTCCGAAAGTGTCTGTTGGGTTGGCACGAATCGAGACTGGGATTTGTCACTCCGTGTGACGGAGAGGTATCTCTAGGCCCACTCGGGAAGACATCATCATAATGAGCTCAATGTGACTAAGGAGTTAGTCACGGGATGATGTATTACGGAATGAGTAAAGAGACTTTCCGGTAATGAGATTGAACAAGGTATAGAGATACCGACGATCAAATCTCGGGCAAGTATCATACCGATAGACAAAGGGAATTGTATACGGGATTGATTGAATCCCCGACATCATGGTTCATTGGATGAAATCATCGTGGAGCATGTGGGAGCCAACATGGGTATCCATATCCCGCTGTTGGTTATTGACCAAAGAGGTGTCTCGGTCATGTCTACATGTCTCCCGAACCCGTAGGGTCTACACACTTAAGGTTCGATGACTCTAGGGTTATAGGGAAATGGTATATGTGATTACCGAAGGTTGTTCGGAGTCCCGTATGAGATCCCGGACATCACGAGGAGCTCCGGAATGGTCCGGAGGTAAAGATTGATATATAGCAAGTCCAGTTTTGGTCACCGGAAAGTTTTCGGGCTCATCGGTAGTGTACCGGGAGTGCCGGGAGGGTGCCGGAGGACCCCGGGAGGGGTGTGACGACCATAGAACTTTGTGGGACCTTAGAGGAGGTGTGCCAGATCTTATTGGGATGGCCAAGACCTTCTAGAAAGGCCCATGCGGCTGGAGATCAAGAGATAGGGCTGGAAGGATTTAAAAGGAGGAGATCCACCTCCGTTGTGGGAGGTGGACTCTCCCCCTAGTTCGGCCGAACCTCTCCTCCTTGGAGGAGGGGCCAAGGCATCCCTCCCTCTCCCTCCTCTTATATATATGCAAGGGTTTGGGCTGATTTGAGACATGACTTCTCTCTCTCTCGGCGCAGCCCTACCCTTCCTCTTCCTCGTTCTCCGTAGTGCTTGGCGAATCCCTGCCGGAGTCCACGTAGCTCCGCCGTCACCACGCCGTCGTGCTGCCGGAGCTCTCCCTCAACCTCCCCTCCTTCCTTGCTGGATCAAGGCATAGGAGACGTCATCGGGCTGCACGTGTGTTGAACGCGGAGGCGTCGTTGTTCGGCGCTCAGATCGGAATCCACCGCGATCTGAATCGTTGCGAGTACGACTCCACCAACTGCGTTCTTGTAACGCTTCCACTTAGCGATCTTCAAAGGTATGAAGATGCAATCTATCCCCACTCATTGCTGGTTTCTCCATAGATGGATCTTGGTGATACTTAGGAATTTTTTTGATTTACTACTACGTCTCCCAAAAGTGGCATCATGAGCTAGGTCTATGCGTAGAATCTATGCACAAGTAGAACACAAGTTGTTGTGGGCATCAATTTTCTTAATATTCTTACCACTACTAGTCTTATCTTGATTCGGCGGTATTGTGGGATGAAGCGGCCCGGACCGACTTTACACGTACGCTTACGTGAGACTGGTTCCACCGCCTGACATGCACTTGTTGCATAAGGTGGCTAGCGGGTGTCTGTCTCTCCCACCTTAGTCGGATTGGATTCGATGAAAAGGGTCCTTATGAAGGGTAAATAGAAATTGGCATATCACGTTGTGGTTTTAGTGTAGGTAAGAAATGTTCTTGCTAGAAACCTATAGCAGCCACGTAAAAACTTGCAACTGCAAATTAGAGGACGTCTAACTTGTTTTTGCAGCATATGCCTTGTGGTGTGATATGGCCAGAGAATGTGATGTGATGCATTGTGATGTATGAGATCGATCATGTTCTTGTAATAGGATTCACGACTTGCATGTCGATGAGTATGACAACCGGCAGGAGCCATAGGAGTTGTCTTATTTTATTGTATGACCTGCGTGTCAATCATAAACGCCATGTAATTACTTTACTTTATTGCCTGCCTTTTGGACTTAAGAGCACAGGGGTGACTTATCAACATTTGATACGTCTCCAACATATCTACTTTTCCTCACTTGTTTGCCCTTGTTTTGGACTCTAATTTGCATGATTTGAATGGAACTAACCCGAAGTGACGTTGTTTTGAGCAAAATTGCCATGGTGTGTTTTTGTGCAGAAAGAAAAGTTCTCGGAATGGAATGAAAATTTTCAGAGATTTCTTTTGGAAAATATGAAAAAAATACTGGAGCCAGAAACCATCGGAGACGGGGCCTAGGGTGCACATCACCCACCAGGGCATGCCAACCCCCTCCCGGCACGCCCTGGTGGGTGGTGGGCAACCTCGGGGCCCCACTTGACCTATCTCCGCCGCTATAAATTCCTAAATTTGGAGAAAAAATAAGAGAGAAAGAATTATCGCGTTTCACTAGACGGAGCCGCCGCCACCTCCTTTTGTTCATCGGGAGGCCAGATCTGGAGCCCGTTTGGGGCTCCAGAGAGGGGAATCTTAGGTCTTCGTCATCATCGACCTATCCCCATCTCCAATTCCATGATGCTCCCCACCGGGAGTGAGTAATTCCTTCGTAGGCATGCTGGTCGGTGAGGAATTGGATGAGATTCATCATGTAATCGAGTTAGTTTTGTTAGAGCTTGATCACTAGTATCCATTATGTTCTGAGATTTATGTTGCTATGACTTTGCTATGCCTAATGCTTGTCACTACGGCCCGAGTGCCATGATTTCAGATCTGAACTGTTTATGTTATCACCTCTATATCAATGTTCTTGATCTGATCTTGTCTAGTCATTGATACATCTCCAACGTATCTATAATTTATGAAGTATTCATGCTGTTATTTTATCTTTCTTGGATGTTTTACAATCATTCTATAGCAACTTTATATCATTTTTTGGGACTAACCTATTGACCCAGTCCCAGTGCGAGTTGTTGTTTTTTGCTTGTTTTTTACATCGCAGGAAATCAATATCAAACGGAGTCCAAACACCACGAAACTTTTTGGAGATTTTTTTGGACCAGAAGGAACCCAATGGGCCAGAGCTGCACCTGGAGGGTGCCCCGAGGGGGACACAACCCACCAGGGCGCGCCAGGCCCCTCTGGCGCGCATAGGTGTGTTGTGCCCACCTCGGTGGCCTCCCGCACCCCCTCTTTGCACTATAAATTCCCAAATATTCCGAAACCCTTCGGGGTAGCCCTAGATAAGAATTCCACCGCCACAAGGCTCTATAGCCAACCAAAACCAATCTAGACGCTGTTCCAGCACCCTGCCGGAGGGGGGATCATCTCCGGTGGCCATCTTCATCATCCCGGCGGCCACCACGATGAGGAGGGAGTATTCCACCCTCGGGGCTGAGGGTTTGTACCAGTAGCTATGTGTTTAATCTCTCTCTCTCTCTCGTGATCTATATCATGGGCTTTGTTAATATAGATGGATCATATGATGTTTCTCCCCTCTATACTCTTATTGTGATGAATTGAATCTTTACCATTTGAAGTTTTGTTATGTCGGATTGAATGTTCAGATTTGGGAACACGTGATGTACGTCTTGCGGTATGAATACTTGAGGTGACATTGGGGTATCTTATTGGTTCACTTGATATACGTTATGGCACTCAACTTGCGGATTCCCGCGGTGATATTGGGGTAATCTATGCATAGGGGTTGATGCATGTTTTTATTATCTTTTCTCCGATAGAAACTTTGGGGACCCCTTGTAGTTCTTTGTGTGGATTGAGTATTATGAATATGAATTTGCTTTGGTGTTATTCTAGTACGAACTCTTGAGTAGATGGATCAGAAAGAATAGCTTGCGTTATTTTAGTACGAACTCTAGGATAGATCGAACGGAAAGAATAGCTTTGAGGTGGTTTCGTACCCTACAAACAATTTCTATATTTTGTTCTTTGCTAATAGGAACTCGGGAGTGATTCTTTATCGCACTTTGAGGGGTGGTCATATGATCCAACTATGTTAGCACTGTTGAGAAATTGCACTAGCGAAAGTACGGACCCTAGGCCTTGTTTTCAAGCATGGCAATACCGTTTTTGTGCCGGTTTACTATTTGCTACCTTGTTGTTTTTATTTATTCAGATTATAAAAATATATTTCTACCATCCACATTACACTTTTATCACCATCTCTTCGCCGAACTAGTGCACCTATAAAATTTGCCATTGTATTGGGTGTGTTGGGGACACAAGAGAATTCTTGTATTTGGTTGCAGGGTCGTTTGAGAGAGACCATCTTCATCCTACACCTCTCACGGATTGATAAACCTTAGGTCATCAACTTGAGGGAAAATTGCTACTGTCGTACAAAACTTTGTGCTTGGAGGCCCAACACGTGTCTACAAGAATAAAGTTGCATTGTAGACATCAAGTTCTTTTCTGGCGCCGTTGCCGGGGAGGTGAGTGCATGAAGGTATATCTTTAGATCTTGCAATCAAATATTTTAGTTTCTTTCTTTATCGCTTGTTTGGTTTATTAAAGAAAACTACAAAAAATGGAATTGAGGTTGCATCATATTATTCATCATCTTTATCATATCTTTATTGAAAATGATGGATCGGAAAATTGTGCTCAATTGTTAGAAGAAGAAATCAATAAAATGTTTGGCACAAAATATTTGAATGATGAGCATGATTGCAATATTGTTAATATCAATTCTTTGATTATCCAAAATGTTAATGATGATTGCATAAGTCAGGACAAAAATGTTTCTTATAAGCATGTCAATTTTGGCGGAGTGAATTGGGAGTGCAAATGCACACCAGAAAGGGAAGATAGATTTTGTAAGAATCATAAATATTTAGAAACGAAAAAGTTGCAAGAGAGGCTAGATGATTGTGCTGAAAGATGTAATTTCTTTCGCCATCCTTGTGAACTTTGCAATGAACGTGGTCATTTAAATCTCCAATGCAAATTATTTCACGATCAAATCATGTCCAAAAATTGTGACAACTTGATTACCCTTGAGCATCATAAAGAGCTTAGTCTTGTTTTGGGGTATGAAGAAATGAAACGTATAACTAAGGGTTTTCCAAATCCCAAGAGATTTCTTAATTTTGATCTAGAGGAAATTTATATGTTTTGTGCGGTAAATTGCATTGAGAATCCTTATATTGCCAACTATCTAAAAACAAGAAACAAATAGAATATGAAGAGAGTACTAGTGAAAGGGAAAATATTTCCCAATACCCTCCTAGTGTTTATTATGATGAATCAGGTAATGGGGAGGAGCTTCCTATCCAATCAATCTCTTAAACAAGAAGATTGAAAAAATTAATTAAACCCACACATGATGTGGTGAAGAAGAAAATAAGAAAGAATAGAGGTAAAAAGGTATCTCTCCCAAATAATGTTCCTCCTATCACCATTGTGCCTCATGAAAGTGAATCAAATATGTTGATGGAGGATGATGATATTGAGTACGATTTTGTGATACCTACTACTTGTTGTAATGATTATGATTGAGAAGGCAATGATGTCCCTTATTATCTTGAGAATATTTTTATCACTTGCTTGGAATAATATGATAATAATGTTTTGTATACTATTGGTGACATTCATGCTATTGATAAGAATGATTGTGATGATATGCAAAACCACAAGCTTGGGGATGTTATGTTTAATGAGTATGATATGTTTGAAGATTTATTTGCTGGAAATAATGTTGTCCTAAGCTTGGGGATGATTTTCATAATGAATATGATCCTTTGATTCCTTCTACTTTCGATAAGAAAATTTATTATGATGATAGCATGCCTCCTATTTATGATGATTACATTGATGAAAGTGGGTTTGGAAGAGTGTCAACTCTAGGTAGTAGTGATCCAACTATTTTGGAGGATGTTGAATATTATTACAATATTTATGAAAGTGGATTTGGAGAGGTCATGACTTTATTTAGTGATCATCCACTTATTTGGAAGAGTTTTCAATTGACTATGGCAATAAAGTTGCTATCTATGATGATTATTATGATGACATGTATGCCATAAAGAGTAATAAATTTTCTATGTTTGTGCATCATAAAAATAATGATTTATGTGCTGGTTATATTGTGGAATTTCTTAATGATGCGACTGCAAATTATTATGAGGGAGGGACATATGCTTATAGGAATTGCAATAATATCAAGTTTCCTCTCTATGTGTTCAAATTCTTGAAGATATGCTTGTTTTCCCTTCCTATGCTAGATGATTGTTGCTCCCATAAACTATTTGCTCACAAAATCCCTATGCATAGGAAGTACTTTATACTTAAATTTTCTTGTCATGAGATTCATGATGCTCTTTTGCATGTTTCGATTACTATTCCTTTGTGAGCATCATTGAAATCATCATGCCTAGCTAAAAGGCATTAAAGAAAAGTGCTTGTGGGAGATAACCCAACACTTTTACTTTCTGTTTTTCTGTGTTCACATGATTAATATACTGTAGTAATCATGTTTTGTGTCTTTTATTTCTATAAAGTGCCAAGTAAATCCTTTGGGATAGTGTGGATACTTGCTTGTTTGATTCTGTGCAAAAACAGAAAGTTTTGCGTCCAGTATATGAATTATCTGATTTTACTGGAGAGTCAAAAAATTCTGAATTTTTTTAAAAAACTTTATATGAAAATTCCTTGAGTTTTCCTAATTGTTCAGAATTTTTAGATTCAGGGAAGTTTGGTGATCATTCAGATCTTTACAGACTGTTCTGTTTTTGACAGATTCTGTTTTGCATGCATAGTTTGCTTGTTTCAAGTGTTCCTATACCTTATATTGAGTAATATAAGTTGTGTGAATGATGGAATACAGTAGGTATCATGTGGTAATAATTATGAATCTTGTCTTGACAGTACCTAAGTTAATGATTTATCTTTAATACACTAACCTTTCTCACAAAGTTCCGTTAAGTTTTGTGTGATTGAAGTTTTCAAGTTTTGGGTGAGATACCGATATGAGGAGAACAAGGAGTGACAAGAACCTAAGCTTGGGGATGCCCAAGGCACCCCAAGGTAATATCCAAGGAAGAATCAAGCGTCTAAGGTTGGGGATGCCCCGGAAGGCATCCCCTCTTTCGTCTTCAACACTATCGGTATATCTTACTTGGAGCTATATTTTTATTCGTCACATAATATGAGTTTTTCTTGGAACGTTATTTTATTTTGTTACTTTATGTTAGGTGTTATTTATAATCTTGTTTCTCAATAAAAAGTTCCAAGAATTGCCTTTAAGATGCTTGCATTGCATGTTTTGATGTGTGCTGTGTGAAAATAGAAACTTCTGTTGTAGCATTTGCATTTTCATATTTTACTGGAATGTGGAAAGTTTCTGAAATTTTTACACAGTATGGTCATATAAATTTTATAGCATTTACTGAATTTTCATAATTCTATGAGTTACAGAAGTATACTGTTTTCATAAATGTCTACAGACTGTTCTGTTTAGACATATTGCTGTTATAGTTTTTTATCTACTTATCCTATAGTTTCCATAGCCTATATTGGTAGATATAAATTGTGGAAATGATAGTATACAGTATCTAATGTTTTAAATTATTATGCAACTTGTCTTGGCAGTACATAAAATTTTTATTTATTATTATTGTACTAACCTATCTCACGAGTTCTTGTTGAGTTTTGTGTGGATGAAGCTTTTGAGATTTAGGAAAACCGTGATATGATACGAATTAAGGAGACAAAAAAGCTCAAGCTTGGGTATTCCCAAGGTATCACAAAATAATATTCAAGAAGTCTCAAGCATCTAAGCTTGCAGATGCCCCGGTAGGCATCCCACCTTTCTTCTTCAACAATTATCGGTTAGTATCGGTTGAGCCTAAGTTTTTGCTTCTTCACATGAGTTGTACTATTTTTAGAATGTCATTTTATTTTATTTTTACTTTATGTTTTAATAAAATACTTAGATATGAAAGTTTTAAATAAAATAGAGTCCTCAAATAGTCGCCAAGGAGGCTAAGTAAGCGGCATTCACATCCCATCAACAAAGCTCTTTTCTATGTCATTTACTCTTGTGCTTCACTTATATCCTATGAGTAAATTGTTGAATAAATTGAATGGCATGAAGTTGAAACCATATCATGCCTATTAGTAGCTTCACATTGGGTTTAGAAATTGAAATCTTTTGAGGCTTGACAATCATAATATTGGTCATACAAGCAATTCACGAATAATTAGTATAAGGAAGAGAACTTTCACATGCAGATACACTATCCTGGAAATATTTTGTGATTGTGAACCCCCATCAAAATATTATTTGCCAAAATTGTTGACGTTGGACAAGGAATACAACGTAATGATTTATGTTTGTTCGTATTCACATAGAAGTTATATTGTCATAGATCCTTCAACATGTGGTGCTTGCCCCCCATCTTTGCTAGCCAAAAATTCCGCATCAAGTAGAGATACTACTTGTGCATCCAAAATCCCTTAAACCCAAATCTTATTTTCAAGAGTCCACCATACCTACCTAAGGATTGAGCAAGATCCTTCAAGTAAGTTGTCATCGGTGCAATAAGGCAATAAAAATTGCTTCTAAAAGTGTTAGATCATTTAGTGTAAGAGAAAATTGAGCGTTATACGAACTTGTGATGGCAAAGTAATAAAAGCGATGGATTGCATAATAAAGGTTGCTATCATAAGGGGCATATAATGTGACGTTCTTTTGCACTAAGGGGTTGAGCATACAAACAAATAAGCGCATGGCAACCTTTGCTTCCCTCTGCGAAGGGCCTATCTTTTAATTTATGTATTTACTTTTATGCAAGAGTCAAAGTTTTTCTCTCTATTCCTTCTTATTTTTCTCCTTTGGCAAGCATCATGTGGTGAGGAAAGATCTAGGCACATATGTCTAGTTGAATATGGGTAGCATGAGTTATTATTGTTGACATCACCCTTGAGGTGAATACATTGTGAGGCAAAGCAATAAGCCCCTATCTTTCTATGTGTTCGGTTGAAACATTTTGTCCAGGTGTATGCGATGAGTGTAGCAATCATAGAAGACTATATGATGGTTGAGTATGTGGAGCTCTTACTTAAACTCTGTTGAATAAGTTGAATTGCAATTGCTTGGTGACTGGGAACATAGGTTGTTGGGTTTCAAGAGAATTCATTGTTTGAACCTTAACATGTGAATTGGTTGCTACTTTAACATGAGAAAACTTTATGAGAAAAGAATTGTTGTAATGATCCTAGGAAAAGTGATTGAAATTATCATTAATCAAACTTATGCACTTTGCTAGCATTCACACTTCATAAATTATTTCTTTTATCATTTAACTACTCGAGGACGAGTAGGAATTAAGCTTGGGGATGCTGATACGTCTCCAACGTATCTATAATTTATGAAGTATTCATTCTGTTATTTTATCATTCTTGGATGTTTTACAATCATTTTACAGCAACTTTATATCCTTTTTTGGGACTAACCTATTGACCCAGTGCCTAGTGCCAGTTGCTGTATTTTGCTTGTTTTATACATCGCAGGAAATCAATATCAAACGGAGTCCAAACACCACGAAACTTTTTGGAGATTTTTTTTGGACGAGAAGGAACCCAATGGGCCAGAGCTGCACCTGGGGGGTGCCCCGAGGGGGGCATAACCCACCAAGGCGCGCCAGGGCCCCCTGGCGTGCCCATGTGGGTTATGCCCACCTCGATGGCCTCTCGCACCCCCTCTTTGCACTATAAATTCCCAAATATTCCGAAACCCTTCGGGGTAGCCCTATATTAGAAGTTCCGCCGCCGCAAGGCTCTGTAGCCACCGAAAACTAATCTAGACCCCGTTCCGGCACCCTTCCGGAGGGGGAATCATCTCCGATGGCCATCTTCATCATCCTGGCGGCCACCATGATGAGGAGGGAGTAGTCCACCCTCGGGACTGAGGGTTTGTACCAGTAGCTATGTGTTTAATCTCTCTCTCTCGTGATCTATATCATGGGCTTTGTTAATATAGATGGATCATATGATGTTTCTCCCCTCTATACTCTTATTGTGATGAATTGAATCTTTACCATTTGAAGTTTTGTTATGTCGGATTGAATGTTCAGATTTGGGAACACATGATGTATGTCTTGCGGTATGATTACTTGAGGTGACATTGGGGTATCGTATTGGTTCACTTGATATACGTTATGGCACTCAACTTGCGGATTCCTGCGGTGATATTGGGGTAATCTATGCATAGGGGTTGATGCATGTTTTTATTATCTTTTCTCCGATAGAAACTTTGGGGACCCCTTGTAGTTCTTTGTGTGGATTGAGTATTATGAATATGAATTTCCTTTGGTGTTATTCTAGTACTGTTGAGTAAATCGATCGGAAAGAATAGATTGCGTTATTTTAGTACGAACTCTAGGATAGATCAAATGGAAAGAATAGCTTTGAGGTGGTTTCGTACCCTACAAACAATTTCTATATTTTGTTCTCCGCTAATAGTAACTTGGGAGTGATTCTTTATCGCACTTTGAGGGGTAGTCATATGATCCAACTATGTTAGCACTGTTGAGAAATTGCACTAGCGAAAGTACGGACCCTAGGCCTTGTTTTCAAGCATTGCAATACCGTTTTTGTGCCCGTTTACTATTTGCTACCTTGCTTTTTTTATTTATTCATATTATAAAAAAATATTTCTATCATCCATATTACACTTTTATCACCATATCTTCGTCGAGCTACTGCGCCTATACAATTTGCCATTGTATTGGGTGTGTTGAGGACACAAGAGATTTCTTGTATTTGGTTGCAGGGTTGTTTGAGAGAGACCATCTTCATCCTACACCTCTCACGGATTAATAAACCTTAGGCCATCCACTTGAGGGAAAATTGCTACTGTCCTACAAAACTTTGCACTTGGAGGCCCAACACGTGTCTACAAGAATAAAGTTGCATAGTAGACAGTCATATGCACCTATTATGTGTTATGATCCGTCAACCCCATAGTGACAATATTTGGGATACTTCACGGTGATGACCGTAGTTTGAGGAGTTCATGTATTCACCATGTGTTAATGCTTTGTTCCGGTTCTCTATTAAAAGGAGGCCTTAATATCCCTTAGTTTCCTTATGGACCCCGCTGCAACGGGAGGGTAGGACAAAAGATGTCATGCAAGTTCTTTTGCATAAGCATGTATGACTATTTACGGAATACATGCCTACATTACATTGATGAACTGTGCTAGCTCTGTATCGCCCTAGGTTATGACTGTTACATGACGAATATCATCCAATGAGTTACTGATCCAGTGCCTACGTCCTTTTCACTTATTGCTCTTGCTAAGTTACTAATGTTGTTTCTGTTGTTCCTACTGCTGTTTCTGTTGTTCCTACTGCTACAAAACTATTGCTACTACTGTTACTGCTACTCTTGCTATTGTTGCTGCTATCAGACCTATCATATTACTGTGCTACTGATCACTCTGCTATAGATATTTATCTCCAGGTGTGGTTGGATTGACAACTCAACTGCTAATACTCTCAAGTATTCTTTGCCTCCCCTTGTGTTGAATATATAAATTTGGGTTGAATACTCTACCCTCGAAAACTGTTGCGATCCCCTATACTTGTGGGTTATCAAGACCTTTTTCTGGCGCCGTTGCCGGGGAGCATAGCAATATTTCTTGAGTCACTTGGGATTTATATCAATTTATCACTATGTAGAATATGAAGGATCCAAGGGCTAAGATCTTTCCCTCTATTACGAGGGGAGGTAAGGAACTGCCATCTAGCTCTACACTTGATTCACCTTCTATTATGAGTAAGCTTGCAACACCACCACATGCTAGTAATCCTGATATGTCGCAAGCTATTGATGATGATGCCTCTGCTATGAATGATGCTTATGAAGATGCTAGTACCATGCTTGATGGTAATGTGCCACTAGGAGAATTTCTTGATGAACAAATTGCTAGATCTAGAGAAAATGAAATTGCTGAGGCTTATGAAACTAATTATGATTATGAAACTCATATTAGTCCTAGTTCTCCTAAGTTTGAAATGCCTAAGATACCTGAAGTTTATGTTATGGACGAAGAGATAAGTAGAGAAATTCTTTCTTGCAAGGATAGAGTTGATCTTAACAAACTGCTATGCAAGTACAAGGAAAAAACTTTGAATGCTAGAATGAAATGTGATCCTAAGTTTGCTACTTCACCTATCTGTGTTACCGATAAGGATTATGAGTTCTGTGTCGACCCAGAATCTAATACTTTAGTTGAATCTAGTCCTTTCATGGCTATGAAACTGAAAGTGTAGTGGCACACCTTACTAAGTTGAATGATATAGCCACCCTCTTTGCTCATGATGAGACGATTCGCTACTAGTATATGCTTAGGTTATTTCCGTTCTCATTAAAGGGTGATGCTAAGACATGGTACAATACTCTTACTCCTGGTTGTGTGCGTAGTCCCTAGGATATGATTTACTACTTCTCTAAAAACTATTTTCCTTCTCATAAGAAACAAGCTGCCTTCTAGGAAATATTTAACTTTGTGAAAATTGAAGAAGAGAGTCTCCCACAAGCTTGGGGGAGGCTTCTCGAGTTGCTTAATGCTTTGCCTTATCATCCTCTCAAGGAGAATGAAATACTTGATATCTTTTATAATGGACTAACTGATACTTCTAGGGACTTCCTAGATAGTTGTGCTGGTTGTCTTTTCAGATAACGAACTGTTGAACAAGGTGAGGAATTATTGAATAACATATTGAAGAACTATGATGATTGGACTCTTCCCGAACCACCGCCTAAACCTACTTCGAAGAACAAGGGTATCTTATTTCTCAGTCCTGAATATATGCAAGAAGCAAAGAAATCTATGAAGGAAATAAGGTATTAAAGCTGAGGACGTTAAGAATTTGCCACCTATTGAAAAAATACATGGCCTTGTGATACATCCCCAATGTATCTATAATCTTTGCTTGTTCCATGCTGTTATATTATCATTCTTGGATGTTTTACAATCATTTTACCACAACTTTATATTATTTTGGGGACTAACCTATTACCCTAGAGCCCAGTGCCAGTTCCTGTTTTTTCCTTGTTTTGAGTTTTACAGGAAAGGAATATCAAACAGAGTCCAAATGGAATAAAACTCTACGGTGATGTTTTTTGGACCAGAAGAGACCTACGGAGCATCAGAGTTGAGCCAGAAGGTTCCCGAGGAGTCCACACGCCTCAGGGGCGCGACCACCCCTCTGGTCGCGGCCACCAAGCTTGTGGGCCCCTCGGGAGTCCACCGATCTCCCTCTCAGCTCTATAAATCATCAAATATTCTAGAAACCCAAATGCAAGACCTAGATCGGGAGTTCCACCGCCGCAAACCTACAGAGCCACGAAAAACAAATTGGGGGCCCGTTCAGGCACCCTGACGGAGGGGTAAACCATCACCGGAGGCCATCTTCATCATCCCGGCGCTCTCCATGACGAGGAGGGAGTAGTTCAGACTCGGGGCTGAGGGTATGTACCAGTAGCTATGTGTTTGATCTCTCTCTCTCTCGTGTTCTTGAGATGGCACGATCTTGATGTACCGCGAGCTTTTTTGATATAGATTGAATCATATGGAGTTTTCCCCACTCAATCTTGTTGTGATGAATTGAGCTTTCCCTTTGAAGTTTTCTTATCGGATTGAGTCTTTAAGGATTTGAGAACACTTGATGTATGTCTTGCGATGGGATATCTGTGGTGACAATGGGATGTTCTATTGATCTACTTGATGTATGTTTGGGTGATCAACTTGCGGGTTCTGTGACCTTGGGAATCTATGCATAGGGGTTGGCACACGTTTTTCTCTTGACTTTCCGGTAGAAACTTTGGGGCACTCTTTGAAGTTCTTTGTGTTGGATTGAATATAATGAATCTAAAACTGTGTGATGCATATCATATAATCAAGCCCATGGGTACTTGTGGTGACATTGGAATATGTAGGTGACATTAGGGTTTTGGTTGATGTGTATCTTAAGGTGTTATTTTAGTACGAACTCTAGGGCTGTTTGTGACACTTATAGGGACAGCTCATAAGATTGATCGGAAAAGATAACTTTGAGGTGGTTTTGTACCCTACAATAATTTCTTCGTTAGTTCTCCGCTATTTTTGACTTTGGAGTGAACTCTTTGCCGCACGAGAGGTATTTACATATGATTCAACTATGCCAATATTGTTGAGAGAAATTGCACTAGTGAAAGTATGAACCCCAGGCCTTGTTTCCTAGCATTGCAATACCGTTTGTGATCACTTTTACCATTAGTTACCTTGCTTTTTTTATATTTCTAGATTACAAAAAACTATATCTACCATCCATATTGCACTTGTATCACCATCTCTTCGCCGAACTAGTGCACCTATAAAATTTACCATTGTATTGGGTGTGTTGGGGACACAAGAGACTCTTTACTATTTGATTGTAGGGTTGTTTGAGAGAGACCATATTCATCCTACACCTCCCACAGATTGATAAATCTTAGGTCATCCACTTGAGGGATGCCACTGTCCTACAAAACTCTGCGTTTAGAGGCCCAACACGAGTCTACAAGAAGAAGGTTGTGTAGTTGACACAAAGCTCTTTTCTGGCGCCGTTGCCGGGGAGGTGAGTGCTTGAAGGTATATATTTAGATCTTGCAATCAAATCTTTTAGTTTCTTGTTTTTGACTAGTTTGGTTTTATAAAGGAAAACTACAACAAAATGGAATTGAGGTTGCCTCATATACTTCATCTTTTTAATGTCTTTCGTGAAAATGATGGAAAGGAAAATTGTGCTCAAGTGTTAGAAGAAGTTATTAAAATGTTTGGCACTAAATATTTGAGTGATGAGAATGATAGTGATATTGTAAGTATGAATTCTCTGAATATTCATGATAATAATGATATGCAAAGCCACAAACTTGGGGGTGCTATGTTTGATGAAGATGATATTTTTAGCCCCCAAAGTTTTGATGAGCAAAACTATTATGATTATAACATGCCTCCTGTCTATGATGATTATTTTGATGACACGTATGCTATAAAGAGTAATGGTAACCATGATACTTGTCATCATGATTTTAATATTCAAAGTGGTTATGTCAATCAAGTATGTCATGATAGTTATCTTGTTGAGTTTCTTCCCACTATTTTGAATGAGAATAAAATTGCTTATGTGGAGAGTGACAAATTTTCTATGCTTGTGCATCATCAAAATAATGATTTATGTGCTGGTTATATTGTGGAATTTCTTCATGATTCTACTGAAAATTATTATGAGGGAGGAACATATGCTTATAGGAATTGCAATAATATCAAGTTTCCTCTCTATGTGTTCAAATTGTTGAAGATATCCTTGCTTTGCCTTCCTATGCTAGATGATTCTTGCTCCCATAAATTTTTTGCTCACAAAATCCATATGCATAGGAAGTGGGTTAGACTTAAATGTGCTTGTCATGATATTCATGATGCTCTTTTGCATGTTTCAATTACTATTCCTATGCGAGCATCATTGAAATCATCATGCCTAGCTAAAAGGCATTAAAGAAAAGCGCTTGTTGGGAGACAACCCAACACTTTTACCTTCTATTTTTATGCGTTCATATGATTAAGCTACTGTAGTAATCATGTTTTGTGTCTTTTATTTCAATAAAGTGTCAAGTAAAGCCTTTGGGATAGTGTGGATACTTGCTTGTTTGATTCTATGGAACAATAAAAGTTTTGCGTCCAGTACATTAATTATATGATATTAGTGGAGATTCAAAACATTCTGATATTTTACAAAAACTTTATATGAAAATTCCTTGAGTGGTCCTAATTTTTCAGAATTTGTAGAGTCAGGGAAGTATGATGATCGTTCAGATCTTTACAAACTGTTCTTGTTTTGACAGATTCTGTTTTGCATGCATAGTTTGCTTGTTTCAAGTGTTCCTATAGCTTATATTGTGTAATATAAATTGTGGGAATGATGGAATACAGTAGGTATTATGTGATAACAATTATGAATCTTGTCTTGACAGTACCTAAGTGAATGATCTATCTTTATTACACTAACCCTTCTCACGAAGTTCCGTTAAGTTTTGTGTGATTGAAGTTTTCAAGTTTTGGGTGAGACACCAATATGAGGAGAATAAGGAGTGAAAAGAACCTAATCTTGGTTATTCCCAAGAAACCCCCAAGGTAATATTAAAGGAAGACTCACGCGTCTAAGCTTGGGCATGCCCCGGAAGGCATCCCCTCTTTCGTCTTCAACACTATCGGTATATCTTACTTGGAGCTATATTTTTATTCGTCACATAATATGAGTTTTGCTTGGAGCATCATTATATTTTATTATTTCTTGTTAGGTGTTATTTATAATCTTGTTTTTCAACAAAAAGTTCCAAGAATTTCCTTAGGATGCTTGCATTGCATGTTTTGATATGTGCTGGGTAAAAACAGAAACTTCTGCTAAAGTGTCTGAATTTTCATATTTTACTGGAACGTGGAAAGTTTCTGAAATTTTTACACAGTATGGTCATATAAATGTTATAGAATGTCATAAATTTTCATAATTATTTGAGTTACATAAGTACACTTATTTCATAAATTTCTACATGTTGTTCTGTTTAGACAGATTGCTATCATAGTTTCGTTATCTACTTATCCTATAGTTTCCATAGCCTATATTGCTAGATATAAATTGTGGAAATGATAGTATACAGTACCTAATTCTTTAAAATTATTATGCAAGTTGTCATGGCAGTAAATAAAGAGTTGATTTATTATTATGTGTACTAACCTATCTCACGAGTTCTTTTTGGGTGTTGTGTGGATGAAGTTTTTGAGAATAGGTGAAACCATAATATGAGAGGATTGAACGAGATACAAAAGCTCAAGCTTGGGGATGCCCAAGGCACCCCAATTAAATATTTCAATAAGTCTCGAGCATATAAGCTTGGGGATGCTACGCATCCCACCTCTCTTCATCAACAATTATCGGTAAGCCTATGTTGAGCCTAAATTTTAATTCGTTCACATGATGCGTGCTATTCTTGGAGTGCTATTTTTATTTTGCTTGCTGTTTGAATGAAGTACTTAAGATCTGAAAATATTTATTGAGGTAGAGAGAGTCCTCACATAGCTACTTAATTGTTTGACTACTCATTAATCTTCACTTATATCTTTTGAGCTAGGCAATGTTGCTCTAGTGCTTCACTTATATCTTTTTAGAGCTTGGTGGTGTTATAGTTTATAGAAATTATCATACTCTCGTACCTCACTTATATTATTTTGAGAGTTCCTTAACACAGCATGGTAATTTGTTTATTTTATGGATTTAGTCCTAATATAATGGGCATCCAAAAGGGATATAATAAAAACTTTCATATTAAGTGCATTAAAAACTATGAGAAGTTTGATTCCTTGCATATAGTTTTGAGATAATAGGGATGGTAATATGAGAGTCATGCTAGTGAGTAGTTGTGAATTGGAAGAGATACGTGTGTTAAAGCTTGTGATTCCCGTAGCATGCATGTATGGTGAACCGTTATGTAACAAAGTCGGAGCATGATTTGTTTAATGATTGTCGACCTTTGTGTGAGGGTCGGGAGTGTGCGATGGTTAACTCCTACCAACCTCTCCCCTAGGATCATGCATCTAATGCTTTGTTTGATGACTAATAGACTTCTGCAATAAGTATGTGAGTTCTTTATGACTAATGTTGAGTCCATGGATTATACGCACTCTCACCCTTCCATCTTTACTAGCCTCTCTAGTGCCCCGCAACTTTTGCCGGTACACCAAACCCTCCTTCCTCAAAACAGCCACCATATATTCCTCAAAACAGACACCATACCTACCTATTATGGCATTCCCATAGCCATTCCGTGATATATTGCCATGCAACTTCCACCATGTAGTTTTTCATGACTTGCATCATCACTTCATATTGCATATAGAGTCATATTTTATCATAGGAATCGAGTTGTAATTTCTTTTTCTGTTGAGTTATAAGTAAATAAAAGTGTGATGATTTTTCATTAATAGAGCATTGTCCTATGAGAGAAAAGGATGATGGAAGCCATGACTCCCTCACAAGTTGGGATGAGCATCCGAACTTTACAAAAAATAAAAGAGGCCAGCGAAGCCCAAACGAAAAAAATAAAAGAGGTCAAAGAAGCCCACCAAAAAAAGAAGAAAAAATGAGAGAAAGAGATAAGGGACAATTGCTACTACCTTTTTCCACACTTGTGCTTCAAAGTAGCACCATGATCTTCATGATAGCTAGTCTCCTATTTTGTCAGTTCCATATAACTAGTGGATATTCATTTTGCACGACCACTTTATTTTCTTTTTGAACTTCCATACACTTATATCTCTAAGTGCATTTGTTACAAGGCAATCCCTACTCACCCAAATTGATATCTATTGACGAGCATCTCCATAGCCCGTTGATACGCCTAGTTGATGTGAGACTATCTTCTCCTTTTTCACCTTGCACCTCCTCCATATTCTATTCCACCTATAATGCTATATCCATGGCTCACGCTCATGTATTGCGTGAGAGTTGAAAAGATTTCAGAACACCAAAAGTGTGAAACAATTGCTTGACTTGTTCATCGGGGTTGTGCATGATCTATATTCTTTGTGTGGGGAAGATGGAGCATAGCTAGACCATATGATTTTGTAGGGATAACTTTCTATGGCCATGTTATTTAGAAAGGACACAACTACCTTGTTAGGGTGCTCGAAGTATTACTATTTTTATGTCAATATTAGACTATTGTTTTGAATCTTACGGATCTGAATATTCATGCCACAATAAAGAATATTACATGGATAAACATGTTAGGCAGCATTCCACATCAAAAATTATTTGTTTTTATCATTTACCTACTCGGGGACGAGCATGAATTAAGCTTGGGGATGATGATACGTCTCCAACATATCTATAATTTTTGCTTGTTCCATGTTGTTATATTATCATTCTTGGATGTTTTACAATCATTTTACCACAAGTTTATATTATTTTTGGGACTAACCTATTAACCTAGAGCCTAGTGCCAGTTCCTGTTTTTCCTTGTTTTTTAGTTTTACAGGAAAGGAATATCAAACGGAGTCCAAACGGGATAAAACTTTACGATGATTTTTTTGGACCAGAAGAGACCTACAGAGCATCAGAGTTGGGCCAGAAGGTTCCCAAGGAGGCCACAAGCCTCAGGGGCGCGACCACCCCCCAGGCCGCGGCCACTAGGCTTGTGGGCCCCTCTGGAGTCCACCGACCTCCCCCTCATCTCTATAAATCGTCAAATATTCCAGAAACCCCAACGCAACACCTAGATAAGGAGTTCCACCGCTGCAAACCTTCAGAGCCACTAGACCAATTGGGAGCCAATTCCGGCACCCTGCTGGAGGGGGAATCCATCACCGGAGGCTATATTCATCATCCCAATGCTCTCCATGACGAGGAGGGAGTAGTTCACCCTCGGGGCTGAGGGTATGTACCAGTAGCTATGTGTTTGATCTCTCTCTCTCTCTCTCGTGTTCTTGAGATGGCATGATCTTGATGTACCGCGAGCTTTGTTGATATAGATGGAATCATCTGGAGTTTTCCCCTCTCTATCTTGTTATGATGAATTGATTTTTCCCTTTGAAGTTTTCTTAACGGATTGAGTCTTTAAGGATTTGAGAACACTTGGTGTATGTCTTGCGATGGGATATCTGTGGTGACAATGGGATGTTCTATTGATCTACTTGATGTATGTTTGGGAGATCAACTTGCGGGTTCCGTGACCTTGGGAATCTATGCATAGGGGTTGGCACACGTTTTTGTCTTGACTTTCCGGTAGAAACTTTGGGGTACTCTTTGAAGTTATTTGTGTTGGATTGAATATAATGAATCTGAAATTGTGTGATGCATATCGTATAATCAAGCCCATGGGTACTTGTGGTGACATTGGAGTATCTAGGTGACATTAGGGTTTTGGGTTATGTGTATCTTCAGGTGTTATTTTAGTATGAACTCTAGGGCAGTTTGTGACACTTATAGGGACAGCTCATAAGATTGATCAGAAAATATAACTTTGAGGTGGTTTCGTACCTTACGATAATTTCTTCGTTAGTTCTCCGCTATTTTGTGACTTCAGAGTGAACTATTTGTCGCACAAGAGGTATTTACATATGATTCAACTATGCCAATATTGTTGAGAGAAATTGCACTAGTGAAAGTATGAACCCTAGGCCTTGTTTCCTAGCATTGCAATATCGTTTTTGCTCACTTTTACCATTAGTTACCTTGCTGTTTTTATATTTTAAGATTACAAAAAGCTATATCTACCATCCATATTGCACTTGTATCACCATCTCTTCGCTGAACTAGTGCACCTATACTATTTACCATTGTATTGGGTGTGTTGGGTACACAAGAGACTCTTTGCTATTTGATTGCAGGGTTGTTTGAGAGAGACCATCTTCATCCTACACCTCCCATGGATTGATAAACCTTAGGTCATCCACTTGAGGGAAAATTGCCACTGTCCTACAAAACTCTGCGCATGGAGGCCCAACACGAGTCTACAAGAAGAAGGTTGTGTAGTAGACATCACCTTGACACACCACCACCTCCACAGGTGGTAGAGGTAAATTCTTTATTAAAGTTTAATGAAAGTGACATCCCTCACAATAAACCTCCTAGTGAGTGCTTATATGAGTTTGACAACTATATTATGAAGGAAGATCATTTCAATGCCCATGTTTTGAAATAATTGAAATACAATTGTGATATGATTGCTCGCTTGAGTGACTTGCTATTTAGAATTAGTAACGATGTTAGAGGTGTAGGAAAGCATGTCTCTATGGTTCAAACTCAATTAGAACTAGTTGCTAAGTCTCAAAAAGAATTGCTTGATGAAATGAATAGTAATATGCATGACTTTGCTGCTAGAGTAGTAACTAAAGTAGGAAGAATGACCCAAGAACCACTTTATCCTGAGGGTCATCCTAAAAGAATTGAACAAGACTCTTAGATAATTAATCTTGATGCACCTAGTCCTTCTAAGAGGAAAAAGATAAAGAAAAATGATAGGACTTTGCATACCTCTAGTGAACCTGAGACACAAAAACCTCCTGATAATAATGAGGTCTCCATTTCGGTTGTTGAAACTCATTCTAGTAGTGAACATCAACCTAGTGATAATGAAAATAAAAATGATGATGTTCACGATGATGCTCAACATAGTAATGATAGAGAACCAGACAATGATTTTGAAATAGAGCCTGACCCTGATCTTGATAACCCACAACCTAAAAATAAAGGGATAATTAATTTGGTGCCCTTAGTTGTGTCTCACTCGGCAGCTTTACCCCTAATTTCCAAAAACCCTCGGTTTTGCCCAAGTCACTTCATTCCTCTTATGCTTTTGCCCTTTGACCGTTTGACCATCACTTTAAAAACTTCATAATAAATTCATACTAACTCAGAAAAATTCAAATAAGATATCAAAAGGTTCAGAGAAACATCACCTATATGTGCATGTCATTCACAATCATGACAAAAAATAGGAAAGTCCCCAACTAAGTTGGACATATCATATGCGATGGGGAATTTCCAACATTTTTGCCAAGAACACAAATGGAATTCACATATAGGTGATGTCTTTGTGAACATTTTCATATCATATTTGAATTTTTCTGCGTTAGTATGATTTTTTATGAATTTTTCAAAGTGATAGTCAAGCGGTCAAAGGGCAAAAGCATAAGAGAAGCAAAGTGGTTTGGGCAGGAACGAGTGTTTTCGGAAACTAGGGGTAAACCCGTCGAGTGTGACCCAACTAGGGGCATAAAATCAATTATCCCAAAAATAAACAGGATGATAAGAAAGCCTTTGTGGCTAGGAAGCATGGTAAAGAAAGAGAGCCATGGGTTCAGACACCCATGCCATTTCCACCTAAGCCAACTAAGAAAAAGGATGATGAAGGATTTGAGCCCTTTGCTGAAATGATTCGGCCAGTCTTTTTGCGTACCCATTTGATTGATATTTTGAAGATGGCCCCTTATGCAAAGTATATGAAATACATCATCACTAATAAAATAAAAATACCTAAATCTGAAATCTCCACCATGCTTGCTAATTATTCTTTTAAGGACAGAGTACCTAAAAAACTTGGAGATCCTGGAATACCAACTATACCTTGCTCCATCAAAAGAAACTATGTCAAAACTGCTTTGTGTGAATTGGGAGCCGGTGTTAGTGTTATGCCTTTCTCCTTAGATAAAAGACTTGATTTGAATAAACTCACCCCACCAAGATATCACTGCAAATGGCTGACAAATCAACGGCCATACCTATCGGTATTTGCGAGGATGTGCCCATTGTTGTTGCAAATGTTACTATCTTAACAAACTTTGTTATTCTTGAGATGCCCGAGGACGACAACATGTCGATTATCCTTGGTAGACCCTTTTTTAATATTGCAGGGGCTGTTATTGATTGCAATAAAAGCCAAGTCACTTTTCATATCAATGGTAACGAGCACACGGTGCACTTTCGGAAGAAACAATTTCAAGTGAACGGTATAAATGCTATTGAATAATCTTCGACCATCATTATTGGAAGTTTTCAATTACCTACACCTACTACCAAAAAAATATGATATACTTATTTTAGGGTATATGCACATCCCCATTGAGGTAACTTAGTGTTTTACGAAAGTTCTTCGATTTCATGCTAATCGAAAGTGGTTGTTAATAAGACTTGATCAACATTATTAATGGATCATTTTTGAGAGGTATGACGTGTTGGAAATATGCCCTAGAGGCAATAAAAGTGTTTATTATTGTATTTTCTTGTTCATGATAATCGTTTATTATCCATGCTATAATTGTATTAATTGCAAACATGGATACATGTGTGGATACATAGACAAACACAATGTCCCTGGTATGCCTCTAGTGGACTAGCTCATTGATCGAAAGATGGTTAAGGTTTCCTAGCCATGGACATGAGATGTCATTTGATAACGGGATCACATCATTAGGAGAATGATGTGATGGACAAGACCCAAACTACAAACGTGGTTTATGATCATGTCAGTTTATTGCTACTATTTTCTGCATGTCAAGTATATGTTCCTATGACCATGAGATCATGCAACTCACAGATATCGTAGGAGTGCCTTGTGTGTATCAAACATCGCAACGTAACTGGGTGACTATAAAGGTGCTCTACAGGTATCTCTGAGGGTGTCTGTTGAGTTGGCATGGATCAAGACTGGGATTTGTTACTCCGTGTGATGGAGAGGTATCTCAGGGCCCACTCGTTAATACAACATCACAATAAGCCTTGCAAGCAATGTGACTAAGTGTTAGTTATGGGATCTTGTATTATGGAACGAGTAATGAAAATTGCCACTAATGAGGTTGAACTAGGTATGGAGATACCGACGATCGAATCTCGCGCAAGTAACATACCGAAGAACAAAGGGAACATCATACGGGATTAACTGAATCCTTGACATAGAGGTTCGACCGATAAAGATCTTCATAGAATATGTAGGCACCAATGTGTACATCTATGTCCCGCCATTGGTTATTGACCGTAGAGGTGTCTCGGTCATGTCTACATAGTTCTCGAACCCGTAGGGTCTGCACACTTAAGGTTTGGTGACGTTTCGATAGTATAGAGTTATGTATGGTGGTGACCGAAGGTTTTTCGGAGCCCATATGAGATCCCGGACGTCGCGAGGATCTTCGGAATGGTCCGGAGGTAAAGATTCATATATAGGAAGTCCTGTTTTGGTCATTGGAAAAGTTTTGGGCTCATCGGTAATGTACCGGGAGTGCTGGTAGTGTACCGGGAGACCTCCGGGAGGGGTATTTCGACCCAAGAGGATTCATGGGTTGTGGGAGAGTGAATATCGGCCCTTAGTGGGCTGGTGGAAACTCCCACACAAGGCCCATGTGGCTGGAGGAAAAAAACCAATAGGAAAAGATGGAAAAAGAAAAAAAAGGAACGAATCCTAGTCCTACTAGGATTGGAGGAGAGTCCTCCAATCCTAGTTGTTTCGGTCAAAGCCCTTGGCTTGGGAAGCCAAGGCTGCCTCCTCTCCTCCTCTCCTCTTATATATACTGGAGGTTTTAGGGTTTTTTGCACTAGAATTTCAGCCACATGCTACCCATTCCTCCAGTGCATAGTTTCTCCTCTAGATCGGATTTCTGCAGTGCTTAGGCGAAGCCCTACCAAAATTGCTCCACCACCATCGCAGGAGTGCCGCCAGGCTGCCGGAGAACTCTTCTTCCTCTCCACTCCTTCTTGCTGGATCAAGAAGGTGGAGATCGTCATCAAGCTGTACGTGCGCTGAACGCGGAGGTGTCGTCCGTTCGGTGCTAGATCGGAAGGATCGTGATCAAGCTTGTGGGACGGATCATGATCAAGTTTGTGGGGTGGATTGTGATCGGATCGCGGGACGGATCATGATTAGATTGCGGGACAGATCGTGATTGGATCGCGGGACGCACGGTGATTTGGATCGCGAAGATGTTCGACTACACCAACCACGTTTCTTAACGCTTCCTGCTTAGCGATCTACAAGGGTATGTAGATCCACTCTCCCTCTCATAGATGCTCATCACCATAGATAGATCTACGTGTGCGTAGGAAATTTTTTGTTTCCCATGCAATGTTCCCCAATAGTGGTATCAGAGCTAAGTCTATGTGTTGATGAGATCTCGAGTAGAACACAAAAGGTTTGTGGGCGTTGATGCTTAGATTGCTTCCTCCCTTGGTCGGATTTCGGTTCAGCGGTATTGTGAGATGAAGCGGCCCGGACCAACGTTACTCATACGCTTATGAGAGACCGGTTCCCTCGACGCAACTTGTTGCCTAGATGGCTTGCGGGTTGTAGTTTCTCTCACTTTAGTTGGATCGGATTCGACAAAGGCAGTCCTTGAGAAGGTTGAACAGCAAATTATGTATCACCGTTGTGGTTTATGCGTAGGTGAGAATCGTTCTTGCTAGAAACCCGTAGAAGCCACGTAAAACATGCAACAACAATTAGAGGACGTCTAACTTGTTTTTGCAGGGTATGTTGTGATGTGATATGGCCAGTTACATGATGTGATATATGTGATGTATGAGATGATCATGTGATGTATAGAATTTCACGACTTGCATGTCGATGAGTATGACAACCGGCAGGAGCCATAGGGTTGTCTTTAATTATCGTATGACCTACGTGTCAATCATTAAACGCTATGTAATGCTTTACTTTATCGCTAAACGGTAGCAATAGTAGTAGAAGCATGTTTGGCGCGACAACCCTGATTGAGATACGTTGATGGAGATCATGGTGTCTTGCCGGTGACGATGGAGATCATGCCGGTGCTTTCAAGATGGAGATCTAAAGCACAAGTTCATGGCCATATCATGTCACTTATGAATTGCATGTGATGTTAATCCTTTTATGCACCTTGTTTTGCTTAGTATGACGGTAGCATTATAAGGTGATCCCTCACTTAAATTTCAAGATAAATTGTGTTCTCCCCGACTGTGCATCGTTGCGGAAGTTCGTCGTGTTGAGACACCATGTGATGATCGGGTGTGATAGACTCTACGTTCACATACAACGGGTGCAAGCCAGTGTTGCACGCGCAGAACACTCAGGTTAAACTTGACGAGCCTAGCATGTACAGACATGGCCTCGGAACACAAGAGACCGAAAGGTCGAACATGAGTCATATAGTAGATATGATCAACATAATGATGTTCACCCTTGAAGACACCTCAACTCACGTGATGATCGGACTTGAGTTGGTGGATTTGGATTATGTGACACTCATATGACCTGAGGGATGTCAATTTGAGTGGGAGCTTTAGTAATTTGATTAACTAAACTCATTATCTTGAACAATAGTCTAAGTAAACTTTGCATATTTATGTTGTAGATCAATGGCTCGCGCAGTAGCACCCCTGAATTTATGGGAATAAAATGAATATCTTTCGGAAGTTCTCCTCCGAGAAAAATGCCAACAGAGTCATTGGGGAATCATCGGATAATGACCTTCACATTCCAAGAAAGGTGGAGGTATGACCGTGTGAATGGCCGCATGATGCCTTCCTGGAGGAGCTGGCGATCCACCAAGAGTTCGCTTAGTTTGTCGCAAACGCTGGGTTAACCGAGTTCCTCGTAGATAAGTGTGACCAATATCACATCCTTACAAATTCCTTTGTGCAAAGTTTAATTATTTAGGGAGAAACAATAATCCTGAAGTAAAGTTTAACCTTTATGCTAAAACTCACACAATGTCACTAACTGACTTCTGTAACATATGCTTGATTCCTGCTGATGGGGATCTGAGAGAGCCCAGGCCATTTGAGTTTGAGGATTTTCTCCTCGCATTAACCGTGGGTGAGGATAGAGGCGTGTCGAAGGCCACTCCTATTAGCTTACTTTTCCCACAGTACATTATTTTGCCTTAGTCATCACTAAGTGTTTAACCGCTAGGGAGAAGGTCAGCTCACTCAGTGCTCCTGACCTCGCTATTTTACGTCGTGCACTTTATGATGATCACTCCTTTAGTATGGGGGCTATTATTGCCCGACGCTTACAACTCAACAAAACTAAGGGAAAGATACATGGTGGTACTACTCGCTTAGCGAACCATTTTAAAATCCCTTTTCGCTCACATGACTACCTCTTACCCCGAGTTTACCTCGATCATAAGACATTGCAGGCCCACCATTTTCTTGATGTAACTAACTCTCCACGTGATATTCATTATAACTTAGTATTCAACAAGGAAACACATGATGTTATCCCTTTGCCTGTACCTGCTTTGTTTGACCCTATTGCCAGGAACGGATACATGCTTACGCCAGATGACATTACAACTTATCGGAACAATCTAGCAGCAGCTGAGGAGGAGCACCAGGGGTGGGATGCTCAGGTGCTGCCTCCACCTCACTACGACCTGGGACCGGACGACTACTACGAATGGTGATTACCAAGCTAGGCCAAAAGCCTAAGCTTGGGGGAGTACGTATTTCCACCGGCATTACATTCATGTTCGCACATTTCATTCCAGTTGTCGGTGTTCATACTTTTTCATTGTATTATTCATGCTAGATTTGTTTTCTTGCTTTATTCTTGTGTGTTTGAAAAACTTTGAGAAAACCTAAAAATATTTCCCACTTCTTTTTAGTTTTTCTTTCTAGCTTAGTTTAACTGCTGCATTAAAGGAAAACCCAAAAAGATTTATCACTTCTTCTTTTACTTGTTGGGAGCTTTCCCGTGTAAATAGTTTTTTCAATTTTGTTTTTCCTCTTTAATTTGCTTCCTTCAAGAAAAAACAAAAACTACAAAAATATTTCAGTGTCTTTCTCTGAAATTATTTTCTTTTTACTTGAGTCATACTGAGGAGAAGACCACGATGACATTGTTGAGTGGTCCTCATCTGCATTACTATTTATCTAATAAAGAGCCCATGTAGTTTGTCTTCTTCTCTTGAATAAAATGTTTACAAATTCCAGCTTAGTCATGGCATTCTAGCAATATTATTATCTTCTTATCATTCGATCGTGCAAGTGAAAGGCAATAACAATGACATTTGATGAATTGATAGTGGTAGAGAAAGGCGGGTATGAACTCAACTTGTTTTTGTTTTTGTAAATATGTTTAACCTAGTATCCCTTGATTCATCTCATTATGATCAAACATATTTGCAATGACCATTAGATATTATAGTTGCTCATGCCATGCTTAAGTAGCTAGGAGTGGATAATGATTTATCTTGGGTGTCAACATGCATTAAAATAATCGTAATGCGCTATGATGATATGGTATCCTCTTTTGAATGTTTCAAGTGGCTTGACTTGGCACATGTTCACGCATGTAGTTGAATCAGAACCAACATAGCCTTCATTATATTTATGTTCATGGTGTCCATATCCTACTCATGCTAGTATTCAATGTTGATTATATGTAATGTGTGTTCATGACCGTCTTCTCTCTCTAGCTGGCCGCTTCTCAATCTAATTGCTAGCCTTCGCTTGTACTAAGCGAGAATACTACTTGTGCATCAAAACCCTTAAACAAAGTTATGCCACATGAGTCCACCATACCTACCTATATGCGGTATTACCTTGCCGTTCCAAAGTAAAGTTGCATGTGGCACCTCTAAAATTTCAAATAAACATCTGTTTTGTGTGCCTGGACCGCTCATGAAGCGATAGGGGCGGTCAGTATCTTCCATGCTAAGTTGGTTATTCTCATGACGAGTGTTTATTCACTTGTCCTTACATGAGAGGGGCGGTAATAGGGTTTCCCAGTCCCTAAATGAAAAATGAAAAATAATTAAATAAACTCCCCCAGGAATGTTGTTGGTTTGGACGATGCCCGTGGATGTGGCTCGCCGTGGAGTGTGATTGTTGGTGGAGGGGGAGTAAACCTTTACTTTTACCGCTTGGGAACCGCCGCTAATTTGTTTAGCATGGAAGATATTGATAACTCTTGGTCGTGACATTGACAAGAAGGGTGTACCTCCCAAAATTATATCTATCTCTATTTTAAACTTTGAGCTCTGGCACCGCTGCAAATCCATGCTTCCCTCTGCGAAGGGACTATCTATTTACTTTTATGTTGAGTCATCACCTTCTCAAATAAGCGCCAGACCTGAGAGCATTATTGTCATCCTCATGCATTGTGTATAGTTGATGTTGGGTGTAGCATGACTGGATCTTTTCTACCATGAATTACAATGTTTAGTCGCTGCTTGAACTTTGGAGGTGCTCTGTATTTATGTTTTGCGGTCTCAGAAAGGGCTAGCGAGATACCACTATTGTCATATTGCATCACGATTGTTTTGACAAAACGTTGGCACTTGAGATATCTTATTATTACTTTCTAGTTGCTTATGTTATTGATATGAGTAAATATAATTCCTAAGAGTTATTGTTGACATGGCTAGTCATAATATTTGCTGACAACATGGGTGCTACTTAAGCATATATATGTAAACAAGAACAAAAGAGTTCATAATTTTTTTTCTTTATCACTTTCAGTTTATCAACTGAATTGCTTTAGGACAAGCAAAGGTTTAAGCTTGGGGGAGTTGATACGTCTCCAATGTATCTACTTTTCCTCACTCTTTTGCCCTTGTTTTGGACTCTAATTTGCATGATCTCAATGGAACTAACCCGAACTGACGTTGTTTTCAGCAGAATTGCCATGGTGTTGTTTTTGTGCGGAAATAAAAGTTCTCGGAATGGAACGAAAGTTTTTAGAGATTTATTTTGCCAAATATAAAAAATACTGGATCCAAAAACCATCGGAGAGGGGGGCCATGGTGCACAACACCCACCAGGGCGTGCCAGCCCCCTCCCGGCGCGCCTTGGTGGGTGGTGGGCACCTCGGGGCCCCACTTGACCTATCTCCGCCACCATAAATTCCTAAATTAGGAGAAAACATAAGAGAGAAAGAATTATCGCATTTCACGAGCCGGAGCTGCTGCCACCTCCTGCTCTTCATCGGGAGGCAAGATCTGGAGCCCGTTTGGGGCTCCGGAGAGGGGAATCTTCGGTCTTCGTCATCATCAGCATTTATCCATCACCAATTCCATTATGCTCCCCACTAGGAGTGAGTAATTCCTTCGTAGTCTTGATGGTCAATGAGGAGTTGGATGAGATTCATCATCTAATCGAGTTAGTTTTGTTAGGGCTTGATCACTAGTATCCATTATGTTCTAAAATTGATGTTGCTATGACTTTGCTATTCCTAATGCTTATCTAGGGCTCGAGTGCCATGATTTCAGATCTGAACCATTTATGTTATCACCCGTGTATCAATGTTCTTGATCCAATCTTTCCTAGTCATATGCACCTATTACATGTTATGATTCGTCAACCTCATAGTGACAATATTTGCGATACTTCACGTTTGAGGAGTTCATGTATTCACCATGTGTTAATGCTTTGTTCCGGTTCTCCATTAAAAGGAGGCTTTAATATCCCTTAGTTTCCTTATGGACCCCGCTGCCACGGGAGGGTAGGACAAAAGATGTCATGCAAGTTATTTTCCATAAGCACGTATGACTATTTACGGAATACATGCCTACATTACACTGATGAACTAAGCTAGTTCTGTATCACCCTAGGTTATGACTGTCACATGACGAATATCATCCAACGAGTTACTGATCCAGTGCCTACGACTTTTCAATTATTGCTCTAGTTAAGTTACTATTGTTGTTTTTGTTGTACCTACTACTACAAAACTATTGCTACTACTATTACCACTACTGTTGCTATTGCTGCTACTATCAAAACTATCATATTACTGTGCTACTGATCACTCTGTTGCAGATATTTATCTCCAGTTGTGGTTGAATTGACGACTCAACTGCTAATACTCTCAAGTATTCTTTTGCTCCCCTTGTGTCGAATCTATAAATTTGGATTCAATACTCTACCCTCGAAAACTGCTGCGATCCCCTATACTTGTGGGTTATTAAGAACGTTGCGTCTAGAATTGCCTTCAGCCGTAGATTGGGCGCAATGTTCACGCCTATGTTGATGACATCATGGCGAAATCTCACAAGAAGGAGACACTCTTGGAGGACATCAAGGAGACGTTTGGTGATCTTCGAGTGTGCCAGATGGAACTTAACCCGGAAAAGTATGTTTTTGGTGTTCCAGCAGGCAAACTTTTGGGTTTCGTGGTTTCTGAACGAGGCATCAAAGCTAACCCCGACAAGATTAAGGCAGTAACTTCGCTGGCTGGGCCGGCAAACAGAAACCAAGTTCAGCGCCTGGCGGGTCGCATCGCTGCTTTAAGCCGCTTCATAAGCTGCTTGGGGGGGAATCTATCCCTTTTTATCAAGTACTGAATAAGACAGGCGACTTCAAATGGACTGACGCCGCTAATGAGGCCTTTGAAGCACTCAAGAAACAGCTTGTTAACCCGCCCGTCTTAACCGCCCCTACTAACAAAGAGCCGATACTCTTGTATATTGCCGCCAATTCCAAAGTGGTGAGTGTAGCAGTTGTTGTTGTGCGGAAAGAGGAAGGTAAGGAATATTCGGTTTAGCACCCACTTTACTTTGTCAGCGAAGTTTTTACTTTGTCTAAGTAGCGGTACCCGCATTGGCAAAATCTAGTCTTTGGAATTTTTATGGCAAGCCAGATGTTGAAGCACTATTTCTAGGAGCAACCAATCACGGTGTTTAGTTCGACACCCCTTGGTGACATCATACAAAATCGAGAGGCCACTAGACAAAATGCTAAATGGGCAATTGAACTTGGCGATCACCATCCAACGTATGTGCCCCAAACCGTCGTCAAGTCCCAAGCACTGGTAGATTTCTTCAATGAATGGACAAAGTTACAGGTTCTAGAAGATATGCCAGATAACACCTACTGGACTATACACTTTGATGGATCTAGACAGTTGGAGGGCTCGGGGGCTAGAGTTATATTGTCTTCTCCACAAGGTGACAAATTTTGTTATGTTCTACAGCTCATGTTTCCTTGTACTAACAATGCAGCCGAATACGAGGCCCTCCTACATGGGCTTAGAATAGCAAACTAGATGAATATGAGATGGGTCAGGTGTTTGGGCAACTCAGATTTGGTGGCTCAACAAGTTTCGGAGACTTGGGATTCTAAGGAACCCCTGATGGCGGCTTACCAGCGGGCAGTCTCTGATGTGGCTGGTCATTTTCAGGGCTACCAGGTCGATCATATAGATCACTGACTCAACGATGCAGCCAATGCCTGCTACTTCTCGAGCATGCGTTAGTTTCCATGAAGAGGAACAGGTGATGAAGCAAAGTAGATAAGTATTTCCCTTATTTGTTGAGAACCAAGGTATCAATCCAGTAGGAGATACAAGCAAGTTCCCAATAGGTGTACCTACACAAAGAATCAACCTCTTGCACCCAACGCTATAAAGGGGTTGTCAATCCCTTTAAGGTTACTTGCAAGGATGAGATCTGATAGAGATAGATTGCTTGAATGGAAAGTAAAACAAAAGGTAAAATAATGCAGCAAAGTATTTTTGGTATTTTTGGTTTTAAATCTGAAAGTATAAGATGGAAAATAGACCCAGGGGCCATAAGTTTCACTAGAGGCTTCTCTCATGATATCAACTATTACGGTGGGTGAACAAATTACTGTCAAGCAATTGGTAGAAAAGCGAATAATTATGAAGATATCCAAGGGAATGGTTATGTATATAGGCATCACGTCCGTGTCAAGTAGACCGAAATGATTCTGCATCTACTACTATTACTCCACACATCGACCGACTCCTGCCTGCATCTAGAGTATTAAGTTCATGAAGAACAGAGCAACACATTAGGTAAGATGACATGATGTAGAGGGATAAACTCAAGAAAAATGATGAAAACCCCATCTTTTCATCCTCGATGGCAACAATACAATAAGTGCCTCGCTACCCCTACTTTGTCACTGGGTGAGGACACCGCAAGATTGAACCCAAAATTAAGCACTTCTCCTATTGCAAGAATTACCAATCTAGTTGGCCAAACCAAACCAATAACTCGAAGAGACTTGCAAAGATATGAAATCATGCATATAAGAATTCAGGAAAGACTCAACTAATATTCATGGATAATCTGAACATAAACCCACAATTCATCGCATCTCGACAAACACACCGCAAAAGAGTATTACATCGGATAGATCTCCATGAAGGTCATGAAGAACATGGTATTGAAGAGCAAAGAGAGAGAACAAGCCATCTAGCTACTAGCTATGGACCCGAAGGTCTGTGGTGAACTACTCACACATCATTGGAGGGGCAATGGAGTTGATGTACATGCCATCCGTGATCGAATCCCCCTTCGGCAGATTACCAGAAAAGGCTCCAAGATTGGATCTCTCAGGAACGGAGGCTTCTGGCGGCGGAAAAGTTTTTTCATGGCTCGTTCTGATAATGATGAAATATTTGGGAATGTACAGGCCGAAGATTAGGGTTGGAAGAGCTGTCGTGGGTGCACAAGCCTGTTGGGCGAGCCCTACCCCCCTGGGCGCGCCCCTAGGGATTGTGGCCCCTTGGTGGCTCTCCTCTATTGGTTCTCAAGTCTCCCGGTTTACTTTCGTTTCGGAAAAAAATCATTCTGAAGATTTTATTCCATTTGGACTCCATTTAATATTCCTTATCTGCAATTCTCAAAAACAAGGAAAAAACAAAAACTTGCACTAGGCTCTAGATTAATAGGTTAGTCCCAAAAATAATATAAAATAGCATATTAATGCATATAAAACATCCAAAACAGATAATATAATAGCATGGAACAATCAAAAATTATAGATATGTTGGAGACGAATCAGCATCCCCAAGCTTCATTCCTGCTCGTCCTCAAGTAGGTAAATGATAAAAACAGAATTTTCGATGTGGAATGCTACCTAACATATTTATCCATGTAATATTCTGTGTTGTGGCATGAATATTCAGATCCGTAAGATTCAAAACAATAGTCTAACATTTACATAAAAACAGTAATACTACGAGCACACCAACAAGGCAGTCGTGTCCTTTCGAAATAACATGGCCTTAGAAAGTTATCCCTACAAAATCATATGGTCTGGCTATGCTCCAGCTTCCCCACACAAAGTATCTAAATCATGCACAACCCTGATGAACAGGTCAAGCAATTGTTTCACACTTTTGGTGTTCTCAAACCTTTTCAACTCTCACGCAATACATGAGCGTGGGCCATGGATATAGCATTATTGGTGGAATCGAATATGGAGGAGGTGCAAGGAGAAAAAGGAGAAGATGGTCTCACATCAACTAGGCGTATCAACGGGCTATGGAGATGCCCATCAATAGATATCAATGTGAGTGAGTAGGGAGTGACATGCAACAAATGCACTTAGAGCTATAAGTGTATGAAAGCTCAAAAATAAAACTAAGTGGTCGTGCAAAAATATCCATTAGTTATATGAAAGTGACAAAATAGGATAGTCTCTATCATGAAGATCATGGTGCTACTTTGAAGCACAAGTGTGGAAAAAGATAGTAGCAATTCTCCCTTCTCTCTTTCTCTCATTTTTTTCTTTTTCCTTTTTTCTTTTTTTTCTTTTGGTGGGCTTCTTTGGACTTTTTTGGGGCTTCGCTGGCCTCTTTTATTTTTTGTAAAGTCCGGATACTCATCCCAACTTGTGAGGGAGTCATAGCCTCCATCATCCGTTTCTCTCATGGGACAATGCTCTATTAATGAAAAATCATCACACTTTTATTTACTTATAACACAAAAATAAAATTACAACTCGATACCTATGACAAAGTATGACTCTATATGCAATATGAAGTGATGATGCAAGTCATGAAAAACTACATGGTGGAAGTTGCATGGCAATATATCTCGGAATGGCTATGGAAATGCCATAATAGGTAGGTATGGTGGATGTTTTGAGGAATATATGGTGGTTGGTTTGAGGAACATATGGTGGCTTTTTTGAGGAAGGAGTGTTTGATGTACTGGCGAAAGTTGCACGGTACTAGAGAGGCTAGCAAAGATGGAAGGGTGAGAGTGCGTATAATCCATGGACTCAACATTAGTCATAAAGAAGTCACATACTTATTGCAAAAGTCTATTAGTTATCAAACAAAGCATTAGACACATGCTCCAAGAGGTTGGTAGGAGTTAACCATCGCGTGCTCCAAACCCTCACACAAAGGTTGACAATCATTAAACAAATCATGCTCCGACTTCGTTACGTAACGGTTCACCATACGTGCATGCTACAGGAATCACAAACTTTAACACAAGTATCTCTTCCAATTCACAACTAGTCGCTAGCATTACTCTCATATTGCCATCTCTATTATCTCAAAACTATATGCAAAGAATAAAACTTCTCATAGTTTTTAATGCACTTAATATGAAAGTTTTTATTATATCCCTCTTGGATGCCCATTATATTAGGACTAAATTCATAACCTAAACAAATTACCATTCTGTTTTAAGAAACTCTCAAAATATAATGAGTGGGGAACGAGATTTCAATAATTTCTATAAAATATAACATCACCATGCTCTATAAAGATATAAGTGAAGCACTAGAGCAACATTGCCTAGCTCAAAAGATGTAAGTGAAGCACTTATATTATTCTAATAAATTCATGATTCAGCATGTCTCTCAAAAAATGTGTGCAGCGAGGATGATTGTGGCAAACTAAAAATCAAAGACTCATATCATACAAGACGCTCCAAGCGAAACACATATCATGTGGTGAATAAAAATATAGCCTCAAGTAAATTTACCGATGGATTGAAAACGAAAGAGGGGATGCCTTGGACGCCATCCCCAAGCTTGGGCTTTTTGGTATCCTTGAATATTACTTTTGGTGCCTTGGTAATCCCCAAGCTTAGGCTCTTGACACTCTTTATTCCATAGTCCATCAAATCTTCACCCAAAACTTGAAATCTTCACAACACAAAACTCATGAGATCCATTAGTATAAAAAAATCACCACTTTAGGTACTGTTCTGAACTCCTTATTTATTAGTATTTGTGTAATAACTACTGTATTCTAACTTCTCTATGGCTCATACCCCCCGATACGACCCATAGATACATCAAAATAAGCAAACAACACAAAGAAAACAGAATCTGTCAAAAACAGAACAGTCTGTAGCAATCTGTAAACTTCGAAAACTTCTGGAACTCTAACAATTATGAAAAATTATTAAAATAAGGGAAATTTGTATATAAATCTGGTGTCAAAATTTCAGATCAATTCAACTCTCTGAAAAATTTATAAAATTCCAGGACTGAGCTCAAAAGTTTCTGTTTTTCAGCAAGATCAAATCAACAACTACCATAGATCACCCCAAAGGTTTTACTTGGCTCAAACACTAATTAAAACACTAAAACACAATTAATACAAAAGCAATAATGTGCAAAACACACCAAAACAGAAGCATAAAAGCAAAAAGCAAAATAAAATTAGGTTGCCTCCCAACAAGCGCTATTGTTTAACGCCCCTAGCTAGGCAAAATGCAATAGATCTAGGTATTGTCACCTTTGGTATGTAATCAAAAAGTAGATCTCATAATAGGTTCATAAGGAAATCTTATTTTCTTTCTAGTAAAGTGTTACATGACTTTCCTTAATGGAGATTGGAATCTAATATTTCTTTCTTTCATGTCAATAATTGCACCAATCGTTCTAAGGAAAGGTCTACCAAGAATAATAGCACATGTAGGATTGCATTCTATATCAAGAACAATGAAATCTACGGGCACATAATTCCTATTTGCAACAATAGGAACATCATGAATCACATGGCAAGTATATTTAAGTCTAACCCACTTCCTATGCATATGGATTTTGTGAGCAAACAAATTATGGGAACAAAAATCAACTACCATAGGAAGGCAAGACAAGCATAAGTTCCAAACTTTGAACACGTAGAAAGGAAACTTGATATTATTGCAGTATGTAAAATGATATGTTCCTCTCTCATAGTAATTTTCAGTAACATCATGAAGGAATCTCACAATATAACTATCACACAAAGCATTCTTTTCATGATCAATTATAGCATATGTGTCATCACCAAAACTTGGGGAACAAAAAATATCATCTTCATCAAGCATAGCATCCCCAAGCTTGTGGTTTTGCATATCATTAGCATCATGGATATTCAGAGAATTAATACTAACAACATGGCAATCATGCTTTTCATTCAAGGAACTATCATGAATTTCCTTACAAATTTCTTCTTTCAACACTTCATCAAAAATTTCAGATTCATGATTTTCAAACAAAACTTCATAGAGATAATCAAGTGCACTCAACTCACTAGCAATTGGTTCATCATAATTTGGTATTTTGAAAAGATTAGCAAATGGATGAGGATCCATATCAATAGATTTTTAGCAAGCGAAGATGCAAGTAAATAGAAGGCACATGGCAACACAAGCAAACATAGCAACGAAAAGGCGAACAGAAGAAGGGCGAATAAAAAGGCAAATCTTTTTGGTATTTTCTGAAAATCATTTTAGAAGTTGGTAGAGGAAAACGAGAGGCAAATGGAAAATAATGTAAATGCAAGAGATGAGTTTGTGATAGGTACTTGGTAGGCTTGATGTGATGGGGAACATTGCATGGGAAACAAAAAAATTCCTATGCACATGCAAGATCTATCCATGGTGATGAGCATATACAAGAGGGAGAGTGGATCTACATACCCTTGTAGATCGCTAAGCGGGAAGCATTAATAAACGCGGTTGATGTAGTCGAACGTCTTCACGATCCAGATCGCCGAGCTTCTCGCGATCTCATCATGATCCGACCCGCGGTCTCATCACGGTCCGTCCCGCGATCCAATCACGAATCATCTTGCGATCTTTATCACGGTCCTTCCGATCTAGCACCGAACAGACGGCACCTCCGCGTTCAGCACACGTACAGCTCGATGACAATCTCCGCCTTCTTGATCCAGCAAGAGGGAGCAGAGAGGTAGACGAGTTCTCTGATCATGTGGCTGTTTTTCTCTGTCTCAAAACCCTCAAAACCTCTAGTATATATAGGAGGAGAGAGGGATGAGGTTGGCGCACAAGGGCCAGCCCTTTGGCCTTTGGTGCAAGGAATAGAGGAGGATTCCTCCTCCAATCCTAGTAGGATTAGGACTCCTTCCTTATTTACACTTGGAAACTCTTTCCACCTTGGCCTTTTTCCTTCTCCTTCCACTCCAGCTGCATGGGCTTCTTGTGGGACCTAGGACAGCCCACTAAGGGCTGGTATTTCTTCTCCCATAGCCCATGTAGCCTCTTGGGTCAAAATACCCCTCCCGATGGTTCCCCGATACACTACCAGCACTCCCGGTACACTACTGATGAGCCCGAAACTTTTCCGGTGACCAAAACAGAACTTCCTATATATCAATACTTACGCCCGGGCCATTTCAGAGCTCCTCGTGACGTACGGGATCTCATTCGGGACACCGAACAACCTTCGGTCACCACCATACATAACTCTATACTACCGAAACGTCGCCGAACCTTAAGTGTGCAGACCCTACGGGTTCGAGAACTATGTAGACATGACCGAGACACATGTACGGTCAATAACCAATAACGTGACCTAGATGCCCATAGTGGTTCCTCCATATTCTATGAAGATCATTATCGGTCGAACCTCTAGTCAAGGATTCAGTTCATCCCGTATGATGTTCCCTTTGTTCTTCGGTATGTTACTTGCCCGAGATTCGATCGTTGGTATCTCCATACCTAGTTCAACCTCGTTACCGGTAAGTCTCTTTACTCGTTTCCATAATACAAGATCTTGTGGCTAACACTTAGTCACATTGCTTGCAAGGCTTATTGTGATGTTGTATTACCGAGTGGGCCCTGAGATACCTCTGCGTCACATGGAGTAACAAATCCCAGTCTTGATCCATGCCAACCCAACAGGCACGCTCGGAGATACCTGTAGAGTACCTTTATAGTCACCCAGTTACGTTGCGACGTTTGACACACACAAGGCACTCCTCCGGTGTCAATGAGTTGCATGATCTCATGGTCATAGGAACAAATACTTGACATGCAGAAAACAGTAGCAATAAACTGACATGATCATATGCTATGTTTATAGTTTGGGTCTTGTCCAATGACATCTCATTCTCCTAATGATGTGATCCCGTTATCAAATGACATCTCATGTCCATGTCTAGGAAACCTTGACCAGCTTTGATGAACGAGCTAGTCTATTAGAGACATACTAGGGACATGGTGTTGTCAATGTATCCACACATGTATCTGAGTTTTTGATCAATACAATTCTAACATGGATAATAAACGATTATCATGAACAAGGAAATATGATATTAACCAATTTCTTATTGCCTCTAGGGCATATTTCCAACAGTCTCCCACTTTCACTAGAGTCAATAATCTAGTTCACATCACCATGTGATTCACATTGTTATGAATCTAACACCCAATGAGTTCTGGTTCTCGATCATGCTTTGCATGTGAGAGAGGTTTTTTAGTCAATGGGTCTCTAATATTCAGATCCGTGTGTACTTTGCAAATCTCTATGTCAAACCACAGACACTGCTACTACACTCCACTTGGAGCTATTCCAAATGGCTGATCCACTATACGTATATGGATTGCTACTAAGAGTCATCCGGATTGGCATTAAAGCTTGCATCGACGTAACTCTTTACGACGAACTCTTTATCACCTCCATAATCCAGAAAAATTTCCTTACTCTTTTAGTTACTAAGGATAATCTTGACCGCTATCTAGTGATCCACTCCTGGATCACTCTTGTACCCCTTGACGGACTCATGGCAAGGCACACACAGGTGAGGTACACAGCATGGCATACTATACATTGCCTATCGCTAAGGCATAGGGGATGACGTTCGTCCTTTCTCTTTCTTCTGCCGTGGTCGAGCTTTGAGTCTCACTCAACTTCACACCTTACAAAGCAGGCGAGAACACTTCTCTCTGACTGATCCATTTTGAACTCTTTCAAAATCTTGTCAAGACATGTACTCATTGAAAGTCTCATCAAGCATCTTGATCTATCTCTATAGATCTTGATGCTCAACAATTGGGTAGCTTTATCCAGGTCTTCCTTTGAAAAACTCTTTTCAAATAACCCTTTATGCTTTCCAGAAATTATACATCATTTCCGATCAACAATATGTCATCCACATATGCTTATCAGAAACTCTATAGTGCTCCCACTCACTTTATTGTAAATACAAGTTTCTCATAAACTTTGTATAGACTCAAAAACTTTGATCACCTCATCAAAGCATACATTCCAACTCCAAGATGCTTGCTCCAGCCCTTAGATGGATTGCTGGAGCTCGCACACCTTTTATCATCCGTAAGACTGACAAAACCTTCTGGTTGTATCACATACAACCTTTCCTCAAGTAAACCGTTAAGGAAACGATGTTTTGACATCCATATGCCAAATTTCATAATTGAAAAATGCAGCAACTGCTAACATAATTCCAACAGACTTTAGCATTGCTACGAGTGAGAATGTCTCATCGAGTCAACTCCTTGAAGTTTGTCAGAAACTTTTTTGCGACAAGTCGAGCTTTATACATGGTGACATTTACCATCAGCGTCTGTCTTCATTTTAAAGGTCCATTTGTACTCGACGACCTGCCGTCCAACGAGAAAGTCTATCAAAGTCTAAACTTAGTTTTCATACATGGATCCTATCTCGGATTTCATGGCCTCTAACCATTTGTCAGAATCCGGTCCCATCATCGCTTCTCCATAGCTCGTTGGTTCATCGTTGTCCAACAACATGACCTCCAAGACAGGGACATCGTACCACTCAGGAGCAGTACGCATCCTTGTCGACCTACGAGGTTTGATGGTAACTTGATCCGAATCTTCATGATCATCATCATTTACTTCCTCTTCAACTGACGTAGGTTCCACAGAAACATCTTTCTGTGCTGCGCTACTCTCTGGTTGAAGCAATGGTTCAACAACCTCATCAAGTTCCATCTTCCTCCCACTCAATTCTTTCAAGAGAAACTTTTTCTCAAGAAAGGACCCAGTTTTAGCAACAAACATTTTATGCTTGGATCTGAGATAGAAGGTTCACCCCACTGTTCTTAGTGTATTCTATGAAGATGCATTTGTCCGCTTTGGGTTCGAGCTCATTAGGTGAAAACATTTTTTCACACAAGCGTCGCAGCCCCAAACATTAAGAAATGACAACTTAGGTTTCTATCAAACCATAATTCACATGGTGTCATCTCAATGGATTTAGATGTTGCCCTATTTAAAGTGAATGTTGTTGTCTCTAATGCATAACCCTAAAACTATAGTGGCAAATCGATAAGAGACATCACATTTCGCACCATATCCAATAGAGCACGACTACGACGTTCGGACACACCATCACACTATGGTGTTCCAGGTGACGTGAGTTGTGAAACAACTTTTCACATTGTCTTAAGTTGTATACCAAACTCGTAACTCAGATATTCACCTCCATGATCATATCGTAGACATTTTATCTTCTCATCACGATGATCTCAAACTTCACTCTGATTCTGCTTGAACTTTTTCAAACGATTCAGACATGTGTTTTGTTAAGTAAATATGCACTATATCTACTCAAATCATCAGTGAAGATAAGAAAATAACGATATCCACCGCACACTACAAGACTCATTGGATGGCATACATCAACATATATCATTTCTAATAAATCACTTGCCCGCTCCATCAAACCGGAAAACGGGGTCCTTAGTCATCTTGCCCAAGAGGCATGGTTCGCATGTCTCAACCGATTCGAAATCGAATGAGTCCAAAGATCCATCAGCATGGAGTTTCTTCATGCACTTTATACCAATATGACATTTAGCAGCAGTGCCACAAGTATGTGGTACTATCATTATTAACTTTGTATCTTTTGGCATCAACGTTATGAACATGTGTATCACTATGATCAAGATTCAACAAACCATTCTGACTGGGTGCGTGACCATTGAAGGTATTATTCATGTAAACAGAATAACCATTATTCTCTAACTTAAATGAATAACCGTGTTGCAATAAACACGATCTAATCACGTTCATGCTCAATGCAAACACCAAATAACACTTATTTAGGTTTGTCACTAATCCCGAAGGTAGAGAGAGTGTGCTATGTTGATCACATCAACCTTGGAAACATTTCTAACACACATCATCACCTCACCCTTAGCTAGTTATCCGTTTATTCTGTAGCTTTTATTTCGAGTTACTAACATTTAGCAATTGAACCGGTATCCAATACCCAGGTGCTACTAGGAGTACTAGCAAGGTACACATCAATAACACGTATCAAATATACTTCTGTCGACGTAGCCAGCCTTCTTATCTACCAAGTATCTAGGGTTGTTCCACTTCAGCGACCGCTCTCCTCATAATAGAAGCACTTAGTCTCGGGTTTGGGTTTAACTTTGGGTTTCTTCATTGGAGCAGCAACTGTCTTGCCATCCATGAAGTTTCCCTCTTAGCCCTTGCCCTTCTCGAAACTAGAGGTTTCATTAACAATCAACACTTGATGCTCCTTCTTGATTTGTACCTTCCCGGTGTCAAACATCGCGAACAGCTCAGGGATCATTATTTCCATTCCTGGCAATTTATAGTTAATCACCAAGTTCTAGTAGCTTAGTGACAGTGACTTGGAGAACTATATCAATCACTATCTTATCTGGAAGATCAACTCCCACTCGATTCAAGCGACTGTAGCACCTAGACAATCTGAGCACATGCTCAACGATTGAGCTATTCTCTTTCATCTTGCAGGCAAAGAATCTTGTTGGAGATCTCATATCTCACAACACGGTCACGAGCCTGAGATCCCAATTTCAGCTCTTAGAAAATCGCATATGTTCCGTGACGTTCAAAACGTTTTGGATCCTCAATTCTAAGCCGTAATGCATGACACACTAAACTATCAAGTAGTCATCAGAATGTGCATATCGGATGTTCACAACATCTACAGATGATGCTAGAGGGGGTGGCGCACCGAGCGGTGCATTAAGGACATAAGCCTTATGTGAAGCAATGAGGACAATCCTCAGATCACGGACCCAGTCCGCAATATTGCTACCATCATCTTTCAAGTATATTTCTCTAGGAACATATAAAAACTCAAGGGAGCTATAGCGCAATCTAGTAATCTACAACATAATTTGCAAAGACACTACTGATTATGTTCATGATAATGAGTTCAATTAATCATATTACCTATGAACTCCCACTCAAATTGATATCCCTCCGGTCATTCAAGTGATACATGATCCAAATTCACCAACTCAAGTCCGATCATCACGTGAGTTGAGGTTGTTTCAATGGTGAACATCATCATGTTGATCATATCTACTATATGACTCATGTTCAACATTTCGGTCTCTTGTGTTTCGAGGCCATGTCTATACATGCCAGGCTTGTCAAGTTTAACTCGAGTGTTCTGCATGTGCAACACTGGCTTGCACCCGTTGTATGTGAATATAGAGTCTATCACACCCGATCATCACGTGGTGTCTCGACACGACGAACTTTCGCAACAGTGCACACTCGGGGACAACACAATTTATCTTGAAATTAAGTGAGGGATCACCTTATAATGCTACCATCGTCCTAAGCAAAACAAGGTGCATAAAAGGATTAAGATCACATGCAAATCTTAAGTGACATGATATGGCCATGAACTTGTGCTTTTGGTCTCCATCTTGAAAGCACCAGCATGATCTCCATCGTCACCGGCATGACACCATGATCTCCATCATCTTGATCTCCATCAACGTGTCGCCATCGGGGTTGTCACACCCACCATGCTTCTACTACTATCGCTACCGTTTAGCGATAAAGTAAAGCATTACATAGCGCTTAGTGATTGACTCGCGGGTCATACAATAATTAAAGACAACCCTATGGCTCATGTCGGTTGCCATACTCATCGACATGCAAGTCATGATATTCTATAAAAAACATGATCATCTCATACATCACATATATCTCATCATGTATTTGGCCATATCACATCACAACATACCCTGCAAAAACAAGTTAGACGTCCTCTAATTGTTGTTGCATGTTTTATGTGGGTGCTACGGGTATCTAGCAAGAACAATTCTCACCTACGCAATGACCATAACGGTGATACATAAGTTTCTTTTCAACCTTCTCAAGGACCGCCTTTGTCGAATCCGATCCAACTAAAGTAGGAGAAACAGACACCCGCCAGCCATGTTTGTGCAACAAAGTTACACGTGAATCGATGGAACCGGTCTCTTGTAAGCATATGAGTAAGGTTGGTCCGGGTCGCTTCATCCCACAATACCGCTGAACCAAAACACGACCAAGGGAGGAAGCAATCTAAGCATCAACGCCCACAAACTCCTTTGTGTTCTACTCATTATCTCATCTACACATAGACCTAGCTCATGATGCCACTGATGGGGAACGTTGCATGGGAAACAAAAAATTTCCTACGCACACGCAATATCTATCCATGGTGATGAGCATCTACAAGAGGGAGAGTGGATCTACATACCCTTGTAGATCGCTAAGCGGGAAGCGTTAAGAAACGCGGTTGATGTAGTCGAACATCTTCGCAATCCAAATCGCCGAGCGTCCTGCGATCTCATCACGATCCGTCCCGCGATCTCATCACGATCCGTCCCGCGATCCAATCACGAATCGTCTCGCGATCTTGATCATGGTCCTTCCAATCTAGCGCCGAACGAACGACACCTCCGCATTCAGCACACGTACAGCTTGATGACGATCTCCGCCTTCTTGATCTAGCAAGAGGGAGTGGAGAGGTAGACGAGTTCTCCGGCAGCACGATGGTGTTGCGGCAATGGTGGTGGAGCTGTTCCAGCAGGGCTTCGCCTAAGCACCGCTGAAACCAATCTAGAGGAGGAACTACGATCTAGAGAAGAGGGCAGCACGTGGCTGTTTTTCTCTGTCTTAAAACCCTCAAAACATCTATTATATATAGGAGGAGAGAGGGAGGAGGCTGGCGCACCAGGGCCAACCCTTTGGCCTTTGGCGCAAGGAATAGAGGAGTCCTCCTCCTCCAATCCTAGTAGGATTAGGACTCCTTCCTTATTTACACTTGGAAACTCTTTCCACCTTGGCCTTTTTCCTTCTCCTTCCACTCCAGACGCATGGGACTCTTGTAGGACTTAGGCCATCCCACTAAGGGCTGGTATTCCTTCTCCCACAGCCCATGTAGCCTCTTGGGTCGAAATACCCCTCCTGATAGTCCCCCGGTACACTACCGGCAATCCCGGTACAGTACCGATGAGCCCAAAACTTTTCCGATGACATAAACAGGACTTCCTATATATCAATCTTTACCTCCGGACCATTCTGGAGCTCCTCGTGACATACGGGATCCCATCCGGGACTCCGAACAACCTTCGGTCACCACCATACATAACTCTATACTACCGAAACGTTACCGAACCTTAAGTGTGCAGACCTTGCGGGTTCGAGAACTATGTAGACATGACCGAGACACCTCTACGGTCAATAACCAATAGTGGGACCTGGATGCCCATATTGGTTCCTACATATTCTAACGAAGATCTATATCGTTCGAACCTCTATGTCAAGGATTCAGTTAATCTCGTATGTTGTTCCCTTTGTTCTTTGATATGTTACTTGCCCGAGATTCAATCGTCGGTATCTCCATACCTAGTTCAACCTCGTTACCGGCAAGTCTCTTTACTCGTTTCCGTAATACAAGATCCTGTGGTTAACACTTAGTCACATTGCTTGCAAGGCTTATTGTGATGTTGTATTACCGAGTGGGCCCTGAGATACCTCTCCGTCACACGGAGTAACAAATCCCAGTATTGATCCATGCAGACCCAACAGACACCCTCGGAGATACCTTTAGAGTACCTTTATAGTCACCCAGTTACGTTGCGACATTTGATACACACAAGGCACTCCTCTGGTGTCAGTGATTTGCATGATCTCATGGTCACAGGAACAGATACTTGACATGCAGAAAATAGTAGCAATAAACTAACACGATCATATGCTACGTTTGTAGTTTGGGTTTTGTCCATCACATCATTCTCCTAATGATGTGATCCCTTTATCAAATGACATCTCATGTCCATGGCTAGGAAACCTTGACCAGCTTTGATCAACGAGCTAGTCTATTAGAGGCATACTAGGGACATGGTGTTGTCTACGTATCCACACATGTATCTGAGTTTTCGAGCAATAAAATTCTAGCATGGATAATAAACGATTATCATGAACAAGTAAATATGCTAATAACCAATTTATTATTGCCTCTAGGGCATATTTCCAACATGATGTAGATCTCCCCAGCAACGGCGCCAGAATCCTTCTTGCTACTTCTCGAGCTTGCGTTGGTTTCTGTGAAGAGAAACATGTGATGCAGAAAAGTAGATAAGTATTTTGCTTAGTTGTTGAGAACCAAAGTATCAATCCAGTAGGAGATACAAGCAAGTCCCCAATAGGTGTACCTACACAAAGAATCAAACTCTTGCACCCAATGCTATAAAGGGGTTGTCAATCCCTTTAAGGTTACTTGCAAGGATGAGATCTGATAGAGATAGATTGCTTGAACGGAAAGTAAAAAAAAGGTAAAATAATGCAGCAAAGTATTTTGGGTATTTTTGGTTTTAAATTTGAAAGTATAAGATGGAAAATAGACCCAGGGGCCATAGGTTTCACTAGAGGCTTCTCTCATGATAGCAAGTATTACGGCGGGTGAACAAATTACTGTCGAGCAATTGATATAAAAGCAAATAATTATGAAGATATCCAGGGCAATTATTATGCATATAGGCATCACGTCCGTTTCAAGTAGACCGAAACGATTCTGCATCTACGACTAATACTCCACACATCGACCAACTCCTGCCTGCATCTAGAGTATTAAGTTCCTTAAGAACAGAGCAACGCATTACGTAGGATGACATGATGTAGAGGGATAAACTCAAGCAATATGATGAAAAACCCATCGTGTTATCCTCGATGGAAACAATACAATACTTTCCTTGCTACCCCTACTTTGTCACTGGGTGAGGACACCACAAGATTGAACCCAAAACTAAGCAATTCTCCTATTGCCAGAATTACCATCTAGTTAGCCAAACCAAACCAATAACTCGAAGAGACTTGCAAAGATATGAAATCATGCATATAAGAATTCAGGAAAGACTCAAATAATATTCATGGATAATCTGAACATAAACCCACAATTCATCGCATCTCGACAAACACACCGCAAAAGAGTATTACATCGGATAGATCTCCATGAAGATCATGCAGAACATGGTATTGAAGAGAAAAGAGAGAGAAGAAGCCATCTAGATACTAGCTATGGACCCAAAGGTGTGTGGTGAACTATTCATGCACCATCAAAGGGGCAATGGAGTTGATGTAGATGCCCTCCGTGATTGAATCCCCCTCCGCCAGATTACCGGAAAATATTCCAAGATTGGATCTCTCGGGAACGGAGGCTTCTGCCAGTGGAAAAGTGTTTTCGTGGCTTGTTCTGATAGTGATGGAATATTTGGGAATTTATAGGCTGAAGATTAGGGTTGGGAGAGCTGTTGTGGGCCCTACAAGCCTGCTGGGCGCGCCCTACCCCCCTGGGCGCGCCCCTAGGGCTTGTGGCCCCATGGTGGCTCTCCTGCATTGGTTCTCAAGTCTCCTGGTTTACTTTCGTTTCGGAAAAAAATCATTCTAAAGGTTTTATTCCGTTTGTACTCCGTTTAATATTCCTTATCTGCAATTCTCAAAAACAAGGAAAAAACAAAAACTTGCACTAGGCTCTAGATTAATAGGTTAGTCCCAAAAATAATATAAAATAGCATATTAATGCATATAAAACATCCAAAATAGATAATATAATAGCATGGAACAATCAAAAATTATAGATACGTTGGAGACGTATCAGCATCCCCAAGCTTAATTCCTGCTTGTCCTCGAGTAGGTAAATGATAACAACAGAATTTTTGATGTGGAATGCTACCTAACATATTTATCCATGTAATATTCTGTGTTGTGGCATGAATATTCAGATCCGTAAGATTCAAAACAATAGTCTAACATTGACATAAAAACAGTAATACTTCGAGCACACCAACAAGGCAGTCGTGTCCTTTCGAAATAACATGGCCTTAGAACGTTATCCCTACAAAATCATATGGTCTGGCTATGCTCCATCGTCCCCACACAAAGTATCTAAATCATGCACAACCCCGATGAACAAGTCAAGCAATTGTTTCACACTTTTGGTGTTCTCAAACCTTTTCAACTCTCACGCAATACATGAGCATGAGCCATGGATATAGCATTATAGGTGGCTAGGAAACCTTAACCATCTTTGATCAACGAGCTAGTCTACTAGAGGCATACTAGGGACAAAGTGTTGTCTATGTATCCACACATGCAATGTGTTTCCAATCAATACAATTATAGCATGGATAATAAACAATTATCATTATCAAGGAAATATAATACTAACCATTTTATTATTGGCTCTAGGGCATATTTCCTACACTTAGCAGCATCGAGGTCCACCATTTATCAGCAAGACCTATGCCGCTATCATAGTCGTAGAGTCCGAGTCATACTTTTCAAGAAGGCAACTTAGTGCTATGTCTGATTCAAGATCAGACAGGGATGCATAAACTTTCCCCACCTTGGGAGGGTCCTTTTGTCATCAGCAGAAACCTTAACAACGGGTCATATTATCCAGTGGACTTGCGGGAAGGATCATATACTTTTGAGGAGGAGACAAGTCGGCCCTTGAACATCACTTACCTGTGGCCTTATTATACTTAAAAGAGCCATCGGCTCCCTTTATGTAATTTTCCCCTCCCCCATGCAGATTCCATATATACTACTTTATGTTCAAATATAATAAAGCCGACACCCTCGAAACTCGGGGTCTCTGTCGTTTCAGCCTATAAATTGACCATTAGTCTTTATTGTTTGCAAAATAGGTCACTTGGGGCTTCCAACTCATCGAGTTTAGCTTTCTCACCCTCTTGACCCTAGAAAAATGCCACAATACATGGTTAAACCTGCATGTATTCTTTATGCAACTCCGGTCAGGTGACCCCGTGTACTTTGGCAAGTCAATACTTTTTAGGACCCTGAACTTCTCAAGGTTAAAACATTGGCTTGAGTCACATGAGAGTCGGCATACAGAAAGCTAGGACAAACCACGTGTTATTATACCCACTTCGTTGAAGCAAGACTTGAGCTTCGAAAGCCAGTCTCCTTTTGCCGAGTCTCAGCGAGTCGGCATATTTTTATACTTCACATATAAATAAAATTCTTTATTATCACATCATGCCTTTTTAGGAACAATATTACCCCTATAACCGGCTCATATATAAGTGCCTGGGTTAACAAACCACGGTTTTATTACAACCAGGTTTAAAATTGCCTATTCCCAATATCATCATGGAAGGGTTCAATAGATCTGGGCATTGAAAGTCAAGATCTTTTACCAGCTTGTTTTTGATTTATTCTTTCTGTTTTCAATCAAGTGACTCATTGAGCACAACAAACAGAGATATTCAAAGATAAGCAACAGAGTAGCATCAATCCTATCTCAGCAAAATAGCTCGAGATATTGGAGTTCTACACCAATAAAAGTGCATACATGCACGATCGCATGACCAAGCATGTCAAAGAAGTTTTAAAGACTGACGCTATTACAGGCCCATAACAAGGCCACAAAATACTCAAGTTTTCCCACTTTACTTGGGGGCTAACTCAAGATTGGCGACTCATTCATCTTTAGAGATACCTTCATGCTTTCTCCTTCTCGGCCGCCTTAGGATCTGTTTTGACCGGCTCATCATCTTCATCAACTTGTTGGCCCTTCTGTTGCCACCGAATTGAATTCAATGATTCAAAATTTGATGTTCCCTCAACAAGAGATGACATGTCAACATCAGCGGCAAAAGGTCTCTTACGTCGGGGAGGCACCATCTCAGACGGTTCATCCTTGGGCGGGTTAATGCGCTCATTATCGTTGGTGTATGCAGGATGGTTTTTTGTGAGGTCAATATCTTCAGCTATCAGAGTCACTAGTGGCCGAGTCTCGGTAACGCACTTAGCATAGTCTGAATGAGTAAACGTGGAGCCGTCGAGTTTGAACTCTGGAAAGCCACCTTTTAGGAGCTCCATGTCCAATTCAGGTAAATACGCCTTTGCTCGAGAAAGCGCCATGTTTGCACCTCCTCGAGCCGCCGCTCTCCGTGTCTTAGTCACCCATTGGGGCACGGTAGAAAGCTGATTCAACATGTCCTTGATACTTCTTGGCGGGTGTTTTAGATTCTTCTCCACCATGATGGAGTAAACAGACCCAGTGAACAATTGCTCAACATATGTGAAAATGGCTTTCAATTTCACAATAGGTATCTCTACAAGATTATGATCTTTCTGCCCTGCAAGCAAAAGAGAAACAATGAGCCGCCGTACAATCGTAAGCCGGTAAACTACAAAAGCGAGATAGAACACATACCGAAGATTGTCGTCAACATTTCATTGATCTGTTTCACAAGAGTAGAACATTTCTCCTTCAATGGATCAAGATTCTTGTCAACCTTCTCTTCACGTTTTAGAAGGGTGGCCTTTTCCTTTTCAAACAGCTTTACGGCTTGTTCAAGGCGTTCATTCGCGTGACGTGCAGAATCCTCAAAACGAGCCGCCATGAACTCAGCATCAGCTTTTAGTTTTCTCTGTTCTTTGAACCATTTCTGTAGTTTCATAGCAATTCTCTCAGCGTCCTCAACATACTCTCGGAAGATATACAAGAATTATCCGTGATTATTTCTATAACAGCTTCAAACTGCCTTATGATGGGTTATTTTCCTTTTTGTGTGTCATCAAAGTCCCATGTAGATTGCAAGCAATATCCTTGACACTTAGGGGCTAATTCATGGAAAGACCTGACTCATCTCAAGAAGATGAGCCGGCCCTTGGGGTGATGTGGCTTGAGACTGCGTCAATATTTCCCCAAAGAGGAAGGGATGATGCAGCACAGCGACGGTAAGTATTTCCCTCACGTATGAAACCAAGGTATCGAACTAGTAGCAGGATCACGCAACACTATGTAAACAACATCTGCACACAAAGAACAAATACTTGCAGCTCGACGCGAAAGAGAGGTTGTCAATCTCTCCATGGTAAAAAGATAGATTAGGTTGTAATAGATTGGGTAAATAGATCTCACAAGAACACAAAATAAAACAGGCAAATAAAAAGCGCAGCAAGGTATTTTCAGGTTTTTTGGAATAATAGATCTGAAAACAAAAGCGGCAAAAAGATAGATCAGAAAGCAATATGTGGGAAAAGTAGACCCGGGGGCCGGAGGTTTCACTAGTGGCTTCTCTCATGAGTATAGCACACGATGGGTAAACAAATTACTGTTGAGCAATTGATAGAAGATCAAATAATCATGACGATATAAAGGCAATGATCATTATGTAGTCATCACTTCCAAGATAAGTAGACCGAAAAGAGTCTGCATCTACTACTATTACTCCGCACATCGACTGTTATCTGCATGCATCTAGTGTATTAATTTCATGGAGAAACGAAGTAATGCAATAAGAACGATGACATGATGTAGACAGGATCTATTCATGTAGGAATAGACCCCATCTTGTTATCCTTAATAGCAGTGATACATGCATGCCTTGCTGCACCTTCTGTCACTGGGAGAGGACACCGCAAGATCGAACCCATCACAAAGCATCTCTTCCCATGGCAAGAAAAATCAATCTAGTTGACCTAACTAAACCAAAGATTCGAAGAAGAAATATGAGGCTATAAGTAATCATGCATATAAGAGATCAAAGAAGACTCAAATAATATTCATGGATAGAAACTGATCATGAACTCAAAATTCATCGGATCCCAACAAACACACCGCAAAAGTCATTACATCAAATAGATCTCCAAGAGACCATTGTATTGAGAATCAAAGAGAGAGAGAGAGAGGAAGCATCTATCTACTACCTACGGACCCGTAGATCTATGGTGGACTACTCACGCATCATCTGAGAGGCACCTATGAAGAAGATGAACCCCTCCATGATGGTGTTAGATTGGATCTCACGGTTCTGGAACTTGCGGTGGCTGAAAGTATTTTTCATTGACTCTCCAAGGGTTTTTGGAATATTTGGGTATTTATAGAGCTGATAGGCGGTGGAGAAGGTTCCCGAGGCGGCCACAACCCACCAGGGCGCGCCAAGGACCCCTAGCACGCCCTGGTGTCTTCTGGGCGGCTTGGGCTCCCTCCTGGTTACTTCTTTGCCCCAATGGCCTTCTTCTGGTCCAAAAAAATCTCCAAAAAGTTCAGCGTGTTTGGGCTTTGTTTGGTACTGATATTCTGCGAAGTAAAAAACAAGCAAAAAATAGTAACTCGCACTTGGCAATATATCAATAGGTTAGTCCCAAAAAATGATATAAAGTTGCTATAAAATGATTTTAAAACATCCAAGATTGATAATATAATAGCATGGAACAATCAAAAATTATAGATACGTTGGAGATGTATCAGAATCCCCAATCTTATTTCTTGCTCGTCCTCGAGTAGGTAAATGATAAAAAACAGAATTTTTGATGCAAAATGTTGCCTAACATGTTCATCGTACAGTATTTTATTTTGTAGCATGGACATTTGTACTTTTAGATGGTTCAACGCAATAGTCTAGTTTTGACATGAAGACTTTGATACTCAAGCATACCAACAAGCAACCATGTCTTTCAAAAATGTCAACATTAAAGAAAGTTATCCCTAGCCCATCATGCTCCTCATTGATCCATTCATGAAACACACTCAAATATTAACTACACCTAATGCTCAAGTACGATTATAGTGCCCCTAGTTGGTGCTTTATAAGTGAAGATGGAGACTCAAATAAAAGTAAAAATTGCATAAAGTAAATAGATAAGCCCTTCGCGAGGGAAGTAGGGATTTGTAGAGGTGCTAGAGCTCAAAGTTTAAATTGAGAGCGAAAAATATTTTGGGTGGCATGCCTTTCCTGTCAATGAAAACGACCGAGAGCTTACAATACCTTTCCATGCTAGATATATCATAAGCGGTTCCCAAACAAAAAATAAAGTTTATTCCCTTTCCACCATTCTTTCACAATCCATGGCTAGCTGAATCCACAGTTGCCTTCCATACCAACACTTTCCAAGGAATTTATTATTTCACAACATAAAGTAAATTTCATTTTCATTTCAGGACTTGGCATTCCTATTACAGCCATACTATCGTGCAATGACAAGTGAACAAACACTCATCTTGAGAATAACACATCTAGCATGGAAAAATATCAGTCACCCCCTTCTGCTTCATGAGCGGTACGAGTACACAAAAAGGAAATTCATTTTGAAAATTAGAGATTGCACATACAAATTTTCTTGGAACGGCACGGAAATACCGCATATAGGTAGGTATGGTGGACCCATATGGCAAAACTGGATTTAAGGATTTTGGATGCACAAGTAGTATTTCTACTTAGTACAAGTGGAGGCTAGCAAATAGATTGAGAAGAAACCAACCAAGAAAAAAAATCGCATAAGAAAGCATTAAGCATAACTAACACCGGATAATGCACCATAAGTAGGATGTAATTTCATTGCACAACTATTGACTTTCGTGCTTGCATAGGGAATCACAAACATTAACACCAATATTCTTACTAAGCATAATTACTCACCAACATAACTCACATATTACTATAATCATGTCTGAAAACTATTAGAAGGAATCAAGTTTAATTTGTCCAGCGATCTTCATGGAAGTTTTTATTATATCCCTCTTTAATACCTATCACTTTGGGACTAGTTTCATATACTGCCATCGCTTTTGAAAAGCTCAAATAAATTTAAGTGGGGAACATGAGCATAAAAGTTTCATCTCTGAAAATAGTATAAGTGAAGCATGTGAGAATTTCTTCAAAATTTACTAACTGTAATATTAATCTCAGTGAAGCATGAGAGCATTTCTTCAAAAGAGTAAAGCACGCCGTGCTCAAAAATATATAAGTAAAGCACTAGAGCAATTCCATAGCTCAAAAAATTTAAGTGAAGCATATAGAGGAAATCAAACAAATCACAACATAATTTTGGCTATCTCAAATAGGTTTGTCCAGCAAGGATACTTGTGACAAAATAAAAATAAAATCAAGCAAAGACTCATATAATACAAGATGCTCCAAGCAAAACTCATGATATGTGACGAATAAAAATATAACTCCAAGTAAAATACCGATGGTCGTTATAAGAAAGAGGGGATGCCACTCGGGGCATCCCCAAGCTTAGTTGCTTGTTTCTCCCTGGATCTTATCTTGGGGGTGCTGTAGCATCCCAATCTTAGGCTCTTTTCACTCCTTATTCCTTCATCCATCGTGATCTCACCCAAAACTTGAAAACTTCAATCACACAAAACTCAACAAAATCTTCGTGAGATCCGTTAGTATAATAAAGCAAATCACCACTCTAAGTACTGTTGCAAACTCATTCATATTTTATTATTGCATTATATATATTGTATTTTAACTTTACCATGGCTTATATCCTCCAATACAAGACATAGATTCATCAAAACAAGCACACAATGCAACGAAAACAGAATCTGTCAAAAACAGAACAGTCTGTAGTAATCTGTACTCTAACCATACTTATGTAACTCTAAAAATTCTAAAACATTAGGAAAAATTAAATAATTTGTATATAAACAGTTTGTTAAAATTTAAGCTCAGTATCACTCTCCAGTAAAAAATGGAAATTCACACACTGGACTCAAAGTTTCTGTTTCAGATTCAGCATTGTTTCTACTCAACTTATGAATCATCCTAAAGGATTTACTTGGAAAAACACTAAATAAAACATAAAAAACACAATAATAACATAGGAATAATTTTATAAACACTCAAAAACAGAAAGGAAAAGATAACAAATCTTATTAATTGGGTTGCGTCCCAACAAGCGCTATCGTTTTACGCCCTTAGCTAGGCATAACACATAGATTCAAGTATTGCCATCTTTAGTTTTTTATCCATAGGAGACCCTCATTATTGCCTTATATGGTGGCTTAATTCTTGTTCTAGAGAAATGTTCCATACCATTTCTAAGTGGAAAATGAAATTTAATATTGCCCTCTTTCATATCAATCACGGCGCCCATAGTGCGTAAAAACGGTCTACCAAAGTATAATGGGACAAGACGAAGTGCAATCAATATCAAGAAACATAAAATCTATGGGTGCATAGTTCCTATTTTCAAGAATAAGAACATCATTAATTCTTCCCAAAGGTTTTTTAATAGTAGAATCCTCCAAGTGCAAATTAAGAGAACATTCTTCAATATTGGTAAGACCAAGTACGTCACATAGAGATTTCGGAATTGTGGAAACACTAGCACCCAAATCACATAAAGCAAAGCATTCATAATTTTTTATCTTGACTTTAATGGTAGGTTCCCACTCATCATGCAATTTTCTAGGAATTTAAATCTATAATTCCAAATTTTCTTCTAAGGGTTTTATCATGGCATCAACAATATGTTTAGTAAAAGATTTATTGTGTTCATAAGCATGGGGTGAATTTATCATGGATTGCAACAGACAAATGCTTTCAACCAAGGAACAACTATCATAATAGAAATCTTTATAATCCAAAATAGTGGGCACATCACTAGTTAAAGTTTTGACCTCTTCAAACCCACTTTCATCAAGATTTTTGCCCTCCAAATTATTGGGACGCCTTCTAGATAAAGTGGAATCTACTTCGGTCCCTTTATCATCAATTTGAATATTACTAAACAAGGAATCAATAGACGAAACATCAATCACTTTAAGATCTTCATCATTTTTCTCAAAGAAATCACTAGAGAACGCTTTTTCTTAAAAATCTCTTCAGCTCTAGGCATAGCGGTTATTTTCTTACTTTCATCTATAGAAACATATAAAGCTTTAATTGATTCATCAATCTTAGGTGCAAAATCTTTCAAATTGATATTTTCTACATCATGAGAAATTCTATCAATGCTTCTACACATATCATCAATCTTATTCAACTTTTCTTCTATCGTAGTATTAAAAACCTTTTGAGCATTCATAAATTCTTTAATATTACTCTCAAGATCAGAGGGGTTACCATTATTATATCAAGAAGAATTACCATAGGAATTACCATAATTATTAGGGGAATTTCCAGGAAAAGTCCTAGGATTAAAATTACCTCTATAAGCATTATTATTAAAATTGTTTCGTGAGATGAAATTCACATCTACGGAATCACTATTTTGCTCAATCAAAGTATACAAAGGCACATCATTAACATCAATAAGAGCATTTTTACTAGCAACCAAATTCATAAGAGCATCAACTTTTTCACACAAAGAACTAATTTCTTCAACAAGACTAACCTTTTTGCTAGTAGGTGCTCTTTCAGCATGCCATTGTGAATAATTTGCCATAATATTATCTAGCAATTTAGTAGATTCACCCAAAGTAACTTCCATAAAATTACCACCCGTGGAGGAATCTAAAAGATATCTAGAAACAACATTCAATCCCGCATAAATTTTTTGTAAGATCATCCAAAGATTTAAACCATGAGTAGGACATTTTTCTAGCATCAATTTCATTTTTTCCCAAGATTGTGCAACATGTTCATAGTCCAGTTTCTTAAAATTCATGATTTGACTTCTAAGGGAAATAATTTTCGCGGGCGGAAAATAGTTAGCAATAAAAGCATCCTTGCACTTATCCCAAGAATCGATACTATTGCGAGGCAAAGAAGAAAACCAAATTTTAGCACGATCCCGCAAGGAGAAAGGAAATAATTTCAACTTCACTATATCATTGTCCATATCTTTTTTTCTTTTGCATATCACACAATTCTACGAATGTTATTAGATGGGACGCTGCATCCTCATTAGGAGTACCGGAAAATTGATCTTTCATGACAAGATTCAACAAAGCGGCATTAATATCACAAGACTCCCCACTAGTGGCGGGAGGAGCAATCGGAGTACTAATAAAATCATTATTATTAGTATTAGAAAAATCACATAATTTGGAATTTTCTTGAGTCATCGTGACTACGCAAACAAGATTGCAAGCAAACAAGAGATCTGACAAGAAAAAGGCAAACTAAAAAAGAGGGCGATTTAAACGGCAAAATTGGTGAAGTGGGGGAGAGGAAAACGAGAGGCAAATGGGAAATAATTTAATTGCAAGGAGATGAGATTTGTGATTAGGAACCTGATAGATCTTGATGATGTCTCCTTGGTGCCAGAGATTAACACGTTGAAGAGACTGCTTCCTCCCCGGCAACGGCGCCAGAAATTCCTTTGACGAGGCTTGAGACTACATCGGTATTTCCCCAAAGAGGAAGGGATGATGCAGCACAACGACGGTAAGTATTTTCCATAGTTATGAAACCAAGGTATCGAACCAGTAGGAGGATCACGCAACACTATGTAAACATCACGTGCACACAAAGAACAAATACTTGCAACCCAACGTGAAAGAGAGGTTGTCAATCTCTCCACGGTAAAAAGATAGATTAGGTTGTAATAGATTGGGTAACTAGATCTCACAAGAACGCAAAATAAAATAGGCAAATAAAAAGCGTAACAATATATTTTTGGGTTTTTGGAATAATGGATCTGAAAATAAAAGCGGAAAAAAGATAGATCGGAAAGCAATATGTTGCAAAAGTAGACCGGGGGTCGTAGGTTTCACTAGTGGCTTCTCTCATGAGTATAGCACACGGTGCGTAAACAAATTACTATTGAGAAATTCATAGTAGATCAAATAATCATGAAGATATCCAAGACAATGATCATTATATAGGCATCACGTCCAAGATAAGTAGACCTAAACGATTCTGCATCTACTACTATTACTCCACACATCGACTGCTATCCAGCATGCATCTAGTGTATTAAGTTCATGAAAAACGGAGTAATGCAATAAGAATGATTACATGATGTAGACAAGATCTATTCATGTAGGAATAGACCCCATCTTGTTATCCTTAATAGCAATGATACATGCGTGCCTTGCTGCCCCTTTTGTCACTCGGAGAGGACACCGCAAGATCAAACCCATTACAAAACTCCTCTTCCCATGGCAAGAATCGATCTAGTTGGCCTAACTAAACCAAATATTTGAGGAAGAAATACGAGGCTACAAGTAATCATGCATAAGATATCAAAAAAGACTCAAATAATATTCATGGATAGAAACTGATCATGAACTCAAAATTCATCGGATCCCAACAAACACACCGCAAAAGTCATTACATCAAATAGATCTCCAAGAGACCATTGTATTGGGAATCAAAAGAGAGAGAGGAAGCCATCTATCTACTGCCTATGGACCCGTAGGTCTGTGGTGGACTACTCACGCAACATCGGAGAGGCACATATGAAGAAGATGAACCCCTCTGTGTTGGTTATATTTTGGATCTCGCGGTTCTGGAACTTGCGGCGGCTCGAAGTATTTTTCGTCGACTCTCCAAGGGTTTTGGAATATTTGGGTATTTATAGAGATGATAGGCGGTGGAGAAGGTTCCCGAGGCAGCCACAACCCACCAGGGCACGCCTGGGGCCCCTGGCGCGCCCTCGTTTCTTGTGGGCGGCTTGGGCTTCCTCCTTGTTACTTCTTTGGCCCACTAGCCTTCTTTTGGTCCAAAAAAATCTCCAAAAGGTTTCATGGTGTTTGGGCTTCGTTTGGTACTGATATTCTGCGAAGTAAAAAACAAGCAAAAAACAGCAACTGGCACCTGGCACTATGTAAATAGGTTAGTCCCAAAAAATGATATGAAGTTGCTATAAACTAATTGTAAAACCTCCAAGATTGATAATATAACACCATGGAATCATCAAAAAGTATAGATATGTTGGAGACATATCAGGGGGCTACAGATCGAGTTCTTTAAAGTGTTAAAAAAGACCGGACTCATCTCAAGAAGATTAGCCGGTCCTTGGAGACTACAGGTCGAGTTCTTCAAAGTGTTAAAAAAATACCCGACTCATCTCAATAAGATGAGCTGACCCTTGGGGGCTATAGATCGAGTTCTTCAAAGTATTAAAAAAGACCCGACTCATCTCAAAAAGATGAGTCGGCCCTTGAGGGATACATATCAAGATCGTCAACAGTATAAACAAGACCTGACTCGTCTCAAGAAGATGAACCGGCCCTTGGGGGGTACAACTACAAATCAGTTATTTTATGACCCAGCTTATCTCAATAAACTGGTCCTCGGAGGCTAATGACAGTATAAAGATAGTGGTAAAACAAGGAGTTTACCTCATACTTCTCCTTCATAGCATTTATCATGCTTACTTCAATTTCCCGGCTCTCAACAGCCAGGTCAAGTATTGCTGGTATAATCTTCAATGCCAAGTGTAGACAACTCTGGAATCTCCAGCTTTGCTTTCCCTTTGTCGAAGTTAACCGGTTCATCCTTAGCCACAATCTTAGCCAAGGAAGTTTAAGCAATGGGAACTTGAAAACCCTCCTTCACAATGATAACATCCGGAATGTTTGCTTCTGCTGGCGCCTTGGGGTCATCCAAATGAGTTGCCAAGCTGGAAGGATGAACCGGGCTTGACTACTGGGTAGATGGCTCATCTGATGCATCATGAGCTTTAGGTGGTATATCCATAAAAAACGGCTCATCCGTCCTAGGTGTCTCAACGTCGATTGTCGCCTCAGCACTCACGTCTGTGTCTTTCTCTACAATGGGGTCAGTTCCTATTGTTGTTTTCACTGGCGGGGGGTCTAACATGTTTTGGTTTATAGTGCCAGAAGATGACCCGCCAGCCCATCTTGACAAAGTGGCATTGGCCCTACAATTGCAAAGATCAAATATTATGCTAAGGAAAAGGTATCTCAAGGTTTAAAATGACATAAGTCAACAAGTGCAAGTTCAGGAGCTTACCCGAGGTTGACGTTGAAAGTGGGAAGTTGCATTGAAGTTGAGTCGACCGAAGATGAATGGGAGGCCTGATAAAGAGAATTTGAAGGACTAAGAGGTTGCTTAAACAACCGGCTCTAGGATGAGAATTGGTTGGACTATGAGGCACCTCGAAGCGTGGTTTTGTGAGCTGATGGTGCATCAGACAAACCATGGTCTAAGTCGCATGAACCACGCCGGGTCTTGCGTTTTGATGAGCCAGCAAATTGTGCTTTCTTCAAAACAAAATCGGGAGCCAAGTGAGCATCTGGGTGTGTCAACTTAACCTTCTAGATGACCTGTCTTGGTTTCCTGGGAACAAACGTTTCTAAACTGGAGGATATAGGAGTTACCTCGATTTCGCCGGCTTGGCTAGATTCCGAGTCATCCTGATAAGAAGGCGCGTCAGCAAGCTCAATAAACAGGTGACCAAGAGAATCAAGTTCTACCTCGGATTCCTCTCCAGAAGATGACACATGGGTGAGGTTATCTCTTCTACCCGATGAAGAAACAGGGGCTTGAGGTGTGACTTTCTAGAAAATAGAATTCTCCTGCAAAAGCATGCGGTAAGAGACGGCGGGTCAAAGTAAACTAATAAAAGACAACGAGAATAATCAATACCAGAAGAGGCGGGTTGAGCAGATAAAATGGACCCAGGCCGATAACACCGCACTGTTCTTTTGAATCGGAAAAGAACTTCTTTGTTTCTTTATTAAGGGCATCGCCAGTGAGACCCTCACGAGAGAAACGATGAGGATCAGATGAGTCGCCTGTGTAATCACACATCAAGCCACCCCTTACACTGACAGGCTAGATCCGCCACTTTAACTAGCAACGAATCAGATCGATCCAAGTTAAGCCATGTGCGGTCAAAGCTCTCAATTTTGTATGAAGAGGCGCTAATGGAGCCCTCTCTTCATTTGTTGGCCAACCCGGAAACTCTACTTTGCTACTGAGTCTTTCCAATCTGAAAGCCGACGGGGGGTTTTCTCCCTCAGGTGCAGCATTCTGGCAGTAAAACCGGGTCTTGTTCCATCCTTTTGGATGACTCGCAAGTTTTGATTCAGGAAAGGTGTTGTTCTTCCTCTTCTGAATGGAAACCCCACCAAGTTCACAGGCAACACCATTCTTCACCTCAGTCTGATGATTGAGATAGAAAAATTACCTAAAAAGGGTCACAGGCGGCTTGACCTAGAGATATACCTCGCATAACACTTGAAATTTACATATATTGGTCATGGAATTTGGACCAATGTCTTGAGGCCTGAGTTTGAAGAAGTGCAAAAGATCCTTGAAGAACTTTGAGCCGAGGGGACGGAAACCTCTACACAGATGATTAGTGAAGACAACAACTTCTCCTTGCCACGGCTATGGGTACGTCTCTTCTTTGGGAGCCCACCACTGTATGACTTTTCGAGCCAGCAAGAAACCTTGATCCATGAGGTTATCTAAGGTGAGCTTGGATTCTTTGGTCTTGGCCCAGTTACACACTTTGGAGTTCTTCGGAGCCATGGCAGGTTATAGAACAACTACAAGAACAACAAGAAAAATGAGTCGGTGCGAATTATAAGTTGCCTATACTAATTTGTTATTTTAAGCCGACAATACCGAAGGAGGTCGAAGACATATCTCCACAACACTTAGCAAGCGTATTGGTTCACAAACAGGTTTCTACGAAAGCTTTCTTTCGGATGGATCTAATTAAATGATGAAAAACAAGGAAATATGTGGTCTCACTGACGAAAAGACCGAAACAACGGCATTCAAAGGATAGCCTTGGTGGCTCATTTTAGATCTGCTTATGAGGAAAATAAGGCGGAGATCGTACTAAAACTACACAAACTTGAGGAATGACAAGTGCATGGATCTACGAACTACGTCCCAGATGAACACGATGAACATGGCATAAACATCGGAAGTATCAAAACCTAAATGGAGGGGATTTGTACCAGATTGCGTTGAGACGAAAATGGAGGCGATCGTGCTTGCTCAGACGGCTGTGAGAAGGCCCGATGGTATCGACAACGGAGCTAGGTACCTTGATGATGCCTTCGAAGCTTCGGTGGTGCTCGGCCGAAGAAGTAGCGAGACGAAGAAGATTATGGGAAGTTATTGCGGGGGCTCAGTGGGCTTATTTATAAGGAGAGAAAACGGAATGACACTGTGAAAGACGAAACAGTTACGGTAAATTTGTGGCTGGGAGTGCGCCTTGATTTTCGCATCGACCTGGGTTTGGCGTACTCTTCAAAAGATACGTTATGATGACTCCAAATGACAACGGTCAGCGAGGATGACATCATTAACAGGCAGGCACTGGAAAAATGACAAGTCTGGAAGCATTACGAGCCGGCACTTCGGGATCCACGAAAAACATGGATGCGAGCGGATGATAAGCTGCCAAGAGAAGGTAAGAGAAATTTACATGAATGAATTCAAATAAATTTGGGGCCTAATGTCGGGATTATAACCCCACGGTATGACCCATCCTACTGGACCAGGTCAGTATAATGTCAGCTTCGGAACTATATTCAAGATGGGTTGTGTCGTGAAAGTAAAACAGTAAGGCGGTTACCAAGTGAACCGCCAAGCAGCCCAAACGCGTGGAGACGACGCCTCAAGGCCTACAGGGCAGAAGACTCAAGGGGATTTCTTGCTCAAAGGGCAAGGCGAGTTAGAGACGCGAAAGGTTACGAGTTGTAATATGACTCGGACTCTATTGTAAACCCTAGGGTCTTGACCTGTATACAAAGGCAAGCCCCTAGGACCGAAAGACTCAAGTTAGACACCCTCGAAAGCTAGGATAGTGATTCCGCACCCTTGTAAGCGAGATCATTATCAATATAGACACAAAGCAGGACGTCGGCTATTACCTCCAATAGAGGGGCCGAACCTGGGTAAACTCACCTCCTGTTCCCATTTAACCCCTTTGAGTCACCACCTAGCGGCGATGGCTTCACAAATAAGCCCTTGCACTAGGACATCTGCCACGACAAAACCACGACAACGACTATGGACGACGACGTGGTTTGTCATGTCTTTATCTTTCTCAAGGATTACGTGCGAAGCAGGTGGCCTTCTCATCAGATGCAGTGTGGATATAGGATGGAGGGCGATGTCAACGAGTCATGGGTTTGCAGATACCTAAAGCTATGATGTCGTAATGACACATTCTTTTTCCTCACGCATGGTGCAATGGGTTTGCATATTCCAAAAGCTATGATGTTGTAACGACACCCTTTTTTCTAACGCGTAGTGTAATGACACGGTAAATGCAGTCCCAATATCATAATGTCATTATGCGGTATGTTTAAGGGACCTGACTGCTCACAAGTCTGTCTGTTTTCCCTTTAAAAAGGTATTTTCAGAGTTTTAGACCAAGCTTCTGATAAACTAAGGAAGTACTCCGTAGTTGATTTTGTTTTTCTCTGATTTATGCAAAAACTTCAGTTTTTTCTGTATCCGTCTGTAACATGCTTTTGAAAAAAGTAATGGAGGAAAAATCTGAGCTAAACTATGTACGAACCTTTAGGTACAAACTATGAAATGTAAAATTTGCATTTGCTACACACAGAACAACTTGTTCACAAGCTAAAAATACATGTACAGAAAAAGTGTGGCTAGAGATAATCCCCAGTTACTTTTAGTACATCGATGATCAACACAAAATGCAAGTTGCACCTGATTTAATTCACATTCACATCTAATATAATTTGTAGTTGCATGTAAGAAAGTCTGTTGTTACATCTAGTCTGATTTATTTGTTACACACAATACTATACCCGAGTAGAGAATTGCTCAAAGAAGTGCACACATGATTACTTCAAAATATTTGCTTAATTACTTCTAATGATATCTGTAGTTATTTTCAGAAAGTATTAAACACAAAATTACAAATTATATCACATCAGACCATGAATTATACGACATCATACAACATCACTTGAAAAAACTTCTGCACACAAGAGAATGCAGATCCACACAGGGATAGACTCAGAAAACACATAGTAGAACTTTCCTATAAAACACATACTTCAGTGGGACAAAACTCCAGTGGTCATAGACTCCTGGAATAAACATGACAGGATTATCATTGACCTAGAGAAAAACTTGGGAGATGGATAAAGAAATGGTGAAATATCCAATGCAAACCACAAATCAGTGAAAACTTGAAAACTTTGAGCGTGGACCATAGGATCATCATGGGACGGCTCAGATTAGAGGTGGGATCACCAACATCCACTTAAACGCAATTTTATAGATAACCTCCTGTTCTTGGACATTAAATAAAACCTTTGTAGTTTCGAGTCAGATCTGAGCAGTTAAAACTGAAGACCCATTCCTTGTTCAGGAGCATGTACATTTGGGTGTGGTAAATCGACATTCTCAGGAGCCTGTACCATAGGAAGCTCTTATTTATCAACTAGCACAAAGATTTAGCCAGTTGACTAAACTGATGGTCCTTGCCCTGATCATAATCTACATCTTGTTTTTCTTTGCTGAGAAAACAGTTTAAAAACATAAGCATAACATCAAAGTTTTCATTCAAATATACTGTACATCATATAGCCTCAAGTGGACTTTTTTTTAATAAAATCGTTCAACTTGTATAACGCTCATTTCCAATTGAGCGTGAAATGAAAGCCCATGTGTTCTAGACATCACCTGCTCCCTGGCGCCAGTGGCATCAATTTGGACCACTACCCTCACATATTTGGCACCTGACAGATGAAAGCTGTGTCAAAGGTGTGGGTACTCGGTTCCTCTAGTGTCATTATGCTGGAGTTAATATGATTAGGGGTGTCTTACCAGTGAAGCCTTTCAACCTTGTGGAGCATGAAAAGGTCTATATGGTTTATTCTTGCTGCAAACAGAACATACTAGCAAGAGAAGATAACATGGGAGCAAAATAGACACCTCTACCAAGATAGCTATTGCAATCCATTGTTCCCATGCCTTTGCGGATGGAAGATCTGCCATTAGAGTTTGATGCTGAAGAACTAGATCGGCATTGACAACTTGCTGCATGTTATTCATCAATCACGATGAATTTCCATTGCTCATAACATCCATGAGATAGGGCATCCTACTCATTTTTTAATTTGATTCATCATCTATAGATTCTACCAAGAATATTTAAGGCTAACTGATGGGTTTAAACTTACCAATGCAAAATGACATATTTGTGCTGAATGGAGATCACATCCTGAAAGAAGGACATTACTGGATAGAGGAACCAGCTTTGCATGTCATCCTATGGCTCTTATATACTTTGTACGACTGTGGTTTCATTTAATGAAAATGGAGCCGGGGAGAGCCTCCCTGTTATTCTAAAAAAAACTTTGTACAGAACATTGGTTCATCAACTCATCACAATAATTTTATTGCCAATTTAAGAGTTTATGGTAGGAACTGCTAGAAGATATTTTTCCTTATTTATCGGACGATGTGCCTTAGTTATGTAATTTTCTATTTTTTGGTTCCTCTGTACCCAACAACCAAGCTCTAGTGTGTTCTATCGTCAGTATTTCATATATGTAATCCCCTGGTTGGATTTCATTCTTTTGAATCCTCAGGCAATAAATAGCTTGCTGCAGCTGTTTCTAAGAAGAAGAAGAAGTTTTGTTCTTTCTCAACCAACAATGGAGTGGTTATTCCGTTTTGAGATTTCAGAACCATTCCAGACTAAACGTGTGCAGAAAGGGCGTTCATGGGTCCTAGGCCTTTGTTTATAACCATCGATGGACTTTTTATGAGTCATGAACAGATAAGAAACAGATAAGTGTTGTCAGAAACTCACAATCCTACTTCTCTTCCACTAGATAAGATGGCTCCTTCTCCCATTCTTTCTCTTCTTCACGATATTGGGAAAAGGACAATACCACTGATGTTGGACACGAAACGGATCGCCACAAACTAACTGCCATTCAGTTCAGCAAGAAAAAAACATGTATATGCTCATGGTGCCGTTTGCTGCTTGGCTGTGTTCATCTCACCTCTTACTTACACCGGTCCGACACTGGCAATGAAGCACCGTGTGCACGTAACCACGCCAACCCAAGCGGAAGCAGCTGCTGTTAATGAAGCAGAAGGTGAAGTTGCATCGATGCGCCTGTGGGGCTGAGAGCCTTCGATACCCTATGGGGTGCAGCAGTATTGGCGGGTGACCAGATCATGTCGACTTTCATGCCTCCAAGCGATCTAGAGCTCAAAAGGCATGAACGACGTGTGCAGGTTGGAGGTCTTATCAGGATAGAATAGAGTGTGGAGGTGGGGAACAAGGGGTGATTCAAGATGAAATCATTTCCTGAAATTCCTTCTCAAACCAGCCTAGATAGTTGTCAAACTGGTAAACATGTCCAGCCCTACTGTCTGCTTTATCAGCCACGGCATTGCAGACTGGGTGCAGCGCTGACATGGACCAAGCGAGTCAACTTGTGGTGAGACGCACAGCTGCCGCGGTAACTCTTGTAGCAGCAGCATTGACCAAAAGAGAGATGTGGCCTCGGTTGTCCTAGGCCTGGTTCGTCACATGTATAGCATAGCTCTTAGATTTCAGGAAAATGGTTTCACAACCTGCCAAGGGGCACCCTATTTGGTTCTCTGTTTTGCATTTAAAACGCCAAGATTAATACACAAAATCATACACTTAACATATTTAGCAAGTAGAAGATGGAGGTGATTTGGTGGTTACCTTTTCAGCATTCAGTGCCTCCTTGAGCTTCAGTCTAAACGTATCCAATGGCTTCTTCCCTTCCTTGTGCCAGGCACCGTTCTATAGGCTCACGCTACCCAGTGCTTCAGATTGGTTGCCTTGCTTCACTTCCTTCTCTTGCCCCACTGCCACAGTTGAGTTACTTTCTTCGCGGCAGCTTCAGGCACCGTTGTTGCCCCCACGGTGATGGAGTCCGTGGACAGGGACTTGGTCTCCGGCATACTGAAATAAGCCTGCAAACATCGGCGAAATAACATGACCACTGCAGTCTCCGGCATTGTCGAACACCAATGAGCAGGCGAAAGCATTCTCCTTGACTGCCCATTAGTCATCTGTTACTGTGGCTTGTGACAGGTTAGCTCGCCTCGTCCACGGGTACCATTTCTGTATCTTCACTAGAATGATGAACCTCCTCAGCGACCTCGACGTGGCCTGCAGCACCGCCTCATTGATGGAGACCATTTTGGTCTCTTCACTGGACTGATGAATCTCCTCAACTTCCACGGGCATCATTTCAGTGTCTTGAGTGGACTGATGATCCCTGGCTTCCTCAGCGGGCATGATTTCTGTGTCTGCACCGAAACAATGAATCTCCTCGTCCAGTGGCCCCTCGCTAGAGACAGTTCCAGCCAGGAAATGGCTTTCCTGGTCAACAACAACAACATTCAGCGCGAATGGCGACTGCTCGCACGGCTCTGCCAGTTCCACTGATGAAACAACCGTGCAATCTTGTGCCACTGGTGCTGGGTCTTGCACTAATTGGGGACTTGCCTGTACATCCGTGACTAAGAGCATCTCCAGCCCCCCTCCCCCCCCCCCCAAGAGGACCCCGAAGACCAGTTTTTTACGCCGGCGGTCGAAAATCGGTCCAATCGCGCCCCACGGGCCCATTTTTCAGCGGTTAGGGACTAATTCAGCGTCGGCGTGACCAGGCCGAACCCGTCGCGCCGGGGGGCGCCTGGGGGCGCCGGGCGAAACGATTTGGCGCGAAAACAGGGTGGGTCCGCCGAGTCAGCGACCGAGCGGCGGCGGCGTCCTCGTCGCCTCGGTTTCCCGACGGGGAATCGAATCAATGCAAGGCTGCCGCCGGTCAGCCTTCTATTGATGCCGCGCCTTCACGAGCCGGCGTTCACGGGCGGCGCAGTCAGTACGGGCGTTCACGAGCCGGCGACGCATGTCCACACCTCGCCTCCCACGCGTCCTCACGGTGCCGCCCGCTCGCATGCTATAAAAGGCGACCTCGCCGGTGTTCGCCACACCTCGTCGCATGTCCCCAATCCCACCAGCGACGCCCTCTCTCTTCCCGACGATCTCCTCTCTCCCTCCCCCCCCCCCCCCCCCCGCAATGGTCGAGCGCTACCCTGGCGACGACGCGGCCCGCAATGGCTTCGGCCGTCCGCACCTCCACGAGGACGAGGCCCACCTGTTGTTCGAGGCGGAGTACCCGGCACCGCCGGACATGCGGGCGCCCGACGCCTGGAGGCTCAGCGCGGGCGGCGTCCCCATGCCACCGGTGCCCACCGAAGCCGAGCGGCGCGCCGAGATCGCCCGAATCCGGTCCACCCTGTCCAAGGAGCATCGCCGGCAGCCGAGGTACGCCCCGGACAACACCTCCCTCTGGACGGCCTACTTCAAGCGCCGCCGTGAGGAGCAGCTCGTCTCCACCAACGGCGGCCCCGCGCTCGGCCGCAACAACGACGAGGGACGCCGTCTTTGGTGGGGCGTCCCCGGACGCACTCTCGAGTCCTTCCTCGAGCACATCGAGAGCGGCAACGAGCCGCGCCTCGGGTACCCAGAGGCGACGTCCGTCTCCCGCCGGAGGGGCTCATCGTGGCAGCCACGACGTATGGAGGCGCCGTCGTCGTCGTCCTCGTACTCCTCCCAGTCCTCCCACTCCTCCGGCGCAACGCGCACGCCGCTCGTCGCCGTTAAGGCCGAGCCCGGCTTGTTGTCGCCGCTCCGACGCAACGGACGTAGCAGCGGCGACATCACCATCAACGAGGGTCGTCGCCGCGAGGCCTCGCCTCCCCACGGCCACCTCCGCCTTGCCAGGCTGAAGACGGAGCCTGGCACACCGGCGGTGATCAAGCAGGAGCATCTGGACATGGCCACCGTCGACGACGAGGCCGCCCTGAAGTGGGCGCGGGACGACTACATCGGGGAGGAGGTGGAGCGACAGCGCCGGGCCCTTGAGGAGATCGAGGCTCGCCACCATGCCCGCCGCGAGGAGGAGATCGCCGGCCTCATCATCCTCGACGACGACAGCGACGGGGAGGTGCTCGGGCCCTCCAACCCCGACCTGCACCGTTTCGACGACGCAGGGCAGGGCTGCAGCAGGGACGGCGGTCGCATCGCGCCGGACGGCGACGGCAGCGACGAGGAGAGGGACGACGGCGACGACTACAGCGACTTCTACAAGCTCCTCGGCATGTAGAATACGGCACGCGGCCACGGGACGGCAGCGACGAGACGACGGCGGCGGGACGACTACGTAGTCTTTTTTTTATTTTAGCTTTTGTATTATATTTCAATAAAAAATCGAAACTTTTTAACGTTTTTGGGCCGATTCTACGTCCATGATGGGCTGAAAGCGACGGTTGGGGAGCGACATCGAGGACGCGGGTGGGAAGCCGAGCTCTCCCAGGCCGATTTTAGCGCCGGCTGCCCCCCAGGCGGCACTAAAATCGGCCCGTGGAGGGCCAACGGCTGGAAATGCTCTAACCCTGCAATTTCAGTTTCGGAGAGCAAGACAGATAATCTGGCTACAGAAAACGTGGAAGAAGCATGAATTTCAAGTTGCTCTTCACCTGTCTCACCTTGTGTCCTCCCGGCCCTACCCCTCAGCTGGCTTTTGTGCTCCTCGGTCACAGAACCGTATATGAAGACAAGAGACTCCAGTTCCAAACTAAGATGAGAACCGGACCGTGCCCAACAGGAATCCACATAAGAGGAGGAGGGGCGAGGTAGGAGACGGAACCTCACATACGGGCGGGATAGGAGACAGAGGCGGATGTCCCTCCGGCCTCCGCCGCGCATCTAGGGCATCCGCCTTCGCCTCCGCCACCCGTCCCTCCGCGCGCCGCCTCCTCGCACCAGCCCTCTCCCCTCCTCGAGCTGCCTCCTCGCGCAGCCTGCTCCCCTCTCATCGCGCCGCCTCCTCGCACCAGCCCGCTCTCCTCCGTGCCTAGAGCCCTAGCAGGCCCAAAATGGAGACCGCGATGGGCCTGGGCCTCCCGTTGCCGGATCAAATAAAGGAGGGCTTCCCGCTCCTTCCCTCCTCTCTCCTTGCTTTCTTCTTCTTCTTCTTCTCCCCGCACCCCGCAGCGAGAAGCAGAGCCCCTCACCCCTCCAATCCCCCCCCCCCCCCCCTCCGCCTGCAATCCCCCTCCCCCTCCCCGCCTGCCTTCTCTCATGGATTCTGAGGTCGACCTATCGCCGACGGCGACCGTCGACGGGGTGCCAGAGGACAACGCCTTGGCCGCATCATCCGACGGCCGGGTCGCGCCAGGGCGCTCTCTCCCGGAGAGCAACGACGCGATTGGTTCGACTTCGCAGCCAGGACGTTTGATGGCCACCAACGACGACACGCTTCTATCTCCAGGTCCGTGGGGTTCTTCACTTCTTGAGGTTCTCCCGCTGTTTCTTATTCGGTTCTTGGTGTTTCTTCTTCGGTTCTTGGTGTCTCTTCTTCAGTTCTTTCTCGTGGATCAATGGTTTCTTTGGTTTAGTTCTTCTAGCTGGGGGCTCTCTCCTCGACAGCAGTAAGGAGATCGAGGTTGGGGCAGAGATCCCGAACTCGCCGTCTGGAGGCCCGACCAAGACGGCCGACGCATTCCCCGTGTCACCTCGACGTCGGGGAGGTTCTCTTGCTTAATTACTTCTCAAGCTTTTGTTGGAATCATATCTTGTGTACTTTCTGCTAAACCAATGGTTTTGGGGGTTCTTGCAGACGGCGCTGATCTCGCAAGGACGACGAACGCGAGGGAGTTCGCGTCGCGGCCTGGAGGCCCGACCAAGACGGCCGACGCCTCGGCCATGTCAGGTGAATTACGTGCCATCCCTGACCTCGAGGGTTTTTGGTTTCTTGCAGGCGTCATATTTTCTGTTTTTGCTTTCTTGCACGCACCGACGGGGGCAGCGAGGTGGCGCCGCCGTCGCGGCCGGGAGGCCCGACCAAGACCCCGTGTTCGTCCTACCGTGAAGAGCCGAGAATAGCGACGCCCGCATCCAATTCGCAGGCTAGGATCACTTTTCAGCGTGCGCCCGGCATCCCCTCCTCCTCTCCAGGTACATGACAAGAAACAAACCCGAGATCTCTACTATTCGATGGATCTTGAATGTTGAACTGTGATTCACCGAATCCCGAATCTTGATTTCATGATGCCGTTAGCTGTTAATTATCAGTTGCAGTCTTTATGTAACTATATTTTTCTGACGGAATTGATGGTAGATTCAGTAGATGTGATTTTCCACTCTGAATTCTGTTGAACTGTGCTATGGTATTCCAATGTTCCATTAGATTCAGTTCATTGGTTACATTAATGTGATGCCATCTTTATGAGAGTATATTATTCAGTAAATGTGATTTTTCACTCGGTACTGAATTTTGCTGAATTGTGCTATGGTATTGCGGCCATCCATTAGATTCGTTAATGCAAGGGTTTTAGTTGTTCTGCGATTATGGGTTACTAGATTATGCTATTAAAAATTTCTAGTGTTGCCTTATTTTAGCTGGTCAGAACTCAGATAAATTGAATCTGAGCTCTTAAAAAGCAGAAAGACTTTAGCTAAAAAATCTGGAATCCAGCTTCAGCCGGTCTCTGTTAAGGCTATACTTGTTCGTGTAACATAGGCTGACCTGAGCAGAGTCACATTTTCAGTTCTTGGTTTTTTGCAGGTGTTGACAGGGGCAGCGAGGTGGGGCCACCGCCGCAGCCGCAGCAGAGCCTGGCAAGCTTTTCGTCATACCCAGACCTGATGACAGTGACAACCCCTTCCCAGGCGCCTAGCAGTGCTCCCCGAGTGCCCTCCTTAGCAGTTATTACAGGTACATTCTATTCATTGAAATTCCTCAATCTTGTTGTGATGGATTTCCTGATGTTGTTTCTGTATCTGCATTACCAGACAACATGGTGAATTGTTCATGTAGTCTCTAGGGACTAGATGACATAAATGTGATACTACTTAATTAGTTGGCTAGTTGCAGTTTAATTGATTTTATGGTAGAGCATTGGCAGCTTCTTGTAAATATCAATTTTTGCTTTATTGAGACTTGGCATTCTGATCTGATCAGAGAAACCTGCCTTTTTAGCAGCGGGTAACGAAGCAGGCAGGGTGAAAAGGCAGAAGGCTTTGGAAAACATATTTCACATACGGAACTTGACACAGCCTCTTGTTGAGGATGTACTGGACCGTATGACTCAGCAAAATCTGTACATGGCTATGCATGCCTCTTTCTTTATGGTCAGATCTGCGCTTTCTCCTTGCCAATGCACTAGGCCAAGAGGCCGACTTGTCGCAGCGCTTGTGGAATCCAAGCGAGGTTCTCTTAGAGCTGTGGTTCCTAGCGAGCCAAGATGGTTAGAGCCAGCGGGTAGAATGATCAGTAGGTTCCTCAACATATCCTTTGAGATGCATGCATGGATGAAGATAGTAGACTGCAGAGGAGGGATAATCGCTATGGTCAGGGATATGATGGCGACACAGGTACTGATCCTCAGGCCGTTTGACAGACTGAGTATTACCAGCCTTCCAGTGGCACCACATACAGCTGGGCATGAACTGGTGGCCGGAGGGATCATCCCCATGGCGGGCCTACGCTTCAACATCTTTCTGATACTGAGAAGCAACCGTTTTCAGCAGCTATGTTTCAAGATCTTCAGTTCTCAAACTGGTCAGTGGCAGCAAATGCTCGTCACCAGCCCCTTTCTTTTGTCTCCAGCCCCTACTATCAGAACTGTCGGAGTATATTCTTCAGGCAAGTACTATGTCCTCGATCCTGGCAACAAGAAGGTGCTGATGGTAGATATCAATAGGTATGTGTCAGGTAATTGATATTCAGCAAACTCCTTTGTTAGAGCATCTCCAGCCGTTTGGCCCCTTTGTTAGAGCATCTCCAGCCGTTCGGTCCCAGGGCGTCGAAAAAGAGCGGCCTGGAGGCGAACCGACGCTAGATTGGCCCTTGGGGCGACTTCGTTTCTAGTCGTCGGCCCACAGGTCGTCGCGGACTTTGTTTACGTTCAAATTTTTTGCAACTCGGCGATTTTTGCACGAGCTCGGTGATACTTCATTGATATTTGTATAAAAAACATAAATCACGCAAACTACGCCTAACCTACGCCTAAACTATGCCACCGCCGTCGTCGCCTACATGCCGAGAAGCCTGTAGAAGCGGGTGTAGTCGCCGCCGTCGTCGTCGTCGTCGTTGCGTGCCTCGCTTGCGCCGCCGCCATCCCTGCTGCAGCCTTGGCCAGGGTCGCCGACACGCGGTGGGGCGTTGGACGGCTCGGCCTCGTCCTCCTCGTCGCTGTCGAGGACGATGACGTCACCCTCCTTCTCGCGGCGACGGGTCTGGAGCTTCAGGTACTCGCGGCACTGGTGGCGCACCTGCTCGCGGACGTAGTCCTCCTTCGCCCACTTGAGGGCAGACTTGTCGTCGGGGGCCACCATGTAGGCGTGCTCCGGCTTCACGGGGAGCAGCTTCGGCAATGGCGAGGGCTTCGGCTGTACCAGGCAGAGGGAGCGTGGGGAGGGCCGAGCACCCTCGATGATGGCGAGGGCGCCGCTGCGAGTGCAGCACCCGAGCGGCGTCTCCTCCGACTCGGGCTTGACGGGGCGAAGCGCCGACGAGCCGGAGCCCGACGACGAGGACGGCCCCGGCTCCATCCGCCTCGGCATCCAGAAGTTGCCACGACGGAGAGAGAAAAATGGCCGCTGCGGGTACTCGAGGCGCGGCACGTTGCCGGTCTCGATGTGGTCGAGGACGGCCTCGAGGGTGCGGCCGGGCACGCCCCACCACTCGCGTCGGCCGTTGGCGTTGAGGCGGCCACGGGGGGTGACGCCGTTGGTGGAGGCGATCTGCTCCTCGCGGCGACGCGCGAAGTACATGGACCACATGGTGTGGCTGTCGGCGGCGTACCGCTACTCGTTTCCGCTGCTCCTCTGTCATGGACGAGCGGATGCGGGCGATCTCAGCCCGCCGTGCCGCCCCTTCGGGCACAGGCGGCACCGGGACGCCGCTGGCGCTCAGCCTCCATGCTCCCGACATCCGCATGTCCGGGGGCGCCGGGTACTCGGCCTCGTAGAGGAGGCGCGCCTCCGGCTCTTGGAGATGGCGGCGGCCGAAGCCGTTCGCCGCCGCGCCGTCGCCTGAAAACCTCTCGGCCATGTTCATCGGTGGAAAGGCGGGGGGAGAGTGTAGGGTTGTGCGCCGGAGTAGGGGGGAAATGAGGCATGTGTCGTCCACCGGCGGGGACGTCGCCTTTTATAGCCGCAGTGAGGGCGGGAAGAGGTTGCATGCCGGGCGACGCGTGGCGGGACGCGCAGCGCGGCGCCTTCACTGCGCCGCCCGTGAGGCATCAATGGAGGTGACCGGCGCGACAGCCTTCGCATTGATTCCCGCGGGAACCGAGGCGATGAGGACGACGAAGCGGCGTCTCGCTGACTCGGCGGGCCCATCCTTTTTCGCGCCAAAATCGCCTGCCCCGGCGCCCCCAGGCGCCCCCCAGCGCACCGGGTTCGGCCTAGGTCCGTCGGCGCCGGTTTCGGCCCAAACCGGCGAAAAACGGTCTCCTGAGGGCGCGGCTGGGCCGATTTTTGGGCGCCGGCATGGAAAAAACGTCTAGGGGATGCCTGTTGGGGGCGCGGCTGGAGATGCTCTTAGCTTCCTTCGTTCATATTAGTTGATTATGTGCTAGCATCATAGATATGTTTCTCTGTCTTTTCTGAACTTTGAACATGGTCTATCCCATGCAAATCCATTATTATGTTGTTGATGAATGATGATCCAGACGCTATAGCGCTGCCTACAGAAGGTATTCAGGAGCCGGTGAGCCTGCTGAACAATATTCTTGCTCGCAGCAACACAGGGAGGCTCTACTGGGTAGTATTAGATGGGTATTTTGTCCAGTTCTTCATACTCACGGGGTCTGCATGGACCGTGAGGTGGAGGCGGCGAATTCCGGATCACCTTGTCCCTGAAGAACTCTCCTGCCATGCTGATGACAGCGGCATTGTGTTGTTCATGTCCGGTCAGAGCTTCTTTGGCATGGACATTGAGGATGGGAACCTGATACATTTCACAGGTACTGCTGCTGGCAAAGTCAGGATTTTTTCACTGGAAATAGGCCACACCCGAGCAGATCACGTCTTTAATTGATCGTGGGTAGGACTCGGCAAATAGAGCCTCTTAGTTTTGTAATACAGTACATTGGTCCCGTGGGTTCCGCTGAATGTAAACATGTAAACCTTCAGGAGCCTGAAGCCCTTACTTGTACTCAACTCATTGGATTTGAATCTTGTGTTGAATGTTGTAGTGTAGTACTAGTCCACTTATAACTGTTCCATCTAAGTAGATAATACTTCATCATTGATGTGAAAGTATCCCTTTTGGCCTCTACCTCGCATTTATTACGTTGCAGCTTGAGTACAATTATAGTCCAAACATTGCTTGCTCGTCGGATTAAAAACCTGGTGCCTTACCTTAAAAAGAACAATCTGGTGCTTACAGTGAGACGGAAATAAAGAAGCTCAAATATTTGAGCTGCACAAACAGATGGAGAAACAAAGCCAATCATGGGGGAAGGGAAAAGGAAAGAATGAAGAGGTATGACATGTCACGTCTCTACATGTAGTCAGTTAAACCTTGGCATACCCCGGGCCGGGCCGGGCTTTACAAAACCCGAACTGGAAATCCCAAGCCCGAGCCAGGCCCGGTCCGGCAAAAAAAACGCAAATTTAGGCCCGAGCCCGGCATGAATGGAGTTAAAAAGGTGAATTCCGGGTCGGGCCGGGCCGGGCCTCTGTGTAAATCGTCATTTTTGACAATCTCGAGCCTGGCCCGAACTGCTTCCCGGGTCCAATTTTGAAGCCCGAGCCCGGCCCGAACATAAAGCCCTACTCGGCCCGGCCCGGGTCGCCGGGCCGGGCTGCCCATGCCCAGATGTATAGTCGGTTAATCCGCACTCTTCCACTCTCCAAAAGACTTGACTCACAAACTATGACTAGAGGGTGACGCATGCCTTGCCGTGCCGTTCCTCGGTCGTGAGTTAAGTCTTTTATTTGTCGGGTTATCACGGTTAGAGGTGAGCACTTTTCAATCAAAATTTGGAGAACCAAACTGAATTAAGTTGACCGAAATTCCTGGTTTATTCGGTTTGTGGTATTTGGTTTGGTGTTTTCAACACTACTTGTTTGTGTTCGGATTATCGTCAGTTTTCATCCTGCGTAAACCAAACTGACTATCAAACTATATAGACCGAAATTGACATCCCTTTTCTCTAACTTCCCTACTTTGCTCGTACGTATAGGCATAGCCCTAGGCCCATATATGATGCCCCCACCCCCCTCGTACACACACACTCAAACCCAATTCATTCATGACTCGTCCTCTCATAATCACTTTCCTTGCACCGGCTTTTGTCCCTAAAAGGACTCCATTCTCCCAATCTAGTCGACTCTTCAATGTTGAGGTTAGAGGCACAATTCCTCCTTCGTTGGATGGTGACCTTTCCGCACTGAGACTCGACCCTGCACTGCATTCAGCTTGCCTGTTGAAATAAACAAACTTCTGGAAGAGGCTGACACTTGGTTCTATTTGGAGGTAGACTTCGAAATAAACTTGGAAATTGCTCAAGTTGAGAACCGAGTTGGGAGCAAGGTCTTGCACCCTAATGGCATAAAATCGATGGATCTCATGGAAAAATTGGGAACCCAACGAACGGAAGCCCTTGTTCAGATGATCTTCGAATATGATGATTTCATGCTGCTCCAGCTATGGTCGGGTCTCCTCAGCTGGAATCCACCATTCAATTTGATCCCGAGCCGGTAACAAGCTGACATTTACCAGATCTTGGAGTGTAAGATCTGTAATGCAAGATTTCGTCCAATTGACAGCTTTGCTTACTACCGGCTTGACAACTTTCTCTCCTCTCTTGGGAGCCATGGTTTTGGTTTGCAGGAAAATAAGCTACAAAATGAGAAAAAAAATTATGAGTAGGCTAATAGTATATGCACTACAAGTATTGAAAAGTGGTTGAGTATGTTCAAGAAAGAGCCGGCAAAATGCTATCATGCTCCATGAGCCGGCAAAAGGACTATCGAAATTCAAGATCCGATAATGGGGACGGGTAAAAGATGAACTTGAGTTGTCTAAACAAGAGGGTTGGCAGTAACACAGAATCATTCTCGGGTCAGGGCAACTGCAAACAACTACTGTTCAGATTTGGTTATATTTATGGATCTAATTCAAAGCTAGGAAAATAAGAGAAATAAAAACCCTATTTCGTATGAACAAGCGTGTGATTGCTACAAAGACGAACTCTTGTGATGCAAGGGGATTGAGTCCAAAGGCAAATTGGCCGTGGTGTTACTATGACACATAATGGTCAATAGATCTACGATAAAAGTGCAGTCATTTCCTAGATGAATTAGTGAGGAACTTTGGACGAACTACGAAGAACTTCGAAACAAACAAGAATGGCGGAGACCTACAGATCTGCGAAAGCGAAGTTAAAGGTCTCGACCGTTGGTAATGCGGCCGCAACGGAGTTTGATGGATCTCGGCGACGACAACGATGGAGCAGTCCTCGTCGACGTCTAGGGACGGAAAGCTCGAAGCGGGCGAGACGAGGAGAGCGAGAGGAAGAAGAAAATTTAGGTGGCAGCGTAAAAAATGGATTTGAGGCCCCTGCCGGCCTATTTATAGGCAGGGTAAAACCGAAGCGGCACTAAGGAGCCCCGAGGCGGCACAATAATTTTCTGCTCAGAAGGTGCCTCAATTCTTGCAATTGACAAGATTTGACATATCCGTCCAAAAGATTCGTCGTGAGGTCATGGACACGTGTCAACACAATTGAAGTGATGTCATGATACGATATGATGAAGTTTTCAAGGTGGATTTCGAGAAGAGATATGATAAAGTGAAGTGGCCCTTTCTACAGCAAGCCTTGCGTATGGAAGGTTTTGATGCGGCCCGGAGGAAGCATTTCGAATCTTTTGTATAGGAAGGTAGCGTAGGAATCAAGGTTAACGACGACATAAGTCATTATTTCCAAACGCAAAAAGGGTTGAGACAAGGAGACCTGATGTCTCCCATCCTTTTCAATGTGGTCGCTTATAAGCTGGCTATTCTAATTAATAGAGCTAAGGATGATGGTCAGGTAGGTGGTCTACTTCCACATCTAGTTGATGGTGGGGTGCCCATTCTACAATATGCAGACGACACCGTTATCTTTATGGAACATGACATAGCTAAGGCAAGAAATATGAAATTAGTGTTATGCCTTTTTGAATAACTGTGTGGGCTCAAAATAAATTTTAATAAGAGTGAACTATTTTACTTTGGATGCGCCAAGGAAGAAGAAGATAACTATAGACCGTTGTTCAGATGTGAGTTGGGATCATTGCCATTTCGTTACTCCGGGATCCCAATACATCACAACAAATTACCTAACCAAGAATGGAAATGTATCGAACATCAATTCGAAAAGAAATTGAGATGCTGGAAGGGCAAGCTCTTATCTTATGGGGGGAGGTTGATCCTCATTAACTTGGTGTTAACTAGTATGTTGATGTTCCTCCTTTCCTTCTTTGAGGTACCGGTAGGGGTACGAAAAAATTGGACTTTTATCGGTCTCGCTTCTTTTGACAAATTGATGAGAACAAAACAAAATATAGGTTGGCTAAGTCAAACATTATTTGTAGACTGAAGGACTAGAAGGGATTGGGAATTGAAAATTTAGAAGTGAAAAATAAATACCTACTCAGGAAATGGTTGTATAGATTGTCGGTTGAGAGGGATGGAGTTTGGTTGCAGGTGAGGAATAAATACTTGCACTCCAATACTCGGGTTGAAGTGACGGCACGAGTAACTAATTCTCCTTTTTGAAAGGGCCTTATAAGGACGAAGGTGTTCTTTTTCGATAGGAGCAAGTTTATAGTTGGAAACGGCAATGGCAGTAGATTTTGGGAAGACATTTGGTTGGGAGGCACGCTGTTAGCTTTTCAATATCCTTCAATATACAACATTGCGCAATGAAAAGATGTTTTCATTGGTACAGTGTTTAGTTCGGTTCCTCTTAACATTTAGTTCAGGCGATCGCTTGTGGGGGAACGTTGCAATAGGTGGCTTCATCTAGTGCGTATGTTAATATGTCGCTTTACCACACCCGAACGCACTGCATAACAACGTTGCATATTAGCTGCTCATTCGTATTATAACCAGCTCTTCCAAATTTTCACTATCTGCGGCTAAAACTATGCCTGGCATTTTGGATACGAGGACCTGTAGATTACTAGGAGTATATTTTAGTGTCATATGTTTTTGAAAAATAAAGTTTAGTCAGCTTTTCAGCTAGAAGAGGACTTGTGGATTGCTATGATTGGACAAGGAAAAACATAAATAAGTAAGTTTTTGAGTAATATATGGTGGGTGTATATTCCAACATCAGAACTGATAACGTACGATCACGTATAAATCCAGCTGCGTTATTCAATGAACGCTCCAAAAACAGGAGAATTGCTGTGGTCACAGCCTGAGGTAGCTCCGAACCCATGTCTCCTTAACCACCTTCCCCTCTGTTGTGTATCCACACTCCACCCAACGACATGACTGCTTCCCTTGCATGTAATCCTTGAGAGACATGTAGACATGGCGGACCACATCTTCCTCCATGGTCGTGTAATAGTAGCAGTACTGGACCTGGCACGGATGGATGGCAAAACGGCAACGTACTATCAGGGCCTACAATGGTCCAATCAAAAGTGTTAGGTGGGAGCATTGGATCACGGCGTAGGGCATGTGTTTGACAGTGCTCGACACAGCGGCTTTGGCAACTCTCGCAAAACAGCCTCCTACAACAACTCCGATAGACGGTTGCAACATGAATACAAGCGCTGCCCTCACACTTTGGCAGCAAGTGTCGTCCTTGCCGTGGCCTTGTGTCCGCGTGCTCGGCGTGCTCGCAGCGCCTGCATCCTTGGTCACGAACTGGGGGAGCGACACGGCAGGGAAGTTCATCGTCTTGAATGCGCGCCAGGCTCTCCTGGCACAAGACAGGGAAGGCCAAACTGCCACGGGGAAGCTTCAGTTGGTCCAGCGAGTAGAGGTTGTCCAACTCCCCTGTATCAGCGTCGTAGTACCCTAAAGCCCGTCCCGTGTTGAGCAGGATCCTTCCTTCTGTTAGGATGATCTCCACCGAATGGGCCCAACGGCCCAACGGACCCTTGATCTGCGCCCTGATCGGAGGCGCTCAATCCATCTATGGTTGACGGGCCCTGTCACGCTAGGCAATATAAAGAGGTGGGGAGGCGGTGCACAGACTACGAGGTTCGTCTGCCGTCGCCGCCCCACCGACAAAACCCTACCGATCTAGGTCGCCCAGAAGTGACGGGAAGCTCCTCAGCCGCCACCACTCGCGCACACACACCAGCACCGCCGTCACCATCCCGCCATGGCCAACGGTGGGAGTTCATCCCACCAAGGAGAAGGTAATCATCCCCATCTCCTATCCCTATTACCCGAACCTTCTAGCCTAGTCGATCTACGGGTTCTATCAATGGTAATCAGAGCCTCTAGGATCTAGATGGTTTTCGGTAGCAGAGTATCACAGAGAAAAACACAGATCAATCCCTTCCCCAAAGAACCTTAGAACAGGGCAAAGCAAACAAAAAAAGCAAAGACCACCTGAGAGGGCCTCAGGCCTCGCCGGCAAAGAGTGTCGCCGCAAGGCCACGCTGACCCTCTCGATCTCGATGCGCATCGGCAAGCCGAGGCATCGGAAGAAGGTACAACCCCTCACGGGGCAAAGGAACAGTTCAATGGGCGCCGCCGCTGGGGCCACTTGACGGCGACGCGCTCATCCGAGGGTGGACGCGCACGCCGGCAAGGGGGCCAAGGAGGCGTCGTCGTTTGTCCACCGCCTCTGCTCACTACTCGATCTGACTGTGGTGGAGGGGTTCGTGGTGGGCTGAGAAAGAAAAGAAGAGGAGGGAAGAAGATGCAGAGGAAGGCGTGCGGGGCGAAGAGGCCTTCGGCCCCGTCGCCGGCGGCCGGGCTGAGCGCCGCCAGGGCCCGCCGTCGTTGTGCAACCGCACCAGATGCGAGCGGCGCGCGAGAGAGAAAAGGAAGGGGGGAAGGGCTGGCAGGCGCGCCGGTGCTCCTCGCCGCCGCCGAAGCGCGGGCGGCCGACGGTTGCCGGAGTAGTCGACGGCCCGCGAGAGGAGCACAGACGAGCGGCTGCGGGCCGGGGGGAGGAGAAATGGATTAGGGTTTGCCCACAGCGATGCGCCTCGGTTTTGACCGAGCGGTTCGTCCGCGCAGCCGTTCGATCCCCTCTGCCCGCATCGGATGGCCAGGGCGAGCGCTGGCTCCCCACGGGCCATGCGACAGGCCTACGCGAAAGTGGCTGGGCCGGTGCCCTAGGCCGGGAGCTGCAAGGGAGTGGGCCATTTTTGTCCCAAAGCTCTAGCAGTTTACCTTTAATGTTTTTGTTCCGTTCTAGGCAAAAACAATATATATAGTCTTGATTTTCTTTTTCTATGCATTATTTTTCCAACGAAGCTTTTGTTCAGAAAATAGAAAAGAAATAGAAATGTTTCTGCAAAAAAATAGAAAAGTTTCTGAAAATAAAAGAAAATTTTCAGAAAAACAAAAATTCATGAATTTTATAAAGAAAAATATAATACAGTTCATGAATTTTTTATTTGGTAAAAGAAAAGTTTCTGAAAAGTATAAAAGGTTAATGAAATTTATATTCATGTTTTTCCGCTGCGTAAATAATTTACAAAGAAAATAAAAGTTTAGAGAGAGTTATTTTTTAAAGAGAACATTAAAGTGATTATTAGAATTAATATGATTATGTTATTTTATGACCAACGTTGTTAATAACATGATCATGTTTTATTAAAGGTGTATTTATTTCTATTCTTTTGCCCAACGGTAATATAGATTTAATAGACAATTGTATGTTTAATTTGACCAACATTAGATTAATGCATATGATTGTTATAATTTCAGGAGGTTTCAACTTGATGAGTTGCCTAAAAGAAGTTCCAACACTCACGGGTCATAATTACACCGAGTGGAGGAAGAAAGTTGATTTGGCCTTTGTCTGTGCTGAGGTGGACTGGGTTGTGGACACCCCACAGCCAGTCAGACCTATAGAGCAGGTCAGAGACGCCAATGATGATGTTGATGCATGGGCGAAAAAGTTGAGCGATCATGCTCCACTGGAGATGTCCTTTACCCTCGACAACAAAAGATGGGTCACCGCCAACAAAAAAAAGTATGGCATTCATAAAGAATACAATTGAGAGCGCCATTGTGGGCTCAATTGCAGAGTGCACTTCCGTAGGGGAGTTGCTTACAAAGATAAAGAACCAGTTCATTGGTTCTTCAAAGACATATGCCACCCAGTTGATAAAGCAACGGGTAACAGAGAACTACACTGGCGGTGGTCATGCCATTCGAGAGCACATTCTCAGGATGAGCAACATGGCGGCCAAACTCAAGCCCATGGGTGCGGACTTGGAGCTCAAACCTGCGCTCCTGGTCCACCTGATTATGGCTTCGTTGCCTAAAGAGTTTGACACATTTGTTGTCAACTATAACATGTCACCTGAAAAATGGGACATAGAAAAGGCTATAGCCATGTGCGTTCAAGAGGAGGACAGACCGAAAGCCTCACATAGTGGTTCTCTCAACTATGTGAAAGACCATAAGAAAAAGAATTACAATCCAAATAGCAAAGGTTCTCCTTCAAAGGCACATGGAAAAGCACCCTATCAGCATCAGAATCAACAGAAGTTCTTTCCAGTGGACAAAGACACTTGCCTCCACTGTAAGCAAACAGGGCACTACAAGAAGGATTGCCCTGCTTGGCTAAAGTCTGTTATGGCAAAGAGAGGTAATGACATCGTTTCCTTTGTAAATGAATCCTTGTATACATAGTTTTCAAAATCTACTTGGTGGATTGACTCAGGAGCAACTGTTCATGTTGCAAACTCTTTGCAGGGATTCCATTCGACGAGGACTATGGAAAGAAGAGAAAGATGCATTGAAGTCGCTAATGGAGTCCAAGTAGAAGTTGAAGCTGTCGGCGACATCTCCTTGGAGTTAGTTGATGGGTTCAAACTTCTACTTAGAGATTTCTTAGTTGTTCCTTCATGTCATAGAAACTTAATTAGTGTTTCTTGTTTGGACAAAGACACTCATGAGTGTTATTTTGGACATGGCAAGTGTGACATATGGTGTAATAATGCTTATGTTGGTGTTGCTTTACTTCACAATGAGCTTTATTTACTATCACTCCGTGAAAAGGTGCATTATGTGTCCAATGTGAATGTGCATGCTTCCTCGTTGAACAAAGAACAAAAGAAAAGAAAAAGAACTGACGACTCATTGAAATTATGGCACTACCGCCTGGGCCATATTTCCAGGGGAGAATAGACAGATTAGTCAAAAGTGAAATTCTTCCTCCGTTAGAGTTCTCAAACTTAGAACAATGCCTAGATTGCATTAAAGGAAAGTATGTAAAACAAATTAAAAAGGGTGCAATTCATAGCACAGGCACACTAGAAATCATCCACACTGACATTTGTGGACCATTTCCGATGAAAAGTGTGGATGGATATGACTCGTTCATAACATTCACAGATGATTACTCTTGTTTTGGTTATATTTATCCAATCAAAGAAAGATCTGAAGCATTGGATAAATTCAAAATATTCAAGGCTGAAGTTGAAAATCAGCATGATAAAAGAATAAAGATAGTAAGGTCCGACCGTGGGGGGAGAGTACTACGGTCGGCACACCCCATATGGCCAAGTCCTTGGACCTTTTGCAAAGTTCTTACAGGCGACTAGCATAGTAGCCCAGTATTCAATGTCGGGCGAGCCTCATCAAAATGGAGTAGCTGAAAGGCATAACCGTACTCTGATGGATATGGTGCGTAGCATGATGAGTTACTCCACCTTGCCATTGGGATTATGGATGGAGGCGCTTAAAACCGCCATTCACATTCTCAATAGAGTGCCAAGCAAGTCGGTGCCCAAAACACCGTACGAGCCGTGGATAGGAAGAGTGCCCTCTTTACAACACTTCAGGGTGTGGGGGTGCCCTGCTGAGGCCAATATGTTTAATCCAAACATTGCAAAGTTATATCCCAAAACAGTAAGTTGCCACTTCATTGGCTATCCAGACAGATCAAAGGGTTTTCGTTTCTACTGTCCAAATAGATATACAAAGTTTGTAGAAAGAAGACATGCAGTCTTCTTAGAGGACGAAATGATGAGGGGAAGCTTGGTAGCTCAGAAAATTGATCTTGAGGAGAAGAGGGTGCATGCACCTAATCCGATGATTCAGGAGCCATTTTTCTCACTACCAGCTGTAACTCCACCCGTGACAACTATGGGAGAAGACCTGGAACCTGTCCGTCAGGAGCCGACTGAACCGATTGTTGAGCATGAAAGGGAGGTACAACAGCCAACAGTAGAAGATGTGCCGCAAGTTGAGACACAAAATGTGCCAGAAACTGAGGCCCTTAGAAGATCTAATAGAACAAGAAGATCAGCTATTTCTACTGATTATAAAGTTTACAACACAGGAATGGTTCATATGGAAGGTGTGTTGGAAATATGCTCTAGAAGCAATAAATAAAGTGTTTATTATTGTATTTCCTTATTCATGATAATCGTTTATTATCCATGCTATAGTTGTATTAATTGGAAACATGGATACATGTGTGGATACATAGACAAACACATGATGTGATGGACAAGACCCAAACTATATACGTAGCTTATGATCGTGTCAGTTTATTGCTATTGTTTTCTGCATGTCAAGTATATGTTCCTATGACCATGAGATCATGCAACTCACAGATATCGGAGGAGTACCTTGTGTGTATCAAACGTCGCAACGTAACTGGGTGACTATAAAGGTGGTCTACAGGTGTCTCCGAGGGTGTCTGTTGAGTTGGCATGGATCGTGACTGGGATTTGTTACTCCGTGTGACGGAGAGGTATCTGAGGGCCCACTAGGTAATACAACCTCACAATGAGACTTGCAAGCAATGTGACTAATTGTTAGTTGCGGGATCTTGTATTACGGAACGAGTAAAGAGACTTGCCAGTAACGAGATTGAACTAGGTATGGAGATACCGACGATCGAATCTCGGGCAAGTAACATACCGAAGAACAAAGGGAACATCATACGGGATTAACTGAATCCTTGACATAGAGGTTCGACCGATAAAGATCTTCGTAGAATATGTAGGAACCAATGTGGAAATCTAGGTCCCGCCATTGGTTATTGACCGTAGAGGTGTCTCGGTCATGTCTACATAGTTCTCGAACCCGCACGGTCTGCACACTTAAGGTTTGGTGACGTTACGGTAATGTAGAGTTATGTATGGTGGTGACCGAAGGTTGTTCGGAGTCCCGGATGAGATCCCGGACGTCACGAGGAGCTCCGGAATGGTTCGGAGGTAAATATTCATATATAGGATGTCCCAGTTTGGTCGCCGGAAAAGTTTCGGGCTCATCGGTGGTGTATCGGGAGTGCCGGTAGTGTACCGGGAGACCTCCGGGAAGGGTATTTCGACCCTAGAGGGTCCATGGGCTGTGGGAAAATAATAAACAGCCCTTAGTGGGCTGGTGGAACAGCCACAAAAGGCCCATGGCGCCAGGAGGAAAAAGGCCTAAAGAAAAAAGGTGGAAAAAGGGCCAATAGGGAGCAATCCTAGTCTAACTAGGATTGGAGGAGGAGTAGGATTCCTCCTCCTTTGCTTCGGCCGAAGCCTCCTTGGCTTGGAGGCAAGGCTGCCTCTCCTCCTCCCTCCCTCCTATATATACTAGTGGATTGCTAGGGTTTTGCACAGATTTTACGGCCTCGCGCTACCCGTTCCACCGGTGCTCCTCAAGATCGGTTTTCCGCAGTGCTTAGGCGAAGCCCTGCCGGAATCACACCACCACCATCGCCGGAGCGCCGTCACACTGCCGGTGAACTCTTCCTCCTCTCCACCTCCTCTTGCTGGATCAAGATGGTGGAGATCGTCATCAAGCTGCACGTGTGCTGAACGCGGAGGTGTCGTCCGATCGGTACTAGATCGGAATGATCGTGATCAAGGTCACGGGACGTTCGTGATTGGATCGCGGGATGGATCATGACGAGATCGCGGGAATGTTCATGATTGGATCGCGGGTTGGATCGTGACGAGATCGCGGGACTGTTCATGATTAGATCGCGGGACTCTCGACGATTTGGATCGCGAAGACGTTCGACTACACCAACTGCGTTTCTTAATGCTTCCCGCTTAGCGATCTACAAGGGTATGTAGATCCACTCTCCCTCTCGTAGACTCTCATCACCATGGATAGGTTTGCGTGTGCGTAGGAAAAATTTTGTTTCCCATGCAATGTTCCCCAACAGTGGCATCATGAGCTAGGTTGATGGTTCGATTAGATATCGAGTAGAACACAAAAGGTTTGTGGGCGTTGATGCTTAGATTGCTTCCTTCCTTGGTCGTATTTTGGTTCAGCGGTATTGTGAGATGAAGCGGCCTGGACCAACATTACTCGTACGCTTACGAGAGACCGGTTCCCTCGACGCAACTTGTTGCCTAGATGGCTTGCGGGTGGCAGTTTCTCTCACTTTAGTTGGATCGGATTCGACAAAGGCGGTCCTTGAGAAGGTTGAAAAGCAAATTATTTATCACCGTTGTGGTTTATGCGTAGGTGAGAATCATTTTTGCTAGAAACCCGTAGCAGCCACGTAAAACATGCAACAACAATTAGAGGACGTCTAACTTGGTTTTGCAGGGTATGTTGTGATGTGATATGGCCAATTACATGATGTGATATATGTGATGTATGAGATGATCATGTGATGTATAGAATTTCACGACTTGCATGTCGATGAGTACGGCAACCGGCAGGAGCCATAGGGTTGTCTTTAATTATTGTATGACCTGCGTGTCAATCATTAAGCGCTATGTAATGCTTTACTTTATCGCTAAATGGTAGCAATAGTAGTAGAAGCATGCAGGGCGTGACAACCTCGATGGCGACACGTTGATGGAGATCAAGATGATGGAGATCATGGTGTCGTGCCGGTGACGATGAAGATCATGCCGGTGCTTTCAAGATGGAGATCTAAAGCACAAGTTCATGGCCATATCATGTCACTTATGAATTGCATGTGATGTTAATCCTTTTATGCACCTTGTTATGCTTAGTACGACGGTAGCATTGTAAGGTGATCCCTCACTTAAATTTCAAGATAAAATTGTGTTCTCCCCGAGTGTGCACCGTTGCAAAAGTTTGTCGTGTTGAGACACCACGTGATGATCGGATGTTATAGACTCTACGTTGCACACGCAGAACACTCGGGTTAAACTTGACGAGCCTAGCATGTACATACATGGCCTCGGAACACAAGAGACCGAAAGGTCAAACATGAGTCATATAGTAGATATGATCAACATAATGATGTTCACCATTGAAGCCACCTCAACTCACATGATGATCGGACTTGAGTTGGTGGACTTGGATCATGTGACACTCAGATGACCTGAGGGATGTCAATTTGAGTGGGAGCTTTAGTAATTTGATTAACTAAACTCATTATCTTGAACTGTAGTCTAAGTGAACTTTGCATATTTATGTTGTAGATCAATGGCTCGCGCAGTAGCACCCCTGTACTTTAATGCGTTCCTAGAGAAAGCTAAACTGAAAGATGATGGAAGTAACTTTGTTGACTGGGCCCGTAATCTGAGGATTATCCTCACGGCTTCCCAGAAATCATATGTCCTTGATGCACCGCTTGGTGACCAACCAGAAGACATGACCTATGAAGACGTTAAGAACGCTTGGGAGGCACGTACTGGAGATTACTCAATAGTTCAGTGTGCAATATTGTATGGCTTAGAACCGGGACTTCAAAGACGTTTTGAACATCATGGAGCATATGAGATGTTCCAGGAGTTGAAGTTTATCTTTCAGAAGAACGCCCGGATCGAGAGGTATGAAACCTCTAATAATTTCTATGCTTGCAAGATGGAGGAGAACGGGTCTATCAGTGAACATATACTCAGAATGTCTGGGTATTCAACTCGTCTAGCGGAGTTAGGAATTTCCCTTCCGCCATAGGCGATCACTGACAGAGTTCTTCAATCACTGCCACCTAGTTACAAGAGCTTTGTGATGAACTATAACATGCACGGGATGAACAAGTCAGACGCCGAGCTGTTTGCGATGCTAAAAGTCGCTGAGTCTGAATCCAGAAAGAACATCAAGTGTTGATGGTCAATGAAACCACTAGTTTCAAGAAAAATGGCAAAGTCAAAGGCAAGGGCAAGAAGGGTAAAACCAAGAAGGATGGCAAAGCAGTTGCTACTCCTGCAAAGAAGCCCAAGCATGGACCCAAGCCAGAAACTGAGTGCTTTCATTGCAAAGGAACTGTCACTGGAAGCGGAACTGCCCCAAGTACCTGGCTGACAAGAAGGCGGCCAACGACAAACAAGGTATATATGATATACATGTTATTGATGTGTACCTTACTAGCTCTCGTAGTAGTGCCTGGGTATTTGATACCGGTTCGGTTGCTCACATTTGCAACTCAAAGCAGGAACTACGGAATAAACGAAGGCTGGCAAAGGACGAAATGACGATGCGCATCGGAAATGGTTCCAAGGTTGATGTGATGGCCGTCGGCACGCTCTCTCTTCGATTACCATCGGGATTAGTGATGAACCTGAATAATTGTTATTTAGTGCCTGCGTTAAGCATGAACATTATATCTGGATCTTGTTTATTGCGAGACGGTTACTCATTTAAATTAGAGAATAAAGGTTGTTCTATTTATATAAGTAATATCTTTTATGGTCATGCACCCAATGTTAGGGGTTTATTCATATTGAATCTTGATAGTGATGACACACATGTTCATAACATTGATGCCAAAAGATGTAGAATTGATAATGATAGTACCACTTTCTTGTGGCACTGCCGGTTAGGTCATATTGGAGTAAAACGCATGAGGAAGCTCCATGCTGATGGACTTTTGGAGTCACTTGATTTTGAATCACTTGTCACATGTGAACCATGCCTCATGGGCAAGATGACTAAAACGCCGTTCTCTAGAACAATGGAACGGGCGAGTGACTTATTGGAAATCATACACACTGATGTGTGCGGTCCAATGAATGTTACAGCGCGTGGTGGATATCGTTATTTTCTCACCTTCACTGATGACTTAAGTAGATACGGGTATATTTACTTAATGAAACACAAGTTTGAAACGTTTGAAAAGTTCAAGCAATTTTAGAGTGAAGTTGAGAATCATCGTAACAAGAAGATTAAGTTCCTGCGATCTGATCGAGGAGGTGAATATCTAAGTTATGAGTTTGGCAGTCACTTAAGATAGTGTGGAATTGTTTCACAGTTGACACCGCCCGGAACACCACAGCGTAATGGTGTGTCCGAATGTTGTAATTGAACCTTATTAGATATGGTGCATTCTATGATGTCTCTTGCTGATTTGCCACTATCGTTTTGGGGTTATGCATTAGAGACAGCTGCATTCACTTTAAATAGTGCACCATCAAAATCCGTTGAGACAATGCCATATGAACTGTGGTTTGGCAAGAAGCCAAAGTTGTCGTTTCTTAAAGTTTGGGGTTGTGATGCTTATGTCAAAAAGCTTCAGCCTGAAAAGCTGGAACCCAAAGCGGAGAAACGCGTCTTCATAGGATACCTGAAAGAGACAGTCGGGTATACCTTCTATCTCAGATCCGAAGGCAAAGTGTTTGTCGCTAAAAATGGAACATTTCTTGAGAAAGAGTTTCTCTCGAAAGAATTAAATGGGAGGAAAATAGAGCTTGATGAGGTTATTGAACCTTTACTTCAATCAGAAAGTAGCGCAGCGCAGAAAGATGTTTCTGTGGAACCTACGATGGTAGAAGAGGAAGTTAATGATGATGATCATGAAGCTTCGGATCAAGCAGCTATTGAACCTCGTAGGTCGACAAGGCCGCGTACTATCCCTGAGTGGTACGACAACCCTGTCTTGGAAGTCATGTTGTTGGACAACGATGAACCTACGAGCTATGGAGGAGCAGTGATGGGCCCGGATTCCGAGAAATGGTTAGAGGCCATGAAATCCGAGATGGGATCTATGTATGAAAACAAAGTATGGACTTTGGAAGCATTACCTGAAGGGCGAAAGGCCATTCAGAACAAATGGATCTTTAAGAAGAAGACAGACGCGGACGGTAATGTCACCGTCTATAAAGCTCGACTTGTGGCAAAGGGTTTTTCACAAGTTCAAGGAGTTGACTACGATGAGACTTTCTCACCCGTAGCGATGCTTAAGTCTGTCAGAATCATGTTAGCAATAGCTGCCTATTTCGACTATGAAATTTGGCAGATGGATGTAAAAACAGCATTTCTCAACGGTTTCCTTGAGGAAGAGTTGTATATGATGCAACCCGAAGGTTTTGTCGATCCAGAGAATGCTTACAAAGTTTGTAAACTCCAGCAATCCATTTATGGACTGGTGCAAGCATCTCGGAGTTGGAATAAGCGCTTTGATGAGGTGATCAAAGCGTTTGAGTTTATACAAGTTTACGGAGAAGCTTGTATTTACAAGAAAGTGAGTGGGAGCTCTATAGCGTTTCTAGTATTATATGTGGATGACATATTGCTGATTGGAAACAATATAGAAATGCTGGAAAGCATGAAGGAATATTTGAACAAGAGTTTTTCAATGATGGACCTAGGAGAAGCTGCTTTCATATTAAGCATTAAGATCTATAGAGATAGATCGAGACGCTTAATAGCACTTTCAGAGAGCACATACCTTGATAAAGTTTTGAAGAAGTTCAAAATGGAATAGTCCAAGAAGGGGTTCTTGCCTGTATTACAAGGTGTGAAGTTGAGTAAGACTCAATGCCCAGTAACTGCAGAAGATAGAGAAAAGATGAGTGTCATCCCCTATGCTTCAGCCATAGGCTCTATCATGTATGCAATGTTGTGCACAAGACCCGATGTCAGCCTTGCCATAAGTATGGCCGGAAGGTTTCAAAGTGATCCTGGAATGGAGCACTGGCAAGCGGTCAAGAATATCCTTAAGTACCTGAAAAGGACTAAGGAAATATTTCTCGTTTATGGAGGTGATGAAGAGCTCGTCGTAAAGGGTAACGTCGATGCAAGCTTTGACACTGATCCGGACGACTCTAAGTCGCAAACCGGATACGTATTTATTCTTAACGGGGGAGCGGTAAGCTGGTGCAGTTCCAAGCAAAGCGTGGTAGCTGATTCTACGTGCGAAGCGGAATACATCACAGCCTCGGAGGCGGCGAAGGAAGGTGTCTGGATGAATCAGTTCATGACAGATCTTGGAGTAGTGCCCACTGCACTGAATCCAATGAACCTTTTCTGTGACAACACTGGTGCCATTGCTCTGGCCAAGGAACCAAGGTTTCACAAGAGGACCAGACACATAAAGCGACGCTTCAACTCCATCCGCGATTACATCTTGGAGAAAGACATAAATATTTGCAAAGTGCACACGGATCTGAATGTTGCAGACCCGTTGACTAAACCTCTTCCAAGGGCTAAACATGATCAACACCAGAACTGCATGGGTGTTCGATTCATTACAATGTAAATCACATAGTGATGTGAACTAGATTATTGACTCTAGTGCAAGTGGGAGACTGTTAGAAATATGCCCTAGAGGCAATAAATGAAGTGTTTATTATTGTATTTCCTTGTTCATGATAATCGTTTATTATCCATGCTATAGTTGTATTAATTGGAAACATGGATACATGTGTGGATACATAGACAAACACAATGTCCCTAGTATGCCTCTAGTGAACTAGCTCGTTGATTGAATGATGGTTAAGGTTTCCTAGCAATGGACATGAGATGTAATTTGATAACGGGATCACATCATTAGGAGAATGATGTGATGGACAAGACCCAAACTATAAACGTAGCTTATGATCGTGTCAGTTTATTGCTACTGTTTTATGCATGTCAAGTATATGTTCCTATGACCATGAGATCATGCAACTCACAGATATCGGAGGAGTACCTTGTGTGTACCAAACGTCGCAACGTAACTGGGTGACTATAAAGGTGCTCTACACATGTCTCCAAGGGTGTCTGT